>CM050214.1:20862706-20875206 GCA_027475355.1 Coilia nasus
ACACACGCTCTCTCTCTCACACACACAAACACATCCACTCTCTCTCACACAAACACACACACATACTGTCTCTCACACAAACACACACTCTCTCTCTCTCTCTCTCTTACGCACACACACACCACCACCACCACCAGCAGCACCACCCCCTCCCCTCTTTTCTCCACGCCGCCTGGCCACTGGCAACGAGGCCTCCGATGAGAGATAAAAAGGGGCCGTTGTTGTTGTGCCGCGGTGGCGCAGGGGAGATGGACGCTTCTGTCTCTGCCTCTGCCTCTATCTCTATCTCCCGACGCCCACAGAAAGGGGAGAGAGAGAGAGAGAGAGAGAGAGACAGAGAGAGAGAGAAGGAGAGAGAGAAGGAGCACAGAAGAAGAAAATAGCGGAGGTGGTGCGGTGTGGTGGCGCGGTGTTGTGTGTGTGTGACTATGTGTGACTGTGTGTGTGTGTGTGTATGTGTGACTGTGTGTGTGTGTGTGGCTGTGTGTGTGAGACTATGTGTGGCTCTGTGTGTGTGTGTACTATGTGTGGCTGTGTGTGTGTGGCTGTGTGTGTGTGTGACTATGTGTGGCTGTGTGTGTGGCTGTGTATGTGTGTGTGGCTGTGTGTGTGTGTGACTATGTGTGGCTGTGTGTGTGTGTGTGTGTGTGTGGGTGTGTGTGTGTGTGTGTGTGTGGCTGTGTGTGTGTGTGACTATGTGTGGCTGTGTGTAATTATGTGTGGCTGTGTGTGTGTGTGTGGCATGGAGGACTGGTGTGGTGCGTAGCGGAGAGTAGCGGAGCCAAGCGCGGAGGGGGCCGGGGCCATGTGATAGGGAGAGCATGCGGGCGAGACTGGGCCCCCAGGCAGAGGCAGTGGGGCCTGCTGTGCCTCCTGCATGATTAATCTGACTGAGGGGCAGGAGCACTGCCACAGCCCTGCCTGCCTGCCTGCCTGCCTGCCTGCCTGCCACACACACACTCACACTCTTTAACTCCCTACTCACCACAGACACACACACACGCACACACTCGTTAACTCTCTACTCACCACACACACATGCAGCAGTAACAACAGCAGTACTACTACTACTACTATTACAACTACCATTACTGCTATTGTTATTGCTACTACTGCTATTACTACTACTACTATTGACATTGTTATTGCTACTACTACTACTACTATTACAACTACTGACACTACAGCTATTTTTATTACTACTACTACTACTACTACAACTACCATTACTGCTACTGCTGCTAACTGTTACTGCTACTACTATTACTACTACTACTATTGCTATTACTGCTATTACTAATGACATTGTTATTGCTACTACCGCAATTATTTTTACTAGTACTACTACTACTACAACTACCATTACTGCTACTGCTGCTACTGTTACTGCTACTACTAATACTACTGCTGCTATTGCTATTACTACTATTACTATTGATATTATTATTGCTACTAACAAAACTATTTTTACTGGTACTACTACTACTACTATTAGAACTATTTTTACTACTACTATGACTATTATTGCTACTACTACTATTACTACTATTGATACTGTTATTGCTATTGTTACAGTATTGCTACTACTACTGCTACTATTTCTTCTAGTCCTACTACTGTTACCACTACTAGTATTACTGCTAGAATTATTACTACTTCCTCTATTAAAATTGCTATTATTATTATTATTATTATAATCACTACTACTGCTAACTACTAGTGTGTTTGCTACTGTTGCTATTGTTACTGTTACCATTACTGCTACCACCACTGCTGCTGCTTCTGCTATTATCACTACAGCTACCACAACTCTTATTATTATTACTACTACCACTATTGCTAATGCTACAAACATGTATACTCTACATACGGTATGCACAAAAACAGGCATCAACCACAGACACGCACATAGGTTCTTCATTTTTCTTCCTTTTTCATTGTTCTTTCTTCTTCTCTCTTTGCCCCTTTCCTGTCTGGCTATCTCCATCTCTCTCTCTCTCTTTCTTCTGCATTCTCTTCCTCACTTTCTCCCTCACACACACACACAGAGACACACACACACACACACACAGTCAGTCCACCTTTGTAAATCTGGGTTGATGGCCAAGGCGTGGGCAAGTGGAGCCACCTGCAGTCTCCGTGATGAGGGCTGAAAGTGGAGCGAAGCCTTGTTTGTGCCAGAGGCTCTGCTTGGCTCCGGTCACATGACGTCCAGGCAGCCAGGCACACACACACACACACACACACACACACACACACACACACACACACGCTGTCATGGGATTGTGCGCTGCTGTCCATTGACAGGCCTGTTTGATTAGGGGACTCGGCCACGCCAGGCTGCCGAGGGACTTCCATACCAGCACGCCTCGCCTGCGGTCCACCCATGGACTTATTTTGGACTGGATGCGTGGTGATGTCCGGTTTCAACAGTCATTAAATGTAACGGCTGCTGCAGCTGTCAACCTATAAATAAAATAAATAAATAAACAAATAAATATTTTTTTTTGTTGTTTTCAGTGCTATTTAAACAATTAGTTTTGCACCAAAATAATGGGGCAGGGGAGTTTGGGGCTGAGGTCTGTTCTGAGTGGAAGTAGCCCGTTCCAGGGGCCTCTGGTGGGCTCATCTAATGGCCGGAGTCCCACGCCTCCCCTGTCCCACGGCTCAGGCGCACACAGGGTTAACCCTCTGCAGTCCACTCCGCATTAACTGGAAAGGAATGAAGTGTCAAGCTTGTTCTCACCGCAGCGAGACGGTCGAAGCCCCCCCCCCCTCCTCCCCTCCCTCCACTCCACTCCCCTTTCCTTCCTCCCCTCCCCCCACCACTGCTTCACTCCTCCACCTCCTCTCCACCACCCCCCCCCCCCCCCCGCCTCCACCTCCTGCAACCTCCCACAGCCGTGACCAAATTATTTTCTAGCCTCCCGAGATTCGCCTCGCCAGACAGAAATCTGCAGCGCAGCCCTGATTCAGTGCAAAAGCACGCAGCCTCCCCTGTCTCTCAACGCCTCGCCGTCGCCACTTTGAAGAAAATGGGCCTCCTCGTTTTCACGGGCCGCGGCTCTCACTGCCCCAGCTGTTTACTCTCTAGCACACATTTTAAAAGCTGCCGAAAAAACTAGCGGACCACAAAACAACTCAGCATCCCGCTGTTTCCCAGGCCACTCAGAGAGTTCGTGTGTTACTGCTCTGCTCCTCTCTGCCCCCCCCCAAGCCCCACGGTCGTCAAGGCGGGCCAGAACGGACTGATTGCAAAGGGAAAATATGCTGACAATCAAACCAGTAGGGGAAAAAAAAAGATTTGAGAGTGGACAGGGGAAAAACAAGAGGAGAGGAGAGGAGAGGAGAGGAGAGGAGAGGAGAGGAGAGGAGAGGAGAGGAGAGGAGAGGAGAGGAGAGAGACAGAAAAAAAAAAAAACTTAGAAGGGAGATAGGACAGAGGGAAAAGAATCACGAGGAGAGAGATAGGGAGAGAGGGAGAGAGAAAAGAAAGGAGGTGGAGAGAAGGAGTGAGAGAGTGACAGAGTGGGTGAGCAAAGGAGAGGAGAAAATAAACCCCACCAGCGAGCGAGCAGGCCGCACAGCCCTGCCAAACTCCTTTTTAAAAAAAAAAAAAAAAAAAAAAAAGAAGGCCCTCTGTTTTATTTATAGTGTGCTGTATCCATGGCAACCAGAGAGGTCAGGCAAGCCAGGCCTGCGCTTCACCGCGCTCTGGGGATTAGGATTTCACACAGGCTCTCTGATGTGCGGAAGGTGGGTTAGAGCCGAACGCCGAGCTCCACGCTTCCACTCCGCACCACACCGCTCCCGCTCCTGCTCCCAATCCCTGCTCCCTGCTCCCTGCTCCCTGCTCACCACCACGGACCACGGATGGCCCCACTGCCTGCTGGGAAGGCCTGGTCCTCCAGAGGAAGCAGTGGGAGCCGGGAGCCCTGGGAATTCTGTGGGCAGGCCCAGGAAGAGAGTGGTGGTGGTGTGTTGTGTGTGTGTGTGTGTGTGTGTGTGTGTGTGCGTGCGTGTGTGTGTGTGTTGTTTTGGGGGTTGGTGGGGAGGGGAGGGAGGCCCATGGAAAGAGGTGTAAAGGCAGCTCTTAATGAGCTCGCCACCAACCTCCAGGGGTCTGCTCCGCAGTGCTAGATTTTTCTTTTAGGCCTTTTTTATTTTTATTTTGGCAGTGTCTAAATCAGTTTGGTATTTGGTAACCGGCGTGCACTCAGTGACAAAACAGGATCATTTGGGGTGAAGGGAAAGCAGGCCATCTACATGGGAGGATAGTCAGCTCTGAAGTTCACTGGAGACTTCTGTCAGAGAATCGCTGGCTTCTTCAAACTTTCCATATCAGGCCTGAGCAGTGAGAAGTGGATGTGTGAGATTTTGAGGGTGTTTTGAATGGCTTGAAAAAAGGTATGTTACTCTGTTACTAGAGTTGTGAAATGTGTGGGTGTTTGTGTGTGTGTGTGTGATAGAGAGAGAGAGAGAAAGAGAGAGAGGGAGAGAAAGAGTATATGGGTGGGTGCGCATTTGGGCGGTTGGGTCTGTGTGTGGGTGTGTGTGTTTGTGCATCCAAGTCTGTGTGTGTGCATGAGAGAGAGAGTGAGTGTGTGGGTGTGAATTTGGGAGGTTGGGTCTGTGTGTGTGTATGCGTATGTGTGTGTGTGTGTGTTGTGGGGGGGTGTTAGGACTCAGGGTTTCTGTCAGGGTTCAGGGGGCACGGGTTTATGGATTTATGGATTTTGGCCGGCTGAGAGGCGTGCGGCCCGAGGTCATTACAGTGTTTTCATAATGGAGAGACGGCGCAGCAGCAGCAGCAGAACCCGTCCGCTCAGCGGCGCAGGAGAAGGAGAAAGACGAGAAGGGAGAATGAGAGAGAAGGAGAGAGGGAGAGAGGGAGAGAAGGAGAGAGGGAGAAGGAGAACGGGTGCTCTGTGAAGCGGAGAGGGCTTTTTTCCCTCCTCTCTCTCTCTCTCTCTCTCTCTCTGTTTCTCCCTCCCTTCCTCTCCGCCTTGTTATTTTCATCTCAGCCAGTGCGTGCAGAAGCCGTTCCAAATGCTTGCGTGGGAGCCAGTCGGAGGGGACTGGAAAAAAGTGGTGGTGCTTGGCGGGGGGTGGTGCTGCTCGGGTGGTGGGTGGTGGTGGAGGAGGAGTGAGGGTGGTGGGGGGGGCCTGGGGAGGGTTAGGCAACGACACGTTCTCTCTGTGTGAGCGTGCGGACTTCCGGAACCCTCCTGGGGTGAACGCAGTTTTGGTTGCTAGGAGACGGTCCACCCCGGGGTTAGCATTGCTGGCGTGGTTGGAGGTGTGGTGGTGGGGAAGGGGGGTGGAGAGGGGGGCAGTGTGCACTCTCTCTCTCTCTCTTTCTGTCTCTCTCTCTCTCTCTCTCTTTCCTGGAACGCACGCCACCTCGCTTCACACTCGGTGAGGAGAGAAACAGACAAGGAGCTGTGTTGTTTTCCCCGCACTAGCCGTCTGTGGCCTGTAACCACTAGCCCCGCTCTCAAGGGGGCGCTGTCAACAGCTCGCGGCCCGCGGCTCTCTCCGTGCCAACGACCGCTGCCTGCAGCTCCAGCCGGGGTGACAGACGGGGTTGCCAGGAGACCGTAGGTGTTGCCTGAGTGCGCCTGGCTCGGTTGCCAGGAGATGGTCGCCGCGGCTCGCTGCCGAGAGACGGCCGTGGCTCACGGGGGGCTGGCGTCGACGACGGCAAGGGCCGGCCGAGGGTTGCTGTTGCTAAGAGATAGCAGAGGACAGCCAGAGTTGTGGTGGAGGGGGGGTTGGCGCAGAGGGGCGGTTGGTGGGAGGGCAGGAGGAGAGCAGTTTATCAGGTTCCTGGAGGGACAATAGGCTTCATGAGTGACTGGACATCTATCAGGGCGCCAGCGTGCAGCACGGCACACCGGGCACCACTTTAGTCCAGCTCAGGACATTACGTCCTTCAACCAACTGCAGCAAGCCTCAGCACTCGCCAGGGATATTTCCGGGGTGTTTTGGGCAGTGTTGCTAGCCAGGAAACTAGCAAGCAAACTAGCAGTGTTCTTAGCCTAGCATACTAGCAAGCAAACTAGCAAGCAAAGGATAGCTTAGTTTAGTTCAGCTTATTAGTCAGTTTAGTCAACAAGGACCATGTACAGAAGGAATTCTGCACCAGAATTAGCTATGTAGCTAATCTGCATCTGTTGTGGCAAATAATTTAGGCAATTATTCAATAAGATAACACTTTTTAAGTCTGTCTTTAATCAGTGTTTGTGTGTTAGTTTGACCGTTTGACCGTCACTGTAGGTGAGTAGGTCTCCAGTGTAGGCTTCCACTCATTAATATTACTGTATAATACAGACATTAATGAGGGTATGATGTGGCATTAATGTCAGCTGACGTGGGTGGGTTCAGGCCTTGCTTCTTATCAGTGTTACTCAGCAGGGTTGCTCAAAAGGTTGCCCTGAATGTCATCAGCCAATGAGGTTTACCACAAAGGATATGATGTGCTTACACTTCAATACAACACAGCATGACACTCAGCATACCAAACATTACAAGAAAGAAGGACACTTGCCTTCATTCTACACTGCAATTACACCTTACAGCTTCCTGTTTACCATACTATTCATTCTGTGTACGGTCCTGTATGATACTGCAGTCCTCTAAAGACTTTGCTACTGTACTTTGCTACAGCATGCCTCTGTTTGCTCTGTGCTCCTCTAGACTTCTGTTAGCTTGTTTGGCTTTTTTTGTAAGTCACTTTGGATAAAAGTGTCTGGTAACTGTAATGTAATGTTGTAAAAAGTGTGTGCCTGTGATAATTCTGCCTTTCACAACCTCTGGTAAATGTAATGTAATGTTATAAAAAGTGTGTGCCTGTGATAATTCTTCTGCCTTTCACAACCTCTGGTAACTGTAATGTAATGTTATAAAAAGTGTGTGCCTGTGATAATTCTGCCTTTCACAACCTCTGGTAAATGTAATGTAATGTTATAAAAAGTGTGTGCCTGTGATAATTCTGCCTTTCACAACCTCTGGTAACTGTAATGTAATGTTATAAAAAGTGTGTGCCTGTGATAATTCTGCCTTTCACAGCCTCAATGCCATATCAGAAATCAGCAGATGGATGGAAGAAGTCCCATTTTTTTGCCGAGGGGTCCATAGGTAACAGGACACCGAGCACCCAGTCCAGACAGAGCCACCCACGGAGCACAACAACTGAAGGCTGGTTTTAAACTAGTCCCGCTTCTACTCAGTATGGTCACATCAGTGAGAAACCTGACACAGGGAAGCTCTGTCCTAATATGCGCAGCCCATCCCAGCCCAGCCCAACCCAGCCCAGCCAAACCCCCCTCCTTCCACCTCCACTCTCCTCCACTTTGGCTAGAGGTCTGCAAAGAGAGACCACAGGTGAGCTGCAGCGGTCACACCGCACTAAATCTCTCCGTGCCTAACAGGTTACAGACACGGCTTCTGTCCTTGAAAACCCTTTCTGAAGAATTTCTTTCTTTCAAAGAATTTCATCTATCTAGAGCAAGTCTAGGCCAAGCCCACGTGAAGATATTTTGTCTCGTACGTCAAGGTCATCAACCAAGCACAACACACAAATATACTACAGTAGCAGAGTAGAGGTACCTTATTTATCCCGAAGGAAATGAAGATGTCCAGTAGCTTATAAACATCATATACACATCATATACACATCCACACATACATCACATATACAGTACACATACATGAAAGTCAAAAAGTCAAAGTCAAAGTCAGCTTTATTGTCAAAAAACCACATGTACAGGTTGCACACACAGAATTTGAAATTGCAATGCTCCCTAGGCCCACAGTGAACATTTAGCATCTTGTAAAAAAGACAGGAAGACATGACGACAAAACATAATAATATAAACATAACAAAAAGTACAATAGGCTTGTATATAATATAAATACGTAAAAACACAGTGTGTAGTGTAATAAAGCTCAAATGGTGCCATTTAAGCAGTGGTGTCATTGGTATCACCTATACACATCATATACACATATATCACATATACACATCATATACACATATATCACATATACACATCATATACACATAGGCACACAGACATATGCCATCCACACACACAATCATATTACAGGACTACAAAGGAAGATATACATGCAAACATGTCCCTTAGGCCACCAGGGTCTCTGACTTCATCCCTTACTAGCCCTGTGTGTGCAGTGTGATTCCCAGACCTCCACTAGGTCCCCTGCGTCTCACACTAAACTACTGCAGTACCACACCAGTACACACACCATACCTGCCACTCTGTCTCTGCACTGGCACTGAACACCAGTTAACTAAAGACATTAAAGGGTGTGTATATGTGTGTGTGCGTGTGGGTACTGCATGTGCTTGCATCTGTTTGGGGCGTGCAAGTGTGTGTGTGTGTGTGTGTGTGTGTGTGTGTGTGTGTGTCTGTGGGAGTCTGCGTGCATATGACACTGCATGACGTGACAAGCTTGCACCAAGCTCTCTGGAGATGAAACAGGTGTAGCGAGAAGTCTTAAGCAAGGAAAACAGCACTGTCCGTGATGACATTACACTCCATTTGAGTAGGGGAGAGGACAAATAAGCAGGCAGAATTTGTGTGGGAATGCAAATAAAGCAAAAAAACAAACAAACAAACAAACAAAATGGAGGTCATTGCAACCCACTTCAACACACACGCGCACACACACACACACACATTGGGTTCTAAAGGCAGCAGATGGTTTCTGCCAACTGGGCGTGTAGGTATGTGCAGCTGTGTGTGGATGGGTTAGCGTAGCGTAGGTGTGTGTGCACGGCAGACGGTGTTTGTGTGTGTGTGTGTGTGTGTGTGGATGGTGGCGGCATTGAGTTATCTGGCCGGCTGCGGCCGTGTTTTTGCGTCGGAGAAGAGACGAGGCTCAGGGCTCCATTTATCAGCAGGGACTCACGCACAAAGGCCTCAGTGTGTGGCTTCGTAATTGGATCTGCGCCACCCTGGTGCCCCTAAGACCCTAAGTCCCCCCCCCCCCCTACCCCCCCACACACACACACACCCATCCCTCTCCCTCCCTCCTTCCCTCCCTCTATCTCTCCCTCTCCCCCTCTCTCTCTCTCCCTCTCTCCGTGCTTTTCATCTTCTTCCACAAATTACTCCTCCGTCCTGCAACGCGAATCATCACCATTATCTAGCCCAGGGAATGCGCTGGGAATCGCTGGGAGTGTGCGCACTTATTCGTACACAACCACACACATACGCACAAACACACACACACACACACACACATATGCACACACACACATACTCACAAACATACACACACACGCACACACACACACAAATGATGGTTCGAAAAAAAATGGGTGGGTGGTAGCAAAGGGCAACTAACAGAGAGAGAGAGTAAGAGCGAGAGAGAGAGTAAGAGCGAGAGAGAGAGAGAGAGAGAGAGAGAGAGAGAGAGAGAGAGAGAGACAGAGACAGAGAGAGAGAGACAGAGAGAGAGCCATTAAAATGCCCATACCTGCAGATGTCCATACACACACATGCAGCACAGACACACGCTGGCCAGTGCATGGCCTCTCTTGTGTTTTATATCTTTGATACTGTAGGTACCCTTGCCAGGTTTTTCACATTGTCATTCTCCCTGTTCACTGTTTTTCTCAGTATTTGCCTTTTTGGGTGGGCGTGTCACAACTTGAGAGAACACTTAGGTCTCATTACAGAACAAAAAAAAAAAAAAAAAAACATCACACCATCACATTCTTTCCCATTTTGGTAGAAAACAATAATTGCATTTGCGTTTCATGGGTCTTGTCAAGGGATTTTTTACCAAATTACAAATTTCCATATTATTCCCATGGAAAGTTTTTATTGGGTCAACTAATTATGCATTTCAGTCTGAAGTTCAATGTGAAACAATACACAAGTAACCAATCATCGTACATCATACTGCACCATAGTGTAAGACTGAAATGTGTGATGTCCCCTTTGAAAGACCATAATAACAATACTCTTTACTTGTATAGCACATTTCACACAAAGGATGTAGCTCAAAGTGCTTCAACAGTTTGACAAAGGAACACAGGACAGAAATACACATGACGAGCTTTGTTATAGTCCAGTAGTGCCAGAGAACCCCACCAGGGCACTTTTTATTGGCTCTACTTATATCCCCTCATGTTTCTCAGGTGAGCTGAACTGCCGGGCTGGTAGAGGGAAAGTCTCTGAGTGTTCAAGAAGGGGAGTCCCTCTTTTGGGGCTGGTAGAGGGAAGGTCTCTAAGTGCCTGAAAGTCTTTGAGAAGGGCAGTTAAATGTAGGCGGGGTTGAACAGATAAATCTTCAGTTGCCGTTTAAAGGTGTTTGAAAGATTCTGCCTCTATGATCTGTTGGGGTAGGGCATTCCATCTCGTTTGTGCTTAGTATGAGAGGGCTGTTTCTCCGACCCTTTTGGGTAGTGCCTCTGGAATCCTCAGGAGGCTGGTCTCAGTGGATTTAAGGGCTGAGAATGTAAAAGGACAGCGTGTCAGTGATACAGCATGGGGCTAGATCCTTAACAGCTTTAGTAAGTACTAGTAAGAGTACTTTAAAGTCAGTTCTGTAGGGTACAGGCAGCAATTGCAGTTTGGCTAGTATTGGAGTAATGTGGTCTCTCCTTCTTGTTTTTGTTAACAGTCTTGAGGCTTTTTAAATAAGCTGTAGTTTTTGATTGGCCTTTTTGGAAGGCCTATAAATAGGGCATTACAGTAGTCTAATCTGCTTGAGATAAACGAGTGGACAAGTTTTTCAGCGTCCTGCTGGGTCAGGAAGTGGAAATGTTTGTTAGATGAAAAATGCATTTTTAGTTACTTTATTGATTGGAGATTTGAAGATAAGTCAGAGTCAAGAATCACACCTAGGCTTGTTACCTCTCCTCTGACATGTTGACTTAGGTTTCCCAGACTGGAGTAGAGAGCCTCTGGTTTATGTTTGGGGTATAAGTAATAGCTCAGTTTTGTCTTTATTTAGTTTTAGGAAGTTATTACTCATCCACCGCATGATAGCTGACAAGCAAGTGGTTAATGAGTGTAGGGCAGTGGTTTTGTTTGACTTGACTGAAATACAAAATTGTGTGTCATCAGCATAGCTATTGAGGTCTAATGTTATTTTCTTTGATGATGTTGCATAATGGTAGCATATCTAATGAAAAAAGAAGGGGGCTAAGACAACTACCTTGGGCGACCACAAAGGACATGTCGTGTTCTTTGGATGTGGTCCCCAATACTGACATAAAAAATCTTCCAGTAATATATGACGATTTTAGTATATAACCAAACAGACCTACTCAGGTTTTTAGACAATTTAGTAGTATGTTGTGGTCAACTGTGTTGAAGGTAGCAGGGGTAGGAGGGCCAGAGCAGAGACTTTGTTTGTGGCTGTAAAGATGGTTCCTCTCTGTCAGGATGGTCCTATAGATGGTCTGATTACTAAGAGAGACTATTAACAAACCATTGGTTAAAACTTTGTGTCTTGTCAAGGTTAGGGTTTGGTTTAATTAAGGTGATAAGGTTTGGTTTGGTTTGGTTAAGGACAGTAGGTCAGTAAACAATAAACAAAATGGAACAAAATTTCAGCAGACCATCTGTGATGCATTTGTCCAAATGAGGTGTTATCTAGAAGATAACAATGCCAGTTAGCAACATCACGCTGTACAAAGAAGAGGAGATTAAGGCAGATGAAGTCTTCCCACTGTGCCTTTGCCTGCTGCAACTGTTTTGAATATGTCGATTTGTTGAGCTAGCGTAGGCCTGAGGACATGCATTTGCTTTCCAACACAAGGTTTCAGTCAGAGTGCTAGCGCTAACGCTTTAGCAATCACTTATCTCACTTTAGCTCTGCATCAAAACAGCAGCAAGAAAGGAGCACAAATATGCGTGTTAGCCCAGCCTCTGTTTGAGGAGATTTGACCACAAGGATTTGCCACGGCAAAAGCACAGATTTGCAGCACAGCCAAGGCAGCTGGAAAGCACGCTGTCGGTCACAGCTTAAAAAGGGGGGTAGCACAGAGATAAGAAAATGGACACGCTTCAGTTGGAACGTCCACTGCAGACTAGATGATCAGATTATAAGTGAACTATCTGCAGAAACTCTGCTAACCGCAAGGTATGGTTCAGGTGAAGGTCAGGAATTGGGTTTGGTTGCGGTTGAGTGACCCATTAGAAAGACCGAAGTTGAAGTCAATAATCCATTTGTGAAGACTCTGTATGCAGACTAACATAATAAAGAAACAAGCAAACAAAAAATCACGTGAAATCCAGTTGTCTTCTGTTCATGTACTGAATAATATATAAAAGCATGGAGTTTTGTTTTGGTGAGATTATGTGTGTAGCACTGGATCATAGTCATTGGTGCACATGAAACATATGTTCTGTAGACATTCAACACTTGCATTTAATATTTTTATTAAACAGGATCCATTGCCTAATTGTCATTGCAGTTATGACCAAAATCTTGTGAATAGCAATCTGTGTGTATGT
>CM050214.1:20885206-20892706 GCA_027475355.1 Coilia nasus
CTTGTGCCATCAGATTGTATGTGTGCCTGTATGTGTGTCTGCTTTCACAGTGTGTGTGTGTGTGTGTGTGTGTGTGTGTGTGTGTGTGTGTGTGTGTGTGTGTGTGTGTGTGTGTGTGTGTGTGTGTTGGGGTAAAGAGGAGTTGGGGAATGCAGGTCAACACTAAAATAGTGGCACATAAATGAAAAACAAATTGTCTGGGTTTGCCTGCTGCTCCTGCCTCCCTCAGGTGGAATATCGATACCAACACGGCCCTGCTCACACTCTATTAACTGTTATAACAACAAGCACACACGCACACACACACACACACTGTTTCCCTTTCTCTTTCTCATTCTCTCTCTCTCTCTCTCTCTCTCTCTCTCTCATACACACACACACACTCTCTCTCTCTTTCTGTCTGTCTTTCTCTCACACACACTGCACACACATTCGCAGTCTCTCTTTCTCTCTGTCTCCTTTTCACACACACACACACACACACACACTCACACACACACACACACACTGCACACACAGGGACACAAAGGCACACACCCACACACATATATACAATGTACACACACATATTCAATGCACACATACACACACAGAGACACACATATTCAATGCACACATACACACACAGAGACACACATATTCAATGGCCTATATAACCTACTATGATGTCCACTATGTGAGATACATGTCTTTGTCCCTGTGCAACTTTGTCTGTCCACAGTAAACATGCTCAGGTCAAATAGGCCTTCCTCTGATGGTCACATGAGCAGTTTGGGCAGTAGTGTTTCAGCAGGCCTCTCTCTGTCTCTTTCACACACACACACACACACACACATACACACACACACACACACACACACACACATACACACACACACACACACACACATACACACACACACACACACACACACACACACACACACTGTAGCTCCCCTCTCATGCAGTTACACGTCCATGGAGACCTGGACCATTGAGACTGTGTCCATGGTGACTACAGTCATGACTTTGTCCAGCTAGACTAAAAGTTTGTGACTAAGGCAGAGGTTATTTCAGGTCAAATAGCTTTGTGCCTGTGAACACACAAACAGCTTTTGGGAGTCATATAACAGTATTGTTTGACATCATACCATATATTGTAGCTCTATAAACTACTGAATATTTCCAACTGTCATCTAAATCAATTATATCATTATTTATATATCAACTGCATCAACAATCAGTCATATAACAAAAGAGGTCCCATATTATGCCAAAAAAACAGTTTTGATGGCTTTCAATTACACACTTGGGAATTTATAAAAATGCAAAAGATGTTTGAAATATAGTATGTTCTAGACAATAGAGGCATTGGACAGTAGCAGCTTACTAGCGTGTAGGAATTATAGCGAGAAACAGCCTGTTCTGAACCAGAGGGGTAGAGAGGCAGGTGAAAATGGCTAATCTGAGATGTATTTTCAAAAAACTACTTTAAAGACAAGTTCAGCTGGGGCTCAGAGAGCTGTGTTAACTTGTTTTGAAAAGGGCATAATATGGGAGCTTTAAGCAATGCTTGCTCTGTGGAGTGAATGAATAAATGTCTGTATGAGAGATGGAGTTTGTTAGTTGCTTTGTGGGTGGGGCTCACAGATCCTTGGCCAATCACAGCAGGGAGAGAGAAGCAGAGAGTCCTGCAGAGTGCACAGGCCACTCCACACGCGAGGTGAGCTGCCACCCCCTCCCACCCCACCCCACCCCCCCCACCCTGTGACACTGCCACCCCCCTCCTACCCCACCACACCCCACCCTGTGACACTGCCACCCCCCTCCTACCCCACCACACCCTACCCTGTGACACTGCCACCCCCCCTACCACCCCCCTTCCCTCTCCATGCCATGTCTTTACCACCCCCCCACCCCTCACCACTACCCCACGTGTGACTCTGCCACCACACAACCACCCACCCCCCACCCTGGCACTGCACTTCTCACCTTGCCCCTCTCCTGCCCCATCCTGCCCCTTTTTCCTTCATCTCTCTGTGTCCCTCACCTGTACTAACACCTACACCTCTCCTTGCCTCTCCTCTCTCTCTCTCTCTCTCTCTCTCTCTCTCTCTCTCTCTTTTCTGCCCCTCTTTTTCTCCTTCTCATTTCCTTTTTGTCTCTTTTTTGTCAGAGTCCCTCTCTCTCTCTGTCTCTCTCTCTCTCTCTCTTGGTCTCTCTCTCTCTTTCTTTCTATTTTCTCTCGTCTGTCGCCGTCATTGCTGCCCTTGTCTCTTCAGTAACCTAGACAGTGTCTCATCTCTCTCCTCCTGCCCCTCTCACACGCTACCTCCACCAACATTCTCTTGCTGTCTGTCCCGCGCCCTTTCCGGTGTTCTTCCTAGCAGTCTGTCTCTTACCACCCTCTCTCTCTATCTTAGCCACCTGTCTCACGCTCTCTCTTTGCTTTCTCTGTCTAGCAGTCTGTCTAACTCTGCCCTGTCCTCTCTCTGTGTCTTATCCACCTGTCTCACGCTCTCTCTTTGCTTTCTCCCTTCCTAGCAACCTGTCTCACTCTCTTACTGTCCTCTCTCTCTATCTTAGCCACCTGTCTCACGCTCTCTCTTTGCTTTCTCCCTTCCTAGCAACCTGTCTCACTCTCTCACTGTCCTCTCTCTCTCTATCTTAGCCACCTGTCTCACGCTCTCTCTTTGCTTTCTCCCTTCCTAGCAACCTGTCTCACTCTCTCACTGTCCTCTCTCTCTATCTTAGCCACCTGTCTCACACTCTCTCTTTGCTTTCTCCCTTCCTAGCAACCTGTCTCACTCTCTCACTGTCCTCCCTCCCTGTCCTTCTTGAGTCCTTGTAGCCTGTTTTAATATCTCTGTCTGTCTGTCTCTCTTTCTCTCTCTTCCTCTCTCTTCCTCTCTCTGCATGTCTTTCCTCTGTTCTTTCAGTTTGTCTCACTGCCCTCTCTCCCTTTCTTCTCTCCTGCTGTTTTTCTCACTCTTCCCTCTCTCTTCTCTCTTTATCTGTCTTTCCCCCCGTCCTCTCTCTTTATCTGTCTTTCCCCTGTCCTTGCAGTCTGTCTCACTCTTTCTCTCCGTCCTTGTGGCCTGGCTGACTCTTTTCCCTGTCCTCCACTCTCTCTTTCTGTCACTTTTCCCCCTGTCCTCTCTCCGTCTGTCCTTCCGCTGTCCTTCCAGTCTGTCTCACTTTCCCCCCCTGTCCTCTTCCTCTTCCTCTCTCTCTCTCTCTCTCTCTCTCTCTGTCTCTCTCTCATTCTCTGTCTCTCTCTCTGTCTGTCCTTCCACTGCGCTAGCAGCCTGCCTTCTCTCTCTGTCTGTCTGTCTCTTTCTCTCTCTCTCTGTCTCTCTTGCTCTATCTCACTTTCTGCCTTCCTTTCTATCTCTCTCACTCTCTCTCTTTCCCCTGTCCTGTCCTCTTGTCTCTCTCCATCTCTCTCCTGAGGCCCTGTGCCTGCCACTGTTGTCACCCTCCCCTGCCTCCCCCAGCCCCCCTGACATGCCCCACTTCATTTTACGAGCGAGCGCCACTCTGCACAGCCCAGCCCACAGCACCCCACCCCACCCCACCCCACCACACCACACCACACCGCACCGCACCACAGCCCAGCCCACAGCACCCCACCACACCGCCCCCCACCACAGCACACCACACTCCGCTACACCGCCCCACACCCCACCACACCGCCCCCCACCACAGCCGGGAGGGGAGGGGAGGGGAGGGGAGGGGAGGGGAGAGGAGGGGAGGGGAGGGGAGAGGAGAGGGGGCGGAAAAGAGAAAAACTCACTGGAATAAAGAAGCAAAAGGCTAGTAGTCAGGGTGTGTGTAGTTAGGGTGTGTCTGTTAGTGTGTGTGTGTGTGTGTGTGTGTGTGTGTGTGTGTGTGTGTGTGTGTGTGTGTGTGTGTGTGTATGTGTGCGTGTGTGTGCTGTCCGGCGTCCCCTGGGGAGGGAGCCCAGGTATTTCTACCTTCTCTGCAGCACATGTGGGAGTTAGCACTCAGTTCATCATATCAAGCAGAATAGAGAGAGGGGAGATGGGGGATGGGGGTGAGGTGTGTGTGTGTGTGTGTGTGTGTGTGTGTGTGTGTGTGTGTGTGTGTGTGTGTGTGTGTTGTGTGTGTAGGCGGGTAGAAAGATGGGGGGGAGTTCAGGGACAGAAAAAAGACATAGAGAGAGAGACAGAGATGGAGAGAGTGAGAGGTGGGGGAGAAAGGAAGAGAGAGGGAGGAAGGGAGAGAGAGAAGGTGGGAGATGCAGAGAGAGAGAGAGAGAGAGAGAGAGAGGGTGGGGGAGAAAGGAAGAGAGAGGGGAGAAAGGGAGAGAGAGAGAAGGTGCGGGAGGCAGAGGGAGAGAGATGCAAGGCTGTGGCGCATTAATTATTAACGTAGTCAGAGTAAACGCGTAAACTCTCAGCCTCTGCACTCCTCCACCAGTGTCCCTTTTCTCTCGTCTCCTCGCTCCTCTCCCCCCTCTTCCCCCCTTCTTCTCCTCCTCTCCTCTCCTCCCCCTCTCCTCCAGTCACTCCTCTCCTCTCCTCTCCTCTTCTCTCTGTCAAACCCTTCACACACTCTCTATCTGCCTGTCTCTCTTTTTCAGGGTCTAGTCTACATACACACAACACACACACATCCACACACACACACATCCACACACACACACACACACACACACGCACACACACACACACACACACACGCACACACACACACACATATCCACACACACACATGCACAAAACGCACATACACACACGCACACACACAGGCACACACACACGCACACGCGCACACACACACACACACACACACACACACACACACACACACACACATACACACACACGCACAAAACACACATAAACACACAGGCACACACACACACACAAGCACACACACACACACACACACACACACACACATGGCCCCATGCTCTTCGCTGTGGCCCAGTCAGCTGCTACTGTGTAGGACCAAGCAGTGTAACGGGAGCAGAAGGCCTGGACACACTTATATTCCAATTCAACAGAGTTCAATTATTAGCATCATAGCAGTTCCCACACAGTTTCTGTTTTAACGTTCCCTACAATGTAAAGAAGCAAAAGAAGATGGAAACGAAAATAGAACAACCAGGCATTGGTTTTGTTTGTACCATTGAAAGGGTCTAATATTCAATAATTCCCAGCAGAGTGAAACGTACAGTAGTTGAAGTAGTTTGGGAAGCAAATAGACGTTCAGAACGTTCATTGTTTTTGTTTTTACCGTTGAAAGGTCTGTAGGGCAGACGCGTATCACAGTAACTGTCCTCAGCTGAATTAGAAAGTACAAGGTGGTTCAAATCACAAAGGTGACTAAAACTGTTCCTCTTTGGTTGATGATTATTATTGCTGTTTACAGAGCAAACAAAGGCCTTTACGGCCAGCAAAACAAAGCATGAAAATAATTAACGATGCACACACACACTTAATGCCTATTTTATGAGAATGTAATTGGACAGGCCTGATAGAGCTGACCGTCCAGTGGAAGGAGCAATTTGGGAGGATATATTTAAGCAAGTCAGGAAGCACATTCCTTCTTTCTCTTTCCCTCTCTCTCCCTCCTTCTCTCCTTTTCTCTCTCTCTCTCTCTCTCTCTCTCTCTCTCTCTCTCTCTCTCTCTCGCTCTCTCCAGTACCCCGTCAGCGTGCCAGCCGGCTGCAGCTTCAGGGTGCTAGACCACGCAGGCAGCAGGTGACACGGATTTCAATAAAAGGGATTATGGATGTGGGAACTGCAGAGGGAGAGCACAAATACACACACAATAACACACGCTACCACACCGTGGAACAGTGCTGTTCTATTCGATTCTAATCTATTCTATTGTATTCTATTCTATTGTATTCTATTCTATTCTATTCTATTCTATTCTATTCTATTCTATTCTATTCTATTCTATTCTATTCTATTGTACTGTACTGTATTCTGTTCTATTTTACTCAATTCTATTGTAGTCTACTATAGTCTCTTCTACTGTATTCTATACTGTTCTGTTCTACTGTATGTTTTAGTTTAGGTTCATTGTACTAGGCAGACATTTTTATCCAAAGCAAAGCTATTCTATTCTTTTTCATTTTATTCTATTGTATTTGGCATGAAAAAAAACCATTAAGTTCAGTGTGATTTAACATGTAAATAATTATTGTGAGCATATTACCTTTGTTAAGTTATTTTGCGATATTGGTATCAACTGTAAGTTTGGTAGTTAATTCTTTAAGGCATCACGCTGGATCTTAGTATGACACTTTTTTAGTGATGATGTTGTACTTATATCACATTTATAAATAGAATATAAACTCAAAATACCCAGTCCCACCCAAAAGAGATCATAAATCACTGACAAGTGATCATGGCTTACAAAGTAGTCACACCCTTATAAAGGTTTAATTACCATGTTAATACTCACTTATATTATATATACTTATATAAATATTTAGAGTAGCAAAATAAAAGAAAGTCAGACTAATGCTTCTATTATTTAACACTGTGGAACACTGTGAAAAGATGTTAATTTTTTAGTGCTGTAATAAGAACCTGCAGTGCTCTTTTTCAGTTGTTATAAAGAGGCCATACTGCCTGTTACGCTGCACTGAATTTTGTGTTCAAGTCAGTCTGGCCAAACTCCCCATTCTCAGTTCTTCCTGGTCTGGAAAAATCCGGAAGCAATGAAAAATTAACGCCATGCATACGTCATCGGAATCAGTGGTCTGACTGGTTGTAGCTCTGTCTGGTAGTATACAGAGGCGTTTGATAGATGCCTGTTGATCCTGCCTCTGAACTTCCTGTCTATGGGAGGTTTGCCAGACTAAGCTCCATCTAGGAACCTGGTACGACAGCCAGGCTACTCTCCCCTTCCACTGATTCTGCCTCCTCTCTGCCTCCTCTACAAGTTCAAAGTCCCTGTCACAGGGCTCATGTGGCTGTCACATTGAATAAAAGCTTACCTGGACCAATAACGCTGGGTTAGGGAAGTGTTTCAGTTAAACCGCTGTGATGTTTTGTGTTGTTGGTGCTGTGATGCTGTATTTATTGACATGTTTACAGATTCACAGCTTTGCTACCAATCAGGAACATAGTTGGGCCTACTCTAAGCCTCATTCATGCCAGAGTCAATCAGTCTATTCCATTTTGCATTTCGTTCTATTTCGTTCAAATTTTTTGTACCTACTTAAAATGGCTGATCTAAATAGGAAGTGTTATTCAAATTGAAAATCACCTGGATGGCCTACACAGAACGGTCAAAATTCGACACCGTCCAATTTTTTTGTTCTTCCTGGTGGATTTTATTTTGGCGGTTGGTGAGCAATAATGACATACTGCGACTGTCATTTCCGGTTAAGTGCGACAGGCAGAATTCTATTTGGAACAACGCATACCTCACAAATTTTGCCAACTCTCTGAGTGTGGAAAGGACACTGAACCTAAGTAGATGGTAGACATTATGTGCAATGGAACACAGTCAATGTCTGGCTGTCACCAGAGC
>CM050214.1:20897706-20905206 GCA_027475355.1 Coilia nasus
GTACCCTTCCCCTTCCTCTACCCCCACACCCCCACAACTCCCCTCCTCCACCCCTCTCCTCTCCTCCCCAACTTCGCACAGCCTCCGAGAAGCACTGAGTCAGTGCCTGCTTGCCTGCCTGCCCCTGGAGCACACACATACTTTACCGTGACAGAGTATTCTCAGACGCACACACACACACACACACACACACACACACACACACAAACTAGCTCACCAACACCACACCACACAAGCCCAGGCACATGCACATACACATTCATGCAGTATGCACACACACACACACACACACACACACACATGCAAATGCACAAACACACACACATTCATGCATGTGCACATACACATGTGCAAGCAAGCATAGATGAGTGTACACTCACAAACACATACAAAAAATTGCACCATACACAAGATAATATACAAGATAATATACAAACAATATTCTGTACATATGCACTGTCAGCTTCCACACATGCTCGTACAAACATAAAAACATACAAGCCCAAACATGTGTTCAGAACCCTATGACACTCTTAGTCACATTTGGCCAAACTGTTCACCGTACACTATAGCTATCTATAAGTGTCCATAGACTGTAGCTTTATACATTTAACAAAGATCTGACTTTGTTAAATGTAGATATTGTTCTTAGTATCACAGGCCATAGTGTTTATAACTTAGTTAACTTTAAATTATAATAAACAATACCAAATAGCAGGCTTATTGGAATATCAGTCAGAGCACATTCTCAACTGTAATGATGGTACTCCATTACAGATACAGCACGGAGGAAAACTATCACCCCGTTCACACATCTCTCTGAGCCAAGCCAGCATACCAGAAAGCTTCAAAGCTACCACCATCGTACCACTACCAAAAAAATCCCCAGCTACATCACTAAACGACTACAGACCCATAGCACTCATTCCAATAATGATGAAGTGCTTTGAAATGTTGGTCAAAGCTCACATAACAACCAGCCTTCCCACTACTCTGGACCCATACCAGTTTGCCTATCGCCCCAAGCGCTCCACTGATGATGCCATAGCAACAGCACTCCACCTATGCCTGGCTCATCTGGAAAACAAAAACAGTCACGTACGGATGCTGTTTATTGACTTCAGCTCCGCTTTCAATACGGTCATCGCACAACACCTGGTGAACAAACTGAGTGCAGTCAGCATCAGCACTTCACTGTGCAACTGGCTACTGGACTTTCTCACAAACAGACCACAGACAGTAAGAGTCGGCAAAAACTCCTCAGAGACCACCATCATAAACACTGGGGTCCTCCAGGGCTGTGTGCTGTCTCCATTGCTCTTCACACTGATGACCCACGACTGCTGTGCCAGATTCACATCGAACCACATCATCAAGTTCGCTGATGACACAACAGTGGTTGGCCTCATCAGTGACGACGATGACTCAGTATACAGAGAGGAGGTACATCAACTCATCAACTGGTGTGACAGAAACAACCTACAACTCAATGTCAACAAAACAAAAGAAATAACTGTGGACTTCAGGAAACAACACCCGACACACACCCCACTCACAATCAATGGCAGTGCCGTGGAGTCTGTGAAAAGCACAAAGTTTCTGGGAGTGCACATCACAGACGACCTCAGATGGACGCTAACCTAGTCTGAACGCTAAGGGATCATTAATCCGGATAATTGTGTCATACTTCCGGGTTCACAGGGTCATCATCACAGTCATCATCACGCGGTCATTGGTCATTCCCAAAGTCTTGTTTTAAACCAACGGTACCACTACCGTCAGCCCAAACGGTCGGAAATGGCAAATATATGTGAATTTAATAGAAAAACAAGTGATTTTGACCTATTGGCTTGACACACACGTTTAGAACAGTTAACTGCAAAGTCACCGCGGAGAACCACGTTACCATGCACAAGGCATGTAAAGGAGAGACACTGGCAAGTTGGGATTTTATGTCGGCAGCTGCACACTTCAGCACTGCGAAACTGCATAAAAAAGTAGCCTAAAATGACACAAGGCAATGTTATAGGCCTAGTCATTTGTTTCTTCCAATTAATTTGGCAAGGAGTCATTTAATCCACCGCATCACGGTGGGCAAACGGTGGGAAATGTTACCAGCCAAGCATTCACCACCAGCCACGAGACATACAGAGAATGTAGGATTAAGCTTGCTTGAGTAAAAGCAATTCAGATTTATTTTATGTGGGGAAGGGGGATTGGTTTGTTATACCATGTCTTTATATCCGTAGTTTTTTATGCTTCTCGCGAATTTGCCGGGCTGTTGTTCGCTAACCCCACTTTGCTTAGCAACATCTAGCGGTTTCGAACTGCAGTCATGGCCAATTAACCGGATATTCGCCGGACAGGATTTTTGAAAACCAGATTAAGTAAAGTCTGGTATGAACGCAAGAGGTGATAGGATAAATTTTATCCGGATTTTGAATCCGGATTTTGAAAAACCCAGTCTGAACGGGGCCTATGTGTGCTGTATACAGTACTGCAAACAAGAGATCACTGGGCTTGATGATGCCTTTGGGCTGGGTCAGGCCACTACACCTCATCCACAACACAAGCAATGATGTCCCTTGCCAGGCAATTGGGAAAGAAGTGTTGTGTCCATCCTTGACGCTGTTCCTCGCCTATCTCACCACAGGCCAATTCCATGGCCTCTAAGAGATTTCGTACATTGAGTTGAACTCTCAATCCTGACTCCCTCGTTGTCAACACATGGACAAGAACGTGATCTATAATGGTGGCTCTAATTTGGTTAGGTATTACCACTCTTCTTCTTCTTCTTCCTCTTGCTCTTCCTGTACTTCATCCTTGTCTTCCTTGCCACCCCCCTCACTTTTGGACTCTCTGTCCTCTTAGTCTCTGACTGCCGTCCATTTTCAGGCTGCAACAACCTTCAACAACCTGGTTGCTCTGCCAATTGGCTTGTATTGGTCACATCAGCTCATTTGAAATAAAGTAAAATCAGTGCTGCTACAGGGGACTTCACTTCACAAGGGCATTTGTGCTTTATTTGTGATGAAAAAGTTAAGAAGGATGTTTCCCATTTTGCGTCACATGTGTCAAACAAAGCAACATGTGTTTTGACAATGAGACTGTGATGAGGATGAGTTTTGCAAAGACGAGTCAGAGAGTTCTGCAGATTGTGTTGTAGTATGTTGAAATTGTTTAAGGTATTGACAAAAGATTGAACAGTTCTGGCAAAGAGTTCAAGCAATTGAGGAAGTTGTTCACTCAATGGGTTTTAGTGCTTTAACAATGCTAAAACTCAATTTCCAAAACCTTACACCATTTTCGCAAAACTGTAAACACAAACTCCACAATGGTGCCTCTAATTTGGTTAGAAATCACCACTCTTCCTCTACCTCCTGCTCTTCCTCCACATCCTCTTCCTCCTCCTTACCACCCCCCCACATTTAGATTCTCTGTCCTTCTTGTCTGTGATTGTCATCCTTTTTCAAGCTGCAACCTTCAACACCCTGGTTGCTCTCTCAACTGGCTGATATTGGTGGTGTGAGCTCATCTAAAATGAAGTAAAATCAATTCTGAGTTGTTGTGCGTAAGATATGGCATCTGTGCTTTGTTTGTGACTAAATGTTGAGAAGAGTGTTTACCATTTTGCATCACATCTGATGTATGTTTTGAAAATGAGAATGTGTTTAGAGCTTTGCAAAGAAGACTCAGTGAGTTTTATGCAAATTGTGTTCTTCTTTGTGTTTTGACAAAAATAAACGTGTACAGTTCTGAGAAAGAGAATTGAAAAAGTTGTCATTATTATTGCAGTTATTATTATTATTATTGTTGTTGTTGTTGTTGTTCGTGTTCTTGTTCTTGTTGTTGTCATTGTTGGTATTGTTATTATTATTATTATTATACTTAATCCACGAACAAAAAAAAACACAGCCAACACTGTGCATAGCCCCATGCTCCATCTTCATGTAATCCTGTCTAATAGTCTGGCATGCTTGCGTTATGCGAGGGGAATTAGCCCAAAGCCCAGCGAGTGCTTGCGTTATTCGAGGGGCATCAGGGCTCATTTCCACCGCCTTGTTCAGCGCGTAGCCGTGTTCAGCGCGTGGGCGTATACAATAGGTTTGTATAGGGACAGAATACGCTCAGAACACGCTTGCGGTGGAAATGGTCTAATCTGTTAACGTGCATTCTAAACGAATACGGACAGAATACGGCCACGCGCTGAACACGCAGAGAGTGCAGTGGAAATGGGCCCTTAGCCCAAAGCCCAGCGAGGACATGTGAGAAGTCTGAGCTGCGACTCAGAAGTTGGAGGCGTGCAGCAGACGTGGGAGACTAGGGAATGAAGGAGGGGCAGGTGGACACAGAGAGGGGGCTGAAGGAGAGAGAGGGAGAGAGGGAGAGGGAGAGAGAGAGAGAGAGAGGGAGAAGAGAGGGAGAGAGAGGGAGAAGAGGAGAGAGGTAGGAAAAAGAAGGCGTAGGAGTAGGAGAAAGGAGAGAGGAGGACACAGAGAGGGGGCTGAAGGAGAGAGAGGGAGAGGGAGAGAGAGGGAGAAGAGGAGATAGGTAGGAAAAGAAGGCGTAGGACTAGGAGAGAGGAGAGAGGAGGAGAGAGAGAGAAAGAAAGACAGAAAGAAAGAGAGAGAGGGGTAGTGAGCAAAAGAGCAGGGATGAGAGAGGAGGAGAGAGACAAAGAGGCGGTAAACAAGAGAGGGGAAGAGTGAGGCAGGAAGAAGAGCGAAAGAGAGAGAGAGAGAGTGGGAGAGAGGGGTAGGAAGAAGAGAGGAAGAGAGAGAGAGTAGGAGAGAGAGGGGTTATGGGCAAAAGAGAGGTAGAGAGAGAAGGCATAGAGAAAGAGTGGTGAGATAGAGAGGCAGCAAACAAGAGAGAGGTTGAGAGAGAGGTACAGAAGGTGTGAGGGGGTAGAGAGAGAGAGAGAGAGAGAGAGAGAGAGAGAGAAAGTGTGTGTGCGTGTACGTGTCTGTGTATGTGAGGGTGTGTGTGTGCATGCGTGTGTGTATGTGTGTATTTGTGTTTGTGTGTTTGCATGTGTATGTGTGTGTGTAAGACAAGAATGGACTCGAGTGCGTGGGGAGGGCAAGGGTGGAGGATGGGGGAGAGGCTGGCTAGAGGGGGGGTAGCAAGGGTGGAGGATGGGGCCGAGGGTGGCTGGAGGGCTATGGGTGAAGGTGATGTGAGAGGGGTTACATGATCACCACAGACGTCACAATGTAAACGGCCCCGGGCATGGCTATAAAAAAAGGCAAGGAAAGACTGATGGAGATCAGCAGAATGCTACAGAGCGCGGAACAAGCTAGAACCTGCAAAGCATCCTAGCATGTCTGCTGGAGCTATTAGATGACAATCGAGAGCGAAACAGAAATTACATGTAAGGGAGAGCGCTAGAGAGGGGGGTGGTGAGGGCAATATGAAATCGATAGATAGATAGATAGATAGATAGATAGATAGATAGATAGACAGACAGACAGACAGACAGACAGACAGACAGACAGACAGACAGACAGACAGACAGACAGACAGACAGACAGACAGATAGATAGATAGATAGATAGATAGATAGATAGATAGAAGCAGTAATGAGCAGGGGGTGGTATGTGTGTTGGTGGCAGTGGTTGTGGGTGACAGTGCAAGGAAAGTTGGTGTTGCAAAGGGGGTGTGTGGAAGTGTGTGTGTGTGTGGGGGGGCTGGGGGGGGGGGGGGTGGCGTCACCGTGGTGATTAGCGTGGCTCGAGGAGCGCTCGTATTGATTGGCACAGCGGAGGCACTGGGCTGCCTTCCACCACACTCTAATGAGAAGGCCTGACCTCCTCCAGTCAGCAAGGTCGCCAGACCCTACTGTAATTGCACTCTCTCTAATGGCGTCAGTCACGCACTCACTCCAGCCCCGGTAATGACAATTACCATAATGCTCCCCCGTTCTCACAGGGAGACTCTCAATCACTGGTCATTCGGGAGAAGGGAGAGATTTGGAGTGTTCACACACCAAAAAAAAAAAAAAAAAAAAAAACGAGGGAAAATAGAGAACTGTAGCTTTTCCTCAGCTGTCTCCAGTAATTCTGGGTGAATTTGGGGTAATTCTGTGTGAGAAGCTGGGAGCTACTCCCTGAGAGTAGATTTAGCCTAGAGTTTTGGACAAAACAACAAAAACAGCACACAACATGAATGCCTCCATTTTGTTCCTATTTATCCAGCGAACTAATGGTACACATACCAAAATTTGTATAAAAACCCTTACATACTGAAAAAGCCCTCTTAATTATAGTAAAGTCCATGCCATCATAAATGTATGCTAACACTCTGCTTATGTTTCAGTTAATCCCATTTTGTTTTTCTTTTTCTGGAGAATCAAGAATTGTTTCTGTTGGATTTGGTTAACAATTTTTACTTTAAAATGAAAACATAGACTGTCTTGATTAAACTGTATCAAGATCATGTGACAAGTGCGAAAGGCCAATTGACCAGATCGAAGGACAAAGTCTGCCTCAGACCTCTTCGAAAGAAGGAGATTTAAATACTTTAATTTAGAGACAAAACTATCAAATTTTGTACATGTACACTTGAAGAGGTCTACTACTTGTTCATATATTTTGGTACATATTTGCTTATGGTCACAATTGTGACAGCTAACATAATACATTGTATAGAATGCGATACACAAGTTTTGAGTTACTGTAAGTTATGATTGTTTTTTTCTCATAGATTTTAAAATTATCAGATGTGTTGGACATAATGGACTTATGTGACACCCCCCCCCACACACACACACACACACACATACTGTGTATAGCATGACTGTTACCCCCACTCTTCAGAGAGACACAGTGAAAAGTGATAGTGATATTTCGGACTAGAAGTTGAACAATGTTTTTTTTTTTTTCATGGCTGATGCAATAGCAATATTTTACGAATATGTCACAATAAGCTGCCGATTTCCTTGCAATTCAGTAATTTATTGATAACTGGATGTCTCCTTTATTTGCATGCTAAAATGACACTTTTAATAAGAAATAGAACATTTCTTAACTAAAAAAATTGACATACAATTACATACACTACTACTTGTGTACTACTTAATTGTGTTATAAGGTATTAATATTTCCATATTTCTCCAAATTCTCCTTGACTTTGAGTGATTTTGCTGCCAAAGCCATGGAGTCTGAGGGACGTAGCAGGACGAGAGGGCTGAGGCCTGCCTATCTGAAGTCTGTGGGCCAGTGGGCCGCTGTGAGATGGCGGATGAGTGGACGGGTGGACAGGCAGTGCTGCTGGACATGCTGGACTGGGCTGGCCTTGACGGCTAGAGGCAGTGGGCCTAGCATGAATATGTAGAGACCCCAAAGCTAGCATTCCTCTGCTAGGGCTACAATGAATAGTGTTTCATAGTTTGTTAAGCTAGATAATAGGCTACCGCTATAGCTCCATGGTAACAGATGTCCAGACTGCATTTATTTCATTAGCCTACACACAGCTTCCATACTTAAATACAATGCATTT
>CM050214.1:20915206-20925206 GCA_027475355.1 Coilia nasus
CGTGGAGGAGCGAGCGTCTTATCAGCCATCACCCCGGTAATAACGCTCC
Source organism: Coilia nasus (assembly GCA_027475355.1). Lineage (NCBI taxonomy): Eukaryota > Metazoa > Chordata > Actinopteri > Clupeiformes > Engraulidae > Coilia > Coilia nasus. The sequence goes on from CM050214.1 coordinate 20,915,256, forward strand.
CCCGAGCCGCCGACGCCTGCGTCAGGCCCTAACGAGAACCCCGAGTCAAATCTCCCTCCCATTTCAGCCAGCGCCATTGATTTGTACTCCGCTCTGCTCTATGTGTGTGTGTGTGTGTGTGTGTGTCTCTCGCTGTCCCCCCTGGTGTGCGTGTGGGTGTGTAGGTGTGTGTGTGTGTGTGTGTGTGTGTCTGTGTGTGTGTGACTAAAGGAGAGTGTGGAAGAGGGACAGAGAGTATGTGGATTGTGTGTATTTTTATTGTGTGTGTGTGTGTGTGTGTGTGTGTGTGTGTGTGTGTGTGTGTGTGCATGTGACAGAGACAGTGAGAGAAAGTGTGGATTGTGTGTTCCATGTATTTTTGTATGAATGCGTGTGTGTGTGTGAGGGTGTGTGTGTGTATGTGTGTGTTCACATGTGTGTATGTGTGTGTGACAGAGAGACAGTGAGAGAGTGTCAATTGTATTCCATGTGTTATTGTATGTATGTGTGAAAGTGGATCTGTGTGTGTTTGTGTGTAGGTCGATGTGTGTGTGTGTGTGTGTGTGTGTGTGTGTGTGTGTGTGTGTGTGTGTGTGTGTGTGTGTGTGTGTGTGTGTGTGTGCGTGTGTGTGTGTGTGTGTGTGTGTGCATGTGTGTGTGTGTGTGTGTTTGGCATGTTTTTGTTTGTGAGCCCTGTGCAGCAGGAGTGCTGCTGATGGGGAGGAGATGATCCACTCCTCATTAGTGGGTGCTATTTACCAACATTCTGACACTGATTTTTACTCAATTCTGTAGCATACTTTTTGTGTGTTTTTGCTTTCATGCCTTCATGCCTAAATTACCCTTTTAACTTATTCAGTTATTTTTAATCTGTAAACTAGTTTTTTTTCTTATATGAGCCTTATAACATCCCAATTTTGTAAACATTTAACTCGAACATGCCCCAGACTGCTACTCACAAGGCATCATTTGTTATCTTTGCATAGATTTTGTGTTTGCTGTCTTGCTAGGTAGTTACCTATTATTCTAACATAGTTATGGGTTAAAATAACCTAGATATTACTAAGTTACATATAACCCCGTTTTCCTCCTTGGTCAAGTAAAGACCATGTTTTTTTTTATTTTAAACTGACCAAATACCCTTACAATTGTGCTGCCATGCAGACATTTTAATAACATAAAACCTTTTCTTTCATGAGCATTAGGTTATAAAATATATATCTATAGATATATAGATGTAGATATTTGATTTTAACACATGCATCAAAGCAGTGCCTTTGTCAATCCTCTGATCTGGTCAATGTCTGGTCATCACTTCTATGGTAGACCTGTATGAGCATGTGTGCTCCCTAGCGGGGAGGCTACATTGGATGTGTTAAGCATACGTTAAGTAAAAGATAACAGCCGCTAAGGCGTGCATTTCCACGGAATTAATCAACGCTGGCGGAGCTGAGTAACTTTCTGACGCAAAGCGGAGAGAAGTTATGCTTCACCAAGTTGATTAATTCCGTGGAAATGCACGCCTCAGGGGCTGTTGTCCCGCCTATGTTCGGTTACCACACTCGATAATTAAGGAAACATTTAAATTATCCTGTAAATTCTTTACAATTAAGAATCGTTGTCTGTTGTTAAATGCAGCTTGCTTATAAAAAGAAGAGCAGAAAAGCAACTGTTAAATTAGCCTATGTGGTTGTTATCATTACCATTCTATGTGGCATTATTATGGAACGATGCTTAATCTTTATGCCAGAATGTTAGAACTACTTTCCATAGTACTTTCGACGGAATTAATGCCACCAGCCAACCAGAAAACAGCATTTTATGTGTCTTGGCCACAAGTCATAACAATTAGCTTCCACTATAATCAATGAATATGGCTACACCAGTTGCGACTAGTGTTCTATTTTTTTTTCTTTTTGACGCAAGGTATGTGCTTTTTATAGAATCATTACTGTCTGAAGATGTTTTGAAGTGTATTATATTTGAGTATGTAGGCTAGGTGTGTAGGCTAATTAAATAAATGCAATCTGGAGACCTGTTACCATGGAGATATAACGGTAGCCTATTATCTAGCCTAACAAATTACTAAACAGGCTGCTGTATATGATATGGGATAACTTCAAACTTATACCTGAACTTGAACAAAATAAAGTTTCATATGATCCTAGTGAAACTCACTACAGGCACAATATGAGAAAAAACTCAGTGTGCTGGAAAACTGCAGATCCGGAATGAAGTTGATCTGCTTTTGACTTAGCGCTGTGTGCAGCCAGTGTAGCTTGTCAAAAGGAAAAATTATCATTCTAGAACACGACATAAGCAGTGTAAGGTATCCAGTGTAGCTGTAGCGTAAGAATGCTGGCTGTGGGGTTTCTGCATGTTCACGCATGCTAGGCCCACTGCCTCCAGCCGTCAAGGCCAGCCCAGTCCAGCACGTCCAGCAGCACTGCCTGTCCACCCGTCCACTCATCCGCCATCTCACTGCGGCCCGCTGGCCCACAGACTTTAGCAAAGGCAAGGTCAGCCACAGAGAGAGAGCTGCGCCCCATCCCTCTCGTCCCCCAGACGGGCTTGCCGTGGGGGAGGCCGAGAGCACGCAGCCGAAGCGGAGGAGGCCGGGGACGAGGAGAGGAGGACAAAGAGGAGGAGGAGGACAAGGAGGAGGAGGAGGAGAACGGAATGGTACCACGGAAGACGCAGACGCCCTGTGACCGTGATTCATTCCCACCACCATATTCAGATTCCCAGTTTCTGTTTGCTTTTTGCAAACCAAACTGACCCTGATTGTTTGAGCTCATTGTTTTAAAGTGCCCAACATTCAGGTAACATGGACATACTATAAACTTACAGAGAGAGAGAGAGACAGACAGACAGGTAGACAGACAGACAGACAGACAAACAGACAGACAGACAGACAGACAGACAGACAGACAGACAGACAGACAGACAGACAGACAGACAGACAGACAGACAGACAGACAGACAGGTATAGGATTCCAGAGAGTGGGGAGAGGCTGGATATACATGCAGAAACAGCCTTCAACTGAAAATGAGGTGTTTGAAAATAATTGACGGATTTTAAGGTCTTTGTGTGCTACAAAAGGGAGGCAGGGCAACCTTGAGACTCAGTGTTGTGTGAAAGAGAGACAGACAGACACAGAGAGAGAGACAGACATGGAGAGCAACGAGACGCAGCAATCATGACCTAAAATACCCACCTGCACTGCATGTCCCTAAACTCACATAGATGACTGGGAGTAGACTACTTTTTTTGTTTTTGTGAGGGGCAAATTGCTGTAGCTTTGACATGGAGATTCACGCTGAGCTCAGTAGTTACACCCCCCGCCACCCCCCACCCCCCCCCCCAACCGCCCTCAACCCCCACTTTAGATCCGGTGAGGCCTGACACAATCTTGGCCACTACATAAACCGCAATGCTAAATCAGCGATTTCCAAATATCACCGCGATTCTTTATTTTAACGCCGGAGCTCAGACAAAAACAATCCTCCTTTTCACCACATCAGAGCGTCTGTCTGCAGAGCTCAACAACGCCATTGCAAATGCACTGGATGTCACGGCTTCCTTGGCCAGGGCCGAGGGCTGAGGCGTGGGGGGTGGGAGTGCGTGCGTGTGTGTTTGTGTGTGTGTGTGTATGTGTGTGTGTGTGTGTGTGTGTTGGCCAGGAGAGCGCAGATCAGTGCAGCTCCATGTCTGCGAGGCGGTGATAAGATTCCAGGATTCTGCCTTTGTGACAGGCCTGCCCATCCAGTCTGACCCTGTGCTCTCTCTCGCAACCTCAGCCTCCCACCGACACCCTGGACACACACACACACACACACACACATACACACACACACACATGCACAGACACACACACACACACACACATACACACACACAAGCGTGCACAGACACACACACACACGTGCATAGACGTGCAAGTGCACGCACACATGTGCACACATACACACACTAACACACACTTGCACATGCACACATATACAGAACATCCACATATAAAGACACGCACGCACATACGCGAAAACACAGACACACCCACACACACCCACCCATGCATACACACACATGTAGAATATACCCTCATGACACACACTCACAGAGAAATAAGAACACACACACATACAAGCAAACACACACACACACACACACACGCACACACACGAAGGTGCATACTGTATGCTATATATTATAGACTGCTACCTAACCTAAATTATAAATCAGTCCCAACTTGTAAGCTGTTCATTCAAACAAAAAAGTTGTATAATGTACCCTAAGTCTGATAGTTTGAATGTTTCTCATATAGGTATTCTTCCCTCTGTAGACCCTTCGTTCTTTCTAGTCTTTCTCTTGCTCTCTTTCTCTCTCTCTCTCTCTCTCTCTCTCTCTCTCTCTCGTCTCTCTCTCTCTGCCGTCTCCTCACACGCTCACACATTCTCACAGACACATCGCCTCCTTTCCAAAAACATCGCTATTGACCTTGATGAGCCAATGCCAGAGAACTCAACCTGCCCAATCAAAATCTTTACGAGAGCCGGTCAGTGGCGCCTTTTGCATCTGAATGGGTTTTGCAGGAGGTTGATTCTTCTGCATGTATGCCCATCTTTAATGTTATAGGTCTATTTGTAAATATTTATATCTATCTATCTATCTATCTATCTATCTATCTATCTATCTATCTATCTATCTATCTATCTATCTATCTATCTATCTATCTATCTATCTATCTATCTATCTATCTATCTATCTATACACTCACACAAACACTTCTCTAATATGTCTTTTGTTAAATATATATATATATATATATATATATATATACAGTAAGAGTGTGTAAATGTTAATATTAAAACATTATTTGGGCATATTTGTCCATTATCAAGTCATTAGTAAGTCCTTACCCTACTTACTGCAGTGTTTTAAGAGGAGAGGGAAAATATATTTACTTTTCTCTTCGCTCTGTACAGCCAGACTGCAGTCGGTGCAGAATTCGAACATCCATGTCAAAATATCTCAGCAATTACTCAATTAACTTAATGGTTAAGGGAAGGGAGAAAAAGATAGAGAGAGGAGGGAGAAAAGATTAGCATTCATTATTTGATTTATTTTAGTAACCATTTCAGAATATCTCAGCAAATGCTAAGGAAGTCTCAGTGGTTAACAAAGTTAACTTACGAAAGAGTCTTAAGCCCATCTGAGTGTCATTCTTTTTAATGTTTACATGCTTTAAAGCACAGACAGCCAGAGACTAATGTTAAGTTAGTATATTTATTCCCTAGAAATCTCCATCATGTAGTGATATGACTATTTAAAAAAAAAAATGGCAACTGATATTAAATAAAATTAGATAAAAAGTAGATAAAGCACTAATAATTTGTTATATTCAATTAGAGTAATGAGTAAGGAGATGGAAAGAAAAATATAGAAAGGTACATTTTTATTATTTGTTATTTAATATTACTGAACAGTGAAATAGTGAGTTGAGAGTTTGAATATCTTGGCAATTGCTAAGGACATCACGGCGAGCTGTAGACAGGACAAAACAAAGCATAGCACCCAAACCACCTAGCCGCTAATGAGCGATAGCAATCAATCCCACCACCCAGCCTCTAATGGCAAAACAACACTTACTGTGGGTTGTACACACACACACACACACACACACACACACACACACACACACACTTTTAGTATGTCTTTTGTTAAAGATGGTTCACCTTTTACAAAAGGGAAGTGTTTTTCTCTCTTTTCTTCTGTATCTCTGATGAAGGTCAACATCAATAATTAGCGATAATAATCAGTCCCACCTCACCTCTACTGCCAAAACACCACTCTTATACTTTGTGATAATACTCACACACTTCTCTCTTTCTTGAAGATTGTTCATCTATTACTAAAGGAGGGTTTTTGTTTTTCTTTCTGCATCTTGAATAAAGGTGAACTTCAATAATGAGCAAGAGATATGACTGGGGATAACCTCAGGCAGCATTACTAGCCCATCTCTGGCATATTTACACTTACACGTACTGGAGAAAAAAAAACATTTTCAATCCTTTTTTCTCCCTCGTAGGCTGCTACACACAAACACTCTTTCTCTCCAACCCACCCTCTCTCTTCCTCCCTCTTTCTCTCTATTTCATTCTCTTCTTACTCCTAGGCTTTCTCTCTCTGTCTTTCTCTCTCTCTTTCTCGCTCTTTCTACCTTTCTCTTTCCCTTTCTCTTAGCCCCCTCACCCCTTCCTCTCTCCCTCCCTCCTCTCTCTCCCTCCCTCCCTCCTCCTTTCTCTCCCTTTCTCCCACTCTCTTCCTCCCTCTTCCCCTCTCTCTCCCTCTTTCGCTCCCTTCTCCCTCTCATCCCCTCTCTTACTCTCCCTCTCCTGCTCTCCCCTTCCCTCCCTCCTTCTCTCCCTCCCTCCCTCTCTCTCTCCCTCCCTCCCTCCCTCTCTCTGATGGCAGGCTGGGCAGTGAGCTGTGTGGGGCTGAGAGGAGGTGTGGACGGCGCGGTGCGGCGCGGCACACATTAATAATGCAGGGACTCAGCTTCCTCCCAGCGCTGTGGCGATGGCAGCGGCCCATCGCTGTCACCAGGGGGGGAGCTGGGAATGCGCCGCGTGCTCCTCGCAAAAGCCTCGTCCTCGCAAAAGCCTCGTCCTCGCCAGCCGCACACACACTCACGCACACACACACACACACACACACACACACACACACACAGGCACACAGGCACAGACACATGCACACACGCAGATACACATACAAAGATGCTCACAGAGACACACCACACATGCGTGTGCACGCATACATACACACAAATACACACACAAAGACACACATAGACACAGTCACACACACGCAACAACATACACACATACATACACACATATTCGCACACAGTGACACACACACACATATATTTGCACACAGACACACTTACACACACACACACACACACACATATATTTGCACACACACACACACACACACACACACACACACATTCGCACACAACACACACACACGCACGCTGCGCGTGAGTAACCGTGCACTCACACGCCCTCCCCTCACCAAACTGGGCCTTCCACCAGCAGAGGCGTGCATTCATTATGAAGCTTGCCCCCGGGGTGGCGGCGGAGCAAACCTGCTCTCATTAATACACAAAGAGCCCGAGCAGCCACAGCAGCACGCTCGCACATCCAGGGGTGTCGCTGGCATTTCCACCCGCTCATCCGGGGTGAGATTTGCACCTCGGCACGCCGCACTCCTCGCACAGAGGAGAGAGGAGGAGAGGAGAGAGAATAAGCAAGGAGAGGAGAGGAGAGGAGAGAGGGGAGGAGAGGAGAGTGGAGCGTAGGAGAGGAGAGAAGAGTGGAGGAGAGGATAGGAGAGGGGAGGAGAGGAGAAAAGAGGAGAGTGGAGGGGAGGAGAGGACAAGAGAATGGAGGGGAGGCGAGGAGAGTGGGGGAGAGGAGAGGAGAGTGGAGGAGAGGAGAGGGGAGAGGAGAAGAGGAGAGGATGGAGAGTGGAGGGGAGGAGAGGACAGTGGAGAAGAGGGGAGGGGAGGAGAGGAGAGGAGAGGGGAGGAGAGGAGAGAGCCTGCACACTCCACTGCCCCAGCCTGTCCCACACGTGCCATGCCACACACACACACACACACACACACCGCAAACACACACATGCTCATGTTAACACATACAGACATACATACACACAGACATACACACACACACACGCACACACATACACACTACATGGCACTAGCATTCACTCACCTCTCCATAAAAAGCTGATATTGGAAGTGTTGGGCAAATTATTTCACATATTAAAGAAATCTGCCACCTTCAGACTAATGAACTAAGAGAGTTCTGCAGTGTTGATGTGAGGAGGGACCAGCATGATGAGATGGCTTAACTCACACAGAGGGAGGCAAGTGCACACTAGCCTTTGCTTTAGAGGGGAGAGCAAGCAACAGTGGAGAGGAGAGGAGAGGAGAGGAGAGGAGAGGAGAGGAGAGAAGAAGAGTGAATAGGAAAGGAGAAAAGAATAGAGGAGAAAAGAGGAGAGAAAAAGAGTGGAGAAAAGAGGAGAGGAGAGCAATGGAGAGGAGAAAAGAGGAGAGGAGGGTAGAGGAGAAAAGAGGAGAGGAGAGGAGAGGAGGGTAGAGGAGAGGAGAAGAGAAGAGAGAAGAGGAGGGTAGAGGAGAGGAGAGGAGAGGAGAGGAGAAGAGAGGAGGGTAGAGGAGAGGAGAGGAAGAGAAAAAGAGTGGAGAAAAGAGGAGAGGAGAGCAATGGAGAGGAGAAAAGAGGAGAGAATAGAGGAGAGGAGAGGAGAAAAGAGGACAGGAGAGGAGAACAGAGGAGAGGAAAAAAGAGGAGAGGAGGGTAGAGGAGAAAAGAGGAGAGGAGAGGAGAGCAATGGGAGAGGAGAAAAGAGGAGAGAATAGAGGAGAGGAGAGGAGAGGAGAAAAGAGGACAGGAGAGGAGAACAGAGGAGAGGAAAAAGAGGAGAGGAGGGTAGAGGAGAAAAGAGGAGAGGAGAGGAGAGGAGAGGAGAGGAGAGGAGAGGAGGGTAGAGGAGAAAAGAGGAGAGGAGAGGAGAGGAGAGGAGAGGAGGGTAGAGGAGAGGAGAGGAGAAGAGAAGAGAGAAGAGGAGGGTAGAAGAGAGGAGAGGAGAGGAGGAGAGGAGGAGAGGAGGCTGAAGGGGGTGATGTGATGTGATCCTCCCTGGGCCCCTGCTGTGCCTCCACTGCTCCTGTGCTACTGCTGCTGCTGTTACCGCCACTGCACCCTCTCCGACTGGCCTGGGGTGTGTGTGTGTGTGTGTGTGTGCATGTGTGTGTGTGTGTGTGTGTGTGTGCATGTGTGTGTGTGTGTGTGTGCGTGTGTGCATGTGTGTGTGTGTGTGTGTGTGTGTGTGTGCATGTGTGTGTGTACGTGTGTGTGTGTGCATGTGTGTGTGCATGTGCGTGTGTGTGTGTGTGTGTGTGGTGTGTGTGTGTGTGTGTGTGTGTGTGTGTGACTTGGGGACAGGGGACTAAAAGGAGCCCTACAAAACACAGCCCCTGTCACCTCTCCGCTGGCCGATTTGGAACAAAATGCCTCCAATCGGTGTTACAGGCGAATGATTAATTATTCACACAGTATCTAATTGCGTTTCCTTACCTGCAAATATCCTCCTGGTCTGCAGGGGAGGAAGGGAGAACGAGAGAAAGAGATGGTGAGAGAGAGAGAGAAAGAGAGAGAGAGAGAGAGAGTAACAGATAGCGGATGACATCCGAGAAAGCCATTTTTTGGGATATCATTTCACATCTACCTATCATTCTCACACATCATAATTTCACTCTGTTATCATTAAACTTGCTCATTTGGCAAATAAGGTGCAAATGTGTCCAAAAGCTATTTTGTTGACATATCACAGATCTGTAGTCTTATTTACTCAGATATGTGTCTTGTCCAGTGGTGCTTTATTTCACTAGGAAATTGGGAGGTTGAATATTGGAACGTCTCGAGTTTCTCGTTCCATTGCTGTTGAACATTCTGTTTCCCCAATAAAACAAATCACATGCAAACAGACATCAGAGCTGCACATTTTTGACACAAATACATGCATTTGTTTTTATTCACAAAACCAGCCCATATTTCTAATTGAATACAAACATCGCTGTTCTTTTTAAAAGATGTAGCTACTGGCAACGTCATAAAAAAACAAACAAAAACAAAACCAAACAAAAAAAAAATGTTTTCAGTGCGTAGACATGAGCAGAGCAAGTGCTGTCTCCCAGTGCTGCCAAGGAGCTCCATCACAACAGAGATGCCCCTTGGAGACATGGTGAAAAATAAGGCTGCCAGTTTCACCAAATAATAGTAAAAAACAAAAGAAACAATTGGACAAGTAGGCAAGTAACATGGGTTTGTGGCCATTTCCAGGACGTCCAGTCATATTTCTGTAGGCTTTAA
>CM050214.1:20930206-20995206 GCA_027475355.1 Coilia nasus
GTAACATTTTGGACAGAGCCTCGGTCTCCTGTCCGTCTGGTGTTGAAGCAGTAATAGTCTGACACTGAGCTTGGGAGTCTGTCTGCTTCAGCCCCTTGCTTCCATGGCTGGTCTATTTGCAGATACGTCTTTGGGCCGGTGTCGGGGTGTCGCTCCCGGTCGGCTCCTCTGGAGAGGGGAGTGGTGCTGGGTGGCAACTGCACTATTTGACTGCCAGCCAAACTATGGGCTTTCTCACACAGACTAAGATATCACACCTCAAGCTCGCAGAAACCAGGGTCTAATCTCTCGCCGGCCAACACGATACGAGACACTGCTGCACATGCAAGCGTGTGCACACATACACACACACACACACACACACACACACACACACACTCACGCTCCCATCTCTTTCTCTCTCCCTTACACACACTCACATGCACACTCTCACATCTCTTTCTCTTTCCCCTGCACACACACGTACACACACCCACACACACACAAACACACACACACACAAATACAAAGAGAGTGAGTGAGATACAGACACACACACACACACACACACATGGATCCTGTATGTTACACCTGACACCTAACTAATGTAATGTATGATGTAATGTATACAATCATACACACTAATACAACAACATCCATGGTCTTCCTTAAGACAGATACCATGGAATGAACATAAGCGTGAGCACACGCTGAACAGCCCCTTGCTGTGGGTGGGCCAGTGTTGGTGTGACACACAGGCCAGCAGCGAAGTGGGGACCCTGTCAGAAAGTGGCTCCTTTGGCTGCTTAGCAAGCGCCTTTTTTCCCCCTGTGCTCCTCTTGTTTCAGGGAACACGTCACCTCCCCAAAATAGACCCCGGACATCTCAAGCCAGCAAGGTGTAGGCGCAGCTAGTAAGTCAGTATTTCTTTGTTTCTTAGCTTTTAGCTATTTACAAATGCGTTCTAGTCGACACACCCCAGGAACCATTACAAGCATCTAATCAATGCTTTTCCTCTCTTTGTCTTTCCCTAACCCGTGAGCGGTGCCTGAAAAGTGTTGTGGCGTTTAGCCGCATCGGAAGGACTTAGGCCAGCAACACATTCAGACGTGCTTATGCTCTGAGGAGCAGATTCACAGTGAAGAACATGCAGGCCATCGATTAGGCGCGGACATACACTTAGGCCTATCGCAGGCAATCAACACATAGGTGCGGACATACACTTAGGGCTATCCCCGGCAATCACCACAGACGTGGACACAAACATATGCCAAGCACAGGCAAACAAGACACACAGTTAGATTGATGATGTAACACCGAGTAAAAGAAAAACTGATGTACAAATAACTGCCTAATTGATGGATGCAGTCCAGTCTTGTTAAATAATTGGTATCACTTCAGCATACTAATGAAAGAAACTTAAACAAATACAGTTTAAAATGAACTACTGAAATGGCATCTATCACCAGTGATCTGCTTTTAAAATACAACTGTATAAGGTGCCTACTAGTATTATAAACATCTAACTAGTGAATTAGGCATAATTAACAGTATTTTTTAACATTTTGTAGAACAGCATGCATATCTTTTTTGTTTCGTTTGTTTGTTTAAATCCAATCAAAACATTCACTGAACTTCCACACAGCACAACACTGCACAACACTGAAATCGATAAAGAATTGAATATGAATGTTCATACTTATTTTTACGGACTGTTCACAAAGTACACATTTAATGTATGTTTTGGTGCATGCATTCAAGCCTGAAACATGAATGTCATGCAGTCTGTTTTTCCCAGTATTAAAAATGTGCTGTGTAAAAACTGACTCAACGTTTTTCCAGTGCTTAAAGTCTACAAAAAGGCCGTTTTGAAAGTAGCAGAAATCATGATGCAATCATAAATTATGTAATGCATAACCCTAACTACAAATCCCTCAGATTTCCCAGCATGTGTTTTTGATCACAGCATGCCCTTTAACGTGTTGTACGGCAGTTAATGTATAATGTATATGTGTAATGTCACGGCAAATTACACAACATTCACTTAGTATGCATTTAAATCTGACCTCGCGAACCTTTGATGATTTGCCAGAGCAAACCAATTACATATGTAGTCTGTGCCGCACGCTATGTAAACATTTGCTTTTGCAAGCTGAGGAAACATGGAATTCATTTTTTTTTTAGTTCCCTTCTCATGTCAACCTAATTGGCTCAATGAAGCAGAGAATAAGGACATGTAAGTGATCATGTTTGATGATTACGACACAAGATGATGTAATCATTACAGTCATAACACTGAGTGTGCACCCACCTGAGTTGTTGGCAGTCACATCAGGTTAGCTGTCAGACAGGCAGTATAGATTTTATTGCTTCGTCTAAATCATGACGGCTATGCTTCTAACTGAAGGGGGTTTTTCTTTTTCTCATTCTGTGCATAGTGGTGACATGGACACCTGGATCTGCCTTTCAGCTTGTCAGCTTTTCGTCTGATTTCATACATATCCAATAAGCAACCTCTGCTAGCCTATTTACCCTATGTACACAACCCATACCAACATGTTGTACACTCATTTGTATCTGTGTATGTACGCAAATATGTAAATGTTTATTTGTGTGTATGTGCATATGACTGTGTTTGTGTATGTTGCAGTCTACATCCATGTCTATGTACGAAAATATACTCTTACATTGTCAAGGCAAAAAAAAAAAGCTGTAACAAAAGAAAGCAAAGACTGTGCTTTTCTGAACAGAATTTCTCTCCCTTTCTCCCTTCCCCTCCATGTCTCCTTCCCATGACGACCCCTGTTGTAAAAACCCGCTCGGAACACCCAGCTGGAGCTCCGTAGTAGTCAACAGCTTCAGGACACCACATCGCGTTCAGGTGAACACTGCCCTGCCTGAGGACACCACATCACGTTCAGGTGAACATTTCCCCGGCCTCTTGTCTGCTATCTCGCATTCCTTCGCTTCCCGCTTCCCGCTCCCTCCGTCTCCACCTCCATGTTGTTTCTGCAGCGAGCACAGCTAGCTACACCACTCAAGGACTGGGGTGCACTCACAAAGAATCTAGCACCATTCACTTAAAAAACATCAAAGGGCAAGCGTCTAAGGATCCTCCTACCACCACACAATAACTCTAAGAAGTACAATGTATCTTCTGCAATTTATTGCTATAGCATAAGCAGTGGTGTAGTGGAGACTAAACACATTAGCACCATTTATGCACATCTTCAAATTACAAAATAGTGTTTAGGTTTTTATGATTGCTAATGTGAGATATGCATAACTAACACTGCATGTATCATTTGAGGAGTCAATGGGAAAAATAGGTATAGTCACAAAATCACATTTTTTAAGTTTTTCCCCCTATTGGTAGTTGCATTGAAACCCCAGCTTTTTCAAATGTAATCTTGTGAATAAATGAGCATAGTCTTGAGCTACAAGCATTCTAAAAAAAAGCATTTACCTACAAAATCAGATCAAAAATCAAACTTAGAAATTACTTTAATTACTTAAAAATATTTTTTTCCCATGAACTTCTCTTTTATCTACCTCTCTTGTTAGCAGTTCACCCCTGAGCATAGAGTACGTGTACGTAAACGTCATTCCTACACAAGATGCTCCTTGGGGCTACCGTCATAATTAGGCTGTATGCATGGCAGTTTGAGCCCCACCATCCACATGTGAGCCTTGCTGGCTGGATGGCTGTAGGTGAATCTTTAAGGGGGTTAGAGTGGTCAAAAACACCCCGCGCTCCAGCGCGCCAACATGAGGTGACCTCAGCGAGAAGTTTGGAGGGCCATTAAGCCACGCAGGCGTGCCACAGGAGCGAGGGCAAGGGGAGGGCGCCTGTGCCACGCTGACACCTGGTGCTCCAGATGACAGCCCTATGGCCAGATGGACCATGTCACACACACACACACACACACACACACGGACACACTGATGCACTCACATACATACACACATACACACACACATACTCACATACTCACATGCATGCACACGCTCACACACACATACACACACACACGCACTCACATACACACATGCACCGACAAGCACACACACACAAACACACACACACGCACTCACACACGCTCACACACATACGCACACAAACCCACGAAACATAAGCGCACAAACCCAGTCAGCCATGTGCAAAAGCATATGCTCGCCTAATACTATATTGAGTTCAACAACATATTTAACCGCTAAAACGTTCCTGAAAAACACATGAGCACATACATAAACATACACATCCTAAATCTCATGTAATATTTCCATTACTGTGCATGGCTACTCACAACATCTCAATCTTACAGAGAAGCATATGGCTTTGGCCACACAGAGCTTTAGGTAAAGACTTCCTGTATGCACTGGGGGGAGTCAGATCTTTAACGCTGTTGTAATCAGGGGATGGTGAGGAGAGAGTGACGTAATGCGAGTGAGGGGGACAGATTAGAGAAAACCCTGCAGTGCCTGTCTGCCCACACACACGCACACACACGCACACACACACTCACAAAAGCACATGCCTTCCCCCACTCACGCCACCTGTCACACCCCATCCTAAAAGACCCTCAGCTCCCCTCTTGACTTGTACAGGAATATGGAGAGCTATTTAACACACAGACACACAGACACAGACACACACACACACACACACACACATATATATATAAATATATATGTATACATACATACACATGCATCTACACAGACACACACACTTGCGTAAACACAAAGACCTATTTAGACACTGAAACAAAAACACAAACTCACACATTTTGTGACATTAAGGAATGCAAAATGCAAACCTAATGTAAACTGTGTGGCCAGTTCCACAAATCACTCTACAGTGAGTGACTGGTGAATGTGTGAGTGATTCACGAAACCGTCAGCAAACTGAAACAAAAAACTGTGGGCACAGGCCTCAAAGGAAAGGGGACCTCTACGTCCCAAAAATAACATTTCATCACGTCGAGGCATGAGCCAGTCACACTGATGCTCCCTGCCAGGTTATCCTGGATCAGTTTCTGAACTACACTGACCTCTGCAACAAGGGCTGTCACTCATCTCATCAATCAACGGGAGGAGGAAGTGGATGTGTTATAGTACCTAAAACCTGATCTTTTTTTTTTTCTTTTTTGGCCTGTCACCAACCCCACTGTTCCCAGGACAGCAGCATTCAAGTCTTGGGTACAGTTTTAAAGCTACAACAAGTTTAAAGGTGCTATACGTAGGATTGTGGCCAAAATCGATACGGCAATAAAAACACTGTAAAAGCACTGGTGCACCTACAGAGGCAATAAGCAAAACCAAAGAAGCTAAATCAAAGAATCAGAATTTGTAAGGTGTCAATGACGTTTGAAAGTGTAAACACTCTGGCAGTACTACTATTGTTGACGAAAGCAGCATTTCAAATTAACACACGGGACCAATTTATCATTACTTGTCATAAACTTATTTACATATACATATTTACCTCTGAGCCACTCTGAAACCTCAAACTCCTTCAACTTGCTGTGTAACACCTAATCTTTATCATTCATTCTTAGGGGTGTAAATCAGAGCCCTCATGCCGATGCGATTCAATATCGATTTCTTAAGCCAACGATTCGATTATTTTCGATAGTTACAAATTTTCCACGATTCGATCCGATTCGATTCAATGTGTTATATTTTGCTATGTATTTATGAACTTTTGAATAAATTAACACAAATTGTAACACCTGCAATATTCTGTTATTACAGTCAGTTACTGCATGAGAGCAATCAGATGACTTGTAAAAAAAATAAAAGTAAATACTCTACAAAATGAGTGCAAAAGTGCAAAAATAATAAAAAGTAACAAAAACCTAGGCCTATACCTCATTCACTAAAAAGTAATAACAATGCATCTGCATCACAATGCATCACAGATACTGAAGGAGCTTTGAAAAGAGAACAGTCAGTAAACAAAATGAAAAGTACAGTTCATACTTCCATTCTTTCAGCGGTGCTCCTTGTCAGATTTTTTTTTAAGTCTACATGCTCAGAAGACAAAACACTACGCTCTGAATGCACAATGTCAAAGAACTTCGAGCAGGTATCTAAACCCTTCGTTCTCCACGACACAATAGGGTCTTATGTCTTTGCATATAAAATAGGCGATAGCTTTGGTGATGTTTTTTGCTCTCTTTGAAGTGTTTGACAACGTCTGGGGGAAAAATGTTGTCAGTGATGTGGTGGTCTTGGAAGCTTGTGTTTTTTCTTGACAGTCGCCATCGATACCATGGCGCCTTTTGAGGTGTGCGGATAGGTTCGACGTATTGCCACAGTATCTTAACTCACAACGACAGTCTTTAAAAACGGCAACATCCCTTACTACTTCACTTCGTTTTTGCGAAAGCCAAAATACTTCCACACCCATGACTTAACTCCGACTGGAGTGTGTAAATCATCTCTGTTTTCTTCGCCAGCTCGCTCCGGTTCCATCTCTTTTAATTGAAAATGAACTATCAGAGAGCAAGGCGCACTTCCTGAGCACTAAGGTAATGCGAGTTAAGTAGGCGTATAGGTGAAGATAAAATGAGGTTAGCGCCACCCGCAGCTCAGGAGTTGGTATTACGCCTACTTGCAGATGGCTGAAAATAGACAGACAGCCAAACAGGTGGCAAAATAAACACATTAATCGATTCTCTTGCGAACGTATCGATGCATCGAATTGTCGGCTGTATAATCGATGTATCGATACAAATCGATTAATATTTACACCCCTATTCATTCTTGGAAACATGACCACCTAGTGACAGCGCTTCTAATGTGACAAGTCTGGCATTGACGCTGTGGTCAAAACAGTGCCTTGCTTTTTTGCCTTTTTAAGAAACGTTGGAGCATGTACAGTGGGTATAAAGCCTGATTCACACCGACTTGAGCGTGTACAATATGTTTGTACAGTGGCAGAATACGCTCAGATCACACGTGCGGTGTGAATAGTCTAATTTGTTAACATGCCTTCTAAACGAATACGGACAGAAAACGGGCACGTGCTGTATACGCAGAGTGTTCGGTGTGGATCAGGCCTAAGTGTCAGCCTCTGAGTGTGCCTCTTCGTTTTGCCATGTGTTACCTTTATGTTTGGAGGTTTACGCACCAGGCGAAACGACTTTTTAGATCAAAGGCGCAGACGCCGACTTTCATTTGTCTCAGAGCATGTACAGTGTGCAGATCTCCTCCGCTATCTGTCACCTGCCTAGTAACAGTGACCAGTCCCCGCCCCCCAAGGCCCAGTGTCTGCTGCCTGACCACCTAGTGACAGTGCCTCTAATGTGACAAATGTGGCATTGACCCTGTGGTGGAAACACTGCCTTGCTGTTTTTGTCTATTTAAGAAACTTTGAAGCAGACCTCCTCTGTCGTGCGTCACCTAGTAACAGTGACCAGTCCCCCCCATCCCCCTGCCTACACACACACACACACACCACCGGTGCCAGTGTGTGCTCTGCTCGTGCCACCCTTACCTCCAGAGCCGCAGAGGGCTTCTTCTTGAGCTCCTCACACTTGCGGAACTTGCAGATCTGGTGTCCGGTCTTGCGGTTGCGGCAGCTGCTGCACTGCTCACAGTTAATCCTGCGCCGGCAGGGCGGGCACATGCCGCAGCGTTTCCGCTTCTTCTTGCCCGAGCTGATGGCGGAGGCCAGGTCGCTCTGCGCTGCCGGGTACTCGGCCAGGCCGGCCATGTGCAGCGCGCTGTCCGCCAGGAACACCCCGGCCGGTGTCATGATGAAGAGCCCCGGGTTGAACGGGAAGCCGCCGCCCACGCCGTAGGCGAAGGCGTCGGCCAGGCTGCCCACCGCGTCCACGGCCGAGGCCGCCTCCAGCTCGCCCCCGGCCCCCACGCCTCCCCCTCCTCCTCCTCCCGCGCCCCCCGAATCGCCGCCCACCACCCCCAGCCCCAGCCCCACGCCCCCGCCCGGCAGCAGCATGTGCTCCATGCCCGCCCGCTTCAGGAGCGCCGCCGCCTGGGCGAAGTGCAGCAGCCCGTTCTGCCCCTCCAGCATCTGCTCCAGGGTCCGGTCCAGTTTGCCCAGCGTGGCCACCGTTGTGTGGGGCTGCTGCTGCTGCTGCAGGGGGCTGGTGTTGGTGGTGGGCTCCTGGGTCTTGGCCGAGGAGTGGCTCTTGTTGCTGTGGAGTCCGTTGAGGGGCGGTGCGTTGGTGCTGTTGGGGCAGGCGGGGGTGTACTGGGAGAGGGCGCGTGAGTGCTTCAGGCTCTTGCTGAGTGGCTCACTGATGATGCCGCTGCGGTTGCGGCGCTCGGCCACGGGGGAGTCCGGCGGACACCTGCTGCTCTGGTCCTGGGCCTCGGCTGTCCGGCTGCCCTCCAGCCCGACGCTCGACATGGTCCGGCCCCGGCTCGCGTGCGTTGGGTGGGTGGGCGGGCGGTTAGGGCGGGGTGGGGTCTGGGTTGGGGTGGGGTCGAGGGGGGACAGGATGGGTGAGGGGGGGGGTGAGGGGACGGCAAGGGGAAAGGCTTCCTACTAGTGCCACTCGAGGGTGGAGCTTCCTCTCGACAAACAGGTCCGCCGGCCAATGGCAGGCAGGCAAACAGATCCGCCAGCCAATGGCAGGCAGGCCCCCCCGTAGCCTTGACCTTTCGTCTAAATGTTAGCCTTCATCCACATCCTTCCACCGGCAGGCCAAAAACTAGGAGAGACAGAAGAGAAAAAAAAGATAACATCACAGGAGAGTCGTTCTCAGCGTTGACTCTCGCAGACATACTGTATTCAGGCACATCAGAGAAGCAGCAGAGCAGAGAGCCAGGAAACTATCGGCCTCACTCCTGATAGACAAAGCGGTGAACAAGACCATAACACAGTTTTTTGAAAAAAGTAAGGCACCACAGCTAAACACAACCACTTTGTACACAGTCTCCTCTGTGATCAAAACACCAGATCAAATAATGATTCAGCTCTGGCTGGGTGGCTGACATGTGAAAGCAGATATTAGCATTACAATATTCGAATGTCAGTCTCGTTACCCTCTCCTTAACCATAGCCATCCAACCATTTCTGCCCTTAAGACACCTGCACAGTATTCCTTATTTGTTTTGACATTACAAATCACTGCATGTAGAAATGAGTTGCCTGTGGCTGTCAGTGAGCTGTTCACAACATGTTATAAGCCTTAGATCCCAGACAATCCCAAACATATTGTTGCAGAAGTCCTCCTAGTATAGGGCACACACACAGCCACTAGTCACTGAAAAGAGCTTTTTGGTGCACAGCACTCACACAAACACCTGACTAATGGAGATCAAAAAAGTACTGTACAACCAACACTACCACTACAGTCAAGGGTGTGTGACCCACATATTCAAGTGCCATCATCACTTGTGACACAATGACACCATTTCCTCTGTGATGCGCTGTAGCCTTTTGGCCTGAGGTGAGGGGATCTATCCTGTTCTGTGTTACGGCACTGCTCCACTAAGGCCATGCTATCGATAAACACCGGGGCCTTTCCACATATGTGGAAGTAAACACTACTAGATAATAGTTTTTTCATAATGCTTTGAAAGCTGGGAGGAGTTTCACAAATTAGCGCTGTCCTATTTATTTGAATAACTAATGACAGTTTAAAAAGGAACAGAGCATAGCAGTGACTTGTGTCATGGCACATGCCACCCGCACACACACACACATGCGTACACACACACACACACGCATACACGTGCCTGCACATGGACATAACCCCGAGAAAAAATCTGAGGAAATGGCCGGCCCAGTCCTTATAAGGGAAACAAAGAGAAGGGGAGGGAGGAAGGCTGGAGGAGTGGGGGGAGGCGAGGGGGTAGGGGGTTGTGTGTGTGTGTGTGTGGGGGGGGGGGGGGGACTGGATGGGCAGTGTGTGTGTGTGTGTGTGGGGGGGGGGGTCCTCTGCGCCGTGTGTGGAAATTGGAAGGCCAGAATTAGTGGGAGGTAAAGCTTCAAAGGCAGGAGCGCAGCCCCCGCATTCTCACCAGCTCAGGGGTCTGTGGCGCCAGCGGACCACAGCCAGATCCACCCCCCTACCCCCCCTCCCTGCCTCTCCTCTCCTCCCCTCCCCTCCGCTCCCCTGCCCCAACCCCTCCTCTCTCTCCTCGTCCGCCTCCAGTCCCTCACCCCTCCCCACCCCCACCCCCTTTCCCCCCAGCTCGCCTGCTGACCGGGAGCCTTGCGGCAGAGCCACGGTCTGCCCGCTGTGCCCTACGCCAGAAACACTCTCTCACCAGCGCCCATGCCCACTCAGCCTGGACACGCTCCCCCAACGCATCCCATCCATGACATCACCTCCAGTTCCTCTCGCTCTCATTCTCTCTCTCTGTCTCTCCTTCTCTCTCTCATTCTATCACTCTCTCCTTCTCTCTCTCTGGTTCTCTGTCATTCTCTCTCTCTCTCCTTGTCTTTCTCCATCTCTCTCTCTAATTCTCCTTGTCTCTCTTTCTCTCTCTCACTCTTTCTCTCTCTCTCTCTCTTTCTATCTCTCTCCTGCTGTCTCTGGGTAAGGTCCGTCACATTCACAATCTGCCCTCCGTTCTATCAGTCACACCTACATGACTGTGTGTACATCGAGGCATGTTTTCTTTCTTTGAGCACCTGTCATTCTTCTACCTGCACACTGTGTTTAGGAGGAATTGTAGCAAACCTGCACACAACACAATACTAATATAATTATTTCATTTAAGGTCTACTGTCAGCACAACAGCTCTCATAGTATTATCTTTCATTGATAATTTTCTCTCATTCACTAACACATGGGAGGGTCTGATCCCTGTACCTTCAATGGAAGGACACAGGGCAGAAAGGCTATGCTATTGTACTCTTGAGACAAACTACAGCCAGCATCCAAACAAGCCATATTGACAAGCAAGAACTATATCCTACACTAACGCACTTTAACCACACAATGATGCTCCCTTCCTGTTTGCTTTATGGCTGTTTGTTAAGCAAAGCAAACTGTACAATTTATGATCAGCTGGATGTCACTTGCTGGGATCGCTTTGGCTGAGACAGCCTGATCTGATTTTCTCTCTACAAACAGTGATGGCTAAAAGTTGCTTAGGGAATTCATTCTGTCTCTCTGCAACGCTAGCTGATTAAAAAATTCCCATCAATCACACATATAAAGTATTTACTTTATATTCGGGCCATATTACAACCCAGATATTTGTGATTCCCAGAACTCCTTTAATGCTCAACTGATTTACAATGCAGACATATGTTTCTCTAGTTAGAAGTAAAGCATGTGGTAAACCATAACTTGCACTTTTTATTGAGAATAAGGTAACAACAAATGCAATATTAATCTAAGCTTTTGATTCAAATTAATAAGTACCCTCCATGATGAAACAGCTGAGTATAAAAAATGCTAACATTTCATGACACATGCTCCATGTTTACCATTTGCTTTGGGAATTAAATAATTATGCTACTACTGTCATAATTTTACTGTTACAGAGTTTGTGATTGTTTTTGTTTAACTGGAAACCTTTCCTGCAGATAATGTGTCTGAGTTGACAGGAAAACAAAACACATACATGCGAACGTGACTACATGACTTTCACATCTCTGCAGCAACAATGGCTGAAAAGGTCACACAAGGCCACTCAAGTGCAAGGAAATGCGAGCAAGATTTAGACATAATGAACTGAATAACTGAGGTGTACACTTATGCTGTCTTCCCAGCCAGAAGACCTAAAAAATAAAGTGTACTTTGCAGAGGCACTATCTTGATGAGAATCAAGCGCTGACTGTCTTGAATGCACAGGAGAAGCGATTAGAGAAAATGTATCCATAGGCCTATAGGCATAGTCACAGACATCCAAGCCAGTTGTTTCCCCAGTATAAACGGTCTGGTAGGCCTACGCTAAATACAGTGATATGTTGTGTGTCTTTTGTTCAGTAAGTTTCATATAAATAATATTATTAGCCATGTTGGTCATTGATGTATGAACATGTTCTGTGATCGACAATGGTGCATGGATGGAAGTCTGGGCATAGATAAGGGTAGTCAAGCACTTGACTTCCAAAAGACACCTACTCATTTCACTGTGGAGTAAGTCCCCATCCAGGCTGTACATTTATTTCACATATATCCGTCTTGTAGGAAATTGTTCAAGTTTTAGATTCAACAGTAACCCTACATTAGACTAAGTGCACTGTGTACAACTGTTTTACAAGTTCCACAGTGAATTCCACCTTAAACCCTCATTATCAGTAAGAAAAGATTAGGAACACACACAAATGTATGTTTATTTCTGTGCACTTGTGTTTGCGTGTGTGTGTGTGTGTGTGTGTGTGTGTGTGCGTGTGCGTGTGCATGTATGTGCGTGCGTGTGTGTGTGTGTGTGTGATATTACTTAATTCTATTAATTACACAGCCTTTGTAATTTTTCTGGAATTTCTTTGGAATTTTAAATTTGAATACAGAATTATCCTACATTAGGCATCCTAACAGATCGATGTAACACTTTGCTCCTGGCTACCCTTGGATCTGATTTGCTTGAACTTGTCTGTTACCAGGTTAATGACATATGCAGTATCCTACGTCAAAGACAACAGGATGGCAGAGGTTAATTGGCTATAATGGGAAGCATATTTGACATGTGTTGAATGGTCTCATTTTTCCAGGCTTTTTAGCCCTTAGGGATGTCAACATAGGTTAATGTAATGACATTCACCGCTCTTCATTTAATAAATATTCACCATCCTGCTTGCAAAGTGTGCTTTGAAAATAGAATTGACAAACCTGTTACAAAATAAAAACATACATTGAGAAAATAAACAGAGTCTTTCCGATCTTTCCAACTGGATAATGTCTAACTCCTTCTGATATTCCGATGATTCCCAAGCTGTATAATATTGTGATCTATCAACTTTTTGTGTATGACTGGGGCTTTGTGGAACATGAGTGGGGCCTTCCTCCTCAAGTATGGCGCGGTACAGTTTGGTACAGTTTGTTAATAACAAACATGTCTGTCTCCTGATGACAGTATTATTTAACTATCATCAGCAACAGCTTGTGTTAGTCAGTGGGTGTAAGTTTGTGACCTGAAGTGATTCTTGTCCATTCAGAAGTAGAGTATTAGGATATGCCTACTACTGCAGTAATGAGAGGACATGGGGGACACGCCTACTACTACAGCAGAGACAACATGTGCTGTGAGTGATGAGGCAGTAAGACATGCCTACTACTAGTAGTAGTAGTGTACGCAGAGTATTTTAACAGAAGCACCCTTTCTGAAGCGGACTGAAGCGGTAAAATATCATCAATTCAACAATTTAACAATTTAACAACAATAGCATGACTCAATTTACTCCTGACTGTGTCATCAGGCAGCAACGCTATACAGGTGATTGATACATAAATATATGTATATACATGTAATTAAGAAGTAATTAATCAGCTGCTTTAAGTCTTATGTATTATTACATCTAGTATATCAAGACATCCACACTTTGCCTTATAGTGTGACTGTAGTGTTATTATTATTGTTGTTGTTGTTATTGTTGCTTTGTTATAGTTGTTGTTGTTACAACAACTGCCCCTGACATCCATCCCTCCCTCCACCACTTCAGTTTGAAGCCCACACTCCTCTCTAGAGGTCAGTGTGCCATAATTGACCCTTTGCAATACTAGGCCAACCCACCACACCTATGAAATAGGACTTTGGCTCAATACTTGGCTGCTGGCTGGACCTTAAGACATAACACTGTACATTATAATTTTGTGATTAAATAAAATTTCTTCCCTACCAGTTTTATAATCAAAAGTTGTTTTTCCTCAAATGAGTTAACCAACCAAAGAGGCAAAGTAACGTAGGGTATTTTTTTCAAACATGACATAAATTGTTAAGTTCTGTGGACTATGAAAAGTCCCTCCCAGACAACCTTTTGTGTCAGACGTCCTGGTCAAAAAATCTAAAGCCTCGAAATAGGTAGCAGGCTACTAATAGTAGCCAATGCGGAACTAAGCAAGCCCTCTCTCACGACGCGTAATCACGCAGACTCCACACCTATTCCCCACCCCCAAATACACACACATACACACAAACACACACACACGGAAGCAGCAACGCACACTGAGACACACACTCAGACACTCACACACACACACTAATCCCACGGACGCACGAGACACGAATGTGCACAAAGAGATGCCCAAGACTTCCTCCTGTCTAGGCTCTTCGACATGATCATTTCAAAGTTTTTTTTTTTTTTTACAAAACTCGTCAAAACGTCTGACTTTGCTTTTTAATTGTCACGACAATTTATTCACCACCACGCACTAGTTACTCATTTTGAGCGCCACTGCTGCTAGTGGATTGCGGCAGTACCGGGGGGTCGCCGTAAATCCCCGTTCTCAGCGGTGCAAGCACGGGGACATCGCGCGCAGGAGTCAAGCTGATCCCCTCACCACAAACAATGAGACAGGCAGCGAACAGATTTCGCCTTAATATGATTAGCCCAGGTCTATGTTTTGTAAAGACAACACATAACCAATAGAACACTATTTCCAACGGCAAGTATAAGTTACACCCCATATCCGCAAACAAGACTTGGCGAATTGATCAATATGTGGCCATTCATAAGCACATTAACTGAACGTGACAATATCGCAGGTGTAGCTTTCTGGAGGCTGTTTTAAAAAGTCCAATCTCCTGTAACTGATAAATCAGTAACAACCATACCACCTGTCGTGATTTCTATCGCTACCATAAATGTCATCTACCCCATATCAATGTAAAGTAGCCTAAACTAAAACAATTTCACTCACAAACGTTGGAGAACACAAACTTTCTCAAAATTTAAGCCATTGCAATAGCATTCCCAGTACTAATTTCGTCGTGCACCACAGGATAACTAGACCCATTTCGAAATTTCGACAACTGCCTGAAATAAAGCTATAATAACGTCTCTAATCAACAGAAGGAATTAATTCTTCCAGCATACTCTAAAAGCCACTTCTTATAACATACACAGTGAACTGTCCCAAGCGCATACGCTACATAGCCTAAATGTGCAAAATGTACAACCATAAATTTATTTAACATTATAAAACAGTCGTTGCAAAAATACCTTTTGTCTAGACTCAATGATCTGAAACCACGGTCTCTGCGGTGCCAGTGTATGGTCTGCAGCAGCACGACAGGGAAAATAGAGAAGAACCATTCTCCCGTTTTCCCAGCTAACTTGATCGTTAGTCAGATGACATTCCAACTTTGAGCAGACTTCAACAAAGTATGATTCCCCCTTCAATGTATCTGCATATTTGCAAACACGGGCCCTTTTTTATTCGCACCTACCAAAGCAGATCCGACCGGAGGGGAGGGCTCCCACTGTCCAAGCGTCCGTCTCAGAGCTTGCCGTAGAGACTGATGTGAAAAGAAAAAAGAAAAACCTTACTGTTGTTAAGAAAAAATATTATGGCCATGAACTATGCCCAAGTTGAGATAGTCTCAATGAATTACACTAAAACGTACTTTCACGGAAGCTGAGCGTGTGGGCTCTCCAACCTTTCGATTCTCGCAATCCCACCTCTACATCCCCGTTCGCAGAGACGAACATGCAAACCCATTTCATAGATTTTTGGAGCTTCGCGTAAAAACCGAACTGGACTTCCAGCGACGATGAAGGGGTGATATATTTCGCGACAAAATTTATCAGAACGTGTATATAATTACGCATAAGCAACCAACCCTTGGGGACATAGTTGATGTACCTTTGTTCTCTGTTTATTTCGGCATGTGGTGAACGTTAAAACTTTAGATAGCCGGGCTCGAGAGACATCTGTCAGAGCAGGCTCATGCCCGCGTGCGCTGCATGCTCCATATGATATTTTCCTGTATGAGCCAAACTTGATATTTCGTCATACCTCTTTAAGACTGAACTTTCCTTAACACATTCATGCCTCCAATGGATTTGGCTGTCTAACAATATCAATTGACTTCACGTGGTCTTTTGTTGACTTTTATCTCAACAGATTTCTGCAGCTAGTGTAGGCCCATTAAGTGGCAAGGCGTGACATTATATTATGGTGTGTTGTTTATATTGAGATACAGTAATATTATTATGGCAATTGTGTATGAAAATGAATATTTTAGGGACGATTTCATAATGATAACTTTAGTCTAAATAGGTATGAGGAGGCATTTTATGTCATGACTAGGCAACCTTTGAGGGCTTGACATTTTATCTGAAATAATGAATGTGCATATTAATTTAACATAACCACTCTTAAGAAAATGTCAGTCGTGCTCAGATGAAAGAGTCATGAAAATCAAGCATCGTTTAGCCATGGCCATGTAGTCTATTATGTGACTGTGCTCAAATAGCCTTTCTGCAGCATGGCTGTGGCTGTGGCATTGCACGCAACCTCCTGGGCGACACTGTCATTAGTGTCCGGAGTGTGGCTCCACTTCTCGCTCGACACGGAAGTCCACTCCACCTCTTTGGAATGTCCTGTCTGCTGGCAGGCGGCCAACCGAAGTGTTTGGAAATGACACCGCCAGGGCGGCAGAGATTTTCCTTCATTTCTCTCCTTCCCGATCGCAGACGGGCTGACATTGGCTAGAAAGTGGAGCAGCTCGTCAGGGACAATCAATGCGAATCGATCGAGCCGTGCGGTTTGAGGCTCCGAGCTGGAAAATAACGCGGCAGCCCGAATGCGTGCGCGAGGGGAGGGGATGTTCTACCACTACCAGCAGTTGCAGCCAAGCTCTCTCTCCCGCACACATAAACACCCGCTCGCAGAAATAGCCTACATTCAGCATGCCCAGTAAGCGCTCATCAACCGTTTAATTATAATGCGACTTTACATCAGGAAAGCAATAGATATAACAACGGGGCGTAATAAACCAATGATTTGTTGTCGGTTTCAAGCGTTTTTACAGTTACCTTAAATACCCAAGGTTTCAGCTAATATGTCCTAAATAGTTAAAGCCATAACGCTAAATAAAAAGTAAAACAAAATAAATTTAAACTATTTTTCAGTAGGCTAGTCTCATGCTATTGTATCTGCCGAAGGTTGTGTGATAATTGGTGTTAATTGGTGACATTATTTGTATATAGTATGCAACAAACTACTAAATAAAACATGGCTTAAATCTTTACAATCCCATTTTCTCTCTGTTTTTATTTCAATTGCCGCTGGGTATATATGGCTCAAGTTCAATGGCAAATAGTAAAACGTTTAGTAAACGTGTTATAAACATGTAATAACCAGGATGTATAGAATGCATATTTACCTGTGATGGGTTGTGGCTTGCACCTGAGAGGCCTGCATGTAAATTGTGTTTATGGACTTTGCATCCTATCTGGAGATAAAACAGGTTTTACTTGATATTTAGTCTAATATGGCTAAGGCCCGAGAGAGGCCAGTTGTGATGATGCATGGGGTCAATGTACTGGCCAGGTGAAGAATGCTCTTTGTTAACATCATATATTTCAGTGAAAGGTCGCATTTTTATGTATGTAAAAATATCGTGTTATCCGATAATTTAATTTGAGTTAAGCGTGACATCTAAGGCAATCTCCCCCACTGGCATATTGTTGTAGCATAGTTGTGCGTTAACATGCAGAGTCTCCGGCCGTGAGATAAGCACACAATAGGCGCATCCAGTCCCTAACGACGCGCTGGCGTGAATAAATTGGACACGCATTGCTTCGTGGTCCCCAGAGAGCCTCCACGGTTCTGGCGAGTAGCCTGGGCTCACTGTATCTTACATTAAGCAGACGTCAATCCACTCGGCCTCCTTTCACTTCTGAAAATCATTTCCATGCCGAAGTGCTTGACCGCTCTCAGCGGCCGAGCTGAAGCCAGGACAAAGAGGGGGAGGGGACAATAAAAAACACGCCAGCACTCAGTCTTGGTATTAACTTTAGTGGATGTGTTTTGTTATTTTGATGTCATCACTGTAGGAACCGTGTATTGGACTGTCTTAAGAATGAGATGGTATCTGATATTCTGGCCTATTGCTTATTAATATTGAGGTGTATAGAGGAATAGAGGTGTGACGTGAACTCCTTCACTTTACAGTGCCCACATTCTTTCTCTCCCTTCCCCAGCTTGAACACATTCCAGCTATTTACTCCAGGCATCTCTCTCTCTCTCTCTCTCTCTCTCTCTCTCTCTCTCTCTCTCTCTCTCTCTCTCTCTCTCTCTCTCTCTCTCTCTCTCTGCATAAGACTTCAAAGGTTTGTTTCAAGTAAACTTAATGGTATCGTAATTCATTGTAATATATATGGGAAAACTTTGGTAATCTATCTTAACTATCCAACAGTAACTACTCACCAATTATTCTCTTCGCTCAATGACATTCCTATTAATTATCGAAACCAAGAATATTTGCTTACACACAAGGGAACGCTAAACAATTTGTGTGTGTTCTTTTCTTGACAGTCCAGTTGCTAGGTTAACTAATTTGTTCAGCAAGACACAGTTGAATAATTAGCTAAGGTACGTTCCAAATACAAAGCCTACAGCTTGTATATGTGCTCACATTTTAAAAATATGATATGATATAATAATGCGTGAACATATCTCTGATGAAACCCCTGATGGATCCTCTCATTTTCAGTGACTCCTGTGTTGTAAGTAACTGTAATAGTTAGAGAGCTTAACATGTGACACAACTCTCAGGTGAAGATCTTCACTTTCGTGATTATGCATGCATCTATTTCTTAAGACTGACGTGTGTGAGAGAGAGAGAGAGAGAGAGAGAGAGAGTGAGAGAGAGAAAAGAGAGAGAGAAAGAGAGAGAGAGAGAAAGAGAGATAGAGAGAGGAAGAGACAGAGAGAAGGCGGAGAGTGATAAAGAGAGAGAGAGAGAAAGATAGAGGGGAGGAAGACAGAGAGAAGGAGAGAGTGCGTGCTGGCGGGTGGGAGGGAGGGAGGGAGGGAGGGAGCAGAAAGCTGTGACACAGGAGACATTGTGGTGGGCGCGCTGAGCCCTGAGGCTGCGGCCACACTCGGCTCTTTGTTGTTTTCTCTCTGTGCGAGACGAGGCCGCGCTCTTTCCGCCGAGCAGAGGAGAGCAGAGCAGAGCAGAGCAGAGGAGAGGAGAGGAGGGGGGATTAGTGTTACACAGCTCTCGTCTCCAGCTGCACACATGACCAGCACCACAGGAGTGCCCCCAAAGACAGCCCAAATAGGCTGGACAGGGAGGGTGGGGGGTGGGGGGTGAGAGAGAGGTAGCCAGGAGAGGGGTTGGGTGTAAAGGGGGGAGCAAGAGAGAGGGAGAGAGAGAGAGAGAGAGAGAGAGAGAAAGAGAGGGGGGGGGGGGGAGAGAAATGTCCGGTTTCTCAGACACTGAGGAATGTTGCAGCCTGTGCAAGCAATTCAGACAGACACACTGTCCACCACAGCACCCCTGCCCATTGACTCAACATGTCATGCAAACACAAACACACACATGCACACACACACACACACACACACACACACACATGCACACGTGTTTATCAAAACACCCCTTTATCTCCTTACCTTCCCATCACCTTGTCATGCAATTTATATATTTTTGCATTTCATTTATTTTCAGTGTCCTTCATTCATGTCCTTCACGTTTAAATTTGTCATTCTTGTGCCTTAAATGCATTCACCCTCCCTCCCCCTCTCTCTCTCTCTCTCTCTCTCTCTCTCTCTCTTCCTCATCATCCACTCTTCCCCCACCCCCACCTGGGCCCCTGCTGTGGCCGGATTTGGGGGCATGTCCTGCCTCGCAGTGCTCTCCCTCGAGCATATGGCCCCCTCTCTAAAGCTCCCTGGCTGACTGACAGGGCTCGGGGCTTTCAACTCGTCTCTCTCTCTCTCTCTCTCTCTCTCTCTCTCTCTCTCTCTCTCTCTCTCTCTCTCTCGGCTGGCAGCTGAGGAGAGCAGGAGGAAGAGGGGGAGGAGGAGGAGGAAGAGGAAGAGGAGGTGCTGGAGCAAGCAGAGGTGTGACTCATGCAGTCTGACTCTACCTGTCTCATCATTGCATATAAATGCACAGCAGTGGTTCACAGCACAGATGACTTGACGAGAAGCCTAACCCTCTATTAAACACTGACTCACGAGAGGTGTAGCAATATAAATGCTATGTGGCAAAAAAAAAAAAAAAAAATAGTGATAGATTTGATATTTTCACGATACAGAGTAAATTACATCAAGAAAGGGACTTAAGGGATAAATAGAGAGAATATAGGTACATAATTGTCTTTGTACTTAATTGTTTAATGATTTGCTTTACAAAAATAGATGTGCCATGACATTGGTAGGATCAGTAAGAGCAGTGATATTAAAGCCAGCATTACATTGCCATCTAGTGTTGGAAGTGAATAATTACAAGACGTGTCTACGGTCTATTTGATAAAGGTTGGTGTAGCCTAGGTTTGGAAATCGATTGAAATATGTATTGCATAATTGCATTGCGTTGCATTAATGAATGTATTTTCGCAAATATATATATATATATATATATATATATATATATATATATATATATATATATATATATATATATATATATATATATATATATATATATATAGCCTATATATCCATTTCACTCTAAGGCAACTGGGGAAAGCATGTGATTGATATATAAGCCATATCAATCACATGCTTTCCCCAGTTGCCTTAGTGTGAAATGGATTTCTCCTTATATATCTTATTAGGACAAATCCCATATTTATTACCTAACATTTTCAGGTCTGTGCTTTGATAGTGTCAAATAATAATTATTAAATACCGTAAATTTAATAAAATGACATACATAGTATCAGAGTATGAGACAACTGAGATGTAGCAGGCAGTCTTCATTTAAAACTGTAATTCAGTAATGTATTAAAGACATGTAGGCTATGCTTTCGAATATAGCTTACCAAAAATCCTCTAAAATAAGTTAATTGGAAAATCAGTAAAACTTTAGTTTATTTTTATTTATTTTTTTTCTTTTTTATGTACTTATTGTTGGTTCAGCATTTATAATTTTATTCAAAAGAGGTAATAGCATTTAAACAAACAGGCTACAGAGCGGCGATTGCTTTAGGTGGCATCAGAAACTGGAAGGGTAGGCTACTGAATTGTGAAGGACTTAATTGGCAGACATCCAAGCAACATCAGCAACACCCCCTGAAGCGGACTGTGCCAAAGCGGCCAGCGCCCTCTTCATCTACTCGAGTGAGACTGGATGCCAACTAAGTCAGTGAAACGTGGCAAGAGTCTTTTCCAGCAGGGACAGACCCATTGGCTGACCTTTCGTTCCCAACCCAAGTTTGAACACTGTTGGTTACTAGTTTACTACCTGAAAGCATTAAACACCTGAGAACAGTGTACAGTAGGAATCCGTGACAGTGAGGCACTGTTCTGGAAAGCTGCAAGCAAACCTCACCACAATCTTGATAGTCTCCGAAGGATTTTACAACAGACAGAAAACCACAGGCAATTCAAGCTTAAAAAGTAGTAATATATCCATGGTCTAACTTTGGTAATGTACAGCACAAGCTGAAGGCCATGCTTGCTGAAGGAAACCAACTACAAGCTACAGTCTCTGAAAATATCTCCAGCTTGGTTTCTTTTCCTCTTCAAAGTCAGGTTTAGCCAAAACTAAGTTGTAGGGGCATGCAATGGTTTATCTTTTAGGGAGAACTTATAGTTTCCCTTTTAAAGTAAGGTGTGTAGAGCTTGTGTGCATGTTAACAGTCTGTGAATACAGAAAAAAGATCACATATACCAGAGGCAGTAACTGCATTCCACAGAAATACTTTTCTCACTTTCCTAAAAATGCACAGTGGCAATACCAGTCATTCTTATCCCTTCGTCTGGTTAAAGGTGACGTCACCCTGTAATAGTCTTCATACGATGTGGACATTTATTTTTTTACCGCTAAAAGAAACAACACGAACGAGTTTGCTTACAGAAAACATGCCAATGTTTAATCTAGTCATTCTAAACCTTTTTTTTTATTCTTAAAGCAGAACATAGCTGCTTCCAAAACTAGTCAGAACAGAGTGACAAATGACAATGCATTTCAGGTAGTTGCTATAGAGATCCAATTTAAGACAGATCGTTTTTCTGAAATCAAAGAAGTCAAACACCAACAGTGTTAGTCTATTATATTGCACTCCAAATATTAACATAATGGTCAGTGCAAACAAGCATATGAGGTGTCTATTAAAGAGAATGATTTGTATGCTTGCACTTATTCTGACATTTGCAGGCTCTTGTTATGATGGCACTGTCAAATGAGCAATTTACTGGCATTGAGCTACTGTATGCCCGTAAAGTAGACGCCAAGTCTTAATGCACAGAAAAATGTCAATATAGAAATGATTTTGTATCTGTACAATGCCTAATATAAACAGACAAACCCACAGGCCACAAGTATTAAAACTCAGACCATCACACATACTTAATCCTTTTTCACTACCATTTAAACACAAGCATTGTCATAAAAGAAAGAAAATGTACATTTTAAGTAATCATTTTTATTACAGTTTAATCAACACACAAGCTTGACGAGCTCTCAGGTAATTAAATATACAGATGTGTGTGTCAGGAGTACATATCCTTGCATATCCAGGGGAGTATACTAAGAAGGTGGTTAAGTGACAAACCTGGTGTAGCTAGCACCTGGTGACGCAGTTGTAAACCTGTTAGCAGAAGAGGCCAGGGCTTCATTTTTTGTAACTGAACAAATGCCAACAGGCTCTTTTCCTATTAGGTTTACGACGACCTCTGGGTTAACCAAAACAGGTCTGACCCCGGAACCACCTATGTAGTCTACTCCCCAGATCAATAGTAAAACAAAAGAAAACAAGAAAAAAAGGTGGGAATGAAAGGGAAAAAAAAGCCACTTGACAAAAAGGCTCGACAAGCTCTGAGGGAAATAAAATATGTTGAAGCGTCTTTTTTTCCCCATTCAGCTTCAAATGAACGTGCTTCAAATCATGGTCCAAATAAAAACTCCTTTACATGGCAAAATGGGGTGAGAAGTACTCTAAATGTATAAGGTAACTAACAGTAATTACTGGTGCTGGGTGCGACCATGTTTAACCAGCTCATTATAAGATGCAAGTAAACACCCCACCAATAATAACAATAGTAATAGAAAAAGTGTGTTCTGTTCTTTGTCGACTCGTGTGAACCAGTCATTGGTGGAGACAAGGACAGGCAGAGAGAGAGAGACAGAGAGAGAGAGAGAAACAGAAAGAGAGAGAGAGAGAGAGAGAAAGAGAGAGAGAGAAAGAGAGAGAGGGGGTGGGGGTGGGGCAGAGGGGAGGGGAGAAAGATTAACAGTGGGATGTGTGCGTGGGAATGTAGAAAGGGAGGTAATACAATTTGCAATTGGAAATATGTACAACATGGCTTGGGCAGGGGTGGGGGTGGGGATGTGGGGGTTAGAGGGGTGACTGATGGGAATGAAGGGGGGATGAGATGGGGAGAGGAGGAGGAGAAGGAGGGGAAGAAAAAGAGGATGGGGTCAGGGAGGACAG
This sequence comes from Coilia nasus, assembly GCA_027475355.1. Classification (NCBI taxonomy): domain Eukaryota; kingdom Metazoa; phylum Chordata; class Actinopteri; order Clupeiformes; family Engraulidae; genus Coilia; species Coilia nasus. Next base: position 20,953,683 of record CM050214.1, read on the forward strand.
CTGTGGCTCAAAAGAAAGCACTCCAATGGAAACCAACAACACTTCTTCCTTTTCATGGTCACTGTGCCCCTAGTCCTCATGTGCAGAGGCTGCTCCGTGGAATGCCCTGCTCACGAGCTACATTGCATACTTTTGTGTCCATTCCCGAGCTATCCTGTTGTACCTGCGGCCCAAGAACAACAACACAAGAGTGTTCATTCGAGTTTACACTTGAGTAAAGCCTAGTCAGATTATACAGAAGTGATTTACAAACACACACACACATAAAGAGACATAAAAAGACACATACTTTTCCCTGTCTGTCTTGTAGATGCGAGCAATTTCAGGCACTAGTGGGTCATCTGGGTTTGGGTCACACAGCAGCGAGCAAATGGAGAGGAGAACTGAGGAGAGGAGGGAGGAGTTAGCACAGCGTGCAGCAACATGTCACTGACAAGAATACGAATGTCCCACGGCTATATGCATGCGCCTTTGTATGTGTGGGAGTGTACACATGTCTGCATGCATGGATCCACGTATGTATCTGGATGCAATGCTGTGCGGAGTAACTGCCTCAGATTCACATTCATTCAATGTAGCATATATTTCAAGTGTATGTGAAGCTTCCATTATTCTGAAGATACTTGTTTGGAGCAGATATATCTCGAAATTGTTTTTTATATTTTAGTAAGCAACCCGTTTCAACTTCAGAAGGCACTTTTATATTTCACAAAATATTTTTTTCCTTAGCCGCCTCTACCAACTTGTTCCATCTGTTATAGTAGACCGTTCTTTACCTTTGGAGATGGTGAGCGCTGGTGACCACTGTGACCTTAAGATATCCAAACAGATGCTGCCATTGCTGTTGATGTTTGGGTGGTAGATTCTTGTGGTGAATGCAACCTTAATGGAAGGGAAATGTCGACATGTCCCAAAATGTTCATTTGAGATAAATCAAGACATCCTTTGCACAATATTAGTTTACATTCACAATAATGCCAAAACAAAAAGATATAACTCTGCAGAATAAAGGCAGGATTTTTGCAGCATCCAGAGGAAAAAAAAATCAAATCCAGAAAAACTTGGAAAACGTCTCATATTTCATCTTGCAATTATGTCAATTTCGCAGTAATATTAAAAGAGCATTATGGCACTTTCACTGGCGTAGGATCCTCTGGAATTGAGGAGCGATGCACATATAGTTGGCAAACAGGTAATATATTGATGCTGGCACTATACAGCGGTGCTCTCTGATTCTGCTGTCCTTGCTGCTGATGCCAGTGTGACCTAATCTAACTTCAATTAAAAAGCCAGCCATCACATCTTGGAATGATATGCGCGTCTCTTGACACTGGGGTGAGATGGGGTATTTTCAAGAGCAGTAAAATGTAATGCTAAACCTCACCTTTGGTGGTTTGAAGGGGTAGTCAGTGGGGAAGTGTATGGTCAGGAAAAATACGCCACCTTGGTATGGACTGTCGCTCTGCAGTGAGGAGAGAATGGCACAGCTTTACTTCTCAGACAAAGGCATACCAGCAAATACATCTTTACTAAGGATGAACGTCATGTTTGTACAACTGGCTGATGTGCTTGCCCCCATCCTAACATTTCAAGCACCCTTTCCTAAAATCATGCCATGTAAATCTAGTAGCTGTACCATCACGTTGACATGCCTTATGGCAGCACAGTAGATACACTCATAGAATAATATCAATACCCAGAAATTTCCCAACAGCAGTACAGTAATTGGAATATAAACCATAGTGTCTTTAGATACTAGGCTTGCACATTAGCAACAATAGTGACAGGACATGCCACTGGGTACTTGCACTAGGGTGGACATTTTTAAGCTTTAGAAATACTACTGTAATTTCAAGATACTGTAAAAAGGCCTGTTTAATAACATTTTCACAATGAATGTCCAATCACTATTTGTGGGACAACCTTTGGGTAATTAATCAGATGATAGGTGTATTTGAGAGCTCAGTAAAACCTGCCTAGAAGAACAGCAGAGAGATTACTTTACCATGGCATTACAGGATATGAATAAATCTATAGACGGATGGAAATTTCTAGACGTAAATTGTTTCACCTGCCTGCCTTAGTGGCTCAGGCAAAAATGATGCCTAAAATGAAGGCTCTCGGCTGCATGGAGCTGCTCTTGAGATAGCCCCCCCCAGAATAAATACAGTTGGGCTGCCGGCAGTGCTGCAGCTACTTCGCCACCATGCAGACAGTTCCACAAGAAATGGCGGAAAGCAGCAATGAACTTGGCAGAGACTAATTAACTCAGCAAGGGGGTTATCAGGAAGCACAGGAGGAGACAACGGAGACAGGACATGCCAGTGGATGGAACATTATTTTTACAGCACTGAAAAACCCTTTGCTGGCCGTGACAACTTTACTGCCGTAAAAAAGATCCCCGAGACGCACCGCGTTTACTAGGAAAGTACTCAACCCGTCTGTCTGGATTGTTTGGTTTAGTGTAAACATCAAACATACTTACTGGTCCCATAATCGTCGCCTGCCAATGGAACACTGTGACGAAGGATAAGGGAAACAAACATCACTTATATACTTAAAAACAAAGCAATCCAAAATGTGTTTGATTTAGTTTACTATGACCATACAGTGCATCACCGTTTACATCCACAGTATGTCATTTTCAGGGGGCCTTGTATGCTTTCTTTTATTCTGTCTGTAGTGTATGTGGCTTTTGTATATGCAAACAGTGAGTAAGGTTACAATTGCATAAGCTCCACAAAAGCATTTTTTTTCTTCCCGTACAAGGTGATGTCACCTACCTCTTTTACAATTACTTTACTGTATGGGAAATAATTTTTGACCAGTGACAACAGGGTCAGGACATCAGTTTAGTTTTCTGGTGTGAAAAACTGTGTTTTGAATTGTTCATGCATGTAATTTATTTTAGCCTGACTGTCGCACCAAACTCGTAGGAGGAGCTTAGTCTGCCAATGACCCCATAGACAGGAAGTTCTCAGAGGCCAGACCAACAGAACAATGCCTCAGTATACTACCCAACAGAGCTAAAACCAGTCAGACAACTGATTCTATAAATATCCTTGTATTTCAATGATGCATAGAGTTTGTTTTTCATGGTGCCCGATTTCTTGGGCAAAAGAACAGCCTTGAACGTGAAATTCTATGCAGCACAGGCAGTATGGGCAGACCCTTGATAATTTATTCTGGGCTACTCTACCCAAGCCACAGGTTAGGGCTGCTCAATTAATCGAATTCTAATCGTGATAACGATTTCAGGGCCAAACGATCTCAAAACAAATAAAATCGAGTGCAACAATGTTTTTGTCCTAATTATTTTCTACTGTTTGTACTGTACATTAGATGTATACATTAGACATTTCTACTGTTTGTACATTAGACATCAAAGGAGACTTACTAATGTTTACGAAGAAAGGTATTACGGAAAATCCGAAGGTACAAGAATGTTTTTTCGAAGTGTTTTGGAATACATTTTCAATAAATGAAGCATGTTACTGAGGAAAACAAAATAATCGTTTGAATAATCATGATTTCAGTTTTGGCCCAAATAATCGTGATTCAGATTTTTTCCATAATCGAGCAGCCTTACCACAGGTGTTGTATACAGGTAAATAATAAGATGGTGGAGACTTACTGTCATCTCCTACTGGCCCTGCAGAACACTGTGCTGGTGGGTCCCGTGCCAAGTCATTCAGTTCCTGAGGAGACACATCACAAACACATATCCCATGTGGGTAACTACACACACTCATGCTTCACTTACAGTCAGTACACTCCCTAAGGACTGTGGTTATAATCAACAGGAAACACTCATCCTAAGAAAAGACCAGACACATGAATCTTTCTTAAACGTTGCATGGGGTCAATGCACTTTTAATATTAAATTTAAATGTTTTCCCTGCCACTTCAGTTTTGTCAGATTTACACAATAGGCCTACTAAACACGCCTGCCAAATATTTTAAACCCTGCTTAGTGTTGACAAAAACAAGGTTATGTAATGCATAGAACCACACAGCATGCAGAGCCCTTGAGGGTGTTGTAAGGTTCTGTGCGTGTGTCTGGGTGTAGGGGGGTCTACCTCCCAAAAATGTTAAATGCAATTAAATGCAATAATAAATTAAATGCAATTTCCTGCACTCTAATGGGTTGTTAGATGTAGGGGTGGGCGGTATAGCCTAAAATTTATATCACGGTATAAGTTGAACCATAGACGGTAGGCGGTATATATCACGGTATACTTTGGTATGTAACAGTATTAACTGTTAACAGCTTCTTAATGCTGAATGTCAATATTTCTGAACGTCACCAAACACGATATAAAACATTGTAACATTTTCGTGTGGGAACTTGGCTCAGCCAGGTTAGGCAAACCGGGACTGAGCTAAATATACAACACGTTCAGAGCAGGGGTGCGTTTCCCAAACAACGACGGAGGTTAGCATTAAACCACCGTTGTACAACGTAGGTTCAAACTACTCAGCACCCCACAACCGACTGTTTCCCGAAAATCTCCAACCACCAAAGTACGATGGAAGTCTGAACTGTTGTTAGTTTGGACTTAGGTGGTTCAAACTGCAAAGTACCCAGATGTTTCGGAAGTGCTCGGAGAGTATTCGGATGCATTCGTTGCAGATAACGACAGAAACGATTGATCTACATAAGGACATAAACGTAGTCTCATTTCATTTAAGCCGGTATGACAGCTGTAGGAACTCTGGGATATCTCCGTAAACACAACCATGTGCCCTACTCATTAAAAGTAACAACTGACTGTGAGTGTGTATCATATGCCTGTGTATTTAATTTATACTGCATGGAGCAACAGCTATATAACCACTCCCTCTATTTAGGTAAGTGGTGAGGTGGATGAGTGGTTAGCTCGTCGGTTTGTCAAAGGAAGTGTTGTCTTTTTCGGTGAGATATGGGTTCCAATCCTGCCGAAGACTAATCAATTTGTAACAGGTGAAAATGATCTACGGGGTAATAGAATAACCGTGCTTGTGGGTCAGTAATCAGTGCACATACATCACAATATTACAAAAGTGCTCATTAACATCACTAACGTACATTAACTTTTATCCAACCACATTTTGCAACAGCTTTTTATGTATTATCGGGAGTGTTTCTACCTTCTTTTTACATGATCTGGCAATGCAATACCGAAAATTAAGTGAATTGGGAGTAACAATTTATGCAGATGGTGGCAGTAACGCACAGACAGCCGCCTAATCCGCCACAAAAAGGCCAAAGGTGACGAGCAAGACGTCACGTGAACAAACACAACGGTCTCACGACAGGTCCATGCTAATCGTTCCAACTGCACAGCTTCACGATGGAACTTCCGATGGTTCGTCCAGACTTTGTTGTTGGGAAACACTTGCGTCGTTGAACGATCCATCGGACTACTGTAGTTGTAAACATCGTTGGTTGCTAAGTCTGGACGATGGTGTTGAGAAACAGCAGTGTGGTAAGACCATCGTTCAAACCTACGAAGTTGCTAAGGAAGTTAGCAACGACGCTTTTGGGAAACGCACCCCAGAATAACGTCGTATTCCACAGGATCCGCACACAAAACAACTAGATGAACACATGAGAATGATAGCACAGGAAATTATGATGTTGGGAGAGTGCAGTCAATCCGTGCGCTTTGCCAAATGGACAGAGCTGGGTCGTCAGTGACTTGCTGTCGGCGCAGACGGGTCAGTCAAGTGCAGATGTAGCTGTGGCGGTTCTACATTGAATTACTCCCCGGGCGAGACCCCCTCCTAAACTTGTAACCGTTTTGTTGCAAAGCCAAATCTTATGGTGAAATTAGATCTTGTGTTTGTTGAGCTAAGACCGAATTATTGTTGAGTATAGCAATTGTAGCATCATAGCTAGAAGGCTAACAAACGTAAGAGTTATACCATGATTAACATTAGCCCTTCATTCATGGCATGGATAACGTGACCATGCAGAGAGAACAGTTGCATACCTTCATCTTTTGCTCGTTTCTACACTTCTAATGGCTTTGACCTTTTTCTGTCCATCTCCTTCTGTTTGTAACTCGACAGTCAACATATGTTTTTCCCATCCCCGAACACTCTGTCACTGCCGACCAGGAGTTAAGACTAATTCACCTTGGTGACCGCCTACTCGTTTTGTATTGCCGTTTTATTACTTCAAACAATTAAAAAATGTGCAGGAATTACAAACTTGTAAATATAATGTTAGGAATAAAATGTGCGTTATTGGGAAGGAAGCTTATGTGTGACTGACTTCGCTCACTAATTGCAAAGTATTGCCCACTTGTGCATTGCATTTCAGAGACTCAGAGGTGCTGTCCCCCGCACCCCCTCCCCTTTGCCCTTCTCTCACAGCTTCTGTGCACTGGAACTTTGTTTACAAGGTTTTCCAACGTAGCTGACTTGCTGTAGCAAACCGGCCGTAAGTAATGTTACAACCGCGGAAGATGAGCAATTTTGAAAATAGGCGTGTCAGAATAACGTGAATTCTGCAGATTATGTTTTCCTGTTCAGTATCCGACACCTTGTAGCCAAGCCATAACCAGATTACAGAAGTTGAGTCGGTCTTTTTTACGAGCTCCTTCTATTCCATGTGTTCACTGCTCGCAGCTATTTTTCCTTCTTCCTTGTTGTGGTGACACAATTATCTATCGCGGTAGGAAGGTATAACCCAAAATCTCTACCGTTGGCCAAATTTATACCGCATACTGTTTATACCGCCCACCCCTAGTTAGATGGCTTACTTCTATACACTTTAAAGGTTGAGGGCTTAGAAAGGACACTGAGATCCTGCCATTGTTGTCTATTTTTCAGGAACAAGAGCCTCATCAGTGAAACTTAGTTACCCCATCATGGTAACATATAGCAGATTAATTTAAAGATTTATTAAATGTAACTTTACAAAATCAACAGGAAAATTGTCTCAATTAATTCGGCAAATTCCTGCATGTCTCCTCTTGGCTAAATATAAGTTTGGCAAAACAAATATTTATTATACTTATTATTTTTTATATTCTTATACTAATTTATACTCATTTCATTTCTCCATACTCTTCCAGACCTGGAAATGACCAAATTCTATAGTGCGTAGGAACCCTGTTAAATAGTAGACCTGACTTCTGATAATAACTCCCCTCAACTCTCCTGACAACCTGGTGCCCATAGTTACTCCCATAGTTACATATTACTCCCATATAGCACATAGTTGGAAATACCTCCGTCATGCTGTCACAGCGGTTCAAGAAGCCTGATTCACACTAAGCCTTGCGGACATAGATGTGTCGGCAAACGTGCATACTGTAACCTTTAAACTAAGAGAATTATCATGGAACAATGGGGCACGTGCCACCTCAAATCAATAACCGAGTCTACATGGACGCCTTATCAGTTAAGAGGAAAGGGTAAAGAGGAAGCCCACAAAGTCAAAATGGCCATTAGCAACAACTGTAAACCCGCACACTTGATGCGTTACAGCTCTTTCAAGAGTTACGGCTAAAACAGTCTTAATGGCTGTGTAATGCTGTTTCATGGCTAGCAGTACATCACTGGACATCTGAGTGCCTTTCAGATCAACATGCCTGTCTGCCTGAGTCTGTTTGTGTTATATACTGGTGGCTGAGGCCCTGGGAATTCATATGTATTTGAAACAACACGTGTTTAACGTGTAGAGATGATGTGCAGACAACCAATGTGTAACAACTATGCACCATTTAACAGTACAATTCAAATCACTTAGCCCAGCCTCTATGATGTGTTTCAATAACATGCCACAATGCTTCACTATCCATTTACAAAGCCCATATCACTGTTAAGCCTGAACCATTTTTTTTCTGTTCTCTTTCTTTCTGCTTCTAGATCTTTTTTTCCTTCCTCGAGTTTCAGACTTCGGGCTGCATTTTGCCCTGGGGGGTCCGATACGTTGACTGACAGCATGGCACGCCTGCTACACAAGCCTTCAGCCTGTGCTCCGCCTCCCCAGCCTCCTGTCCGTAGCACTCAGGTGAGACATGTTAGGTGTGTCTGAGCTAACACGAGCAGATACTGGACACATGCTATGCTGTCAGTCATCTTTCTATGGCCCTCTGTGTGTAAAGATGGGCTGCAGTCATCAGACCACGCTTGCCGTCAGGGTCATGCAGGAGGTTACTGATGACGTCATTTACAGTTAGCCTATGTATTATTATGCAACTTTCTACTGTCAGGTATTTTCAGTTGCTTTGTCGTTACAGGGGTAAAAATACATATGTGTGATCCTAAAGCAACACTAAGTAGTTTTTTCAACCTTAAAATAATGTTTCCAAAATCGTTTCAGCGGTACATCAACTTGTAACAGGGTAAAAGGCACTTCTGAATTCCCTCCTTGGGTTATAACCACAAGTTTGGAGGATTCCGCTTCTAGCCTGTAGGGCAACCAAAGAGGAAAACTACTTAGTGCTTTAACCATACTGTCGGACGAAGTGACAATGAGGCCTGGGTACAACTTTTTCAGTCTGATTCTCAAGGGAGCACCTGCTCCTGTTGCTTGGTGTGTACACCTTACATGGAGCCCTTGTCCTATAAGCTGTCCTCACTAATGAAACTGAACTGTGAGACTGATAATTATCACCTAGATGCGGCCTCCTAATGGGCAGTGGTGGCCTGTGATAGTTATCTCCTGGATGCAAATGGTGGCCTGACAGTTAAGGCAATGAGCCTGGAGGGTTGCAGGTTCGAATCCACCCAGAAGTGCCACTGTGGTACCCTGAGCATGGTACCGTCCCCACACACTGCCCTCTCCCTCTGGGCACACATGTCTCTCCTCCATCCTCCCCCATGACTGAGGTGCCCTGAGCCTGGTAGTGGTATTGTGTGCACTGCACTGCATTGCATGCTGTGGTGTGCTGTGTGGTCTCAATGACAAATCACTAATGTTCTCTGACACCAAGTACATGCACAAAGCTACCTTTCAAAACCCCATTTACCCACACCAATATAACTAATCAAATTTGGTTGTGATATCTAAACTGAATTGATAACTAAAAATAAAATGACACGTTTGCCAAATCAATCAATTACTGGAAGAATACAGATGACTGGATGCAATGACAATTGCAAACAAACTCTTGACATGTTTCCAAGTCTGAAAGGACATGGGAATTGTGCTCCTTTTAGGGTTGCTATGGCATTTTAGAGGCATCTACAGACTCTGTTTCACTCACTTCATGTAACATGCAAACAACAAATCATCTCAACAGTTTTTCTGTTATTAGAGCCAATAAAGTCAGAAAAACATCACTTAATCATATTACTGTCATGCTAACATTACAGCTCCCTTTTTTCACTTTCATTGACGTTCCTCACCTAAGTGACGTTTTGTCTGATGAAGAGCAGTTGGCTCAAAACGTTACTTGGGTAAAGGTCAATAAAATAGAAGTGAAAATGGAGCTTAAGTGTGTGGATCTCTCCTTTATGTCTTGGATTTCTTCTTTCTTTTTTTTGCCTCCGCACCCATTTAAATATAAAAATATTAAAATGTTACGCATGTGTGGCTACTCAATATCCTTACATCTACAGGTACGAAATTCCGGACCTGTAACCACTGCCTATGTTTTTTTTTCCCCCCACACTAGACTCCCCAGGCTCCACCTATCTTGCATTTTTTTTTGGAAACACACCACTGTAGGAAACCTCACCTTCTCAACACTCACAAGCTGACTCATGTGGCTCACTTGAATAAAGCAAAGGTTTCACTTGTCTCTGCGAATTTACCCTGATTTTGCCCCATTCGAGTCATTTTTCTCCTTCATACAAGCTGAATGACAGTGACTGCACTGCATACCGGGCTCCAGAATGTTCGTGATTTTACCGATTATGTAAAACAAATACATGATATCAGCGACAGACACCCCTAGTGGTCATCATGGGTCACCTGTGATTGAGATACAAGCATACTAACAACCTAATATTACATGAGATCAAAGGTGCAAGACACGATAAGAGAACTTAAATTTAAACTGTGCCCTTGTTAACAACTGTCCTCAGTTTCCTCTAACAGACTGTGAATAGTGAAAGTAAAACTATGTGCAGGTGTGTTACTATCTAAGACTTACTCTACATGCACTGAGTGAGTGGGTGTACTCTTATCAGTTTCTGCCCTTAATTTCCGAATGTTCTACAGTTTCTGTCTTAAATTTCGGAATCCGGTGAAACCTTACTGATCCTCCTGCTCTGATGTAAACACCTTATCTAGCAAATAACTAACTTAGTTAAATCTACAGACTTTTGTGGCACATCTTACTGCATACTGCAATGCTGTTACTATTACATCTACACACTTGTTCACAAATAGAAAAAAAAAAAACATCTGAGGCCAAGTAGATAGAAGCTGTTTGGACATATAAATTTGTACACTCATCCGTCAGTACCATTTGCTCACGTCATTCTGTGAAATTCGCCCTTGCGAAATTTTGACATGCAATTCTGCTCTCCAGATTTGAAGGGAAAAAACGAATGCAGACATCCTACAATTCCAGGGCTAGGTCAAACGCGGAGTGATTACTTAGTGGTGAAGAGTCTGAGTGTTGATATCTTGGGATATCTGCACTCATAGAATGCCTCCTGTCCAATCACAAATTAATAAATCCACTTGGCCCTACCAAACTGCTGTATAATCTCAAAAGAGGCGAAGGAGCCAACTAACCAACAGAGAAAAAACTGGGGTGCAACACTAGCATCGAAGAACTCCAATCACCAACATATAAAACAAAGAATAACTAGATGCATTCTTAAGACCGGTGTGACGCCAGTTACGCTGGCCTATTACGTAGTTGCTGCCTAGCTATCCTCACTTATTTGTTTCATTTTCACAATCAAGCTAAGGCTAACTGCCACCGCATTGGGAAAAGCAACTTATCTCGTAAGCGAACATCAAGTTGGCGTTACCAACCTATGCTAAGCATTAGAGATCAATCAAAACTTTCAGAAGCCACTGATATTTCTTTGAGAGGTTTCTATCGCTAAACCCGATGTTGCTACAGTAATCGTCTACAAAAGTAATAAGGCTGGCTAAGAAGCTTGCTAATGTTTATTTCTGTCTTGTAAATAGGCCACGGGCTATGTTCAGCAATGCGCTAGCAGTTTTATTGCTACCTAGCCAAGTTCGTTAGCCATCGTCAACTGACAAATAGGAGTTGCTATGTTAGCAGTCATGGGTTGTACGCACTGAATTAGCAACTTGACAGAGTTTGTTCAATAACCAGGTGAGCCAAACTAACCACGCTAACCCTCAATAGTCTTTGTTTTATTGTTCCTGGTTATCTTCCTGCACCTACGCTAATATTTATCTGCATCGTTACACACACCAGCTATAGCTTTGTTAGCGAGATGGTTGATGCTAACGTTACATACTTCGCATGAAGATAACGTTAGATGAGTTATCCCAAGCATAATATAACCTTTCAGAAGGTCACAAAATGCAAAGCACACGACTGTTCGTGTGGACATACTATATCCCAAATGTATCACACGCAGTTTAAGTTACCAATGCTGTGACGCCGACTTGGTATTAAATTGAGGCCTATGCTACCTAGCTTATTATGCTAAGCAATCTCTGTATACGCTAGCTATGCTAGCGTGAACTAAAAAATCTTACCTTGTGAATTCTTTTAAGAGCCATTGTGTTGTTCAACTGCTGTCCCTGGGAAGTGCTGTTTATTTTCTATTTAATAAATCCCCCTGAGACCGACAGAATAAAACCCCAAACTGTTTCAATCCGCGCAGCAAAAAGCCGGGCAGTCGCCCTATTTTAGAGCGAAACGGGAAGATACCGATACGACCGAAGTTCTTCAACCAACAGCAGCAGCTACCGCATTACTTCCAATGATGTACACCTTCCGCCCTTGAATACATCCGCCAACGTGCCCACAAGCGCGCGCAGGACTGCAGTCAAACTGGGGCCTTGATGCCTGCTTTGAGAAGAGGGCTCTTCAGTTGAAATAACATAAAAAGGCGAAACACTTTATTTCTTAGCTCATATATTAAAAGTGATACAATTATCTCACCACATACCTGTGTGAATCAAATTTATACAATAATCCAAGGAAAAAATAAAGCAAACCAGAGAAAATCATCATCCTAGGATGATAGGACAACTGTTAGAACTTATCATGTCGTTTTACCTGTTTTCATTGTTTTATGACTACAAGACAGCACTGAAAAAAAATGCAATTGAAGACTACAAAAGCAAACTGCTGAGGATCAATTATGCACATAGCCTGAAGGTCACAGTGTAGGCTAAGGCCTATCTGCCACACAAATGAAAGGGCATTTTGGTAATGGCTAAACTTAAACTAACCCAAACTTAATATCAGAGAAGATGGACCATGGCTATGAAATAGATGTATATGGAAAATTCAAGTCCATGCATTACATATTCAAAAAGTCAAGTGTTGTCCCACAGGTTTTACGTTTTTAATCTCGGACATTCAGTTATTGTTACCAAATGAGATTCTGTTGTTGACATGAATGACTAGCCCCTTTTCACAAGGAAGAAATATTTTAAAAAGTGACTTTACACAGTGGCTGTGGCTTTGGGATGCCCTAGTAGTGTAATCTCTATGTAACCCCAAGAGAAGGGCTGGAAGTTAAAACAAAGGGCCACTGATTAAACAACAGAAAAAAATACCAGGGCCTTTGGAGTTTGTTCGAGCTGTTTTAGTGGTTTAATAACAGCGTAATCTTCATGCTTCGTCTAAGGGCGCCTACCACTTCCATTGTTAGCCTTCTCGGACAGACGTAAAAAAATAGTTAAGTTTTGAATGCAACAGGCTAACTCAGTTTTACTCCTCAGCAAACATACCAACTCGGTATGATGTTTTAACATGCCAATTTTCAGTTTACACCGAATTTCTCCTGTAAGGGTGGATTATATTGTGTCATAGTGCTCTGCTAAATCGCTGATCAATGGACACTCTGATCACTCAGAGCGAGAAGACAGCCCCTGAAGAAAGCAAGCACCCCCATCTAAGACACCCTACAAAAAAACACCAAATTTCAGCTAGACAGTTAGATTTGAATGTGGGTGGGAAGAAGGTGTATAAAGTATGATTTGTATGATTTCAGACTTGCTGCCTGCAACACATGGGAGATGCAAGCCAGATGCATGAGAAACATAGACAGGAAGTGGGCCCACAGAGGCTGCTTGTGTATAGGGCCCAGAGTTGAGTGCTATGGTAATGGCCCTAAAAAGAGGCCATAGCAGCCCAGCTTGTCTTCATCTGAGATAATGTAAACCATTTCAGTACAAGTGGTATACTGGCATGACTATGTATGTGACAAATAAAAGAACTCGAATGTGAACTTGAACTTGAATTCATGCTTTCACTAAACTGCTCCAGTGTGGCATGCAGAGGTCAAGGTGAAATTTTTATAGCTGCTTGGCTCAGAAAGAAATTGCTTGTGATAAAGATGAGGCTGTGTCCAGGTGTTGACACAAGGTGGGATCCAAAAACATTCCTCCTCATCCATCACATTTTCTTAATATTTTTGTTTATTTCATTTTCATTTTGTTGTGACAGAAATGTACATTAAAGCAACACATTGCATTGACTGCTGTAATTCTGATTTTCTTTGTTGTTGTAAGTAAACTTGCAATGATGAAAATACTGTCAGATCAAAGTATGAGTATTTATCATATTTAAGAAGTATTTCTAGAATACTATCAGATTTAAGTTTTAAGTATTTCTAGTTTTAGATGTACATGTAAAGTAAACACAGTGTTTATATGAAGCACATTGGTGTGTTGATGCTGCTCTGATGGTGTAATACAAATGCTGCATGTCCATCAGTTTGATAAAAAAACACCTTTTCTGAAAAAGAATTAGGTTTTGATGGCAGGGTTTAATTTTTCAGTAGCAATGATGTTTATCTTTAAGTGTTGTGTGTTACGTGGCTTTTCTGTAGACTTTTGAAACATTTAGCCTGCAACAACTGATAAGCAAGCTTAAAAGATTATGACAGCCAATAATGGAAAAGGTAAACAATTTACATTAAGCATGCCTGCCTGAAGAGATCACACTGCAATACATCATACATCACACAAAGTCTGCAATACACATCATATACACATCTACACATATATCACATATATGTGTATGATGGCTATATGCTACTGGACACTTTATACGACAACCCATGACGGCTATATGCTACATGACAACCCATGACGGCTATAGTACCTCACAAAAGTGAGTACATCCTTCACATTTCAGCAAAAAATGCTATATCTTTTCAAGGGACAATACCACAGAAATTAAACTTTGATATATTTTTGAGTAGTCAGTGTACAGCTTGTGTATCAGTATTAATTTACTGTCCTCTGAAAAGAACTTTATACACAGGCACTTTTGTATAAATAGCAGGCCACAAAAGTGAGTACACCCTGAATGATAACTGTACATATCATTCAACCACGAAAAGCCACTTGTCCAATTCATCATTTTTGTGTTTTGGTCTGCTCATCTGGACCATACAAATGTGTGTGTCATGTATCAGAGCTATTCATTTTAATATTTTATCTATAATTCTGTCATACTATCCACTGGATGACCAACATGACTCCCCACGGCAAAAAAACAAAACGCAGGATTTGAGAAATGGAATTGTTGCTTTACAGAATGATGGCCTATGCTATAAAAGATCAGCAACACCATGAACACCACCATCATCATGGCTTGAGTCATTAGGTGGTTTTCCAAAAACAAGTGCATTGTTAGAACAGGCATTGACAGGATCAGTCAAAGAAGTTGGGTCCACACACTCAGTGTCAGGTGCATAAGTTGGCTTAAAAAACTAAATGCATGAGTGCAGCCAGTATTGCTGCAGAGGTTGCAGAAGTGGGAGATCAGCCTGTCAGAGAGAAAGAGAGACACTGACTACTGAAAAACATTTTGAAATTTCATTTGTGTAATTTCCTTCAGGATAAATAAAGTATCTACTATATATACACTACTACTACTGCTGCTACAACTACCAAATTAGATAGGGAAGGGAATTCCAGGGCTTAGGGGCAACATGATTAAATGCTATTCCAGTGGTCAAAACATCATTCTGTGCTAAACAGTAAAAGACAACAACAAAAAATAATTTCAAGCATGCTGACCCATCTTTTTGGATTTATTTTTGGCACTTTTTGTTCTACACCTGGACCTGGGATGTGCACAAAGACTTGTTTGTGACAATTTTACCCATGGTGCTAAGGTTTACACAGAGCAGACATGCTATAGATCTCCAGGAGGTTAGTTGGGTAATTGGGAGCTTCACAGGATCTCAAAGCAAAATGTTACTTCTGTATAGACTACAGGAAGCCGAAGAAGCTGGATGACAGGTTGCTATATGACTTCTTGTTGTAGAACAGGCTGTGATCAGATTGTGGCTGTGACAGACAGGTTGCTATATAACTATATGACTGTTGTAGAACAGGCTGTGATCTTTTCCTGCAGAGTTCTGAATTGTTTCAGAAACGGTTGAGTGGAGTAGCTTATTCAAAATTCCAGACAGAGTGAAAGTGCAGTTGTCAGTGTGGAAAGCAACATATGGACTGCCTTGTGTAGTCATGAAATATTTTGTACTTGGAAAAAGGCACTGTGATAAACATTGTCTATTCTTCAGCAGTGAAAAAGAGTGTACTACAGCAATATAACACCCAGCTTGCATTTCTTCACAGAGCCCACAGTGTTTGACAGCATTCCTGATGCAGATTTTTGTGACATTTCTCATAACACACATTATGGTATCTATAATTTAATTATCTCTGAGGTTTTTAGAACAAATTACCAGCACCAGGTCTTAAAAGTAACCCAGTCAAATGAAGTCTGGGTGATTTTGGTTTCTGCTACCAACATTTGTTTTCTTGTTGTTGTTGTTGTTGTTGTTGTTGTTGTTGTTGTTGTTGTGTTGTTTTGCCAATTGCTTGTCAGCTAATGTTGCTGTTTTATCACTTTACCGTCTTCTGTCTATGCTATTTTATTGCTCTTCAAAAGAATGCAACCAATAAGGATCTAATAGGGATAATTTCATCATATCATAAATGACAGTTTTGTCATTTTGGTTAGAGCATGCCTAAATGATAGATTCTTAAAATAATTTTAGCCATTTCACTCTCCAGTTGCTTGCCTGGTTTATGATGTATGTCATTTATGGTGAAATTTAAAGGGTGAAAAAGGCACGCGTTAGGTATGCTCCTAATTGCAGATGGCTTTTCAATTATCACATTTCCAAGTCACCTGTGTATTGCCTTAAATTACATGCAGGGCGAGGTGTTGTGGGCAATATATGCGAACTGTAAAGATTTCCAACTATGTGACTCTCCTGTTACCAAGCCAGGGTATCTGTTGACAGCTGAACATTCGTCTCTGTCAAATGAAACCATCTGCAGCTTCACACATGCACACCCACGCACGGGCGCGCGCACACACACGTAGACTACACAGAGACTCACACGCATATCAATACCAAAAGCTATGTTGTGATGGTTAGTATGTCAGTAAGCATAACGGTATATATCATGCAGGCCTAACTCCTGCCCTGCAATGTCTTTTAACAACTGCTTGTGTGATTGATAGCCTACAATGGATTAGAAAACATGGCGCACATGTTCGGGGAAATCCCTTCGCCTCCACCTGATGGCAGCATCAGGCAGCCCCTTGAAATGGATGCGTGGGAGTTCCCTTCTTCGCCATGTCGGGGTGGCGCAACGCGCAGTAAGGATCTCCCAAGCTGAGCAATCTCTCTCTCTCTCTCTCTCTCTCTCGCTCCCGCCTCCTCCCCATACGTTCCCCTCCATCCTCCCCCACACGACAGCGGCAGCACAGCGCAGTAGCAGCCTCGGCAGCATCCACCCTCCTGAAGTAGCAGTAGTCAAACTAAGCACCGGCGGAGAGAAACGGGAGAACGCATCCGAGTGATGCCACTGCACCAACCGAAAACATACCGAGAGTAAGCAGCTCCTTCAACGAGGAGGAATTAAAACATTCGCTTTGAGACGCATCGGCCCATGAAGATGTCTAACGTTGACATGGTCAACAGTACCGACAGGGTAGTAAAATGTAAGTATTTTATTTTGCTCTCTTCCAAGAAATACTACAGCGTATTGAGCAGTACATAAACATAATTGTGATGATATTTGCGTTGCCCTTAGAAACTACATTTTGTTGTATGTTTTGTCAGTGTAGTGTAGACCTAAAACAATTATTTAAATCTAACATGTTTGTAAACATTGATGGAAAAAGATAGAGCCATTCTGCACTGTGTGGGGGTGGGGTGTTCTGGCCGTAATAGTGTTCTTGGCAATATGGTTTTCGTTGTCATGAACTGATTTAATTTAGTCCATGGCTAGGCTGAAGGAGCATCGGTAAATAAGGCAGAGTAGGTCTTTGCGGCTGAGGCGGTGATGCAGCAGGATTTCGCTGGTACTGTAGTAGAGGGCGCTTCGTGAATTACCTACTATACATTCAGAGAGCGAGTGAGGAAGAGAGATCCTTTAACAATTCGTTTAAATGTGACAGCCATGCGCCATTTAACGCAGTATTAATGCGTTCAGTTGCATTTGTTCATTCGGTTACTCAAAGCCAGCAATTCTTAGTTTTGTCTTTTGTGGTGTTAAAACACTAAAATGTCTATCTTAAAGAAGGCCGTTAGTCATTCTGTTACATTAAACCAATTGGTCTTCAGATCATCGCTTAGCTTAACCATTAAAAAAAAAAGAAAAAATGCAGTAACCAAGAGTAGAAGACGTTTTAATATTGTACTTCTCATTGACACTGTGGTATTTTCCCTTTCAAAGTGGTCCCTTTATTGCCATATTACAAGGCCTAGCCTACTACTGCCAGCCTATCTTGAGAAAACTGGAGAATATTGGCTGGGAATGAAAGAGTGTGCGCGCGCCTGCTCGTGCGGGTGCTCGCACGCACATTATAGCGTACATGTGCATTCTTTACAAGTGTGCACAAGTATAATGTAGTCTCTCTCGTTAACCTCGGTTCTATTCTATACCATAAACAGAGTATAATGATTATCTGAAGCAGGCTATGGTAAACTTGTTAACCATTGCTATAGTAGACGGTGTCTTATATCAATTTTTAAATGTTGTAGTTGACTACAGTCTCATAATCTGACAAAATACATTTACATTTTGAAATGTTGAATAGACATGTTTGGGTGAATGTGTAGGCTATTTCCGTGTAGTTTCAATTTCCCAAGTTGTCGTTGATGCTGCTACCAGGTTTCAGGACCACGGACAGCTCCTTCCTGTTCCCCAAAATATCTTAACTGACAGTTAAATTCACATATTGCATACAGCTACATTTTGCTTTGGTCGGCAGACATAGGAGTGTGAAGTCCTGTTAAAAAGTATGTCAGGTTAGGTTAGGTTACAAACAATGTTTAAAGGGACTTGGGATTTAGCTAGTTAGGCCTACACAGCTTGTTGGAAAAGTGCAGGTATGGCGATGTAAATTGTACTGTCAAAATTGTACTGTTAATGGCTAATTTTATTATTTAATAATGTATACCAGCGCAAGCAGTATTCTTGGGATCTTGGCTATTGTTTGTAGTACACATTTACAGGTGTCGGAGGGCTGATTTCTTAAGTGTATAAGCAGTCAGCTGATGTATGTTAAGTGTACAAGCAATCAGCTGATGACCGAATGCTCGCTGACTCGCCATTGACCTTATTGCTAACATACTATGGCTAGATACAGGTATAGTGTGTGTAGGTGCAGATATAGTGGTGTTGTAAGGTACTGATGTGGATAGAGTGTTGCCCTGTCAACTGGTTTGAAAAGGTGTTTGCAACTCTTTTTATGCTTAATTTATCAGGACAGAATACTAATGAAATAGAATACTTTGTAAGTCATCTCAAGGAGAAAAGAGCAGAAGAAGGGAAACTTATCTCGTGCAGTTCTTAGGTCCTTGAGAAGAGTTTCCAAACATTCAGAATTGTTGTCTGGTTACTATACTTGTGACAGTGAAAGTGCAATGGTGAGAGATTTAAAAAATTGTGTTAAGAAAGATTTAGGAATACAAGGTGCGCTTCTCTAAATCAGACCAACAAATCTAAGGTAAGCATATTTTCAAATCCACGGACAGGTATGCTGTGATCTTCAGGTATAAGTTGATTTTTTTGTTCAAGCATTGGACTTCTACCTTATAGTGGTAAAAAAACGTATTGGTCGGTTTTAACTTAAGTGTTGTTGCAGAGAAATGTAGATCACACTCTTACGTGGCTTCCTGAGTGCATCAAAGCCTGAGCTTGTAACCATGAAATCTGGATATTTCATTATTTCCACCTGTCTAGTAAGGAAAACAGGCATTACAGAGAGTAAAATATACACACGACACTATTCAAAGCACTGTTAACTTTCACACAGCACTGGTTTCCACGGTTGCGTAAAGGGGCTGTGCTGTAGCAGCCTTCATCCGTGTCATTGTCCGTTCTTGGCCCTCCGAGGTGACAACGGTCTGTTAATGTCTGCGTCGGCCTGGCCGTGTGAGTTTGCGTATGTCATGAATGCCACTTGGCCCGTTATCCCACGAGGGTCCTAGTGGTTCTGAATGTGGCCCTGGCTCTGAATGGCCTACTTTGTGAAGTGCGATTCTAGGACATTATCTGTGTTAGATCTGCTGGGGCTTGCTCAGGCTCTGAAGTATTGTCACGACAAAACTGGAATGAATTGTGCAAGAGAGAGCCTGACCCATCAAAATAGGCACTATATATATTACAGTATATGAACAGTCCAGCGGTCTGATGTAGGCTTTAAATGGATTCCCAAAACATAGCAAAAAAAACCTGAGTGGGGAATCACCTAGTTACTTTCCTGTTTGCTTCACTTTAAAATTAACTATAAAATATCACTTATAAAATTAACATTTGTTTATTGATTGTGCTTATTATATCACACACAGCAGTTTTATTGCCAGATATATCTTGTTCTCAGTGTTGGAAGCCACCATACCACAGTAATATTCAAAACCAAGTTAAAGCCCCCAATCTGAATTCCCTGAAGAATAATCAACCAAAACTTGTATTTGGGTACAGAAATGTTCCTTGCTTATTTTTTTCATAGAATGAGTGTGTATGAGTACTACTGTGGTGTGTCTACCAGTCTGTAGATGCTGGATTGTGTGTGTGTGTGTGTGTGTGTGTGTGTGTGTGTGTGTGTGTGTGTGTGTGTGTGTGTGTGTGTGTGTGTGTGTGTGTGTGTGCATAGAAGCTAATGGATATGGGCACAGTGCAGTGTCATAGCAGTGGCCCACAAAACGTGTAAGAGAGGAAGGCTTGAGCGTGCGTGTGTGTGTGTGTGCACGTGTAGAAATCCATCTCAGGCCCCAAGACTGAGCCCCATGTTTCTGTGATGGCATTGTTGTGATGGTCACAGTGTGATGGCCTTTGGAGAGGGAGATGCTTTAGCGGAGCATGGGGCTATCTGCATGCGTTATCCAGACTCACAGGCTTTATTTAGCAGTCTGGGTGAATTATTTAGGCGTTGCTTTACAGCTGTGTTTTACTGCTCTCGCTCTTCTTACATAATGAAACTTCTTCCCTGAGGTCTCGTGATGAGATGAAGCGAGCAAGCGAGCGAGTGGGAAGGGGAGGGAGATAAGGAAAGCAAAAGGGGGGGGGGGGGGGGGGGGGGGGTGCTGGTGGAGAAGGACGGGGGGGGGGGGGGGGGTGTTGGGCAGCAAGACAAAAGGGAATGAAGAGCTCGTGAGAAAAATGAGAGCCATGAAGTGAGAAAAGAAAAGAGGGGACAGTAACAGAGGGATATGGGAAGGCTGGACAGCTTTGGAGAAAACCTCGAAGCTAAACGGAGGGATGGAGAACGTAAGCACAAAAGGCAAGGCAAGGCAAGTTTATTTGCATAGCGCATTTCATACACAACGGCAATTCAATGTGCTTCACAAAAATAAAAGCAAAGGACAATATATAAAGGCATAAAAGATAAAGTAAGTGTAGAAGCATAAAAGGTAAAACAAGTGTAAAAGCATACAAGTAAAATCAATATGTGGTAGATAAAAGATATAAGAGCATAAAAAACACACAAAATAAAAATAAAATTAGTAAAAAATCATTAACAGAAAGCATCTGAAGTCTAGATTTGAAACTGCCAACAGTAGGAGCATTTTTAATGTCTTCTGGAAGTTGGTTCCAGAGCTTTACAGCATAGCAGCTGAAAGCTGCTTCACCACATTTTGTTCTAACAGCAGGTTCTACCAACCCAAAAGATGAGGAGGGAAAGGCACTGAAACAAAAAAAAAGGAACAGTTACGCTGTATTTTATTGTCCCTGTTACATTGATTGCATACAGAGTAGTAACGTGTGTGTAATGATATGTAACAGTATATACTTACACTGTACCATAGGGTTAGGGTTAGGGTTAGGGTTAGGTATGTACAGTGTAAGTGCGTAACAGTACATGTTCTTACATGTAGATACACCAAAGGAGGGATGTAAAATAAAGAGTTACTGAAAAAAAAAACTGTGTAAACAGACAGGAAACAGACAGGAACGGGGAGGAAGAACAGGGGAGGAGAGAAAGACAAGCGGTTGGGGGAGAGGCGAAGTGAGGGATTGTTGTGAAGGAGAGCGAGAGAGAGAAGAGAGAGAGAGAGAGAGCAGCAGCCACGCATGAGAACACACTGGCACATTGCAAACACGCATGACATTTCTAGCAGAGAGCACTTGGTCTGTCTCGGCATCAATGCCCACACTACCTGCACATGACACCCTCATTCACTCACTCTTTCGCCCTCTCAAACGTACACACATACATGCGCACACACACACACACACGAACTCATTCACTCACTCTCACTCTCTCGCACATTGTCACACACATGCACACACACATGCAAATACACACACACCCAAACACACACACACACACACACACATACACACACACACACACACACACACACGCATAGGGATGGTGAAAACTACTTTGAGGGGTCGGACACAAGTACCCACACTCACCACAGTCTGCCAGAGGCTTGAATGCAAACACTTCACCTTTGGGGTGTGTTGGTATCAGAAGTGTTGACCCTACATAGAAGCGATGACTGCAAAAGTGGTGTTACTAATTATGGGATCCTGCTTGTGTGTATGCAAATCTGTGCATGCTAGGTCACCAATAGAATTCTGCTGTCACTTTCACAGCTAAAAGATCTGGTAGGAGTCAATGCATTTGATACCACGAAACACATTTGGCACTGACAGAGTGAAATAGAGTATCTCAATCATATCTGCTCATACTGTAGGTGGCTCTGGTTATGGCTTATTATAGCTCACATTCAGAATTAAAGCAACACTCAGTAGTTTTTATCTTTGGTCACCCTACAGGTTGGAAGCAGTACTGTCTCTCAATCAAACTACAGAGAGACAGCTCGCTCCTCCAAACTTACTTAGTGCGGTTATAGCCCATGGAGGGTGGCAAAGCAAATTTAGAAGTGCTTTTTACCCAGTTACAAGTTGATGAACTACTGAAACGATGTTGGAACAGTATTTTAAGGTTGAAAAAACGATCTAGTGTTGCTTTAGGGTTGCTTTTTGCTCTCTGTCTCTGCCAGTCAGACACACACCACCAGCATATACAGTATATTTTTTAGCTTACAACGGCATACAAACAAGCAAACAAATACAAAATACAAACGAATTCTGCATACACATTCTGTTTATGTCTTGATTTTATGTTTTGCCTTTTGCTTCTGAACAGTGGAACAGTACTTTACATTATTTTGAATGCAATTGCAGTACTAGTTTTGGCAACAGTCCTTCCTATAAGCACCTTTAAGCATATTTTGAGGGTTCAGCCTATTTACATGCCCATATTGTGTCCTTTATTGTACCTCTACATCAGATCCTCTTTAGATTCTCTGCCTGAGCCTGACCAGACAGATAATTGCATTTCATATCAATGCTATAAAGGTACGGCGTGATAATCACAAATGTATTACATATGTATTATTGCAAAATAACCAATCGTACAACATACATCATTTATAACAGTCCACATATCAAAATATGTTACATAAATACATATATTATTTAAATATGATTTAAATCAGGAGGTCTGTTTGGACGGTACTTGCGCAGGTTCAGGTCGGGCTGGACTTTCTGGGCCCGATCTAAGCTCTACTGTATTCCCCTGTGCCCGTGAACACTAAGTGCTGTATCAAAACCACATACGTATAGGGATGGAAATCGAAAACAGGTTCTTGTTGAGAACCGGTTCCCTGTGTTTCAATTCCTTTTAATCGTTTGGCAGTTTTTCAAATGATTCCCTTATCGATTCCAACAGGCATGACTAACGGCATGTATCTTACGCAAGTTACGCAACGTGCATTGCGATGTGCATTTAGCAGGAAACATGGCACCCATGTGCATTGTAACTTCACATGTTACTTTTAAAGTAAACAAAGTTGATGCTAATCAACCTGTTTGTTCTCCTTTTTTACCAAATGAAAATCGATAAGAGAATTGATAAAGAACTGAATCAGTAAGCAGAATCGAAAATGGAATCACAATCGTAAAAATCCCTACGGATGACCCTGATGACGTATGACCCTGACTTCTGGGCCCAATCTAAGCTCTGCTGTACTGCCCTGTGCCAGTGAGCACTAAGTGCTGTATCAAAACCACATACGTATTACACATCCCCCAGTCTTGTTGGCCTCGTCTCAGGCATATTGGTTTTTCATGCATGGGTTGGTCCCGGGCCTATCTCAAGCTGCCATGCACACAGGCTAGTCGCGCACAGCGGGGCTCTCCTATGAATTAAACACTGGCCAGGCTTGGTGACCGGGTCACTCAGCTCGGCCTCCTCCTAGCTTCTGACACAAATACTCTCTCTCCTCTTATTTAGTAGATCTGTGTGTTGATGAGGTAGATTGTGGTCAGCTCTCCTAAATTTCCACCGGGATCAATAAAGTATCTGTCTGTTTATCTCTGTATGTATGTATGTATGTATGTATGTATGTATGTATGTATGTATGTGTGTGTGTATGTATGTATGTATGTATGTATGTGTGTATGTATGTATGTATGTATGTATGTATGTATGTATGTGTGTATGTGTGTATGTATGTATGTATGTATGTATGTATGTATGTATGTATGTATGTATGTATGTATGTATGTATCTGTCTGTCTGTCTGTCTGTCTAACTACCTATCTATCTATCTATCTATCTATCTATCTATCTATCTATCTATCTATCTATCTATCTATCTATCTATCTATCTATCTATCTATCTATCTATCTATCTATTTGTTTCTTTTTCACCTAATATGCACTGAACTGCATACTGTCCCTTCTAATGAGCATGTGGCCAAGCATGTTAGATGAATCTGTGTGGTGGGCGGTTATGTGTGGATGTGAATGGACACTGGTGCAGCTGTTTGTGCTTATGCCTGGTCTGATATCAGTGTCTGTAGATATACAGTACTACAAGAACATTGCCTGTACTCTCCCTCTACATGCTGACTGATAAAAAAAACACCACAGCAAGTCAGTCCAGCAGGACCTAATGTGGCAGACACGGAGGAGATGGATGGTTACGCAACGCGCTGGGTAGTTTTCTCAGTGGCGTGCGCTATAATGTTGTGATTTGTCTCCGCTCTTCTCTTTCAGTTTACAGCAGAATCAGTGCAGTGTGCAATCAGCCCCGCTGCTTTGAATCCCACTGTCTGTGATGTTCAAGCTGACTGCGCGCTGCCGTTATGTAACTCACCAGTTGTGATTGATCCTCGTCCATTTACCCCAGCCCTGAATTGAAGCGATGGTTAAAAGCAAGATTTTGGTGTCGGGCTAGACATTGAAGCAGTGTTCGGTGTGTGGAGGGAATGTTTGATGAATTTGAGTAATTATTTGAGTAATAAAAATATTATTGATTACAATTCCTAATGTAATTCCTAATTATGATTCCTAATTTTGTTCAGTAGGTGCCTTCTTTGTGTTGTGAATTTCATATTTAACTGGATGGAGTTCTGCAGACTACTGTCTTCTGATTAATTAAGCATAAGATGAAAGCTGTTTCTCTAAATAGCTCTAAATAACTCCTTTATTATTCACAAGCTGTAAGACAATCCAGAAGAATGATAGTAGTGCAAATACAAACATTTTTGATAACACTTTATTTTACGGTTCCTTTTTTAGTATGTCCACATATAACAACATGTAATATTATATACTTACACTGTACATATCTAGCACTGACCGTAATCCTAATCCTAACCCTATGGTACAGTGTAAGTACATAATGTTACTTTTTGTTACACACTTTATTACACTGTACCTAATAAATGTAACAAGGAGAGTAAAATAAAGTGTAACCACATTTGTGGAACAACCTACCAAAAAGCTTGTGAAGACCCTTCTCTTCCGAGACTGCTTAACAAAACCAAATTCTACTAACCATCTCTCTACATAGGTACCTTCGATGTTCTTTACACAACTGTTTGCTATTATGTCCTCCTTTTGTAAGTCGCTTTGGATAAAAGCGTCTGCTAAGTGTAATGTAATGTAATAATGTAATAATGTAATTTGTTTTTATAAATAATGCAATTTCCCATAACTGCGACTACACTTTGACCCACTCACCATGTCGTGGAAAGCTGCCTCACTTGCTGTTCTCTAAATTTTTATGTAAATGTTTCTTACCAAAATATGACATGTGGCTTTAAAAATAAAAACACAGAAACAGCAAAAAAAAAAGAAAACGTATTTTGCCTCTGACCTGAAGAACTCCGTGCCATCCCAGAAGTCTTTGCTCCTGTTCCAGAAGCAGTTACACCCCCGTTTCATTACTTCTGCGGTGTGCTCCAATTCTGACATGATATTTTTACCGCCGCAGAGGATATAGTTAGCACACCGAGGTATATTTGTGCTCCCGTGGAATACTACGTTGTTTCCTGCTTATGTCCTGTCACAGGAGCAAGTTGTCATTGTCACTGTCACTGTCGGCTGCATTGTTAGTGGGGTGGCATTACAGTCAGTAAGTACATTTGACCTCCACTCACCACTGATGGCAATCTCTTGACAAGCCAAGCTTAACTTCTCGCCCTCAACACTGTTCATGATGTCAGTTTTTTTTTAATCAAAGTCAAAGTCAGTGTTATTGTGAAAACCATGTGTACAGGTCATACAAAGGATTTGACATTGCAGTGCTCCCTAGGCCCACGGTGGTACACTAAACATCATACATAAACATAACAATAAACAAGTAAACTTATTATTATATCATTGTATAATACAGACAAGTATCGCTTATTATGTGGTCAGTCATGGGCTAGTGGTTAAGGAGTCAGACTTGCAGCCAAAGGGTCACAAGTTCAATTCCCAGAGTCCAGAGTTTGTGTGTGCAGGGGCCAGGAGGGACGGGGAGAGAGTTCAGCATCCTGACAGCTTGGTGGACAAAGCTGTCTCTCAGTGTACTGGTCCTGGCAGCCAGACTGAAGAAGCTGTTGGACAGATGCAGATTGCAACACTTGCGATGCAGAGGGCTTTGCGAGTGAGGCGTGTTAAGTGAAAGTTTGTGAGATTTTTCTTGATAGTTGGTTTGTTGTATGGACTGTATTAGCTGAACTGTTGTGTAGTATGTAACCCAGTGTTGATGTTCAGAGACATAGGTGAGTGGCTGGGCCAGTGAGGTGGGACAGGTGCAGGCTGGTTGACTGCAGGTGAACAGGCAGACCACACAAGGTGCGTGCAGGCCAACAGGTGGAGGCTGAGCTGACCCATAGCTGTGAGTGCACGTCAAGTGGTGTTTTCTGACTGGTGAACATCCCATCATCCCTTACTGTTCTATTTGTGTGTGTGTGTGTGTGTGTGTGCGCGCGCGTGTGTGCGTACGTGCGTGCGTGTGTGTTTGTGTATGTGCGTGTGTGTTTGGGTTTGCACAGGTGTTTGTGTGTATATGGCTGTGCAGGCATGCATGTGTGTGTGTGTGAGAGAGAGAGAGACGGAGAGAGAGAGACAGAGAGAGAGGGAGAGAGAGAGAGACAGAGAGAGAGAGATTGTATGTATGTGTGTATTTGATAGTGTGTATTCTAGAGAGAGACAATAACTTGTAAAGTCATACTTATTATGCTGACAAATGTAGCTGGCACAGGGTAGATCTGAAAGGGCCTGTGAGAGTGATTTTGGAGAGTTCCCCAAAACATTTTGAATATTTCATCTGTTTCCTACATGTTCTATACGCCATCTGTGCATGACTGAGGTCTGAATCTGAAGCCTTCCCTCACCCTGGCGTATGTGCGTGGCTAGGGAAGGATCTTTGTGAATGTACCTGCCTACAGGTACAGGGTATTAGTTTTTGTCCCAAATCACAGTGTTAGCTACTTCAGAGTGCCTGTATTGGCCACACTCCAGCAGTTAGTTGCTGTTGCCAAGCAACATGCGGAAGAGTTCAGGCGCCGTGGCTGGGAGGAAGTGAGGAGCAGTGTTGCCGTCTCCTCCTCTGCGAGCCCTGTGTGTGTGTGTGTGCGTACGCAAGTGTGATTTCAGAGCACTCACATCGCTCACAGCGCTCCCGCTCTCTTCCCCAATCTGTCCATTTGTCTCTCTGAAGCTCCGAAGTCTTTAGCCGCCCGCCTGCCCACCCAGAATTTATCTCCCCTCGCTTATCTCAGAGATACTGTCTCTGCTTTTCCTTTTGCTCTACTTCTGCTCTTTTTGTGTTATCACCCCCAATCAAATACACCCATGGACTCTCACGAACACACACACACACACACACACACACACACAACCACACAGACACACACACACAAACCTACAACGCGTACCACATGCATGCTATAAAAGTAACATACTGTATGTGTGCTGAAACACACACACACACACACACACACACACACACACACACACACACACACACACACACACACACAACCACACAGACACACACACACAAACCTACAACGCGTACCACATGCATGCTATAAAAGTAACATACTGTATGGGTGCTGAAAACACACACACACACACACACACACAAATACAAAGACATGAACACTCTTACACATTTACATACTGCTCCCACCAGAAAAGTAGTGGCGGAATCTCAGCCCTCTAAATAGTATCAGGAATGAATGTTGCAGTGTGACATACTGCCTTACAGTAATAATGTCACGTCACTGTGATAATGTGCAATGCTACTGTACGTATTGCTGGGTTTTACAACTTTTTTATATTTAAAAGGGGTTGACATAAAAAGATGCTTATTAACAATCTTGTTTCATAGCTTGACTTTAACTCAACTGATTATTTTCAAATAGAAAAATTGTAACAACAGCTAATAAAATGTTCTCTTTCTACAGTAAGCAGAGGGCATTAGGGAAAAAATTTAAAATTCCATTTATTTATTGTGTGTGTGTGTGCGTGCATGTGTGTGTGTGTGTGTGTGTGAACATGTGTGAGTGAGATTTTGCTGATAGGCTGTGCTCTGACGTCTGTCCATGGGCTCTCACACTCAGACTGACTCAGAAAGGCGTGAAACAAGCCCTTGCCAGCATGTCACTGTTTCCCTCGCGCACACATTTGCCTTGACTTGTTAACACTTCACATGAAGTCTCCACAGCTCTACACACACACACACACACACACAAACACACACATACACACACGCACACACACACGCACTGGCTACAATGTCCTCACATGTCAGCATATGCATGCAAATAGGTCTATCCAGAGCCAGAAACATGAAGTGACATATGAACTGGTACCATGCACATGCATGCAGCATGTTGATGAACATGGAGAGGAAGTGGGCACAGGCAAACTAACGACTCATACCTCTGAGACACAACACACAAATGTGTGAGGGGCCGTTCAAGACATTATTCATTCTGGCCTTCACACATACATACATTCTCCTCGCACATGCATACATTCTCCTCGCACATACATACATTCTCCTCTCACATGCATACATTCTCCTCTCACATACATACATTCTCCTCTCACATACATACATTCTCCTCGCACATGCATACATTCTCCTCTCCTGTGAGAGTGAGAATATATGTATGTGAGAGGGGCAGAATGAATAATGTCTTGAACGGCCCCTCATACAAATGCAGCGTGCACACACACACATATGCACACACACATACACGCACATATGCACGCACGCACGCACGCACGCACGCACCTGCATACACAGGGACTAACACGCACGTGCACACACATGCACGCACGCACACACAGGCACAAACACATGCACACAGAAGCACACACACACACACACAAACATACAAACACAGACACACACACACACTAAATGAGATCCCAATGCTACTGGAGTCCCATGCCAGGGTTCAGCTCATTATCCCAACAACAGCAGGAACATGAAATTTCTCTCTTTTCCCCCTGAAGTCACACATGAATTATTAAGCTTCATGTTGATGGTGTTCAGCCACCATGTCAATACCCTCTTTCAGTTTCCTATCTTTCTACCTTTATTGTTTTTGGCTATCTTCAACATGTATTTATGACAACACATACATTTAGCATACAACCAAAATGATTGTGTCTCATTTCTGTCTTAATTTATTGCTCTAAAACCTACTGGATAAAATTGGAACATACAATTTTGTGTCTTTCTGGTGTCTTCATATCAAAACATGTAATTCATCCAAAAACTTGCACACTGAAACCCACACAGAGATCTTTGCAATTCAATGCAGACGTTATGGTGTGTGTCTTACTGCCATATGGCCAGAGGGTTGTTAAACAGTCTCACTGGATCAGGCAAGTTGATTTCATTCCATAGTCGTCTTTATTCAATCAATACTCTGCCCGCAGTTTATAGCAGATCCTTGCTGGCATATGTGCATGAATAATTCATGACTTGGAGGTCAGTGTTTTGTTAAAGCCAACTTTTACATCATAAGTGTGCATATTTAAGGATGACTCATACCCTGGTGAAGAACTAATTATTGTCCCTTTTAGCTTCAAACATTTTTCCCCTTGTAATGCAGCATCATTAAAAGACACTCAGCCATATTTCACTAATGACCAATGTTTACATTTATAACTACTGTGTCAAAATGTTGATGCCATGTAGCAATGTTGGAAGTTTGTGTAAATCTTTATAGACGAAAGATTTTGGTAGGCACAGCCTACTGTTTTTAAACTTGAGCGTGTTTGTTGCCAAACACAGTTGTGAGGTAATGCAGAAACATCAGAGATTGTGAATTTATGAGGGTAAATAAATGATAATATACTCAGGAAGCATGCATAATTAAAGTGACATTTTGTTATTTTGAACTGAGGCTCACTATCCATTTTTAACGTGTTTTGGCCTAAAGCAGATGGTATCATTCCTGAATCCAACAAAGGCTTTTTGTCTGTGTTTACAATACAGTATACCATATGCTACTGTTCAGCTGTGTTGTAAAAACTGTGCTGACACCAGCAAATATAAAGTCTCGCTGTAGTCCCTTTTATTTGCTTACTCCTCCTCGGAACCCCTAGGACTTACTTTTGATTTAGTGCTTCACAAGTTACCCAGGTATGCATTGCAGTGATGCAGAATAACTTCATCTCAGTACAAATTTCATGCTTCATGTTTGTATCACATTGTGTAAAATGACACATTTGTGTGATTTTGTACCACACCCCAAGCATTGTGCATTTTTTGGCAGTACCACACTGAGCACACCCAGTCTTGGGAATGTTGTGGAGGATGCATCCTCTTGGTTCTCATGGTGGAGTTGGCCTAATCTGGGTTGGAAACTAGAGCAAAGTTGAATATTTGTATGAACTATTTTGCCTTCACACACCCACACAAACACACACACACACACTCACACACACACACACGCTATAACCAAGAGTATAGTGCAGTTGTAGTGACAGTGTAAAGTGTACTTGTAACTACAGAATACAGTGTATAGAAAATGGAAAGTTTCTTTTATGAAATATTGCTCATCAAAGGAATTATGCTAGTACACCCTCCTGGTTTTCTATGCCCATATCCTGATATGCTGATGTTGGTTTGTCTTGCCGTGTCAGCCCTCCTCTCGCCCATTCAGTCATATCCTACCCCACCATGCTCATGATCTCTACGTTTCTCCCCCTCTCAGCTGTCCCGTTCCCCCTCAGTCACCGCCTGACTATGAAGGAGGTGTTCGACTGCGAGGGGAAGCCGAGGGTGGACCTGCTGAAGGCTCACCTCACCAAGGAGGGTCGCGTGGAGGAGGCCGTGGCCCTGCGCATCGTGAACGAGGGCGCCGCCATCCTGCGCCAGGAGAAGAACATGCTGGACATCGAGGCGCCCGTCACGGGTAAGGACCAGGGAGCAAGGCCTGTTAACTACATTCACTGCACTCCACCGCAGCGCTGTCAATCCCCATGTTCTGTCGAGTGAAGCTACTTCATCAGGATGAGATACCCTTAGCTGAATCTGATAGAACACTACTATCCAACTAACCCTACTACTAACCCTAACTTTCCATGACTGCGTTCGCACTGGACAAGTAGCCCAGTTACTTGACAGGTAGCTCAGTTTGACAGAACACCGGCTTCAGAAAGTAAAAATCCTGCCATGTATTCATTCTGCCTGTACACTTTAACACAAGTGATTTATTAGTTAGCTGATCTGTGTCATGGTTTGTGTGCTGATTAGGATCAGCTGGTGCAGAAAATGGTTGGATCAAATACGTGGCATAGATTTTACTGTCTGGAGCCTGGAATCGCACCTCTGCTCCATTGTAATGACAGATGGCATGTCATGTGGGCTCTTTAGGGCACAGCATGGTTTTCTTATATTTCCTACTCCCGCTCCTATTAACAAATGTGATGACCAGTGTAAATGTGCATTAGCTAGAAGCACAAGGTATTGCAGCCGATGTGCCATAGTGTCCCCATGTCTGAAGGAATGAGCAAGGCAGAGGCAGCTTGATCTAGACCAACATGAGTTATCATAGTGAAAACTCTATTCATGTTCATTTACCAAAGTTAAAAAATACAGATGATCAAGAGATGATCAAATCTTGTCATGTGTGATTTTTATATTGAGCTATGTTGATTTTGCCTATCTTTACTTATAAATAACCCTTAAACATTGATTTGCCTGCCTGTACTTAGCTTGTGGATTTGTGGATATTTTCGGGTTCTTTAATGCAGTGATTTAATTAACTTTGAGATATTTAGTACACTGGGCTCTTTAGCCTTAAATAATATATGGTAATATATGAGGATTCATCTGATACACATTATATGCCAGCCCTCATAGTGTCCGTCCAAATCTATTTGTATCTGAATCATTTCAGCAAAGACTAGAAGTAGTTCTTTGAAACAGAACAATGGCAAAGATGATTTTGACAAAGAGAGCTTTCACTGATGACCTGGAATACAAAAATAAACTACCAAGTACGTAATAAGAGACTTAAAAAGCTGATCTAGAAGGAGGAAGGATCTAGAACTCTCTGGGAGCTTTCTTGGAAAGGTGTGGGCTGCTGCTGCCTCTTTGAAGTTTCCTTTCTCATGCAGAAGCTGTTTATGTCCACAAAAATGTCACTATGTTTTTCTTTTGTGTTTTACTTTGACATCATTCAGCAATGACTGAAAAACTTTTTAAAGTGACCTGAATTATTTCCACTTTTTTCTTCAGTTTGACTGTACATTTGTCTCTCGGTCTATTTTACTGGGTCCAGACAAGCTTGCGTGACATGCTGAGATGCTTGGCCATGCTTAGCGTGATCAGATCAAGTTCAGACACAACCACAATACCAAGGCAGACTGTACCTGCTGGGCTTAGACATGTCTTGCTTTCAGAGTTACTGGTGTGAATCCCCACCCCCCCACCCTTTTCCCATTCACCCACCCGCCCTCAGACCCCCTTCCCACTCCACCTATTCATTCCCATGTCAATTGCTCAATGAAACCAAACACGGGGAGGCACAACACGTAATATACACCTCCAACACAGGTGATACATATTTCTTGTAATTGTATTTAAGCGTATTATTGGTTGTTTTAACCAATGTGGATGCCCTGTGATGTGTATAGTTGGGATATGTGTGCATTTTGTGTATTTATCTGTGGTGTGATGTTTGTCTTTCTTTGAGGTCTGTGTAGTTTGTCTTTTCATGTTTTGTGCTGTAACACAAATTGCTTTCCAAGGACATTGAAGTTTTTGTAGTGTAAATCACCCAGCATGACCAGATCAGAGCTGCACCGCTGCTCCGCTGTGTGTGTTGTTGAGACTGTACAGTGTAGAGGATACAGGCCTTTGCAGCAGGGTGGGAACGCACACCTACACCACTGAGTCATCACCATCCCCAGCTCTGAGCGCAAGCCCAGATCCCTGCCTTGCCTGCCTGCCTGCCTGCCTGCCTGCCTGTCTTGCCTGCCTGCCTGCTATCCCTGCTCCCACCCCTCCTGGTGGGAGGGTTAGGTCTAGGGTGGGCGGGATGCGAGTTGTGAGAATTAGTACTATAGATATGCACAGTGCAGAGGAGCTCACTGGAAAGCTATTGGCGGTCTGGTCTGTTGTCTGGAGTATGCACATAATTATAGTTGCTTTGTATGCATATGTGGTCCATTTTTGTGCCATACAAAGGCTACAATGTGTGTGTATGTATGTGAATTGTGTGTGTGTGTGTGTGTGTGTGTGTGTGTGTGTGTGTGTGTGTGTGTGTGTGTGTGTGTGTGTGTGTGTGTGTGTGTGTTGTGTGCAAGATAAATTGTCTGTTTAGGTTGTGTGTGTGTGTGTGTGTTGTCTCGTGACAGAGTTCATGTGTGCACTGTGTTATACCTAGCTATAATTATTAGCTCAGATTAGCTGAGAACTAGGGCGAGTGAAGTTTATGCTTGTCTGTTATCTATTATTAACGTCATAGAGATATCAAATATGCAGCAGGCAATATGCACGCTGTGAATATGTCATTCTGAATAAGCCCCCGCCATCTTTATGATAGGTCCTAATGGAAACTAAATCACCTCTACCCTCAATTGCCAACGCTATCATTGAGATGTGTAGTCTTTGTGCAGCCTGTAGTTAATCAAAAGACAGGCGTTCCTTCAGTAACATGCACACACATACACAAACAGACAGACAGACACACACACACACACACACACGCATGCACGCACATGCACACTCACACACATTTTCACACAATACATAAATAGACATTCCCCCATCTCTTGCTGTGGGCAGGCGAATGCAAGTTCATTCATTCATGCACAGGCTCATTTTGACTCTGACTCTCTCATTATGTCCAGCAGTCATGTTAATCCCAGTGCAAACTTATGTAACAACATAACTGATTGGGAAAAAACAAGGCACTGAAGTATCTGTTAAGGACCTGTCGAAACAGGCAGAGATTTCACAACGAGACCTTTGTCAGGTGCTGTGCCATTTCCTGCATTAGTTGAAAATTGTGGAAATAAAATCTCTATCTGTCTTTACAAAACAACGTGTTGTTATGGAAAATTAGACTATTTCATTGGCACCAGGTGCTATGTTTTGATAACCTTAAAAAGAAACTCATTGAACTCTGTTCCGGTCATTAAATGTGACATAAAGGGGTTCTAATGATGCATGATGGGTCCCAGGGTGGACTCAGTTCTGCTATTTTTAACACCGCTGTGCGTGTGAAGGAAGTTATGATCAAAACGGGAGACATGTCATAACAGTCCGTCGTGGGAGAAAGAAACTCTGTGGACACTGCTTTAATGCTCCCTTCACAGTCTCTTCTTCAGAAGCTGTCTTCAAATGAATCTCTTTCTTCATTTTAACTCAGCAACGCTCAGTTGTCAGAACACCCAAGGGAGCGATGCTGAAATTTGGAAGCGCCACAAAAATCGGTGGGAGACAGATGTAGCGTTCCCCTTCGGTTGGCCGGCAGATGAAACGTTCTTCCCTGAGTGCAGTGGAGGGAAGAACCAAGTGTGTGCACACATGAGTTGCACACCTGCTCGTATCACCTAAGAGAGGCCTGAACAGAGCGCCTACCCTGTGATGTGCTCTGCTGGTGAAGCTTACACCAGTCGGTGTGTGTGTGTTAACCGTACCGTGTGACAGCTACACATAGGACACAGACACACGATCTGATGGAAGGAAGGTTTAAAAGAGGACTAGTTCCCATAGCAAGCTTGCTAGCACATATGGTTTGGGTAAAATTACTACTGAGGAGGTTGTGCTAAATTTTCCATCTGTAGATTCTACAACGCTAGTAAGTATGACTGAGTGTATATGACTGATGGTTTTTCTCAGTTGAATAGAGCTGTATCAGCTCTCTTCTGTCACTGTCCTCCTCAGCCATGAGTTATGGTGAGTGGCACAGTAGCTGTAGGTGAAGCACGAAAGTAGGATACTTAAAAACAGCATGTTTAACTAATAGATAGATAGATAGATAGATAGATAGATAGATAGATAGATAGATAGATAGATAGATAGATAGATAGATAGATAGATAGATAGATAGATAGATAGATAGATAGATAGATAGATAGATAGATAGATAGATAGATAGATAGATAGATAGATAGATAGATAGATAGATAGATACATAGATAGATACATAGATGGATAGATGGATGGATAGATAGGCAGGCAGACTGACTGACTGAGTGATTGATTGACTGATTGATTGATCGATCGATTAATGATTGATTGGTATCTGAAAGATGGCTGAGATTATGCTCTACAGTAAACCACTGAGCTACTGAGCTACTGAGCTAGAGTACCTGACAAACCCAGCACACATTTATGCCATGCATTTTAACATCAGTGGAAGCCCTGCATGTCTCATTCATAGCCAGTCTGTCCTCTCATTAAGCACATATCCTCCACATTTGTGGGACAAAACCTACATGTACAGTACATGTATGTACGTAGAGTGCTCTGTCCTAATGGCATGATTTTATGATTGCACAGCTGAATTACAGTGAGGTTTCAGAGTTTGCGAAATCAACAAAAAAATACAAATAATGGGGAACAATAATTTTGCTTTTGCTGACCAAACATAGTATTGTTTATATACGGTATATAGTCAGTTTGCTGTACAGTGAGTTATGCTGGAGAGCTAAATGTAATGGTGATATATATGATAGAACAGTTTCATTTATGTATATTATTTTTAAGATGTTAAGGTCACAAAATGTGTGCATGATTTCCAAAGTGGCTGGTGTAGGATTTCCAGATGAAAGAGTCACATGATACTTTCATTCTTGTGCACTGTATTTGTTTATAGGATTACAGTAATAGGACACACACAGTCATACACACACACACCAGGGATGGAAATTCGCACCAATTTTGGTCAATTTTGGACACAAAATAATATTTTTTCAGTGGCTGGTAAAAGTTTGCATTGTGCAAAGTTAATTTCCACCCCTGGCACACACACACTACATTTACACCATTATAAACAAAAGAGACACAAAAATGCATCCAGTGTCCACCCATTGGGCACTGGTGGCCTAGTGGTTAAGGTATCAGACCTGTGACCGCCTGGGTCACCAGTAGCGCCACTGAGGTACCCTGAGCACGGTACCGTCCCCACGCACTGCTCCCCGGGTGCCGTTGTCATGGCTGCCCCCTGCTCATGTGTGTGTGATGGGTTAAATGCAGAGGTGAATTTCATTGTGTTCACAGTGTGTTGTGCTGTGCTGTGTGATCACAATGACAAAATTGGGACTTTCATCCATTGGCAAACACACACTTTCTTACATGTTCTTACAAACACACAAAACACGTGCGAACACGCACGCACACACACACACACACACACACACACGTAAGCACACACACACACACACACAAACATGTACGCACACACACACACAGACACACTGCTGTAACTGCCTGTACTCCAGCCTCTGGGGCCTCAGGGGCAAACGCCCCAGCAGCATCTCCATGCCAACAGAGAGCAGGGATGAGAGAAGTGAAAACTCTGCATTTATTTCATTATTTATTCTCATGAAATTCATGTCTCCATGGCAACAGGAGTTTGCAACACACTCTCCCCTGTCTCCCTCCGTCTTCTCCCTCCCTCTCTCTCTCTCTCTCTCTCTCTCTCTGTCTCTCTCTCCCTCTGTCATGATCTCTCCCTATCTCTCTCCCTCTCTCTTTCTCTCTCTCTCCCTCTGTCTCTCTTTCTCTCTCTCCCTCTGTCATGATCTCTCTCCCTCTCTCTCCCTCTCTCTTTCTCTCTCTCTCCCTCTCTCTCTCTCTCTCTCTCTCTCTGTCTCTCTCTCCCTCTGTCATTATCTCTCTCTATCTCGCTCTCTCTCTATCTCTCTCTCTCCCTCTGTCATGATCTCTCTCTCTCTTTCTCCTTCTCTGTCTCTGTCTCTCTCTCTCTCTGTCATGATCTCTCCCTCCCTCTCTCTCTCCCTCTGTCATGATCTCTCTCTATCTCTCTCCCTCTCTCTCTCTCTGTCTCTCTCTCTCTCTGTCTCTCTCTCCCTCTGTCATGATCTCTCTCTATCTCTCTCTCTATTTCTCTCTCTCCCTCTGTCATGATCTCTCTCTATCTCTCTCTCTCTGTCATGATCCCTCTCTCCCTCCCTCTCTCTCTCTCTCTCCCTCTCCCTCTGTCATGATCTCTCTCTCTCCCTCTCTCAGTCTCTCTCGCTCTCTCTTTCTCTCTCCCTCTGTCATGATCTCTCTCTCTCCCTCTCTCTCTCTCTCTCTCCCTCTCTCATGATCTCTCTCTCTCCCCCCTTCTGTCATGATCTCTCTTTGCCTTACTGTTTCACAGTCATTTCCTCTCTCACCACATTACTCTATTTCTCTCTACATCTTATTATCCTGCCCTGTTTTTCATTGTCCCTAGCCCCCTCTTTTCTCCCTTTTCAACCTCTCCCTCTCTCTTTCTCTCTCTGTCAGTCTCTGCTTTTCTTTCTTTAAATCAACGCCACCTCCCTCTCCCTCCCCACTGCCCTGTGAGAGAATTACTGAGCCTAAAGGCAGCTCAGATACCCTGCTGCCTAACTGATATAGCGTACTATGAAATAGACACACACATATTTACACACACACGCACACACACACACGCACACACACACACGCACAAACACATAAGGATGAACATGTAGTCATATGTATTTAGTCAGCAAGGAGAGTGTATGTGTATCTAGTTAAGCATTCCCTGTTGACTTAATGTCACTTTCCGGGTGCTAGCATGCTATTAATATGTCAACTCTACCTCGTAAACACTGTTATTTTAGGCATACTGAGTTATAATGTGATGATGCCATTGAGCAAATTGCGTGTGTGTGTGTGTGTGTGTGTGTGTGCACGTGTGTGTGTGTTTATGTGTGTGTCATTAGTACTGTAGGTGATTTGTCTGGGATGTCACTCACATATTTATTTTTAATACATATTTATATAGTTATTTATGTACTGTAGTTATTTGTTTGCACAATGCAAATGTGGACACTGTTTTGATGTTTCACGGTAATAAGCATTTGTTCATTCAAATGAAATAATGAAGTGTGTATATGTCTATGTGTCTGTGTTTGTCTCCATGTGTGTGTGTGTGTGCAATGCGCTACGCTTATTTAATATCCAAGGGAGAAGGAGTGCTTGAGAGTTGGCTCTATGCACAGGAAGCTTCAAAGGAAACCCTTTGACCTGCAGCGCTAGGAAACTGTAGATTTGCCCGTCACGCTTGCTGGGACCGGAGCCCGTTAGCTGCACTGCTTTCTTGTGCAAAACAAGTCTATTGTTTGTATGAAACTTACAGAAGTGCACTTTTTTGTTTCCCCCAGTGTGCGGGGATATTCACGGCCAGTTCTTTGACCTGATGAAGCTGTTTGAAGTCGGCGGCTCCCCAGCCACAACTCGATACCTGTTCCTGGGGGACTACGTGGATCGAGGCTATTTCAGTATTGAGGTAAGGCGAAAAGGGAAGGAAAGTGTGCTACTGAGTGCACTTTTTCTGGCGCCGAACAAAGCGCTCATAAGCAACTCCGCGAGTCTCAGGCAGCGGCCCAGCAGACTGTGTACAACCAGGGACACTATTAGGGAGGAGATTAATCGCACACAGGGGGCAGATCAATGGGGAAGCCTGTAACACCAGAGATGGTGGATCTGTTACTGTAGAGCCAACCTTGTGCTGTACTATAATAAGCCAATCAGACTGTTAGAAATGGCTTTACAGTAATGACATTTCGTCTCAGCTAAAGATTCTGTGTGTATACCGTAGATCACCACTGTTGTTGCCAAACAGCTAAATTTGGAATATGCCTGCTAATTAAATCAATCCATTTTTTCCAACCCATCAATCCATTTTTGAGCTTTTTTAATGACTGTTAATGTTATATATGTTAGAATTATATAGTATCAGATTTGAATAGTGTTACCAGTTGTGCGGATATGTGTGTCTGTGTGTGTGCGTTTGGGCACACCTGAGCATGTGGGTGCGCGCTCATGCGTGTTTGTGTGTGTGTGCATATGTGAATATGAATATGAGTGTCATAGCTTACCACTTTGTTGTTTGATGTTTGTTTTCTTCCAGTGTGTTTTGTACCTTTGGTCCCTGAAAATCCTCTACCCAAAGACACTTTTTTTACTGCGAGGAAACCACGAATGTAGACATTTGACAGAATATTTCACCTTCAAACAAGAATGTAAGTACACTCTGCGTGTGTCATAAGTAGACTGCTGTGCTCCTTTTGTGTGTGTTCCAACTCCGCCTCCGCTCAGTTTTGCCCTTTGCAGCCTCCCATGTCGCCCTTTACACTTTACTTTGTCCTCCAGCACGCTATTTGTTTGCTCAGAAACACTTCACTGTTGACTCCACTCACTTTTCCCATTATATATATATATATATATATATATATACACCAAGGGCTTTGAAAAGCACCACACTTCCACTCCTGTTCCATACACCCCACTTGTTCAAAAGGAACCAACTTTCTTAGCATCACGACACAGCTTAGAAGAGGAAGAGGAAGAGGAAGAGGAGGGCATTGTGTGTATTAACCAGGGCACATTGTCCAAAGATGGGACACAATTTAGAATGGAATTTGATGGGAGGTGAGCTATTCTCCGAGGTCGTGTTGAGGCCACAGAGGCTATTCTACAGTCTGTTGGGGCCCTGGGCAAGAATTCACCACTGTTGTTGAAAACTGCATTGCCACTGCTGTAACTTAAAGGTGTACTTCAACGAGAAACCGTTTAGTACTTACTCTTTTGAAATATGATAGGTCGCCCCGAGTTGCATATGCATGCTGCATATCAAAATGTTTTTCTACCCCCATTTTCTATATCAGTCAAAAGAAGACAATAGGCGGGAAAAACGACCCAATGCGAAAAGGGCCTGCAGCGTGACATAGACGTGTGCAAATGCATATAAGAGAAACTGACCGAATGGGCTTTAAATGATGTTAGCCTGTCATTGACTCGCATAAGATTAGCAGGCTAGTTGGATGACTGAACTGCATTTAGCCGGGCACTTGCACTGTTTTATCATGCAAATATTACCATTCTGAAACGTTCATTGACAAACGGTCAGGAAGCGACTGTGCTTGTGCCATCTCTCCTTCCTCTTCGGATTCAGGATCAAACACATAAGGCTGTATCTCCGAAGACATTCTGTGTGCAGTTTTAGCGCTGTCAAGTTGACTTTTCCCCTTTACCTTACTCTGCTATCAAGTTGACTGTGGGGCAAAGGAAGCTGCAGGGAGCGTGTCACGCCTCTGGTGAAATCGTGTCGTTCTCCCGGCCCCACCCCCTCCACCAAACTAAAACAGCCTGAAACAGAAGCACTAGAATTTTTTTTTCATCAAAACCAGCACACAGGGCAATTATTAATACTAGAGAACACCGCAAAATTAATGAAAACACGATGGAAGTATACCTTTAAGGGTTGCCAGCCCTCCAAGGCCCTCTGGAAGCCTGGGGGCCCCAAGCAGTTGCCAGTGTTGCCTGTTGGAAAGCTGTGCCTGTTGTTATTTTAAGGTTGAAAAAACTACTTAGTGTTGCTTTAAGCATAACCCTTCTGTATCAGCCAATCGTGATTGGTGAAGACCCGCAAATTAAGACATGGGGATCGTGTGACATGCCCTTCCCGAAGTTTAGTTCAAAACTTCATAGGGTAAAACCGGGGCTGCCATGGCCTACTGGTTAGGACTACAGGCTTGACACCAAAGGGTTGCCGGTTCGATGCCTGATCAATGGAGATCGGCTAAAGTGCCATTGAGTAAGGCACCTAACCCCACACTGCTGCCCAGGCACTGCTGCAGGCAGGCAGCCCACTGCTCTGGGTTAATGTGTGCTGCTGTGTAGTTCACTAATTGGATTGGGATAAATGCAGAGACCAATTTTCCTC
Source organism: Coilia nasus (assembly GCA_027475355.1). Lineage (NCBI taxonomy): Eukaryota > Metazoa > Chordata > Actinopteri > Clupeiformes > Engraulidae > Coilia > Coilia nasus. The sequence continues at coordinate 20,995,021 of CM050214.1, forward strand.
AAGGGATCAAAAGAGTAGTTAAGTTAAATTGATAGATAGATCTGCATCAGGATGGGGTGATGCACCTGCTTGTGCTACGGACGTGCAGTAAGTTTTCTGGGCAGATGAAATAATAATAGTAATTAATATTAAGTTCAAAACAAATGATGAAAATGCATAGGATTGAAAAGCAGTGCCTACTGACTG
>CM050214.1:21000206-21252706 GCA_027475355.1 Coilia nasus
ATGGGCTGTGGCAGGACCAGCATGAGCTGTTTATTAATATTTGTTGACATTTGTTGACACACTCATTTGTCATGTGTCAGACGACCTCCACTGCATTTCAGTCGGAAACACCTCCAGAATGCGTTCAGGAGATTTATGAACAGTTGCAACAGTGTGGAGGCTCGTCTCATCCGGGCAAGATATATCTGCCACTTCTACTTTGCTTAGTGTCTTTTTGCAGTGACCAATTGTTAAAAACTACAGCATGCACTACAGTGCACAGAACCTGCTAACCATTATGCTAGTGTGAGTGTGGAAAGAGGACGATGCTTGGGTGAATGAAATTTACTGTGTCACTAAGCAACACTGAAAATAGGATGCGTTGGACAACTAAACTGGATTTCACGATTTCTGCCCATTATAACAACCACCACATCCCAACTGGAGTTACATCCAAAAATATGGTAGTGAATAAATCATTTCCATTTTCAGGTCTCTCTTCTATGCCACTAGAGTCTCCCGATAACATCATAATCACAAATAGTGCAGAATAAACTATGTGAAGAATAATCTTTTCTGTGTCTGTTGGGAAAGGTAGTAATAGGTCTTGATGGCAGTATCCTCCTACACACTGAGAAAGAGAGAGACTACTGCTGCTTCTTGGTAGGATGTAGGCACAAGATAGCTAATATCAGCCAATCCCTCCTGACACACCGCACCATACAAAAGCTATCATTTTTTTACACACACTCTTAGTGCGAATTTTGTGTGTATTTTTGTGTTTCTGTTTTTTCATGTTCTATGTCATACCATGGTGACATTTGAGATACCTCAGGTCGGTGTTAAAATGCAAAGTCGCAGTAGAGTTTCATACATTCTATGGTAGTGTGCAGTGCATTTTATATGGTATTTCTATTTTGGCCCTATTTTCATTGGCACCAAGTGCCAACAATAAATGGAATTGTATATGTATATATGCATCATTTTTCTTTTTTTTTCTCAAAAAATAGCATTGCACAAAAGCGTAGCGTCTGCCAAATGCCCATAGGCACAGCCATAACCATCATTATTTACTGTATGTGTCTAGGGACAGAGAGATAATAAACAATAACCTGCATTTTATATTGCATCAGCAAAGCAATTTATCTGTCGCTGCTGTACGTTGGTAGCATTTGCGGCTGCTGTGAGCTCACATGCAGCCATGCATACACAAACTCATGTCAGCCATGCATACACAGACTCACACATGCAGATACGCATGCACAGTCAGGGCAAAAGCTCCAGCTGGGAGGGGTCTGTCCGTGTGTCAGTGACTGTGTCAGCAGCTGTAGCTGTGGCTGTGTCGGTGCCTGTAGTTGCATCACTGACTGTGTCGGTGCCTGTTTTGGTGCCTGTGATTGCGGCTGTGCAAATGCCTAGTGTCATTTCCTGAGTTAGTGTCTGTGGCCTTTGTCAGTGCATATTGCTGTGTCATAGCCTTTGGCTCTCAGTGGCTATGATTGGCTGTGGCTGTGTCATTCTTTGCATCAGTGTCTGTGGTTGTGTCAGTGGTTGTAGTTGTGTCAGTGGTTGTAGTTGTGTCAGTGGTGTGTGGCTGAGTCAGTGGTTGTAGTTGTGTCAGTGGTTGTGTTTGTGCCTGTAGCTGTCAGTGCCTGTGTCAGTGGCTGAGTCAGTGGTTGTGGCTGTGTCAGTGGTTGTGGCTGAGTCAGTGTCTGTGGTTGTGCCAGTGGTTGTGGCTGTGTCAGTGGCTGAGTCAGTGGTTGTGGCTGTGTCAGTGGTTGTAGTTGTGTCAGTGGTTGTGTTTGTGCCTGTAGCTGTCAGTGCCTGTGTCAGTGGCTGAGTCAGTGGTTGTGGCTGAGTCAGTGGTTGTAGTTGTGTCAGTGGTTGTGTTTGTGCCTGTATCTGTCAGTGCCTGTGTCAGTAGCTGTGCCAGTGGTTGTAGTTGTGTCAGTGGTTGTGTCTGTGTCTGTGGCTGCCAGTGTCTGTGTCAGTAGCTATGTCAGTGGTTGTAGTTGTGTCAGTGGTTGTGGCTGAGTCAGTGGTTGTAGTTGTGTCAGTGGGTGTGTTTGTGCCTGTATCTTTCAGTGCCTGTGTCAGTAGCTGTGTCAGTGGTTGTAGTTGTGTCAGTGGTTGTGGCTGTGTCAGTGGTTGTAGTTGTGCCAGTGGTTGTGTCTGTGCCTGTAGCTGCCAGTGCCTGTGACAGTAGCTGTATCAGTGGTTGTGGCTGAGTCAGTGGTTGTAGTTGTGTCAGTGGTTGTGGTTGTGCCCGTACCTGTCAGTGCCTGTGACAATGGCTGAGTCAGTGGTTGTGGCTGAGTCAGTGGTTGTAGTTGTGTCAGTGGTTGTGTCTGTGCCCGTAGCTGTCAGTGCCTGTGTCAGTGGCTGTGTTCATGGCTGAGTCAGTAGTTGTGGCTGTGCCTGTAGCTACCAGTGCCTGTGTCAGTGGCTGTGTCCATGGCTGAGTCAGTAGTTGTGGCTGTGCCTGTAGCTACCAGTGCCTGTGTCAGTGGCTGTGTCCATGGCTGAGTCAGTAGTTGTGGCTGTGCCTGTAGCTACCAGTGCCTGTGTCAGTGGCTGTGTTCATGGCTGAGTCAGTAGTTGTGGCTGTGTCAGTTGTTGTGGCTGTGTCAGTGCCTGTGTCATTGCCTGCCAGTAGATGCCACCGCAGATCTGGGGCAATCAATGTCAGTGGGTGATTCAACATCATGACTGTAACAAGAGCCCACAGTTCCCCACTGAGACACTGTCACATTCGTACGTCACAACCTTCAAGCAATCACATCTTCAAGCAATCACATCTTCAAGCAGTCACATTTTCATCCAGTGTTGTTTTACAATACAACCCATCACTGTGGTTGCGTAGTTCTCTCCTTAGACATCAACCACTTCTGTTAAACACGACTTTGTTGTTTCAAGCTTGCAACATGTAGCCGTTGTTCTTCATTTTGTTTTTTCTGCTGCTGATCACGAAGTCACGATGTTCTTTTTTAACTGGTAGGATGTAGAGAGTAGAATTGCAGAGGCTGCAGAAACACAGGCACTGAGACACAGGAGGTGATGGCTGAGGGGGTGAGAAGGCTGCAACACTACACTAGATGTGAGAGGAGGTCCATGCCTCCGATCCGACTTTGCTTGGCATTAAAGTTGAAAACACACACACACACACACGCACACACACACACACACACACACACACACACACACACACACACACACACACACACACACATACACACACACACACACACACACACACACACACACACACACACACACACACAGTGTGCCCACACTCCATGCAACCAGTATCATCCCAGCACTACGATCCATCCCACAATTCCCAAGGGCTCAGTAATATGGTGTTGCCATGACAACTAGTTCCTCCTGCCCAAGCTGGAGAGAATGATAGAAAGAGAGAGGGAGAGGAAAGAGGCAATGTTGTAAGTGAAAATGAGAAAGAGAAAAAGAAAGAGAATCAGGGAGCTAGCACAGTGGTGATGACATACTAACTAACATGTTTATGTAAAGAAGGATTGGCTAGGGTTGGCTTTTTAGACAAAATTAAGCCCAAACAGCCCATGACCTAGAGAACAAATAAAAGTTGTTCCATAGTAGGACAATAGCCAAAGATTAGTTTAGACCAAAAACCGGGCATCATACACAGCATAGCAGAAACCCAAGGAGTTGGGTTGGAATGTTGAAATGATGCCTACATATACTTATATTGTTTTGTGGGATCACTGGTATTTTACCCAGAGGAAAAATGTTAACATGATATATTTTGAGTGCGTGTGTGTGTGTGTGTGTGTGTGTGTGTGTGTGTGTGTGCGTGTGTGTGTGTGTGTGTGTGTGTGTGTGTGTTACAAATGTGGGATAGATGTTCTGAGGTGTTTGACCTGTTCTGTTTGGCCTTATAGTGCATCTCCTGGTCAAGTATGTGAAATACATAGAGCACTAATTACTGACGATGGTAGAACATACTGTAATATCCTCTGTTTGTTTGGTGTTTCCGTTCTTCTGAACTCTTCCCTCTGCTTTCTCTCTTTCCACTGCAGTTATCCCGCCGTCTGTGAGTTCCTACAGAATAATAACTTATTATCAGTCATCAGGGCACACGAAGCACAAGATGCAGGGTATGTTTGCTTCCATTTCAAGAAGGTCTTCATTACCATTGCAAACAGGGTGCTTGTATCGCTAAAGTATCCATGTAAATAATTACAAGCACAAAAAATCAAGAAATCCAAATATCTTTGTGAACACTTACTGTAAGACTCAAACTCCTGTGAAAGTCAAAAACAGACATATATTAATGAAAAAAAAAAACATGATACATCATTTATATTAGATTTCCATCTCTATTTTGTATTCCATATGGACATATGTGCAGAAGCATTAAATATGTTTACATTTAAGTAAAACTAGTGTTTCCACATCCAAAATTGGACGCTTTTCTGTGTGTGTTTATATTTGCCATGTTTAGCTTTGTTTGCATCATTTGTGTATATTTCTGTATTGTAGTACAGCGTAAACAAACCAAATGTTAAAATTGGCTGTCCTCTCCCTCTTCAATACCTTAGATACCGGATGTACAGAAAGAGTCAGACCACTGGCTTCCCTTCTCTCATAACTATCTTTTCAGCACCAAACTACCTTGACGTTTACAACAACAAAGGTGTGTGTAATCAGCAGAGGTGTCTTTATTGCATATTATTCTAAGATGTCAAAAGAGGACATTGGTATCAACACCAAGAGCATAAAAGGTCCAGAATCTCCATTCTGTCCTGTGGTCATGCTGTTTGTCGTCGCAGTCGGGTGGAAACCTCATATGCCCAAAATAAATTTCTTTCAGCAAGTTGAGAAAAATATGTATTTTCTAAATAATTAAACAATGCGATGCCAAAGTTGATATTATATCCTGACACTCGGTCATGTTAAATATTTCTTGAAGTCGCAGACCAACATGAAGACTGACCTACAGTGTTGTTTAATGAAAAAAATAAAAATAACCAAAAATAGACTTAAAAGGTTTTCTCCCGACAACAGCACTATGTTTATTTCATCTGGTGTCGTGTAGCAGTGGTGTACGGCTGTGTGGCTGTGGGCAGTGCTCCATGATGTGCTTTGTGTTTGTGTTTGTGTGTGGTGCGAGCGTGGGAGGGACTGTCAGCCTGACTGACTGCCTGCGAGTGCTTTTATCTCTCCTGATAGAACAGGGTCAGCAGCTGTGGAGCTAAACACTGCCACCTAGAGGTCACTGCTTCAGTCACACGTCCAGTCCATAGACTGTGTATAAGAGAAGCAGTCATACAAATGCATTACATGTGTACCACAGCTATATCAAGTGAAAACATAGGAGTTTATTCATGTGAGTGGGTTCGCATGTGTATGTGTGTGTTTTCTTGTGTGCAAAGTGTGTTTGTATGTATATGTGATTTTTTTCTGATGTCTGACCTACACTATGGTCCTACAGCGGCAGTACTGAAGTACGAGAATAATGTCATGAATATCCGGCAGTTCAACTGCTCTCCACATCCATACTGGCTGCCAAACTTCATGGACGTGTTCACCTGGTCCCTTCCTTTCGTAGGAGAGAAAGGTAAAAACAGACGTACAACCAAAATATGAACTGTACATTTAGGGGGTATATGGCTAGCCTGGTAAACCAGCCCCTCGTACTTTATTTTATTTTCATTCATTCAGGGTCTGGCATTGCTGCCATTGACATTCATGTATTCGGACCAAGCGAACCCGAGCCAATCAGAGGGAGTGTTGATGATGACGTTGACTTTGTGTGCTACATTTGAATTGTAGTGCGTAGGTAGGCTAATTGCACACGTGACGACCAGATGTTAGCGATTGGGTAAAGGCAGAGCCACTTGTTTTAAACTTCAGCAGACTCCATACCTCCAGCAAGAAACTGTTTCTCAATGCAGCAAGGCCAGACCCTCTGTACAAAATGAAATCAAGTACAAGGGACTGGTTTACCAGGCTAGAAGGTGGGGGGTTCTTACACACAAGTAAATGGTTGACCTTTGGTTGACATGTTTTGCCCTTTGACCCCCCCACAGTCACAGAGATGTTGGTGAACGTGTTGAGCATCTGCTCTGATGATGAGCTGATGAACGACGGAGAGGAGATTTTCGATGGTGAGAGTCCGTCACGTCATACTATGCTTGCACGCATAACTGAACTTTCACTCGACCCACATTTTACACAAGAAAGTACAAATGCATCCAGTAGTTAGATTCTGAGGGACTTTTTGTTGTACCTGTAACTTGCTGTAATTCACTCTGGAAAAGGATGTCAATGAACTGTAACATATCATTATGGAAATTAATGTAAAACTACAATATACAGCAGAAACAGCATGGTAAGACCATATTGTATGGTTTCTGTTACACGTACATCATGAAGTACAGTGTAGCAACATTTGTAACAATATGTAACATTGTGTACTTGTGTACACTGTACTAGGGTTAGGGTAAAGGTTAGGATTAGGGTTAGTGTTAACCCTACACCTAAGGGAGTTGGTCTTGCAATCGAAAGGTTGCCGGTTCGAATCCCGCCCTACCTACAGTTGAGATGCCCTTGAGCAAGGCATCTAACCCCACACCGCTCCAGGGACTGTAACTAAAACCCTGTAAATATCTGTAAGTCGCTCTGGATAAGAGCGTCAGCTAAGTGTAATGTAATGTAATATAGATACACTGAAAAATGAAATATTGATGGTGATGGCACGGGCAAACTTACTATGCATTGCAAACATGTCTCTCATCAGCCAATGCAGCGGCTGCCAGAAAAGAGGTGATCAGGAACAAGATTCGAGCCATTGGGAAAATGGCCAAGATGTTCTCAGTACTGAGGTGAGCTTTCATTCCTTCCTGACCCCGGCACCAAATCAATGACCATTACAAGTAAAACACTACTTTAGCCGTAATTCAATTTGGCTGAGGGTGCAGTAAACACTACATAATGTGTTACTGTGCTTGTACTTAATTTGTGTCTTGTCTTGACCGTGTGTGTGTGTGTTTGTGAATGTGTGTGTGTGTGTGTGTGTGTGTGTGTGTGTGTGTGTGTGTGTGTGTGTGTGTGTGTGTGTGTTTGTGTGTGTGTGTGTGTGTGTGTTTGTGTGCGTGCGTGCGTGCACATTTGTCTGTCTCTCTTTCTGCGTGTGTGTGTGTGTGTGTGTGTGTGTGTGTCTTTGTGTGTGTGTGCGTGTGTGTGTGTGTGTGTGTGTGTGTGTGCTTGCACATTTGTCTGTCTCTCTTTCTGTGTGTGTGTGTGTGTGTGTGTGTGTGTGTATTCAGAGAAGAGAGTGAGAACGTGCTCACGCTGAAGGGCTTGACCCCGACTGGAATGCTCCCCAGCGGAGTCCTGTCTGGAGGGAAGCAGACCTTACAGAGCGGTGAGCACCGGCCCTGGGGCTGGCCAACACTCGCACGTTTCTCACATCTCCCTCTTGTTCCTTTTCTTCTCCTTCATTTCTTCCTTTCTTTTCTTCTCTCTTCCCTATTTTCTCTTCTCTTTCTTTCCTGCCCTCTTTCATCTTTTTTTCTGTCCTCTCCTATTATTCACCATTCTTGCGTTTTCTGAGTCAAGTCCCATTTGACACCAGCGCGCCCTAAGGTTGCCCTGCGGTGAATGCTGGTCTAACACTAACCTTGTCAGCCCTGCTGTGCTGTGCTGTGCTGTGAGTTGGATGGATGGATGGATGGATGGATGGATGGACGGACGGACGGACGGACGGACGGACGGACGGACGAACGGATGGATGAATGGATGGATGGATGGATGGATGGATGGATGGATGGATGGATGGATGGATGGATGAATGGGTCCGTCTGCAGCGTTGGCACGGATGAATCGGGTGGCCACTGGGCCGGTGCACACGGTGTGTGTGTGTGTGTGTGTGTGTGTGTGTGTGTGTGTGTGTGTGTGTGTGTGTGTTGGTGTGACCGCATGTCTCTCTAGCCTGGACTGCCACTGGCACTGCCGCCTGTTCCTAGCGCGCCTGCATAGCGCTGTTTGCATGGCTTGTTCAGGAGTAACCCACTCGCCTCCTTTCGCCCTCCTCAGCCACCATTGAGGCCATCGAAGCCGTCGAGACGGGAGCTAATAATAGAGAAGGTAAACGTGGGTGTCGTCCCCCCCCCCCCCATCTTCAAACCTCTCCTCAGCAGGTCTTAGGGCCAAGTGTAGAGATCCACACAGATGAACACTGAGTATCCACACACTGATACTGTACATATAGCTGTCAATGCCATGGATGTCTCAGTACTTGAAAAAAAGTGTGGCCATTTCGAAAGAAAGTAATTTGAGTGGAAATGAATTTTTTTGTGGTTTATTCTTCTCCACTTTTGCACACAGTTGAGAAAATAATTGTTCGGCACAGACTCATTGTTAAACTGGAATATCATTTGAGCTGGTAAAAGAACAGGTAATTACATTATTTAGTATCATTGTATGTGCTTAATCAAGACTGACTATTACACTCAGCATACGTGCTACCAATTCAACCTGAATCTGTACAAACGTTTAGATACTGAAGGTCTCTTTATGCGGCATTCTGCTAACCGACATGCTTTAAATGAAACGCATGATGGAAATGCATGATAGATTCTTTTCAGCGCATAGGCATGACTTTCCATTTTGACTGAAAAAATGGCTTCCTTTCAAATGCTGTATTTTTTTCCTAACTTTGGCTTAGCATGTGAAAAGCACATGGAGTGCCTTTGCCAACAATTCTGCTCTAACCTCCTCCCATCTTTCTCACACATGCATTAAAACTAACTAACAGCATTCCATATCCTGGTCCACAAGTCATAGAATGGAAATAGCAACTACTATGTAGACAAAAATAGCATCAGTTATTGTAGCATCAGCAAAGATCTGTAGACATTTCCAGGAAATACAGTTCTGAGGGTTTAGGTGATGAAGACAAAATCTTAGCACAAAGTGCTGTTTTGAAAAAGTCTAGCTACCATGAATTAAGTAATTATTTAATTATTAATAATATTTATTAATTATTAATTAGTAATTGTTCTGCAAACGGAGAAGCATTTCTTTGTGTGTCTATCAGTGAACCTCACTATGGCCCAGGCACGTGTGTCCGAGCCGTAGGTGGTCTTCTGCGGCCTCTAACCTGCCTCTGGCCTCTCCACAGCCATCCGAGGCTTCTCTCCCCAGCACAAGATCAGCAGCTTCGAGGAGGCCAAGGGTCTGGACCGCATAAACGAGCGCATGCCACCCCGCAAGGACGGCGTGAACCACGTGGGCCACTCCATGGGTAAGATGAACATGTCCGAGGCCAACGGCACAGACGACAACAGCAACATCCAGTGATGGCGTCCAGGCCGTCCCCTTCGCCTCTATAGCCCACGCCAACTGCAGCGCCGAAACACTGCAGGATCTCGCCAAACTGTTATTTTAAAGGCCTCAGAGTACTGACAAAAAACAAGCAAACAACAACAAAATAACATACCAAATCCATCAGCATACACCTCTGCTCCAGGTTTCTTGTTAGAGAAATACACTTTTTTTTTCAGGTCTCTTGAGTGCTGTAGCTGGTAAAGACAGATACTGCTGAGAGAGTCTGAAAGCTGCAATGGCGCTACCTTGCCAGAGTAGGAAGAGTTCCCACTCTGTGTTGTCTTGGGTGGGGGGATTGGGTATGGTGGTCACTGGACAAAAGTATAGGGGGTGGGAGGGTTTTCGGAAGGTGGGATTCAGGCTTCGTGGAGCAGAGGAAGCGTTTGTTTGTTTTTTTGTTTTTGTTTTTATTTTCCAGGAAAGTGGGCTACTAAGTGGGTGTTATGTGCCCACCATATCTATTCTGACTCCGCCCACTAAAAGTGGGTGGGATTAAAGGATTAGAACTCTGAAAAGCTTCTTTGGAGGGGGGGGGGGGGGTGCTCTGATATCAATGCCACGCACACATTTCACAGTGTCCACCAGTTCTACTCATGGGTCCATCTCATCCAGCCCTTTTCTCACTGCTCCTCATGTTTTGCTACTAGTATTAATCAGTGTGAATTTACGACTTTCAAACGAATCATGTTTTTAAAAGAAAGGATGTTTCAACAGGAAAATATACGGACCTTTTATTACTCTCGCATTGCGGTCTTACGTGAGAATTTTTGATTTATTGATTTCTTTTTTTGGTAAGATGCCACGATTTGAAATTGGAGAGGGTGTGGGGGTGCTTGCGTGTGCAGTGGCCCTGAACTCACCACTGGAAGTGTGGCCTGTCTGTCCAGGATGCAGAGAGGGATTCAGGTGCTGCAAGAGGACCACTGACTTTTGCCACAAGCACCACCTGCTAGTCCTGCTAGTTCTCACATGCCTGCAACTCCAGTGAAAGAATGCACATATAGTATGACAAATAAATATATAGATATATATATATAAACATGATGATGATAGCATATATATTATAAATATATTATATTATTACCAATAATGGACTATAATAAAGACTATGATTTTTAATAGCATCTACAGTATGGAACGCATCAATGCATGCAATTGAGTTCCCTATTGATGTGTGAAATTATAATTGTGATGTGTTTCAGTATGGTAGACTTCAATTATTTCCCTCTTCAAATTATATTTGTAAAATTATGTTTTGTTTTTTTATATGGGTTTATAATTTATTATTTTTTGTTTCTTCCACATTTTCATCGATATTTCTTTGTTATTGTTTATTTTATTTTCGTATTGTTTGCTGTACAGGCATTTGAGCTCTTTTTGAGGTGTGAAGCCTTGTGTTTTTCTCTGTTCAGTTGGTGTACAGAAGTTGTTCAGTAGTGTGAATGAACATATTACTCAGTGAAAAGCAACATTCAGGCTGCCAAAGCATGATCGCATGGTTTATTCAGATAAACAAATCTGGCACAATGAAATCCTGTGTCTCACTTTAAAAAGGAAAGAAATATATTCTCATTATGATAATTCATGATATTCTTATTCAATTAAGCTTATTTTATTTTATTTTATTTTATTTTATTTTATTTTATTTCGTTTACTGTTTTATGATCCTCGTTTGGTCAAGGTGTGGTTTATTTCAAGGAAGGACTTTCATGAATTTGACTTGTGGCTATTTTTTCTGGTATTTTTCTCTGAAGCTATGTTTTGGCATTTGACTTCCTCAATGATACACACATTGTAAGCATGCCCTATGGGACCATCACTTTTTTACTCTTGAATAAAATATGCATGAATTAATAATGTCCTTTCCTGGCTTTGTCTCAGAATGACCTCGCAGATGTGTTCCTAATGTACCGATGTAGTTAGGTGTGTCTTTGTGTATGTGAAAGAGAGAATGTGTGTGTGTGTGTGTTTGTGTGTGTGTGTGTGTGTGTGTGTGTGTGTGTGTGTGTGTGTGTGTGTGTGTGTGTGTGTGTGTGTGTGTGTGTGTGTGAGTGTGTGTGTGTGTGCGTACGTGCGTATGTAGAGATATATGATGGATAATAGAGAATATTTTTAAAAAAGGAACTGTGCTCTTGATCTAAACCTGAATCAGAAACCATCAGCCAATCAGATTCTGAATTGAGGTCCGTATTTTCCATGAGGGCACCACATCTGTATCCTGCCATTCTTCCCCAGGAAGCTGAGGAAACGGCCCCAGCTCAGCGGCTCCCACCTATCTCCACAAACAAGACTGGGCACCGGGTTGGAAACACATTCATCCTCTTATATACATTCACTCACACAGCAACATAGCCAGAGAAAAGGTTTATCACAGTCTCACATACACACTTACACACAGCTATAGCAGTTTGTTCAGGAGGACTTGCTTAGGTACCCTACTATATTTATTGTGTCAGACATACTGTACATACACAGACCTCTGTGTGAGCACCTTAAGTACACAAGCTGAAGCTACAACGTCTTTGGACGAAGAAATGGACTGCCTTAAATATTCTCTGCTGTTCATGTCTGCTCTGTATGTTTCAGCAGGTAAGTTGTGTTTTGTAATGTTTTTCTTTTTTTCATAGTGTCCATTGCTGTCAGTATATGTATAGTATTACAGTTTTCACTGACCTACAATCCATTACAGGAAATTATACTCAGCATATTTTAAAGGTGTCAAGAAATGTGTAATCATTGTCAATCATGTCACAAGGGACACAACACTATGCAGCTTTTTCGAGTTAATCAACTTCATAAGTTGGTAGATGCTTAAATGAGTCATTACCAGGCGAATGAAGACTTTCTCAACCGCCCCCACTGTTTCAAAATACCATGCTTGCAAAATGCAGGTGTACGCCCCGGCACCCTCAAACTTCAGAATCATGGTAAATTCAGAAGAAATTCTGACTTTACTTCTCTTGGTGGACATGGCTACTTTTGTATTTGCCGGTTACTTTGATCAGTTGAGTTGAAAACACATACAGAGGGTGAGGAGAAGGGAAAACAGCCCATTTTTATGAGGGTGTCCATTTACTTAGAGACACTAGGGGGAGCTCCACTGAGAAAAAGCACTTAAAGTTGCATAGTGCTGCTTTAAAGAAGAACTTCGATGTAAAATGAAAATTGGCATGTTAAAACATCATAACGAGTTGGTATGTGTACTGAGGAGCAAAATTGATTTAGCCTGTTGCATTCACAGTTAACTATTTTTTATTGTTTGTCTCAGAAGGCTAACAATGGAAGTGGTAGGTGCCCTTAGACGAAGCATGACGACTGCGCTATTTTTAAACCATTAAAACAGCTCGAAGAAACTCCACACTCCATCGGTAGTGCAACAAAGGCTCTGGCATTCAAAACAAAGCACTGAGAATATTGTAAATGTACACAACGTTTATTTAAAAAACTGTTCTTACATGCAGTGGTTTGCAGTTGTTTCTCATCGCCGCCATGATAAAAGTCCAACCAAGTCAATTGTACTACCTCTCCTCCTATTCTTCCTGCTGGTTTATGTTCGTCAATCGACTTGTGCGGACTTTCATCATGGCGGCGACGAGAAACTACAGCAAAGTACTGCCTGTCAAAACTGTTTTATTAATACATTTTGTGTACACTTACAAAGTTCTCAGTGCCTTGTTTTTAATGTCAGAGCCTTTGTTGTACTACTGATGGAGTGTAGAGTTTCTTCGAGCTGTTTTAATGGTTTAAAAATAGCGTAGTCGTCATGCTTCGTCTAAGGGCACCTACCACTTCCATTGTTAGCCTTCTGGGACAAACGGTAAAAAATAGTTAAACTCTGAATGCAACAGGCTAAATCAATGTTGCTCCTCAGTACACATACCAACTCGGTATGATGTTTTAACATGCCAATTATCATTTTACACCAAAGTTCTCCTTTAAGACAACATGTTCAAATACTGATTTCACTGACATGAATAGTACAACCAGAATATTCACATTCTAAAACATTTTTATAACTTTTTATGACAAAAACTTATGTTTTTATGTTTTTTTATATTTTTGTGTTACATATTTATGTTTTGCATCTTGCCTGGAGCAGTACTTTACAGTGTATTAAGTTTGATTCCAGTTTTAGCCACAATGCTACATATAGCACCTTTATTGTTATCTAAGTCAGAAACAAACCTCACTGCTAAAATTGTACTGTAGTTATATCTACAGAAATCTCTGGAACAAATGTGACCCTAAACACAACACATGGCACAGGTGAGTTTGCCAATGCCATCGCATCACCAATTAAACTCCTTTTATCATCCTCATTGTGTCAAACAAATGTGCAGAATAGAAATGTAGCTGTATCTATGAAAAACTATTTAAAACTCGATAACTTGACACGAGAACCTTTTAGATGTACTGAAAGAAATGATCCTGCCAAGCCATGAGACCAACCAGACGAGTACAAGTACTGAGAGAAAAGAAATGGGGGACACAAGACCAACAGTAACTTCCACCCTACAAATTACTACAGCAGGTAACTCCTCTGTTGCTGGAGCAGCTTGGCTGGGAAGTGTATAAGAACTGTGCATTTTGAGATAAAAGCATGAAATTTGGTACACATGAAGTCAAAGGCAGTACATTAAACATAAGCACCAACTTGTCTTCACTGTCCTCCATGTTGAAAGTTCTCGAGGGCCCCATATTCAGTTCTTGTCCAACTGCCTTTGGGTATATTGTTCCAAATTTCGTGCTTTTTTGATAAAGTGCACACTTTTGTTTATTTGCTTCAGTATATGGCTTCAAGAGTGTATAACCCAACACATTTCATTTTGTAATATGTTCATGTACTGAAATGGATATATTTGAGGTTGTATTTAATGCTTCTGCTTTATTAGTGCTCAATACTATGTACTATAATGCTATTTACTGGGGGGGCTTTGTTTGATGTGTATTTCAGATTATTTGGCAAATCACTGAATTACTTATCTGTCTGCATTATACCTCTTCTCCCTGTCTGTCTGTCACTCTGTCTGTTCCACGCACAATTCTTGACCCATTCGTTCCACTGAGCTTAGATTTGGTGCGTGTCTTGCCAATGGCACGAGTGAGTTTCATGTTGTTAGGATAACAAATGCCAAATATATCTGTAAAACTATCTTCAAATGCCGAATATATCTGTAAAACTATCTTCAAATGCCAAATATATCTGTAAAACTATCTTCAATTGCCTTTTGTCTGTGTCACTCTGGGTACCGTAGCCACTCCCCCTCTCACACAACATGGCTGCATCAACGGGCTCTGCACTAGTTCATAAAAAAACAGAAACTCGATACTGCATGCTGCATCTTCATATTGTCTGTGGTCTCCATTTTTTTACAGGGAGCTCCTCTGTGATAAACTCCTCCTCTTCCACAGAGTCATCAGCCCACAAGCAAACTGCTTCATCAGGTATGGCAGTGTAATCGTCCCTTTGCCACCCTGTGAAGTAATGAAGTATCACATAACAAAAACATTTACTACACACTATAGCTGAAACTGAATTTAAATATACCATTATACCAAGGCAATGTTGTGCTGTTTCATTTGAGTACAAAAGAGTATTTTTCCCATAGCATAATTTAGTTACTCTCTATACTCTATCATTGCGTAATGCAGAAATATACGGTATGTTCAGTACTGTCTTAAAAATTAAGTATTTCTAGCACTATCAAAATGACCAATTATAATTGCAAATAACGTCTGACAGGTTGATGTAAATTGCATTTTTAGTGATTTTTTTTCATTTTACTGCCAAACCTCTCCAATAATTTCATACCCAATGGTGTCTGCAGGCAGCACAATTTAATGGCTGTTGTTCTTTCACTGCAGGAATTCTAATGAGCATCTTGTCCACAAAGTCATCACAGAACTCCACGAGAAGCCCAGAGGCATCCACCCCTGCTCGGCATCAACAAATCCCTAGCTCAAGTCAGTTCTCCACACCTTTCCATTAGTATCACTTTAAAAATGATCGCGAGAGTGTACAAATAACAAATGAAAAATTGTTAGTACTGTGAAAGGAAGCACTAGGGTGGCTTAATCTTTGAAGGCCAAATCTTGACACTCACTCTGTATCCAGTATTAAAGCAGACCCAAATACAGCTATGGAAAAAAATAAGAGACAACTGCAAATGTTCGTAAAATCAGCATCTCTACATGCATGACAGCCTTTTCTTTCCAGTGTCAGTTGGATTTGGAATTTGGGAGAAATGTTGTCAGTAGTTTACAGAATAAAACAAAAATGTTCACGTTACTCAAACATATACCTATAAATAGTTAAATCAGAGAAACTGATAATTTCACAGTATTCTCTTAATTTTTTTCCAGAGCTGTAAATGCATCAGGGTGGCAGCACCATGCTATGAACCCCTTTGACAAAAGAGATGTATTTAATGTCTGACTAAAATACACTTCTCCACATTGTTAGGTCCACAGTTGTCAGGGGCAACAACACCAACCCTATTTCTAGGAAACTCCTCAAGTGATTTATTATTGCCACCATCTCCTTCTCCGTCTGCAAAGCCTACAAACAGCCTCACCATGCTGGCCTTTGGTAAGATCTCCTGTTTTTACCATGCTCTATTACATTACATTACATTACATTTAGCAGACGCTTCTATCCAAAGCGACTTACAAAAGGAGAACATAAACAGGACATAAACAGATATTGCAAAGATTAAATAACTAACCTCTGTATGTGTTTTCTATATCACTCGTATCAAATTGATATCTGATTTGTTCTATTAAAGGGGTCATGACCTTCATTCTCATCCTTGTCATTGTCATGGTGGTTTTGGTGACAGCTGTAAATATGAGAGGCCAGTGCAAGAACAACAAAGAAAAAGGTGACCTGTGTGTCAGTGCGTGTGTGTGTGTGTGTGTGTGTGTGTGTGTGTGTGTGTGTGTGTGTGTGTGTGTGTGTGTGTGTGTGTGTGTGTGTATGTGTGTGCGTGTGTATGTGTGCATGTCTGTATGTGTGTGTGTGTGTGTGTGTGTGTGTGTGTGTGTGTGTGTGTGTGTGTGTGTGTGTGTATGTGTGTGCGTGTGTATGTGTGCATGTCTGTATGTGTGTGTGTGTGTGTGTGTGTGTGTGTGTGTGTGTGTGTGTGTGTGTGTGTGTGTGTGTGTGTGTGTGTGTGTGTGTGTGTGTGTGTGTGTGTGTGTGTGTGCATGTCTGTATGTGTGTTATCGCGTTATTTAGTTTCTCTTGGTTGTAATCAACTTTTTGCTGTGAAAACAATGTCAAGCTTTCTTGTAGTGTTTTATAGTGTTATTTCCGTAATAAATAAAGGTTTTGATGCATATGTTACTATTATTTGGATTGCAAAGTAAATGTTCTTGTGAAATAATTTCACTTTTTGTTCTTAACAGATCATAAAAGTTGGGAATCTGTCATTGACAGGTATGAAATTCTAGCATGCAGTAGATTTTTTTGCATACATTGAAGTTATTCACTTCAAAAAGGTGCTACATCCTGTTTCAAGTTAGTGGATATGTATTACTCCTTTATCTAACCTTGCATGGCTTTTGCTTTTTGGGGATGGAAAATGTCCAAGGTTTGAACCAGCATGCAACTATTAGGATAAATGTGTTAGGAAGCAAAACATCTAATATATGCATTGCTAATGTTGTTTTACTAGCTAAACTATTTGGGAGCACAATCTGATGCTAATTTGAATATCTTTCCTTTCAGCAACGTTACAACCAATGGAGAGAAAGAGAGTATCACGCTTGTGTCTATGAGGGCACTCAACACAGACACAGGTAAATGACATTTCAGTTACTGCTACCAATAGCAATAACACCAACAGTAATAATGTTTTTTGTGTTATTCATAAATAGGTGCAACAATGAAATGGATGATTGAGAAAGAAAGAGAGAGAAAGAGAGGGAGAGAGAGAGACAGAGAAAGAAAGAAAGAACAAAGAAGAAAGGGGGCATATGTAGGAAAAAATGCAATGCTAGCATGTTGTCTGTCTTCACAGATACAGATTCTCCTCGTCTCTCATCGGCCACAAGCACAATATTAGACACTGAGGATTTGGAGGTCTGCAAAGACTAACTCACCTCAGAGGCCTAACATAAAGGTAAAGTTCAAGATTTTCCAGTAGGCTTTTTAAAAATTAGTTATAGTGTGCAATTAAACATTTATAGAGGGTAAGAGGTAATGCCTGTTAGGATTTAACAGGAGTTTTAAAATAATTTTACAGATGAATTAGCCCAATAATTGTAATCATCTTATTATCAAAAATCTAATGTTGAATATTCTTTGATTGCAGCTGAATGAAAAAGAAGAGTCTACAGTACTACAAACACAGATCAGTTATGTGTTTTTTTTTATATATATATAAAGAAAAGTGTTGGGGCCTATTTGGCCTCTAACAAGTAATGCATAAATTGTTCATTGCTTTGTTTGATTTGATCTGCCATTATTCAATAGATTGTTTAGGCAAAAGACATTCAGTTGTGTATTACAGAAGTCTTTCCCAAAATATGAAGTTTTGTATTAGGATGCACTGAGAACGCCTAATGCATAAATGACCAATTGTTTTGTCTGAATTGATTTGGTATCATATTAGGAGTGAAAAACAGCAAATGGGATTGGTGTACATTTCCAGTCTGACCATGTGCCATAACTGCACAAATACAATACAACAAAAAGTTCATTAACAAAAAATTGTTAACAAAAGTAAAATATGTTAAAATATTATTTGAATATATTCATTGCTGTTGTATTCCTACTTGTACAGTGATTTCAAGATAAGAGCTAAAACACACATGCGTTTTTACAGCTATTTGTGAACTGCAGCAATGGTTAAATGTATGTGGCCGGAATTTTACTGCACCACAGCTACCCATAGACATATGTACATGTATGCTACCCATATTTGTTTCGATAGGGAACAGTTTAGGATCGGGATGCTTCCCAAGAGGTTGCTTTCGTCTTTTGAGCATTATTTCCGGTTCCGTTAGGTAGGTCGGTCGGACATGGAGCAAGACATGAGTCCGAATCAGTATGCTGGTGTTAGGTTTCATGTAGTCCTGTGTTATATTTGTTTTCCTTAATTCTTTTCCTCTGTTAAACAGGGACGAAGCGGAATCAAAGTTCTTATTGTCAGAAAAATGACAGTGAGAATTTTTGTGTTAAAGAGCATAGCTAATAATTGACAACTAACTAGCCAGCTAGCTTAACGTTTATTAACGAGCTTGGTAAGCGCTTAGCTAGCTAGTTGGCCAAGGTTGTTCTTAGGCAGGACACATTTTTGGAGAGAAATACTTCATTTGGCAGCTTGACTAACCAACCTGTCATCAGCACTTTTCATGTCCGTCAAGACGGATTCATTCCCGGTCTGTCAAATTTAAAGGCTAGCTCTAACGTTAGCTTACATTGGGCCTTTGGAGAAACCCCCTCCAACTTCAGGAATTTACACAACATCAATGGAGAAAGAAGAAGCTGAGAGATTAGTAGAGAAAGCCAAGGTATGCTTGCGGTCTGGACGGAGAGATAGGGCACTTCAGCTGTTACATGAAGCCCAGAAGATTTACCCAACAACCAGAGCCAGAGGTAAAAGCCTACTTCATAGCTATCGTTGCCTAGCAAGCTACATGGTCGGATAATTAACGTTAATGCTAGTCGTGTTGGGTGTCATGAACGCTGAAATAGAAAGTGCAACGTCTGAATGTTTTCTGTTATGCAATACCCCGGGTGGATCAGTTAACATTTTGGTTGTTCAACTCTGCAGCTGCAAAGT
This sequence comes from Coilia nasus, assembly GCA_027475355.1. NCBI lineage: Eukaryota > Metazoa > Chordata > Actinopteri > Clupeiformes > Engraulidae > Coilia > Coilia nasus. Next base: position 21,019,343 of record CM050214.1, read on the forward strand.
GACCCATTAGTTCGTCTTTGTAGTAGCAGGTTAACTATGGTATATGTGTCGTTACATGCAGGGAAGGCATAACGTTTTAAAGATAGGTGAAATGGCTATCCCACATTTAGACTGGTGTTCCCACAGTCATTGGGTGCTCCATATTTAGCACCAACTTATGGATACGTCATCTTTGCGTCTTAGGTACCAGTTGGTTGCACTTATGTCATCTTTTTAGTGTAGTGATGCGCTACTGCAGGCAGTGTGTCAAATATGCTTTTTAAGTAGGCTGCAACTTCTTACTACAAATAAATTTGAGGTCGCCTAAATAACTTGGTAACGGTAAATAAGGGATGTTATCATTCATTTACAGTCATTGTGATCTAGAGTTAACAAACAGTCGTCTTTTGTGCTCTGTGATAACTGGAAATAACAGCCAAATTTAGTGGGGAATAATTAGGTTGTTATATGTCTTGTTTGCCAGTTTGACATCATGCTTCTCTTACAGTTAATATGGAATGTATAGACAGTGAGTTGTTGTCCTTTTGTTTTACTGAAGACGTAACTTTTATTGCATTTTCCATTCTGTCCCTAATGTCTCTTTGCTGTAACCCCAGTCCTCATTGATGCCATTGTGGGAGATGGTGACATGAATGGCCCTGAATCGGAGCGCACGTACACCCCTCCTCCTGGCTGGAGAGCGTCTGATGTCAGCTCCCAACAGGAAGAGCCGAGCCAGAAGAGGAGGGAGGGCACCAGCGCTGGTACTGGTGCCGGTGCTGGTGCCGGTGCCAGTGCCGGTGACGACAGCAAGACCTACACAGAGGAGCAGCGGCAGGGAGTGCTGAGGTACCCACTCATGGCCCGGCTCATAGACCGTATGTATGACTCTGTGACTGGGAGGACGCAATGCCTGCATGAGGGTAGTCAACTGTATATTCACGTGTTCATGTTTTTTGCTTTTTTAATACAAGGATGCAATATTTATTGTCACATGCATAGACATACTGGGTAGAGTAGGACATGCAGTGAAACTGCTGAAGGAAGTACATTTTATTTAGTTGGCAGAGTGGGAGATGAACCCCTGTCATTAACCCCCTCACTACCATGCCAGCCCAATGCTCTAACCACTCTGCTGTAAGGTCTTCTGATGATAGATGTACAATTGTGCTTTGTCCACTCACAAATAGACAGCTCTGTATGCTGACATAAAGGTTGTCTACCCACACACCTCCATGTCCTGCAATTTGTTTTACTGAAAAAGAAAAAAGATAACGTTTCATCTGTCTAGTGCTTTGGCGGCCCAGCAAGCTGACAGTTGGTGTTTATGTGTTTCATTGCAGAATAAAGAGATGTAAAAACTTCTATGAGATCCTGGGTGTGTCGAAGGATGCCTCAGACGAGGACCTGAAGAAGGCCTATCGGAAGCTGGCGCTGCGTTTCCACCCAGACAAGAACTGTGCTCCTGGAGCCACAGAGGCATTTAAAGGTTTGCACTCGTCCTCAGAGATACAGCGCTATCCAACACACACACACACGACTCTCACAAGGAAAACGACATCTGTGTACGTGAAATGGCATCGCAGGCATAAAGAACGAGGGTGGAGTGTACAATGCACTGTACAATCAGTACAGAGTTCATGTAATATTTTTCTCTCTCCATCAGTTATCTCATGGATTTGAATTGCAATTCATTTGATATGGAAATAAATGCATGTCCACATCATATAAGTCAGATCGTTGAACGTTGTCCAGAAAGGCCTTGAGGAATTCCAGATGCTTTAGGGGCAAGGGATGCCACTTTTCCATGTTATTTACGATGCATATGCACATTGTGAAAGGCGGTAGAGTGCAGTTGGTAATGATGTGGGCAGTAAGAAAATATAATGCTTCACACATTAACAACAAAATCCCTTGAGAGGCTTGTTGATCATTGGCTCTGGCTGTGCTCGCACGTAACTTTTAGCTGGGAAACCGCTAGAACATTTACAGGTATAGTTGTCCATGAGAATGAGCCTGGCTGTTGCACCACGCTAAAGACCAAAGCGGAAGACCAAAGATCCTATAGACAGGAAGTTCTCAAAGGCGGGCCCAGGCTACATGAGAATGGAAGTTTAGACCCATTGTGACGTGTTTAAATTACAAAATGGAAAAAAGAAAAATGCCGTCGAATGGTATTTATTATGGATGCACAATATTAAAAAAAAATCACAACGTACAATGTCATGATATGCATGTTGCAAAACATGGCTTAACTGCTGTAAATGGTACCTTTTTATTAGCTCTGCTTTCTCTCCACTAATAAAAGTTTTTTTAGCAAATTAAGTGGAGCCCCTCTGCTTTTGACACTCTCCCCCAGAGCACAGGCTGTTTACTGTGTAGGACAAAGCAGTAAAGACAAAGTCGAACGATGTTAAAGCTGTATATTTATTTATACCTTAATATTTGTACAGTTATTGTAAATCATGTAGTAATAATAACATATAATAATGTTATCGCATGTTTTCTTGATATGAAGAGTAAAGTAGAAGTACTTGGGCTTCTTTTGGGTTCACACACCTGAACTAACTGCTTAAATCTTCATAGACATCATGCAGCCCTAGTGACGTGATGTACTGTGTGACGTGGTGTGCTTGCTGTATAGCCATAGGGAATGCCTATGCGGTGCTGAGCAACCCAGACAAGAGGCAGCAGTACGACCAGTACGGAGAGCAGGGCGCCGCCGAGACCAGCAGCCCGTCCACCTCCCAGGCACGCCACGGACACCACCGCACCTTCCACAGGGACTTCGAGGCCGACATCTCCCCCGAGGAGCTCTTCAACATGTTCTTCGGTGGGAGGTTCCCAACAGGTTAGCAGGTTTGTTCCGGCAAACTAGTGCGAGAGCGCGTATGATTTTTGGGGTGGATGGATAAATTCCTTTTTTTACTGTATTTTATTGATTTAGATTAGTTCTATAAGTTTGGCACATTTTACAGGTCATACAGTGAGCTCACCAACTGCCTGAGTGTGTTGATAGAATTTTTTTCTGTCTTTTGTGAAATCATAAGGTCTCAGAATGTGAATCACAGACTGAATTTGTTGTGTTTGGTAAACGCAGGGCTGATAATGTTCGGGCACTGTGCTTGATTTAAGGCTTGATGGTGTTTGTCTGTGGAAAAAAAAAGGTCTATACAGAGAATATTTCATAGGAAAAGCTTGTCAATGCTGGGATTTTGTCATGTTTGAGTCGCCTAGAGAGGTCTAATAAGAGGAATCCAGCATTACACTTCAGTAAGGGTCTCAGTTAGGTTTATAAAATCTTATTCCAAAAAGTAGTTAGACAGACAGTTCAGGCTCAGGATTTTTTTGTACTGTCAGCCCTGTAAATGCATTGCCTTCCTCTCCTCAGGCAATATCCATGTGTACACCAACAGAGGAGCCTCCTACGCCCATTTCTACCAGCCACCGCGTCGGCGCAGGGCCTATGAGAGGCGCGAGGAGGTGGTGGAGGAGAACCAGAGTCAGGTCAGCTACAGCTATATTCAGTGTCTCAGCTCCATGCTTACATTGAATGGAGGTGTTCTTAGTGTTACCGTTACTTTTAATCAGTTATTTTACTATAATTTCATACTATTTTATTGTTTCAATACATTTTATTGTTATTTGTCTGTCTGTTTATCAGTGTAACTAAAAAAGTTGTGAATGTATTGTTCTGAAATTTTGACAGCATGTCAATATTCTGATTGCCTCGAGATAAATTCTTTTTTTTTTTTGGTGAAAATTGGTTTATTGGTTACCTCACAAAACGTTAGAAAAATGTACATGTCAAATCCCATGTGTGGTATGTAACCCAAGTAGGCCAGAAATGTTAAGCATAATGGCTAAAATTCTTTATTACTTTCTGTGTTCCAGAACACTTTTACAGCGTTCCTGCAGCTTCTTCCCGTATTGGTGTTAATCCTGATCTCCGTGGTTACCCAAATGATGGCCACCAACCCCCCATACAGCCTCTTCTATAAACCGTGAGTGGTTCTTCTCTTCAGCATACGCCATACGCAGGTCTGCATCACCTGGTATGACATAACAAATATGTTCAAAAATGTGAAGTTGTCTTGAAATCTTTACAGAGATGGGCACTATAAAATATGTCAGTGAAAATTAGCAAAGCGTGTCAGTAAACCGACAGCAGGCTGCTAATTGAAGGAGCCTACCCTCCCTACCCATAGCCACTGCAGTCGGTGTCAGTCAGTGTGAAGGTAAACAGTTTTTTGAGGTCCACTTAGGGACTACACAGTGACGCAGAGGCTTTACTTACCTGTTTGTCCGCAGAAGCATACATCAGGCTGTAGGCTCAGGTTGAATGTGTGGTCGGCGCATATTCACATCAGCATATCCTCTCCTCCACAGGTCCATGGGCTTGGTGGTGTCACGCGAGACGCAGCACATGGGCGTGCCCTACTATGTGGATAAAGGCTTCCATAAGGAGTACCACGGAGCTGCGCTGGAGGAACTAGAGAAGACTATAGAGAGCGACTACATAGACCACCTACAGAGCAGCTGCTGGAAAGAAAAACAACAAAGTAAGATGGCATAGGTCCAGGACTGTCGTGTTAAGTAATAATATAATAATAATCTTGTGTAGCACAATTCATACAAGATGCAGCTCAAAGTGCATCACAGTTGGACAAGAACAACACAAGACAACATTTCTTGCAATCCAGTGTGTGACCTGCTGTCAAGGAGAACTGCCTTGTTTTCTGAAGTTTTTTTTATTTTAGTGTAAAGTAAAGAGACACAATTTCACAGCAGAATTTGGTGTAATCCTTAATGTACAATGCTGAAGTGAAGTCGCACGTCATTTTAAAAACCTGAAGCTCCAAGCCCTAGCCTGTTAAAAAAACTCATAGGTCAGATTCTGACCCGATGAAGAAAACAATGTAATGACGTAAAGAAAATATTTGTCAAATAGAGGTAATGTTTCAATATATACTAATGGGCACAAATCAGTAATAAGGGGAGTATTATTACAGACATGAACAAATGGGGGGGACTAAAGATCTGTTCTGAAACTTGCAATGTTTTTCCCCTTTGACAGAATCGGACTTGGCCAACCTGGGCCAGCTGTACAGGGATGAGAGGCTGAAGCAGAAGGCGGAGACCATGAAGCTGGAGCACTGCGAGAAGCTCCACCGCTTTGTCGCGCGTCACCGAGGAGAATGAGGCTGCGTCTGCCTCGTCAGCACCACCCTGAGGAAAACTCGGCCACGTGTTATTTTTATTTTAAGGTTTTTTTTTTTTGTTTTTCAAACAATTTCATCTGCGCGGGTCACTTTGTAGAGCGCACGCGTGCACTCCGACAGCAGTAGACGGGAGAGCAGAATCGTGCCTTCTGCTCTTCCTCAAGAGGCAGAGCACAAACTCACCGCCTCTTCCGGAGTGAGTAGTTCAAACCTGCCTAGTTACAGGCTGCAGAGGACTCAGCCTCTGTGAAGGATTGAGCTTTAGACGTAGCGAGTATGTCGGCCATTTCCTTACATTAAGGAACTCAGGCTTACTGACCCTAGGACGGCTGCTTTCTGTTAATCACATTTTCTTTTGTCTGGTTAGGTCACGTGCCTGAGAGGTTTTAGTGTTACTGTTATATAGCAGAGGATTAACTTATTTAATTATAATTTATTCAACTTTTTTTTTTCCTGTGCTGTGAATTCAGTTATTCAGTATGGTCAAACGTACGTATGACCGTAGAGCATAGCGAATACAGATTTCTTTTAATATAGCTCAGAGGTAAACTTCAAAGCCAGAACCACTGAAGTACAGTGAGTACAAAAGAATCTCAGTGAGATAGTAACTTAAGCTACATATTTGCAACAATTCTACTGAAGGCACATCAATCCACAGATCCCTTTTCACTCCCGTGACTCTAAAGATTTCGTTTTGATGGGTATTGTGCAATGAGTACTTTGCCAAAAAAAATCTGAAACCTCAGATTCAGTTTCTATTTCCTTTCTGCACACTCCCACTCTTCTTTTGACTCTTCTGTTGGCAGTGCATGCAGCCATTGGGATCCCCTGTGTCCTGCTTGCTTAGTGACGTCGAGAGCTCAGTTACAGTGAGCACCACATATTTAAGGACAACAGCGTTCTCCATTGCTCTCCCCTGCCCTCCCGTTACCGAGACTGTTACAGGTCCCTTGGGTTCTTACCTGGCCACGTCTGGGCATCCGGTTCTTGCCTGTCTTGTCCGTCAAACCCTGTTATGCAGGACACGAGACAGGGTCTACACTCCAAAGAGTTCTCACTGAAGGTTTTTTTGGTTTGCAGTGATGTTTATACACCTCCCTGCTCAGAATTGTCTTTTGAAAACAACCAAAAAGCCCTTCTGTGGCAGCTCTTTGGTGTGCAGTTCATCTCTTGCTTCTTGTCTCACACTAATGTTTTAGAACCTGCACCCATCCAAGTGAACTTTGGAATGCGTGTGTTCTGTTTTATGTCTCAGTACACCCCTCACCTTGTTTTCTCTCGATTTTTCCAAGTAATCTCACCTCAATGCACTGATACAGCACAAATGGGAGGTGTGGAATCAACTTTTTAAGTTGGACCTGTAAGGTGCTAACTGGAAGAGATGCCAGTGTACAGTTGTTCCCCCTCCTCCTGCTCAGTAATCAAACCCATGTTCAGTTTGGTCTGTGCTGGGCAAGGTTTTGTGTTGGTTTAATAAAAAAAGTTACTCACTCTCTAACAAGTCCCTCTGTTGAAGGCGTCATTCTTTGTGTACTCAGAGTTCATATTTTGCTCAAAGATACTTGTTGGTGTCCAGAGAAACGCACTCACTGAAGTCTGACAGAATGGTGAAAGAAGACCCCCAGAATACAGCTGAAATTGGTTTATTGGGCAGAATCATTCGATACCTAAGAAGGCACTACAAGTTTAGTGATTCGTAGTACTACACAAAACAGCACATCATACATCCACTGTTCATGACAGACATGCTCACAATGCTGGGAAACAGTTACAAAACAAAGCTCACCATCTCCCCGCCAAAAACCATAAAATTAAAAAAAAAAAAAAAGCCAGATCCAGAGGATTAACTAAGTGCCATTATAAATGACAGAGCAGGAATTGCTCAATTAAAACACTTCCACACGTGGGTTTGGGAACATGAAGGCTTCGTTCTGAATCATGGCATCCTCAGCTCTTATTCTGAGGCCAGCTCCGCTGAGAGCACTGGCCATCCGTCCCGTAAACCCCAACGACGGAACACAACCACTGTGCTTATTTCTTCATCTTCTGGTCTGCCTCAATGGCACAACGTCGCCCCCTTGTGCCACCATCCTGTAAAACAAAGACAGGGTGTCAAATGTGCTGTGGTTCAAAAACTGAACCATAAAGGTTGCGACTTCATCAGGCAGAGGTAATTTAACATTCTCATCCCATGACACATATATACATCTGTATTTACACTTTTTCTGAAATATGGAACTTTTTATTTATAACATTTTAAACGGGTGGTGAATCTGCCTCTTCAACCAGACACAGGTAGGATAAATACGTGGCAGGACGTTTACACTGTAAAGCAGTGGTTTTCCACAAGTGATTGTAAACGTTTTTCAAATTCTGGAGTCGCCTGTTGCTTTTGGGTCAGCAAAATGTCCATATAGTTAACATGCCTCCGTCTGAGGCTCTTTGCAGCTCACACAGCTGTGGAGACAAACTTCACTGCAAATGTTTCTGTGGGTTGGGGAAATAGAGGAGTTAGTATTGCTGAGGAGGAGAAATCCCTAAAACCCGGCCCTCGTACTTCATTTCATTTTATACATTTTGTACCTCTGTGCGAAATGAAATGAACTACGAGGGGCTGGTTTACCAGGCTAGATCTGCATATGCATCTCACTGAGAACTACAAACATGTTCTACATTCTAATTTTTTAGAACTTTACTGCTGCTTTCCATGTCCAGGTCTGGAAAGGGGGCTGTAATACCCTAGACAGCTAGACACACCCACACCCTAGCTAGACACACCCTAACGCCAAAAGGGCTGCGACAGGTAAAAAAAAATTGTTGCTCCGAGGTAACAGCGCTGTCCTAACGGATGAATCCCTTGGATTGCGCCTTGCCTACCCATCGTGGCCAGACCATAGAATTGGAAATGGGCTTGCTTGTCAGGCAATGGCTGTAGTATACCACAGAAAAAGCAAATAATGACCATTTGTAACAAGCACACTCCACCTATGGCTACACCAGGTGTGGGACCAAAGTGGAGGTAGTTGTGAAGCACACAATAGGATAATGTAATGTAATGCATACACTATGCACCAATAGATTACACCGTAGTCGGTGTAGGCTACATGAAACGCAAGAGCGTTGTGTGTAATATGAAAAAAAAAAATAGACCCGTTTTCTTGACAAAAATTCTAGACTTTTTCTAGAATTCTGCTCCACTTCTGCTTGTGTTCTGCACCGGGTGTAGCCTACGGGTAACAGCTCTTGCAAGTATATACTTACAAAGAGAGAGAGAAGGAAGGCAGGAGAGGCCATAGGAACAGAGTCCTGTGAGAGGGCAGACAAGAGTCAGAGAGAAGGCTCATGCCTGTACCACAGGACATCAGAAAGAAGTAAACGACAAGAAAATGCAGTGCAATGGCTTCATTTACAAGCCATTAATAAAATCCCCCGCCTTTCCCTGATTTAAATCTGGGTGTAGTTACAATAATGTGTTTGTGTGTAATGTGTGCAATAATAATGAGATTACCACTGATGAATTACTCAGTAAAACATGGTCTTTATTCTAATAAACTGACTTCGGGCTAGACATTTCTGATCTTGTTATGTCCACATGACTTTTACTACCAAACTATCATATGATTTAAGAAGCAGGCCTCAGTAACAGCAGGTAGCAATGGCATCCTCCATAGAAAAAATGTACGCACAATAAAAATGAAAAGGTGCAAAAACCAGACAACATAAAATACGGATAGAAGATAGCGGAGAGGAAAATGCATTCGGGTAAGCATGTGCATGCAGACAAATGAATAGCATTGTGAAATAACGTCAGTAATATTTTTTGGATAGGTAACAAAATGAAGAAAGGTTGTTGTCATATTATAGAAAAGGGAAAATAGAAGAGAAATTAGGAAGGGGTAAGTTGGGAACACTGATGATGAGCTAGACCCGAAACCTAGACCCGAAACCCTATATTGTCATTATACTACAAGTATTTGTAATGATTTAACCCCTATGTGAGATCTTCCTTTTCTGTAATCATTTTCCCCCAGCCTAACATCTGCGTATGAGTATACTACAGCTTGCTCTTGTTATTTTCCCCAGCACAGATAATAGAATAGAATAGAATAGAATAGAGTAGAATAGAATAGAATGCCTTTTATTTTTTTACTATACATGTGTACAATGAGATTAAAAGCAGCTCCTTCTTCAATGAAGACATCTATGCAGAACATTTACAAAACAGAATAAGTAAATAATAGTGCAAGAAAGGACACAAGAATAAATGGGGTCAGGGTGCACAGTTCTGAGGCGCTATTTACATGTGCAAAGAATAGATAAGGTTTTATATACAGTGTGACATGCAGTTTGGGATGCTGCACATTAATAAAATATTTCACAGTAATGATGGTCCTATGCTATGAGTAGTGGATATTAGACACTGAGAGTAGTGATATTGCACAGTACACAGATATTGCACAATGCTGTGCAACACCCATAAGCAGAGCAGAGCTGCCTGGTGGACCCACCTTGTCGCTGGGGTCCTGCCGGTGGTTGGGCTCTCGTCCCCGCAGGCTCTTGGCGCTGATGCCGTTGTCGGACGTCTGCATGATGAGCTGCGTGGCCAGGAACTGCTGCACCTGCTCCAGCACGTCGCGCTGCATCTCCACGGCCATGTGGAACACGTCGTGGTCCAAGCTGTTGTACATCAGCGCGTTCTGGAACATCAGCATGATGTCGCGCTGGAACTCCACCGTGGTGCGGATGGCGCCCACCTCGATGCTCTTCTTGATGGTGGACAGGTCCATGGGTCTGGGCGAACAGAGACAAAAAACAAAGACTGAGATCCACACGAAGACCCTGGATTCAACAAATTAGGAGGAGGAAGTGGTTTTTTTTTATATACAGTAATGTGCAACAGTTTTAGGCAGGTATGAACAAAATGCTGTCAACTAGGAATGCCTTCAAAAATGGAAGTGTTATTCATTTATGTCCATCAATTAACAAAATGCAGTGACTGAACAAAAGAGAAACCTAAATCAAATCAATATTTGGTGTGACCACCCTTTGCCTTCAAAAGAGCATCAATTCTTCTAGGTATACTTGCATAGAGTTTTTGAAGGAACTTGGCTGGTAGCTTGCGCCAAACATCTGTGGATGTAAGCTTCCTGACATATACAACCAATTTGGTGTAGTTGGTTGATCATACACCTGACTATAATCCTGCAAAATCCCCTATTAAAGTTAGAGTTTGCAGGATTTACCCACCTTTTCTAGACAGGGACTTGAAAAGTACTGGAATCAAACCATGGCAGCTGGTTCATTAGAGGTATTGTACTATTTTATTACAGGTATTATTTACCAGTACTCCACCATACCACCTGATTGATAATACACAAAGGTGTGTAGGCATGAATACATCTAATTTAGATCTGCCATACAGGATGATAAAAATCACAAAACAGTGGAAGGAACTGTGTGAGAGGGAAGAGCCACTGATGTTGATGTAGGCTGTATGTGTAACTGCCCTGTGGTGTAATTTGTAGTCTTCTTGACTGAATGCACATTCAGACTAGCCAAGACATTTTAAATAACACTGACCAAGATCATTGTCCGAGCTCACCTATACACAATACTGTGGTACCCAGGGGCGATGTCATCAGTAACTGGTTGCAGAAAGACATTTGCATATCTGAACAAGAAAGAACAAAAACAAGACAAATGAATGAATGAATGAATGAATGAATGAATGAATGAATGAATGAATGAATGAATGAATGAATGAATGAATGAACTAGAAGAGCACTTAGACAGCGCAGACCTCCGCCATGGCAGCTCAGACCACCACCAAAATGTAATCACTTTTACAATAGCCACAATAGGGCGACAGTTCTGTGGGGAACAATTTGGCCCTATCTCGCAATGGTGAAGAATCCTTTAAAAAAATCCTGGATTCAGATGGTAATCCGGATCACCACCAAAATCGAATCACTTCTCACTTAGCCCATTTCTGAGCTATCCTGAAAATGTAATCAAAATCCATCCATAACTTTTTGAGTTAAGTTGATGACAGACGGACAAACAAACAAACAAACGGGGGCGAAAACATAACCTCCTTGGCGGAGGTAATGAATGAATGAATGAATGAATGAATGAATGAATGAATGAATGAATAAATGAATGAAAGGATGAACTGGGAGTAATTATTAAAGCAACACTAAGTACTATTTTCAACCTTAAAATAATGTCTCGTTTTAGTGGTTCATCAACTTGTAACAGGATGAAAAGCACTTCTGAATTCTCTTTGCCACTATCCCTGGGCTTTAACTGCACTAAGGAAGTTTGGAGGAGTGAGCAGTCTCTCAGATGTGAGGCAATTCTACTTCCAACCTGTATGGTGACCGAACAGGAAAACTAGGTTCTTAGGTTTCTCTATTAGTCTCCACCAAGGAGAAATTTGTCTCAGGGATAGGGACCCAGCAGCACCATAACAACACAGTAAAAACACACAACACAGGCAAAATAAATAAATACATAAATAAATAAAAACAGTACAGCAACATACAGTACCGTATACACACACACTACAGAATAACTCAGGTACACAAAAGAAAGGGTAGAGGCGTAGACACAGGCACAGACACACTGAAAGTTCTCACCCACTGCCTCTGTCTGTCCAAACCATAGCCACTCCCACCCCAACATTCGCATAACACTTCACATCCTTCTCCCTAACTTACTTACTACTAATATTTAATGCATGCTTTAAAGGAGAACTTCGGTGTAAAATGAAAATTGGCATGTTAAAACATCATACCGAGTTGGTATGTGTACTGAGGAGCAAAATTGATTTAGCCTGTTGCATTCAGAGTTTAACTATTTTTTATTGTTTGTCCCAGAAGGCTAACAATGGAATGTGGAGTTTCTTCGAGCTGTTTTAATGGTTTAAAAATAGCGTAGTCGTCATGCTTCGTCTAAGGGCACCTACCACTTCCATTGTTAAAAAAATAGTTAAACTCTGAATGCAACAGGCTAAATCAATTTTGCTCCTCAGTACACATACCAACTCGGTATAATGTTTTAACATGCCAATTTTCATTTTACACCTTACACAAGTTCTCCTTTAAGCGAAAGGGAAGATAGGAGGGCGTAGTACCTGTGATTTGCTGCTGCCCGCCATACCAACATGATGGCCTTCTTCCAGATCTTCTGGGCCTGGATGGCCTCCTGGTCCTCACTGCACATGGAACTACACCAGACAAATCAACCACAGCAAACATGATGTGTGAGGCAGGAAGTAATGTTTTCACTGTTAGTGAGTTAGGATCAGGGGAGCAGCCTGCATCTGTCTTGTGCAAGTCTGTTACTGTGTGTACGTGTGTGTGTGTGTGTGTGTGTGTGTGTGTGTGTGTGTGTGTGTGTTTGTGTGTGTGTGTGAGAGAGAGAGAGAGAGAGACAGAGAGTGAGTAAAATTGATTTGTAAAATTGGTTATTTATGGGTTTCTCGTGTGTATGTGTGTGTGTGTGTGTGTGTGTGTGTGTGTGTGTGTGTGTGTGTGTGTGTGTGTGTGTGTGTGTGTGTGTGTGTATGTGTGTGTGTGTGTGTGTGTGTGTATGTGTGTGTGTGTGTGTGTATGTGTGTGTGTGTGTGCGTGTGTGTTTGATAGATCTCTGTGGTGGGTGTGCCACTCACAACTGTGACGACGCGGGGCTGCTGGGGCTGGAGTCGGCCGTGGCGTGGAGCTGAAGGGAGGAGGAGGCCGTGCGCATGCTGCAGCCGTCCTCGCTCTCGCTGGCCGCAGGCTCCAGCTCCATCTCCCCCTCCCCCTCCCCGTCCTCTGCCCCCCTGCCGCCCTGCCTCCGCCCCCTCTCCTCCTCCTCCTCCTCCTCCTCCTCTGCCAGCTCTACCGCACCCCCCTCTGCCTCCTCCGCGCCCCCACTCACCACATCCTCCTCCTCCTCCTCCTCCACCTCCTCCTCCTCCACCTTCTCGACCTAGTCCAGGGAACACAGACAGGGCGGTTACGCCACGGTAAATGCTTTGGCCGTTAGCGGGGACACTTCAGCCTCAAATAACACGGTTTCATTTTTATTTATTATTTTTTATTTATTTCATTTGAGAGAGTAAACAACTGAGCAAATAAAACCATTTAGAGGCATATACCTAATAGTGAGGTCTACAACCATACTAGCTACTACTGTCAATGTTGTTAGTGTTAGAGCAGGCTTTATACCTTAGGCAGCTTTAACAACGCAGGGTCATCTTCTGTCACTGAATCTGAATACCATGAAGACATAGACAGTGCACAAAAAAAACACAACAGGAACAAATTAAAAATTTGTTTGCAAAAGGCATCCATACAGTATGTGTGCTTCTAAATGTATAAGACACATACTCTGACTGGGTATTCCCATCAGAAGCGACCAAAGCGACAGCGACCAGAGCGACGGAAGTCGTTATTTCTCTGTGAAGAGTCGGCGAATTGGGCGACCAGAGCGAATTTCCTGGCAGCGAAGCGAATTGTGCGACCAGAGTGAAAAAGAGAACTTAAAAGTCAGTTAACTTTATGGTAATAAGCTATGACGTGGTCTGGCGAAAACGAACCAGAATACATAGATTTACCAACGACTGTTAATTACTGAGCTAAATCCAAAGTTCTTTGGCTAAATCCCACATTCCAAATGATACGTCATGAGCAAACAAGGCGAACAAGGCGAATTCAACAGCGAAGTTTCTTCAGCGACCTCTGCGACCTGTTCGCTTTGGTCGCTTCTGATCTGTACGTACAGTGAGACAGGTTTTGAATAGATTGTTATTATTGTTTTGGTGAAACTTGTGCGTGTGTATGTATGCATGTATATATATATTATATTGCTAAATAAATATTTATTTATTTATTTATTTATTTATTTATTTTTATTGGCATGTATGTATGTATGTATGTATGTGGCCTGTATGTACGTGTGCATGTATGAATGATATAAGTGTAATATATATAATTCATGTGGCCTGTATGTATGTGTGCATGTATGTATGTATGTATGTATATATGTATGTATGTGTGCATGTATGAATGATATAAGTATAATATATGTATGAATGATATAAGTGTAATATATATAATTCATGTGGCCTGTATGTACGTGTGCATGTATGAATGATATAAGTATAATATATGTATGTATGATATAAGTGTAATATATGTATGTATGATATAAGTGTAATATATGTATGTATGATATAAGTGTAATATATATAATATAAGTGTAATATATATAATTCATGTGGCCCGTACCTGTCTTTGGTGGTGGTGTTTCACGTTTTACGGCCACAGGAGGACAGCCGAAGCCTCCTTCCTCTTGCCCCTCCTCCTGCTTAACAGCCTGGGCAGCACAGTCTGCGTCGCGGTGGAGGGCGGGGCCATGTGTGTGCGCGTGTGTCACTGACACTGGAACAGTGGCGGAACGAGTTTGACCACAACGGCCCTGAGCCTCGCTGGCTAAAACAGGTCTGGAATCTGTCACCTCTCTTTGCCTCGGGTATCCCTCCACGTGGGACGAGTCGGAATTGGGGGGCTTGAAGGAGGATGTCGCCTCCCAGGGGCCTGTGAGGCTGTGACCCGTGTCCTTGCACAGGGACAGAGCCGTCTCCACCACTGCAGCATCCAAAGCCTCCACATTTTCACACGCCTGCCAGAGAAAGACAGAGAGAGAGAGAGAGACTAAGTCAGAGTCTAAACCTATGTAACACTAAATTTGTTGGTCACACTGTTTTTGGATTTTGATGCTGAAAAACAAAAACAAAAGAACATTTGTCGAAACTCCATATCTTGTTTGGGTTGGATTAATATGATCAGTAAACAATAAACTAAATTAATCTGAATTTTAACAAACCATCTGTAATGTCTCTGTGAGCTGGCTCCACATATAGTGTCACCAATAATTTGTTTTTTATGTGCGCTTGAAATATAGATGAATCCAAATCCCTCTGTGACCGCTAAGACATAATTATGATCCCAAGGCTTACTTTGTTCTCCATTATGGCAATGATGTCCCCCACTGTGTCCAAGTCCAGCTCATCCTCCATGTAGGATACATTCACCAGGTCCTCCTCCTCTTCCAGTAGCGCCTTCGCCTCTGCTGCAGGGGACAGGAGTCCCTTACTCCCACAGTCTGTCACCCCATTCCTTCCTGCCCACCCACGCACGCACAGCCACAGAGACACACACACACACACACACAACAATGACGACCGAGCAAAATAACTAGACCACATAAAATGAACGATGTAAAGCATCAAGCGCGCTCAATCAGAAACAACAATGACAAAAACAACAATTTGTTGTAGCAGTTAAAATACAACTCTATTATTAATAAACAGACTTAAAAATAAATAAAAATAAAATACAACTCCATTGTCTGATTGTAAATAGAGATTTTTATATTACGAGGAACACGAGGAAGTATTTCAATGGGCAAAAAAAGTTGAACTCAGGTTAACCTCAGATGGTACCAAACACTGTGTACTGTACCTTTTCAGGTTTTAAACAGCACTGCAAGTACCAAGACAGAGAGTGATGTGGGACAAAGGAATTAAGGGTAGGAGGGAGATGGTGAGAGAAAGCAAACCACAGAACAGAGAAGGAGAGAGAGAGAGAGAGAGAGAGAGAGAGAGAGAGAGAGAAAGACAGAGAGAGAGAGAGAGAGAGAGAGAAAGACAGAGAGAAAGAGAGAGAGAGATAAGAGAGAGAAAGAAAGGAAGAAAGAAAGACAGAAAGAAAGAAAGAAAGCAAGCAAGTAAGAAAGAAAGAAAGAAAGAATGCAAGAAAGAAAGAAAGAAAGAAAGAAAGAGAGAGGGATAAAGTATGTGAGAAATAGAGACAGATAAAGTGAGTGTCTGTGTGTGAAAGAGGGAGAGAGAGAGACCTGTATGGAGAGAGGCAGGGGGCTCCGTGGCAGGGGATGCGGAGGCAGTGAGGGGGGTGTGGGGCTCTGTGGGGGCTGAGAGGGGGCCCCGAGAGGAGGAGGAGGAGGAGGAGGAGGAGGAGGAGGGGAAGTGTGCAGGCCCAGCCTCCAGCAGACGAGACAGAGTGGGAGCTCCTACACACCAGCATCAGCACGTACACAGTCATGTGTCACACACACATCACACACACCCAGTATCACACACACACCCCCCGTATCACACACACATACACACACACACATACAGTATTTCTCACGCACACACACATCACACACACCCCATATCACACACACACACACGCAGTATCACACACACCCAGTATCACACACACACATGCACACACACCGTATCACACACACATACACAGTATTTCTCTCACACACACACACACACACAGTATCACACAGGGAGAAAGCAAGCAAAGCCTTAAGCGACACAAACACAGACAAACACACACTAAAGATACTTTAAGAGATAAACAGTAAAGCAAGCCAGGATACACAAGAACTGACCACTTAAAAACATTTCTGAGCACTACTAAAAATACAGACAAATGGAATCACCTGACTAGGAAAACAAGCAGAGGAAAGCCTATATGACAGATTTGCGTTCATAAGCATCTGCTTTGTTACTGGTGTGTACCTGAAGCAGCCTGGGAAGAGGGGAGCAGTGTTCCTGTGACCTGGAGGTCAATCCCGTGCAGTCCCGGCACATTACAGGCAGAAAGGTCCCCATCAGCTCCCTACAAATCATACACAAGCAAAGGTCAAAGTTCAACCTGTTTATTTTTTTGCCATTTGCTGAAGTACAGACGTACACTGGAATTCATTAAAATTCATTAAAAATACAAATTTAAAACCCATAAAGATAAAAAAAGTGTACATAATAAATAGGTACATATTCATTAATTCATTTATTACTTAAAGGTGCACTTTCATCGTGTTTTCATTAATTTTGCGGTGTTCTCTAGTATTAATAATTGCCCTGTGCGCTGGTTTTAATGAAAAAAATGTTCTAGTGCTTCTGTTTCAGGCTGTTTTAGTTTGGTGGAGGGGGTGGGGCCGGGAGAACGACACGATTTCACCAGAGGCGTGACACGCTCCCTGCAGCTTCCTTTGCCCCACAGTCAACTTGATAGCAGAGTAAGGTAAAGGGGAAAAGTCAACTTGACAGCGCTAAAACTGCACACAGAATGTCTACGGAGATACAGCCTTATGTGTTTGATCCTGAATCCGAAGAGGAAGGAGAGATGGCACAAGCACAGTCGCTTCCTGACCGTTTGTCAATGAACGTTTCAGAATGGTAATATTTGCATGACAAAACAGTGCAAGTGCCCGGCTAAATGCAGTTCAGTCATTCAACTAGCCTGCTAATCTTATGTGAGTCAGTCACAGGCTAACATCATTTAAAGCCCATTCGGTCAGTTTCTCTTATGTGTATTTCCACGTCTACGTCACGCCGAAGGCCCTTTTCGCATTGGGTCGTTTTTCCGCCTATTGTCTTCTTTTGACTGATATAGAAAACGGGGATAGAAAAACATTTTGATATGCAGCATGCATATGCAACTCGGGGTGACCCATCATATTTCAAAAGAGCAAGTACTAAACGGTTTCTCGTGGAAGTACACCTTTAAAGGAGAACTTCGGTGTAAAATGAAAATTGGCACGTTAAAACATCATACCGAGTTGGTATGTGTACTGAGGAGCAAAATTGATTTAGCCTGTTGCATTCAGAGTTTAACTATTTTTTATAGTTTGACCCAGAAGGCTAACAATGGAAGTGGTAGGTGCCCTTAGACGAAGCATGACAACTACGCTATTTTTAAACCATTAAAACAGCTCGAAGAAACTCCACATTCCATTGGTAGTACAACAAAGGCTCTGGCATTCAAAACGAACCACTGAGAATATTGTAAATGTACACAACGTTTATTTAAAAAGCTGTTCTTACATGCAGTCGTTTGCAGTTGTTTCTCGTTGCCGCCATGATGAAAGTCCAAACAAGTTGATTGTACTACCTCTCCTCCTATTCTTCCTGCTGGTTCGTGTTTGTCAATCGACCTGTGCAGACTTTCATCATGGTGGCGACGAGAAACTACAGCAAGGTACTGCTTGTCAAAATTGTTTTATTAATAAATGTTGTGTACACTTACAAAGTTCTCAGTGCCTCGTTTTTAATGTCAGGGCCTTTGTTGTACTACCGATGGAGTGTGGAGTTTCTTCGAGCTGTTTTAATGGTTTAAAAATAGCGTAGCCGTCATGCTTCGTCTAAGGGCACCTACCACTTCCATTGTTAGCCTTCTGGGACAAACGATAAAAAATAGTTAAACTCTGAATGCAACAGGCTAAATCAATTTTGCTCCTCCGTACACATACCAACTCGGTATGATGTTTTAACATGCCAATTTTTATTTTACACCGAAGTTCCCCTATAAGTCCACATAATACATAATAATAAGGACAAAGGCACAAGTGGGTTCTAAGGCACTAAGTTCTGCAAGGCAACAGGTGCATGTGTGCACGCCATCGCCATCCACTGAGGTCAACCTATGCACCGTCTTTTACTGTACATGCAAATAGAAATCAGCTAGTAAGCTCTCTTCAGTTGACCGGCGTGTCTAGTATGGCTGTCTGAAAGCCTGAGACAGACACTGAAGACATATGTTTTTTTTCCTGCAGAGTGCCCGTACGCCTTACCAGTCTGGGGCTGTTGGCGAGAAGGTTGCCCTTCTTCAGCAGCTCTGAGAGAAGAGGGGATGGTGGTGGTGTGGCCTTCTGAACCACAAGCCCTCCTTGGCATGGCTCAGGCCCACTGCCTCCCGAGACTGAGACTTCCGGTAAGGGTATAAAGACAGCAGTCCCCTTGCCCTCCAGAAAGAATGGCACAGGAGTCAGACAAAATACATTCATTCTCAGAAATAATTTCTAAACATTTAAATTAGCAATACAACAGTGCATGTCTTCCATACAAATGGTAAACTGAGTATCAATAAAGTTCTTTATATCTTAATAATAATAATTAGTTCCTTTTATCAGGCCCCAGATTTGAACCCACCACCTCACAGCAACTCCAAATTGGGATGAAGACCGGCTACCAAATAGGCTAATAGCCAGGCTATTAGCTAAGTCAGTAGTGTATCCCCTTGAGGTATTTAGAAGGAGGTCGTTCACTAACATTCTAACACCAAACTTGGCTATCTAGCACCTGTTGCATATACAGTACATTTTAAATTCCCCTGACTGACACCCACAAAGAGGTTTCTGGTTGGATTCTGCTACCACACAGGTGGCAGTGACTCACTGTGGAGCTGAGGTCGACAGGTGTGGCTATGGGGGCGGACTGGCCCGTGCTGGACTGGTCTAGGATCAGTGAGGCCTCCCCTGGTGGCGCGCCCACTGCCACACTGGGCGTCCGTCTAGGAGCGTTCTTCACTGCCTGTCTGGCTAGAGGGGTAGGGATTCGGTCATACTTCGGACACACTTCTCTTGAGTGGCTTTGGATGTAGCTTAAAGCTTTGTTCAGTGCTGTTTGGGCTGACCATGCATGGCCCTGTTTGCTCTGAGACAGAGGTTTGCAATGAACTGATTCTCTTGTTTTGGTGTAATTTGTGTGCTTATGTGTGTGTGTGTGTGTGTTTGTGTGTGTGTCTGTGTATGTCTTTGTGTGTCTTCGGCTGTGGCTGTGGCTGTGTCGGTGGCTGAGCATCTGTCTGTGCGTGCCTGAAACTGGTTAAAATGTGCCTTTTGGCCAAACGCCTTTAAAATACCCTCATAGGCTGCCACTGTAGCCTTCCTCTTCACCTCAGCCTCCTCATCCTCCTGTTTCTTCTTCCTGTTGAAAACCAATGTCCTTCTTGAAAACAAATGTTTCAAAACAACCTCCTTATCCACCCACATAAACACTAAAATGGCTGTTTAGAAATCTGCCTAATACAGTATGTGTCCAACAGTGCCCCTGCGCTGCTGGGTAATAAAGGTTTAGTGTTGCAGTTATACATGTTCCCTACTGTATGGATGATGTTACTCTTCATGTCATTCACTCTTTCATACATATCTGTTCATCTCTGTAAAGTGGCCAATGGGAAGATGGGTACTTAAAGTATAGGACTTATAGCTTAAATGTGTATCTGTTGATTTCATTCTTGTTGGTGGTATACATAGATCAGTAAATTAATTCTAAGAGATGTTTCAGTTGATGTAAGGCCACGTGAAGCTTTCTTAGAAATATATCTCATCATATTCCACAAACAAAGTTGTCTCCAGATATACAATTTCAATGTGTAAACTGGCATTGTGATGCAGTAGCAGTCCTTACTGTACAATCTCCCCCCACAGCTCCTCCAGTTTCGAATCCAGATGTCCTGCTTTAATCAGCTCTGCCTCTCTCTTCAACTTCCTGTGGTAGAAAACATACATTTTACCGCAGAAGAACTCATTCCTTACAAACAGTGGGTGTAGGTTGTAGACTGTAGGTTTTGGATCATTCCCCATTTTATAAACATATTATTTTTGTTAATGTTACTACTGTGATAAACACAATGACTATAAAAGAATAACTGATATGGTGAACATTAAAGGAGAACTTCGGTGTAAAATGAAAATTGGCATGTTAAAACATCATACCGAGTTGGTATGTGTACGGAGGAGATTGATTTAGCCTGTTGCATTCAGAGTTTAACTATTTTTTATCGTTTGTCCCAGAAGGCTAACAATGGAAGTGGTAGGTGCCCTTAGACAAAGCATGACGGCTACGCTATTTTTAAACAATTAAAACAGCTCCAAGAAACTCCACACTCCATCGGTAGTACAACAAAGGCCCTGACATTAAAAACGAGGCACTGAGAACTTTGTAAGTGTACACAATATTTATTAAGAAAACAGTTTTGACAAGCAGTACCTTGCTGTAGTTTCTCGTCGCCGCCATGATGAAAGTCTGCACAGGTCGATTGACGAACACGAACCAGCAGGAAGAATAGGAGGAGAGGTAGTACAATGAACTTGTTTGGACTTTCATCATGGCGGCAACGAGAAACAACTGCAAACGACTGCATGTAAGAACAGCTTTTTAAATAAACGTTGTGTACATTTACAATATTCTCAGTGGTTCGTTTTGAATGCCAGAGCCTTTGTTGTACTACCAATGGAATGTGGAGTTTCTTCGAGCTGTTTTAATGGTTTAAAAATAGCGTAGTCGTCATGCATTGTCTAAGGGCACCTACCACTTCCATTGTTTGCCTTCTGGGTCAAACTATAAAAAATAGTTAAACTCTGAATGCAACAGGCTAAATCAATTTTGCTCCTCAGTACACATACCAACTCGGTATGATGTTTTAACATGCCAATTTTCATTTTACACCGAAGTTCTCCTTTAAGGGTAAATTAATAAGATTGCAACTGGATAGGTACAGCTCTTTCTTACCTACTGGATGGCTTTTTATTGTGTTATTATGAGTTATTGCTGAGTAACTCTCTATGTGTATGTTTGTCTTATGCAGTAGTCATGGTCAGCTCAAACCTGTGCTCTGGTGTCAAATAGGCCTCACCACAGCCTGTGAATAGGCCTCAACACGGCCTGTGAATAATCTGGTTTACCTATGCTTCCCCTGAGTATCCTGATCAGCCTGTGAATAATCTGGTTTACCTATGCTTCCCCTGACTATCCTGATCAGCCTGTGAATAATCTTGCTTACCTATGCTTCTCCTGAGTATCTCTGATTGTCCGTTTCAGCTCCTCGATCCGTTCCGCTGTCAGCTTTCGCACAATCACATCCTCTATCGTCTCCACAACCTCTCCCTTCTCGCCACGCTTTCTCCTGTGGTCAACCAAAAAAAAGAGAGATAATGCCCATAGTGTCTCACTTCAACCATAAATGTGCTTAATGGGAGCTCTTAAAGATGCTATCTTAAACGAACAAAAAATAAATATTTAGCCTATGTAGTTTGTCACTTCACTTTTTCTTACTTGGGAGCTTCCGTTGTCTCAAGGAGCTCAGAGTACTGGGAAGCACAATGCTGAGAGTTGGGAGCAAGAAAAAGACAAAGAATTAAACATTTTTGTTTTGCTTAATAACAATGTGATTTTTGTTGTAACATATGTGGTAACTTGTCTGTAAGTTTGCAAGGTCCAAACATATTAATATTCAAATCAATGTGTTTGACCGCCACCGGTGAAATCTCCTAGATTTAGCTACTCAAATACTCGTCAGGTAAGTTGTAAAAATGCAGTTCCAAAGCTGTTCCCTTACAATTTATACAGTAGGCCTACAGTTACCTTTTGGGAGAACCAGTCAGGTGGCCGTCCAGGCTCTGCAAAGGGTCTGATGGCCCGACTGACAGACACCCTATTTCAATAAACAAATATGAAACACGGTTGTTAAAGGTAAACCATGATAGATTAAAAAACTGCAGACTCCACCATTACAAACAACTCTTCTAATGTACCAATTCTGGTCTCCACTCTTCATCACGGAGGAGGCCAGGCATAACTTCTCCCTCACCGACCAAGGCTCTGTGGGTCCCAGGAATAATTTGTGCTCTGTGAGAGTAAGCAAAATACTGTCAAATACCATTTCTTCCAAATTCCACTGGGTGTGGGCTAAACATTCTTCCGTCATAGGTTACTAAAAAATCTTAAACTAAATAGGTTGCCTGAAAGTAATCATCTTAAAAATTAATATTAGGACGTCTGTGATGTTTACAAACAGCGAAATCCCACAACAGAGCATCCGTCTCCAAATTGCATACAGACTCCCTTCATGCACACGTTGCCTATTCCGCAAACAGGTAGTGTAGTTTAGAGCAGCTGCATTTTGCAGTTCTCGAGTGTTTTGTTTGATCGCCGGATAACACTGTCTACGCACTGCTATCATACGTATACTCGGCGCTCACTTGTAAATTATACTGGGTGGCAGCCACGCACAACGCATGGTTATCTGAGTTTTACAGTCGAGCTCTCATCGCATACCTGTCACATTGGTCTTCCAGGTAACCTAATCAGCCAATGAGCATCTTCCTTAAAAGGTCTAGTTGTCTCGCTGTCTCATCCCCACTACATCCTTCAATACATTTATATTCGCTTTGTTTACCTGTCATCTCGAGTGCAACGCGTGCTGAAGTCAAATGGATTACGGTAAAGACAGTAAGAATAAATACTCACTTCCAACACCGCTCGCCATTTTGTCATGATTGAATTCTTCAAGACTATTTATTCATAGGCGACAATGCAGGAACGTTACCCGGAAATTTTCACTTGCTTCTCGGGAAATGTAGGCACTATATGCATCTTTAAAGGCGTTCTGTTAAGAGTAGCATCAATGCTTGTAAATAAAATTCACGCAACATTATGGTTCCACGAGGCTATGTCGGCACTAAAGTGCGATTATTAGGCCTACCGGAAGAGCATCAGTTTCAACAGTTTTGCATGTTTTTCTTTTCACGTCATCATCTGGAATTGCACCTTTGGAGGCAGTAGTGATCTGTTATTTTGCAGACTGCAGTGAGGGCATCATTCGAGCAGCAGAGCATGACTTATGTGGATTCTCATTCGTACACATATTCATCGGTGTATATGCAGTCTGCGCCCCATTAATAGCGGGCTCATCTCTGTTTTGACAAGATATCAAAACAAAACAAAACAAACAAAAAAAACAAAACATTTTTTTAAGGTTAACTTTTCTTACTAAGGGCCCCACTACAGGCTTTTTGTAAATCGTGGAGTGAAATTCACTCCTTAGTGTAAGTAGGTAATATGTGTCTCATTACTCACAGGCCCATCACAGTATTAACATGTGTTAACAATAAGTTTTCTCATATCAGAGGCAACACGTAAATCGTAGAGTGCCACGCACAGCATCACCCATTGTGATCGATACGTTCATTCACAAACACACTTTGCATGAAAAGCCCACTTGATAAATGAAGTGATGATACATACTACCCTGGCCTATCCATTCTGTCTTGGTGGCCTATTTTAGAGTGTGTGAACTGTCTCCCCAATTATTATTTTTTAGTTAGTGCATTTGCTTTATTAAAATTGAAATAAATGGATAATGTAGTACATGTGGACATTATGTAAATCACATGCAATACTTAACGTATCACCATACATTCCAGCACCGTGTCACTAAAAGTAATAAAGCATCTAATAAAGTGATTACAGTTTAACCCTTTTGCATGCTTGACTCAAAGGGTTTTGTGGAAGGGACGTGAATCCGAAGAGAAGTTGGCCCTTTTCTCTTTATGACTTGAAGCCTTTGGCCCTGCTTCAGAGCAGCAGTGGGACTGATGCAGAATTGTGCAGTTAATTTGCACAAGTAACTTGGTGTGGACTGCAGGCTGAAGAAGCCCTGAGAAATGGCAAGATGGGCAGTGGTCGATTCTAGGCTCCCCCTCTCGCCATTCACTTTCTAGGACCTTGGGGGAACAAAGGGAAGTCCCAAAACCTATTCTCAACGGCGCATGCGTGGAACAGAGGTGGTTGGGATTGGATTGTGCATCATTGAGCTGAGCTGCTGTGACGCCTTGACGTATCTCACTACGGATTACTAATAAAAGTAGGTGTTATTTAGTCGCTGTATGCACTGTAAACTTCTGTCGTGATAATCTTAACAGTGATGATATTTGAAGCATTCGGTATGAATTCACAACTGGTTTGTGTGTTATATTTCATTGTGATTAAGGTATGTCGCTAGCGAGGACAGCTAAACCATATTTGAAGGCCTGGGGGCCATTGTCTATCGACGAGCAAATTTAGCGGCAAAATGGTTAACCACTTGGCTAAAGTTGTTAACAGTTTGGCTCCGCGTGTATGTGAGATCCTTTCACTGTAATATACACGGAGTCGAACGTTTCGCAGAGTATATACCTTGCTGGTTAGATCGCTTTGATCTTTTATTCTGTTGGATGCTATTAGCTAGCAACGTTTGTCACATGCTTCCCTGTTTAAAAAGGCTAGCTCACATAAGTCGAACACTGCTGAAAGCTAACCTAGCATTAGCTACTCAATTAGCGTGAGAATGGAACACATCTATTTTCGACATGTTAAAGACCCAGGCCTACTTTTAATGTTTTGGGTGTAATGCTGTGTATTAAAGCAACACGTTGTATTGTAATTGCGTTGTAAATGTATGGTTGGTTATTATTTGACATATTGGCCAACACAAATCATCAGCACGTTTCCTCCATATTTAGGTGGCTAATTTTAGCCATGTGTTCATTGTATCGGTTTAGCTAGGTAGATGCATAAATTGAAGGAAATTAACTCGCCATACGTTACCACAATGTGTCCTAAGTCAACGAATTTGAGGTTCGTTGGTCTTGCCTTATTATCTGATGAATTTTATGTGATAGGACGTAGCACTATTGTTTCTAGAATTCTTTGTCTGAGCGGGACAATTCACTAACTCTGATTTGGCACTGGCGACGAACTGGGCACATACAGTATTTCAGTTGTATGAGGCGTGTGTGTTCTCTGCTTAATGAGACTGTCCTGATGGTCATACTCACTTTTTAAAATGTCTTTCAATTTAGATTTCACCCGACCCTTTCCAAACATGGCTGATGAGGGATTTGTTGTGCGGGTTCGTGGATTACCCTGGTCATCATCCGTGGACGAAGTTTCCAGGTTTTTCTCAGGTAAAGGTATTACATCTTTTTTATATATATATAAATATCGGTTGAAGCTATATATTTAAGTCGAGCATTAGCAGATGTTTCGAACCTAATTATGCGTCCCTTGCAGATTGCAAAGTTGCAAACAATGGCACAGCGATCCACTTTACCTACACCAGAGAAGGGCGGCCTAGCGGAGAGGCTTTTGTGGAGCTGGACTCAGAGGACGACCTGAAGATCGCACTCAAAAAAGACAGGGAGACAATGGGGCACAGATACGTGGAGGGTAAGATATGGGGGGCTGGACATTACATTACACTTTATCCAAAGCGACTTACAAAAGGAGGACATAATAGCTAAGATGTGTAGAGATCATCGAAGGTACCTATATAAAGAGATGGTTAGTAGAAATTAGTTATGTTAGGAAGCAAGGCAGTCTCGGAAGAGAAGGGTCTTCACAAGCTTTTTGAAAGTCGAGAGGGATATTGCTGCTCTTGGACATATGTTTATCACGTGTTTATCAGCTGGGTGTTGTGTTCTGTCTTCAAATGATTATGGTTAAGTTGTGTTGTGTCTTGAAGTTATGATGGTAAAGTTGTGTGATAACGTCCAATCATGTGTTTTGCAGTGTTTAAATCCAACAACGTGGAGATGGACTGGGTCATGAAGCACACGGGGCCGAGTTGCCCAGAGAGCGATGGGGATGGGCTGGTGCGGTTGCGTGGCCTCCCCTTCGGGTGCAGCAAAGAGGAGATTGTCCAGTTCTTCGCAGGTATAATTGAACCTCCTCTCACAGACCTCTGCCAGGCATAGATACACTGGATTTTCTGCCAAAAATACACACTGCCTGTAGATTTCTGATGTTTTATTTCTTAGTGTGTTCTCCATTTACCCTCTCATATGCATTCAGATGTTTTGCTTTCTACTGATACTTAGACATGCCCGAATTAGATTCACTGGTCCATTACACAACCCAACAAACACCAACATAAACTGCTTACTTTTTAAAGTAAGTTCTCTTCTGTTCCTTAGGATAAAATGTGTGTTGTTTTTTTGTTTTGTTTTTTTTTTTGCCTTAGCAAAACGTTTTTGTTTTTTTTCCTTCAATCTTCCTCGTCATCAAAATGCAAACACTGTCACCAAATATCGGTGAATGTACTTACTTTGCTGGTCATGTGAAAACGCATCTAAGTTGAGTCTAACCTTTCTTCTTCTTGTTTATTGACTAAATTACCTTCTGTGTTGAATTAAGGAGATGAAGTAAGCGCACTGTGAATGGGCATGTGATTTAATGTGTCCCCTACTGGGGTTATTTGTCCTTGGGTTGAAGGGTTGGAAATCGTGCCCAATGGGATAACATTGCCGGTGGACTTCCAGGGGAGGAGTACGGGGGAGGCCTTCGTGCAGTTTGCTTCACAGGATATAGCTGAAAAGGCTCTAAAGAAACACAAGGAAAGAATAGGGCACAGGTGGGGATGGATGGTTGGCTGGTTAAGCTGCTTCTCTAAATGGAATTTAAACTGTCATGATGAGACACCTCTGTGGTAACATATCATTGCATAAAATCTGCATATGCTATATCAACATCTCACTGCAACATTAACGGACATGTAAAAGACTTATTTTTATTTTTTTCTGGACATTAATGTGTATAA
Organism: Coilia nasus; assembly: GCA_027475355.1. Classification (NCBI taxonomy): domain Eukaryota; kingdom Metazoa; phylum Chordata; class Actinopteri; order Clupeiformes; family Engraulidae; genus Coilia; species Coilia nasus. Next base: position 21,046,752 of record CM050214.1, read on the forward strand.
GTGAATACACATGGCTGCAGTTCTGAATGGATGAGGATATGGAGTGGTAAATCGTTTAACCTACTCTGCCTTTGTAACCTAGTGACCCTACCACAGGTATATTGGTAGTACATTCTAGTGGCCTATTTTTTAAAATCTGGAAATCAACTATGTTGAGGTGGTCTTAAAACTGTCCTCCAAAATAATTTAAATATGTAAAAAAGAATTGCACATTTATGTGAATATATAGCAACACTAATCTCCTGAACCCTCCAGAGTACTTGTTGGTGCCAGTTGTATTATAGTCCTCAGGGCCAGCCTCCCTGTTGTGCTTGGATCACAGAGACACATCTGGTTGAGACATTTAACTCCTCCATTGACCGATATCATACACTTGACATTCAGTCTAATGGTTTGTTTCTTGTATGACAGTTTGCCTTCTTGTACAGAACCGTGTAGGTCTGAAACTTCCAAAGTATGCCCTGGGAGGGTGGGAGGGCTCTCTTTTTTTATTTTTTTATATATATATTGTAGCTACAAAATGGCTTCATAAAAATACAAATAACAAAACACGGTCAATGTTGTAATTACGTCCTAAACAGACTGCACACAGACCTTCATGCCACATTGGTTCAGAGCTGTGTAAAAAAAAAATATATATGTCTTGTCGCTAATATGAAGGCCAGGAATATTTCTTTACATGTGCATCTTGATGAGTTCCTCTGCGTTGTGGAGTCATAACCTTTGTGCTAATGTGTGCCGCTGCGCTCCTTAGGTACATTGAGATCTTCAAGAGTAGTCGTGCGGAGGTGCGGACGCACTACGAGCCTCCGCGCAAAGCCATGGGCATGCAGAGACCCAGCCCGTACGACCGGCCCAGCGGCGGGGGCCGCGGCTACAACGGCATGAGCCGAGGGGGCTCGTTTGACCGCATGCGGCGCGGAGGCTATGGTGGAGGTGAGATGACCCCGACTAAGCATGCCACAGAGGTGCCGATTCCAACCTTTGGAAAGGGAAAAACCCTTCTGCCTGGGCACTTGACACAAGACATTTCAGTAATTAGCCACTCTACCTATGTGTGCTCAGTAGGGTCAGCTGGTTCAGAACATGGTTAAATCAGATATGTGTCAGGGACTTTACTTTCTGCAGCTGGCATTGACACCCCTGATGCACGCTCAGTTCAATTTTATGCATTACTGCTTCCTACTTACCTGTAGGGCCTGTAGGGTACATGCTACTCTAAATATGAAGGGTTGACATCAAGTGGTATTGACCAATTTTAAGTTTTTTTTTTTAATTCAGTGTAATGCATAAAAAGGAAAATAAAATGACCAATATATATATATTTTTTTTACCCAATTGCCTTTGTGTTCTCTGTCGTGCTACACAGAGGGTCGCTACAGTGATGGAGGCTCCAGTTTCCACAGCACAACAGGTCATTGTGTGCACATGAGGGGACTGCCATACCGAGCCACAGAGAATGACATCTATAGTGTAAGTGTCTTTACTTTGGAGCGGCGCACACTGCCAGATAAACTAATGAACCTATGACCTATTTGGTATCATAAGGAAAATTAAAACTAATGGTACTATGACTTGCATGTGCCATTATTAGAAAAATAAAAACTAATTAAGATAAAGCTTGCATGTGTTGGTAGAAAACCTAAAATCCTCTCCAGAAATTAATGAAATGGTGTCCCCACCCCCTTGTAGTTCTTCTCTCCACTCAACCCAGTGCGCGTGCACATCGAGGTTGGGCCAGATGGCAGGGTGACGGGCGAGGCCGACGTGGAGTTTGCTACGCACGAGGACGCCGTGGCAGCCATGTCAAAGGACAAGGCCAGCATGCGTAAGTCCCATAGCGGCACCTTCTGTGTAACCCACACAGGTCTTTGTATTTGAAATCTCCAGATGTCCTAGACAAAAACAAAAATCACAATTGTTGTTGAAAATTGCATTGCCACCACAGTAGTTTCGGCCTTCAAAAAGCCCTCTAGTGGCCTGGGGGTCCAAGCAGTTGCCTGTGTTGCCTGTTGGTAAGCTTTGCCTCTGATTGTCCATAGTTCCCATGCCACTGGCTTCATGTGGCTTTCTTTTTTTGTCTGATCTCTTCCAGAGCACCGTTACATAGAGCTGTTCCTAAACTCAACATCAGGGGGCAGCAGTGGAGGCTATGGCAGCCAGATGATGGGAGGAATGGGTAAGCTATGTAAGCAGGACCCATAGGGACATGGGGAGGGGATGCGTATTGCACAAGAGTAGGGGGATGCAGGTTCTTCATATTTATTTGTTTTTACAGGCAACCAATCTTCCTATGGGCACAGTAGCCAACAAATGAACACGGGATATCAGGGCGGCTACAGCGGGGGGTCCAGCATGGGCGGCTACAATGATTACAGTAAGTGTCAGCTTTGTGTAAAAGGGTAGAGACGGTTGGGGGACACACCGTGGTACAGTTGGTTAAAGGGAATTACATATTTCTGGAGACCCAGGTTTGTTTCCAAGCTGTGGATTTCCTGATCATTAAAGACAAAAAATAAAACCTTTAAAAAATAAATAAATAAATAACAAAATATGTTGCTAGCTATTGTGTTAAAAAGGAGTTTCATATCAGTAGCTCATCTTGTTCCTGTTGATCTTACCAGAAACACACAATGGTTTAAATATAGAAGGAGTGTCTGTTTTAGTGTTATTTTTGGATCACAAGAGATTGTGTGCTTGCCCTTCCTTCTTAAATTTCCCACTTTGAACTCTAGCACAAATATGTAGCTGTCAAGTCTCTCTTTCCCTATTCCTGGGTCCCAAACGTGTGTATTTCTGTCTCCTGTCAGGTAACCAGAGCGGAATGAACAGCAGTTACTATGGCAGCAGCCGAGGGTCCGTGGGCATGAACGGCATGGGGGGAGGCTGGGGGATGTGAGGGTTCAATAATTCAGCATGTCGGTGTTTTTTGTTTTTCTTCTCGTTTTCTTCTGTTTTTTTTTTTTCTTTTAAGTTAGATGCTGTACAGACATCTGTATTGCGGCAAAGACTACAAGGCCAAGGTTTTTTTTATATATATTTATCCCTCCCCCTCTGTTCTGTAACTTTGTTACTAGAATCTGTGCATCCTTTTTTTATTATTATTTTGACTTGTTCAGCGATAACAAATGGGTTGCGAAAAAAGTAGTCTCGTCTGGCTTTAAAGTTGCACAGTTTGTAACCCGTCCCAGCCAAGTGTGTGTTTTGTATATACAGTGACGACTGCTTGTCACTGAAGCTGCAAACATTTCTAGCTGTTTTCCTCTCAAGAGGTCAAACGTTCTTTACCTTTGGATTTAATATCAACTTTTATAGTGTCAACAGGCATTGTTGGAGTAGTTTTGTTTTTTTGTTTTCTTTTTTGTATTGAAATTGAGAAAAAAGGTTTCTTCATGCAAATTTAATACATGTGATATGCATATTTTTATTAATATTCTTAAGGATATTTAATTTCCTTCAACAATCTCTGGTTGTCCACAGTAAATAAAACTTATTCAAGAATCTTCTGTCTCGTCCATCCTTCTCAGATCCAAAGTCTTGTGATTCAGATGTTTGTGCAAGTACTTATATACCCCCTCCCCCCGGAATGTGTGTGGCCATCTCGCCATTGTGTTACTTCACCTGCCAAGACGCCGTAGATGTCGATTTTCGATTATGAATAACCCAAGAGTATCTGGTTAGCCTACAGATTTTGGCACATGGAAAATTCCAAGAGACGTTTTCAGCTATGGAAGTTAAAGCACAAAGTACATCCTCAGACTTTTTGAAGGTCTCGCAGAATCTAGGATTTTTAATAAACTGTTATTATGTCGACCATATCTGATTTATTCTTATGCTTCATTCTGTGCGTCGAACATGTCGACCTGTATTTTGGCTCGGCGCATTATTTGATTAAATGAGGTGTGGTTATGATTCACCAGGGCAGGAAGCACTTGAGAGGGCAAGCCTATATAATTACCAGAAGACTCTAGAACGGTCTACTCTATTGGCAGCTCGAAAGGTTGACTTCTCTCTTCGCATAGACGTGTCTCAGCGACAGATCTTTATAAAGATGGAAACTGGATTTGCTAACAACTTCTTCTGTTTTCTTGGTAAATTTTTTTTTATCTTAACGATAGGCAAGTGAGTTCAATATTTACCCACGTAGAACATGTTAAGAAAACGTGTTGCCTGCTTCTTGGAGAAAGCTAGTGTGTTTGATTTATCTGTCACGGTTAATAAAGTAATGCATTTAGAAAGTAGTCATGGGCTGTTAGTTCATCTTAACCCACATGGTCATTTACTTTTTAATTGTTTGCTTCTCCTGCAGTTCTTTTCAGACTGTGCAGTTGCGCATCCATATATTCAAGAGACACTTCGAGAATGGGTACAGACAGCTCTCGAAGTGACAGGCTGACAACATTTCAGGTTGAAATTTTCGCTTCTGGAGGTTATGAGACCGAAACTGATTATCGGGCTGCCCCAACTGGTGATTACATATTTTTACATCATATACCGCATGGCACCTAACCTTTAGACTTTTTACAGCCTGACATGCTGTATAACCTGTCAACCCGTTTCTGTAGCTGACACGTTACCAGTTACACAGTGTCATAAAGTAAGATAACTGTACCCTTATGTACATTTTAAAAGAGTAACATAACGCAGGGTGGTGTTGGATATGTTCAAACCACAGGGTCAGCATTCAAAGATTTTGTCTAATTTCCAGCTTCAGAGCAAACAACCATTCATCCTTCAGCAGTGACAGCCATGAACAGGACAAAAAATGAAAGCAATCCCTGTCTGGACAGTCATAAGAATTTCTGCATTTCTGGAACCTGCCAGTACCATATGGATTTAAATTCTATATCCTGCAAGTGAGTTCTCCGTTTCCTTTTTATTAATAATGTTGTCATTAGCCTTATATTGCGCATAACACATTACATGTACAGTTTGTGGTTAAAGACTGGGTAATGTTGTTGGCAGATGCCATCCAGGTTTCGAGGGTGAGAGATGTCATTCCATTAGCATGGAGCTAATACAACAAAGGGAAGGTTATGATCTGACGACTGTAATAATACCAGTGGTCCTCTCAATTTCATGTCTGGCTGTCTTCATCCTTTTGCTGGTGATAAGGTTTGTTAGTCTGCTTTTTAAACTTACAATAAATGTAATTATAGGTCACCACTGACGTGTAGCTCACTAACCCCAACTTTATTTTCAGACATCAAAAGAAACATAAACAACATGAAGAGTGTGAGGAAAAAAATCATCTTCAAATGACTCCTTTCCTTGAACTGTGAAATTAAATGTAAGTAAAAGTAAAGTGCCATAAAATGATGTATGTATGTATGTATGTATGTATGTATGTATGTATGTATGTATGTATGTATGTATGTATGTATGCATGTATGTATTATATGTACTGTATGTTTGATATTTTACACTGACTTCCTGCACATTTGATTGACTGTCTTAATGTCATCAGGGAAAAGGAGAAACTCTACCTCAGAATGCAAGATGGAAAAGGGAATTCAAACAATCTGGAGGGGTGTGTCTTGACACCTTGCTTGAGTTAAGTCACTCGAGGACAACAGATGCTGGATACATGATCTGGAACCATGAGAAGCCATGGTGTTCAGTTGGGGGGAATGTTCCCTGGATGTGACCCTGGAAAGATGGCTCTGACCTCTGAAGTTGAACCCTAAAGATAGGGACGCACCAGGTCTAAACCCGTCTGTCTGACCAGGGCCTGCTGTCAGTCAGAGGCAGTAACCTCAGTCAGCTTTGTGTTCTGTACTGTTGGCGCACTGGCACTGGCACATATAACTGGCCTAATGGAGGTGAAGGCTCCACCCGTCACCCTTGCCGGATATATTATGGACACACAAAAACAAGGCATCCGCATCAAGAAGATACAAAACAGTTACATACAAGCCAGCGTTGTAGAGGAGTTGTTCTGTGTTGAGATCACTGAGTGTACTTTTATAAGCTGCAGTTTGTCCCCCCCACTGATCCAATTGCAGTACCAGTTCGTTGCATTTTCGATTCATTCCAGTATGTTGCTGCATTTTGTTATATTGTCATTGTAATTTATTTGTGTATTTAAGTATTTATTTTGTATTTATTTTAAGTTGTACTTTATGAATGTATTTATTCAAATGTTTGTGACGTGTCATTTTACATCTATTTTTGCAGTTCTGTACGTTTCAGTATAACCATGTGTATAAAACAAATTATCCACTTTCATTACCAGCCACAAAGAAAATGCACTGTAATAATGATTTGATAATTGACAATAAATACAGCCAATACATAAACAAAAGCATTGTTTGTGAAATCCCAGACACCAGTGAACAATTAGGCCTAGGCTAACGTTGCGCTCACCTTGACGTTGATTACATTTATGGCAGTGACTTAGAAATCCCATTCCAATTTGGCCAGTCAAATGATGTATTGGAATCACAGAGAATGATAGCATGACATTCACCATAAACACTATGAGGCAAAGCAAGACACATCTGTGAAAGACAAAGCATGCATGTTTCTCTTGGTTGATGCAGCAATCATATTATGTTTCAGTCCCAATGAAGAGCAGTGACAAAACATAAAAAACACACTCAGGATTCAGCTGAACAACAAGCATCTCAAACTGTAGCCATTTATACTGTACATAAGACTCATCCTATGTCCTTGATGTAAATAATAATAATAAAATAATAATACATTTTATTTGTTACACGGCGCCTTTCAAAGCACTCAAGGTCACCTTACAGAAAAAAAATAAATAAATAAAGGAATCAACATTAAAAAACAATATCAGGAGCATACAAACAGTGAATCAAGATGGCTTAGAGCTCATATGCTAATTTAAAAAGGTGCGTTTTCAGTGCACAAATTGCGACACAGAGTCCTGTGTGTGGATGAATGAGGGAAGCAAGTTCCATAATTTCGGAGCAGCATATGAGAAGGCCCTTGCCTTTGAGTAGGATGTCTGGTTGGAATGAACTAGGTTGATCATTCAAATAGGTCTGCAGACCTTTCATCACTCTGTATGATAGTTACATTACTTTGAAACATTGCTTGGAATGATTTTTACTGGCCTATACCCCCACAACCCCAACAATTGATTGGTGCGTTCACACAGGTATCTGGGCATTGGGTGAATGTGGACCGTTCTTGTTACCATAAGGAGATTACCCTTGGAAGCTCACCTTCGTAGTAATCAAAGTGGCTGCTTCTTCATGAACATCATGGCAACTAATATGTCTTACACCTGTAAAGCTTAAATTAATTTTACATTAAGAGGATAGAGGTAATGAAAAATTAGGAAAAGAAAACATTGAAACATTCCAAAAAGTAACGGTATTTACCGAATCATCTGCCACTACCTCTAATGTTTACACTACGCCGTTTTAGTACCCTCAAGGCAAACAAAAGCAAATATTTTGTAACTATGCACATTCATTATGGAGTTTGTTGTAGGCTACCCATGATGCGTCATCACAATTGCCACACCCTGTGAAGTGCTCGAGCACACGTGTTTTCCCTCATCAACATGGCGGCGCCCATAGATTTAGAGTTGAAAAAGGTGATCTTTGATGCATTTTTGCAATATTTTGCTGTAACCTCTGAGTTGTTGTTGTTCTATTTTGTATTGCTAAGTACAGAGAGATTTGTGTCGTTCAAAATGTTAGGTAAAACCGCAAATATATTTAACGAGATCCGGCTGATATTGTTGGGTAACTATTAGCTTAAGCTAGCTAAGTAAGGTTAGCTGACTGGCAGATGATTTGACTTATAACCGTTTATTTGTGTATTTAGTTTTACAAGTTTGCATGTTTGTGTGTCACTGACATTTCAACGGTCAGGTCCATGCAACTACGAAATCGTGATTTGAACACCCGCCTCAATGTTCATGCCGTAATGCTACCTAGTCTCATTGTCACCTAGTCATTCTTGTTGTTTGAACCTGTAGTAAGTTGTTTTTAGATGCCAAAGCAGTTCCATAACTTTATTTTTTTCTGTGTTTGGTACAGACTGTCCTATACACACTGATTTGAAAAAGAATGTTTAGCCACCATATGTTCGCTTTGTACCGACAGGCCTTCGCCGAGCTGCAGGCAAAAGTCATTGATACCCAGCAAAAGGTGAAGTTAGCAGACCTGCAGATTGATCAACTAAACCGTGTGAAGAAACATGCCAATTTGACACATGTCGAATTGACACCGCTTCCGGAGAGTACGCACATGTACGAAGGAGTTGGTCGAATGTAGGTATTCCTTCATGCCCCAAAAATCACCCCTTTACATTTTGAATTCAGCCCCGTGTGCTTGATGGCGATTTGCTTAAGCTCGTAGTGTAAACGGTTTATATGTGATATGTAGAGACAGAAATTGAGATTGTCTCTATTGTGTTTAGTAAGTGTAGTGTTTGTGTTTCTTGTAAGGTTCATCTTGCAGTCTAAAGATGAGATCAGCAAACAGCTCATGGACAAGCAGAAGACAGCCGATGACAAGATCAAGGAGCTGGAGGTGTGTGTCATTACCAAATCCTTTTCTCCCTTGTCTTTTCCTATACCGGGTATTGTTTTTTCAACACTATTTCAACTTTGCGCATTAAAAATAGTTATATTTGCAAATAGGGTTGCCACCTATGTCTGACTAAAAGCCGGGACATTTCGGCAACCCAATCAACCTTTTTGTTTATAAGCAACAACCTGGGTGTCAGTGTCCCAGGAGATTTTTTTTTTTCTCCCCAGGACAGACCATTAAAAACCGGGACAATCAGGTAAAACTGGGACAGGTGGCAACACTATTCGCAAATATCCTTGTGATGTATTGCAGTTTTACAACAAACTATTCCGGTGTTCATCTGGTTTCTAATCATATAAATAGAATAGAGGGTGCATATGAGGTCAAAACGGGTCATGGTTTTACCACAAATTCATGGTGTGATCTTAACAGTGCAACGTGCTTACATGGATGTTGTGAATATGACTGAAGGGTAAGATACTCAGATGAGCTACTTAACCCTGTTCAGGTCAGGTGTATTAAACTTACTTGGCTAGGCTACCATAGTAATGAAAACCAAAAGAGTTGGTCCTAATCATCAGAGAGTTGGGGATCTGGGAAACTGATGCGTACAGCAGATTATTACTCCACTGCATCATCATACAAGGAAGCCCTGGTGAAAAACTACATGGCTTCAGTAACAAAGAAGCCTTGATGCTGTCGTAAATGTGGTGGTTACTGTGGGCTACGATGCTGACTCAGCTACTTCCCTCTGATGTTGAAATAAATCAGTTCAAGTCATGATCAAGTTCCTTTCCAGTGTAAATGAGGTCAAATACTTGTCTGGACACCCAGAGCATCATAGCTTTTTCTTGTGGTATTTCCAGTGTGTCCTCACAACCTGCCTGTTTTTGTTTTACTAGCTTTCTTTTTTTTCACCTGCCATCTTGGATCTACAGAACACTTTTGGACACGTGGAGAGATGTCATGGGTCCATAATAAGACGCCAAATACATGGGCATTGCCTGAGGTTTTGTGGCATGCCACCCTCAGCTAGAAAACGTGAGACCACGGCAGACCATAAATACAGGTTTCATTCACGGCCACTATTTTTAGAAAGAGGCCCATGCTTCTTTTTGTCAGCAGAGCATGGTGAGCCATAGGGACATGGATGAGGGCAACCCTTAAAGTAGTCCTCCCTCACGCCTTACCTTACTTCACACGCGTCTGGATGTGTTTGAGAACAGGTGTGTGGAAGGGTGTGTCATGGAGGGGAAATGGCCTGGGCACTTCTATGACTCAGCTTGTTGGCAGCTGTGCCATCAGGAAGGCACAGAAGTCCATTGGTCATGATGATATCTTGGGCTAAAGGGTGGTCATATGTTATTATTGTAATAAGTTTTTTTTTTTTTTTTTTTTTTTTTTTTTTTTTAATTAAAAAATTCTTTTGTCGTCTAGACTGCAGTTGGAGGTTATACACAACCTATTGGCTGTGCGGTGTGTACGTGGCGTTGTGTGCAGATAGATTAGAGATATTCCTGTATGTGAGTCTGTTTCCTTATCCAGCCCTTCTTGGTGGTATCACCTGATACCAAAGGTACTTTTTATTGTGTCATTTAGGATTGTCATCTCACAGCTTTGGTGTGAGACGCTTACTTTTATGCCATCTCACACACTAACCTGAGAAAAACGTCATTCCAATGGCTTCAGTGCATCTCAGCCTGAAAAATATACCAAGATTTTGTCCATTTTCACACCGCTGTTTAAGTTCAGTGAGCAGTTAGTCAAGAGCAGTGAGTCAGTGTGGACATGCAAGCCACAAGTACATCCTGTCTTCCTCACCTGCTTAATACTGTACATCTAAGAAACACTAAGCCTGTGTACTCTTTGGGCAATATAGACTGTTTGAAGAGAGTTTGGCAAAGAGATTGGCAGATGAAATGAAGGAGATCTGATGCTCTGTTTCCTGTCTGGGGGGAATTGTTGGAGCTTGTCCTCTGTCTGGCTGTGTGCGGGCAGCTTTTTTACAGCTCTTACACACCATGTGGCAATCACCAGTCCGTGTGTGTGTACTGTATGTGGCTGCAGCTGCAGCGTGTGTAGACTGGGTGGGATCGGTCATAAAGGACTGATTTCTTCATGTCTTTCAGCTGTTGTGTGTGTGTGTGTGTGTGTGTGTGTGTGTGTGTGTCTGGAATACGATTGTTTGCTTCTGACAGCATAGGGCAAGTGTGCGTGTGAAGAGTTCGGTAATGGGTGATGATGAAATATGTACTTTTCCTGATGCCAGACGACCCACTTAATCACCATCTCTCTGTTGTCCAAAAAGCATTCCTAAGAAATAATTTGATTCCTTGTAACCCATTCACTTAATCCATTAATGAAAATGATTATTCAGGCATTGTTTGTTTGCTGTTTGTAATTTAATAATTGTAGTCTTTTGAAATCTTCTGTAGAGAAGTTGTGTCTACTTTAGTTGTAGCTAATGTACATACTGAACAGAGATTTGTGTGTGTGTGTGTGATTGAGTCATCTTCTAATCTGACTAGACTGACGTGCGTTGTTTAGCTAGGATCTGTCGGGGCAGAAAAATGCGTAGAAGTGGGTGACGCGTGGTGGCTAACATGCTTGGTCTAGGTCTCAGCCTTCATCTCACGGCATTCATGAAGAATGCATCAGTTAAATGGAAATGCATTAGACAGATGTTTTCATCATTGTCTAAATACCCACATCGCAGTGGATGGTGGGCAGCTTCAGGGTCTTTCTTTGTCCCAGCGATCCTCTTCAACATAGCCTCCAAAAGGCATGTATGTGCCCTCAGCACAAAGCATGTGTCAATAACACATTGTCTGCCTGACTTGGAGATTTCAGAGAAAGTTTCACGCATCCTTCCGCTTTCCCGGCATAAGATTCCACTTGATGACAAGAGAAGGGGACGAGTGTAGAGTTACAGAGGTAAATGGAGGTGGAGTGGCTGACATGTACCACAATCTCGCTTTGGCAAAGTTTGAGCCAGCCTTCTTCAAAGGGCTTTTAGATGCCTTCTTCATCCCAGATGCATTGTCTCTGGCTTTGTTTGTCACTAGGACATATCAGCTTCACGTTCCTTGAACAAATCTTATAATTGCGCAAAATCAGAATTTTATGTGACATCTGATATGGTCTGCAATTTTGCCTAAAACCCAAATTATGTCACTTGAGGAAATGTGTGTGGGTGTGTGCATGTTTCTTAATATAGATGGATGAATGTGCCTTGTGTTATTCATTATGCTTTTCAGCAGTAGTTTTTAGCAAGTATAGTAATAATAATAATAATCTTATATAGTACAGTTCATACAAGATGCAGCTCAAAGTGCAAGTATTATCCTGGTATAAAATCAAAAGCATCATTAAGTGAAGCTTTGAGCTGTACTTGTAATGTTTTGGCCAGGCATGGATTTGTTGGGACCAATGGCTTGGTTTCTTTTAATAATGTGATGGCAGTCTACTATCTTGGCTGCCTTTTTTATGAAAGAAAAAGATAGGTCCAAGCAGCTTTAATTCTACACATTAGTAGGGCCAGTCGTAATATCTATGGGTGACCCTATCCTTTTATGGGCCTGTGCATCTGTTTTATAGTTATAATAGTCCAAGCCTAATCAGGAAAATGCATGTCTTTTTAAGCGTTTATGGTGTGTTGAAAGCTATTTAAAACTATGCTGTTTGGCTTTATAGCTTAAATTCTTTTATATCTAAAATTCTGAAATTCTTATGGTTTTTAATTCTGTTCACACATTTTCAACTAATTTTAATGCAAAACATCTGTCACAGGAATAGAGATTGTGATTCAGTCATTCAATTATCATTTCGCTGCAAGTACCACAACAAACCCTTGATGAGTCTTCCATGTGATTTCTTCGAAAACTGGTCTCGCATCTATCGCGGTGATGACTTGCAACAAAGGGCTATTTTTCCAGTGTCATAAGCGGGTGATGACAGATAAGAGCATCCATTCACTGCGAGACAATGAAGAACCTTTGGTTTGGCAGCTCCAGCAAACCACAGCTTCTCTCCGACTGCTTCAGGTTTCTGACTGGCAGCACTGGCAGCTGTCCATCTGTCCAACCTGCTCTTTGCTCTACAACAGTTTTGTCTGTTTTTTTTTTTTTTTTTTTTTGACTGTTTGAATGTTGTATCTGTTTTTAGTCTTTGTTATGCATAGGCCAAAATTGTAATATATCTAAGGGTGTTTTAATATTTGTATTACATTGTTTCATGGTGAAACTGTGGGCCAGTGATGACATGGTCTGATTCACTGTAGCACTTAAGGAATGTGTGTAGCATGTATGTGTGTGATTATTTTTATTTTGGTCGTAGGATCACTAGGATCACCTCACTGCCCTAGATCTGAAGCGCTGCTTCATCCTCTTTTGGTTGGGTCGTGCTTTTCTGCGTCACCACGCAGGCACTTCAGCCACCATATTTAGTCAGGTATGCACACCTGCTGGACACGGGGATGGCCGTCACAGGCTGACGGGCGTGTACATGGCAATATCTGGATAAGAGTCGTGACCAGTGTGTGACCCACTGCCTGTATATGCAGTCATTGGTCTGACCTATGAAAGCAGTTAGGTTTTACTGCCTCCTCCTCCTTCAACTCTGCTGCTCTCTCCCAATTTCCCAAACCTATGTTGGGCCACCTTGTTCGTTCAGTGTTACCCCTAAAAGTTTGTTGTAGCAGTGGTGCTGTCAGTGGAGACATGGTAGTAACCCAGATATGTTAGGGGTGGCCAGGGGCAGCTTGCGAGTTAAAAAAATGTGTGAGTTGAGACTTAAAAACAAGTCTTTCACACGGAAGCAAACATCCAGTAACCACCCTGCTTGTAGACATCAAAGAGAAGAAGCACTGGCTCCCTAGCGGAAGAATTTACTTGAGCTTGGTCAGGCCAGGCTTTGGTGATCAACACTCCCTCTGAAGGCTAATGTCGTCATATTTGGTCATTTGATATGTATTTCCAGAATGCAGACTCATTATTGTGATGATAACAGACAGAAATTGAACTCAGTTTATGTGTCGTTTGTGTTCATAGATTTTGCTGAAGAAGTTTAGGGTTTGTGTGAAACTAATGCTAATGTTTGTTATAGCAGTGGTGCTGTCAGTGGAGACATGGTAGTAACCCAAATATGTTAGGGGGGGGCTAGGGGCAGCTTCCGAGTTAAAAAATGTGCGCGTTGAGACTTTCAAACAAGTGTTTGGGCGTGCCTTTGGTTACACAGGTTGCAAATGAAAAGCGTTGTCGATTGTGATGTTGCTCATCGTCTGAGCAGGGGAAACACTGTCTGTCGTGTTGACCAGCGTTTCTTCAGTCAGAGGCCTTGAGTGCAATGTTGTTGCATTGTTTGTTTGATGAAAGCTTGTCCTATGTGTTCTGTTGGGGGGGGGGCATTATTACAGATAGCACCACGCTGACAGTGGCTATTAGATGGCGTGTCGCTCCGTCTCTCCAGTTATCATGGAAAGTTGCCTTTTTGTTTTTTCTTTCTCGCCATTGTAAAAGATAAAAAAGTAAGCAGACAAGAAGACAATGATGCCTCTGTAGGAATGTTTATTTCTGTTGAACTTACCAACATCTGTGTCAGTCAGCAATCTGGATGAGCAACCTGAAGGCATTTTATTATAGGACAGTAAGTATGGCATTCCTCCGGTGACCTTTTGAAAAGTTTTTTCAGAAGTATGATTTGCACAAAGGGGTGGTTGTTGCCAGAGTTCTTTTCCTGTTTTTGACGCTGCTGGTTGGAAAGTTGTGGGGTTTCACATCCCTCCCATTGAGAGCTGAATGTTCTTACTAAGTACAGGTGTGCAGTTTATAAGTTCATTGTAAAGTGAGTTAAGGCTGTATTTGTAAGATGCAACATTCCAGTATGTGAGGGAATACTTAAGTGTGACTTGAGATTTAAAACACCCTCTTGGTAGTGATCAGGTTTTTGATAGATCGTGTTACGCACACACACACCACACACACTCTCTCTCTCTCTCTCTCTCTCTCTCTCTCTCTCTCTCTCTCTCTCTCTCTCTCTCTCTCTCTCTCTCTCTCTCTCTCTCTCTCTCTCTCTCTCTCTCTCTCTCTCTCTCTCTCTCTCTCTCTCTCTCTCTCTCTCTCTCTCTCTCTCTCTCTCTCTCTCTCTCTCTCTCTCTCTCTCTCTCTCTCTCTCTCTCTCACTTCTCCTTTTTTGCTGGTAAAGCACTAATTATTATTTTAAATATTTTTTTAAACCAATATCTGTTTCATCATTAAACCATTACCTGAAGAACACAGTCTTGGCTGTGCACATGTTGGCTGTTGGTCACACTGACCTTTTGCTCTGGTCCTACAGTGTGCTCGGAGTGCTGTGGGAGAGTCACACTATGAACATCTAAGTGTAACATTGACAACAGCAACAGCATGTGCGGATGCTCCCACAAGCATATTTTTGTGCCTTTGTTTGGACATGACAGTGAAGATGTGACAGGAGATGAGGGTGAGGGAGAGATGGGGTAGGGTTGGGAAATGAGCACTGGTCAGGTTCAACCTTGGTCCCCATTGGCACTTCTACATTGGTACATGTGCTCTAACCACTGGGCCACAGCACCCCACCCCCCACCCCCAAGTATACTCTAAGGGCTCATTTCCACCAAACTCTCTGCGTATTCAGCGCGTGCCCGTTTTCTGTCCGTATTCGTTTAGAATGCACGTTAACAGATGAGACCATTTCCACCGCAGGCGTGATCTGAGCGTATTCTGCCCCTATACAAACCTATTGTACACGGATACGCGCTGTACACGCTCAAGCCGGTGGAAATGAGGCCTAAGATGGCTGTGCACAGGAGTCCATTTGAACTAAACTCAAGTTCACCTGTAGTATCTTGTGCACTGTAGCTTTGCTATCTCAAACACTGGGAACCTCATTTGATACTAGGGAAAAGCCTTGCTGGAAGTCATAGGGCCACACCACAAACATCTTTATCTTGTTTTTTTCTGACCCACACGGAAGCAAACATCCAGTAACCACCCTGCTTGCAGGCGTCAAAGAGAAGAAGCACTGGCTACCTAGCGGAAGAATTTATGAGCTTAGTCAGGCCAGGCTTTGGTGATCAACACGCCCTCTCAAGGCTAATGTCGTCATATTTGGTCATTTGATATGTATTTTCAGAATGCAGAGTCATTATTGTGATGATAACAGACAGAAATTGAACTCAGTTTATGTGTCGTTTGTGTTTGGTTTAGGGTTGGTGTGAAACTAATGTTCATGTCTTGTTTCCTCACAGCAAAAGAAGACCTACCTTGAGCGCAGCGTGAAGGAGGCTGAAGACAACATTCGCGAGATGTTAATGTCCAGAAGAGCCCAGTGATGCTTGTTTACACACACACACACACACGTATGAAGACAAACACTCGTGTTTGTAAAACATGTTGCAGAGTGAAATGCCTTTAATGCACATGTTTTGTGGGGGGCTGAACTGAGATGAAACGACTTTAGTGCGTCTCTGCATGATGTATGGGTCTGTGTCAAAAGTCAACGTCACCAAAAACTGACCGGAACATTAGCCTAAAGATTTTTCAGTTAGTTTTTTTTTTTTGCGTAAATAAATAGAGAACTGTCTTTTGTTAACGCACCAGTTTGACACACCAATAAATTGTTATTTATTGCAGACTTTTTGGTTTGACTTTTTGAAACCTTGAAGTAAAGCTGTCGTCATTTCTTTCAGGTTCTCCCTGTGTTTCTTTGTAGTTGTGTGGAGGCAGTTGGCATCTTACTCAGCCAGTCTCGTCTGTGTTGACACCACTGCGGTAGTGCAGTCCATGTATTCTCTTCCAGTAGGAGCCAGGAGTGTATGGGAAGGAAGAGATGTGATTGACTCCCATGTACGCCAACTCACACAGAAAGTATGCTTCCTCTAAGGCAGCTGACTGCTTATGACACTAGATACTTGCCTTATCTTAGCTTAGACTCTTAAAACACATAAGTGTAGTTACATTTTCCATTTTATATGTAATGGGTAGAAGTTTATTAGTCTACACCACCTTTCAGTATTTTTCTCTGTGTGTACGCTGTGTATTAAGGGGATGCCAGCAAATAAAGTAATGAGTCATGTTACAGAAAGGGTTTTCTAATCTAAAAGTCTCATCACCTGATGGGTTGTATCATACACATAAGACCTCAAATGTGTTTTCATACCAGATTATAGGTTTCAAACACTGAACCTTCTGCTTAAACCCTGGGGTTGCCATGCCTACCTGTGTGGGGGTGTGTTGATTCGGGCTCAAGCTGACTTCAAGATAAAAGCCCCTATTTACTCATATGCTACCTTTCCAGACATGTTTGAAGTCTTGTTTATTTTATACATCCCTTTGCTGTCTCTAGGCACTGATGTCACTGGTGTTGATGATGTTATTCATCTGTTTCGGAGGGCCTTTGGTCAGGGACAGCCGAGTCTGACACATGGTCTCAGTTTTTAGGTGCCGCCCTGTAGGAATCTGACAGCAGATCTTGGTATTTCAACATTTCCAACGAACAGATAGCATCGTTCAGTAATGGTCTGCTGAGATGAAATCAGTCTTCCAGTGAAAGATGAACTGCACTTATGATCTTTCATCACTGATGAACCATTAACTGAAGCTCGATGATGCACAATACATGAGTGTTTGGCACCCTCTTGTGGACAGCATGTGGCCCAGGTTTGCATTTGAGTTACCAGATTTATTTGTTTAGTTAGTTAAGAGACAAGGTAACAGACAAAGTAATGTGACACATGCTTTCTGCGCACAGTCGTGCTTTAGGGCTTTAGGAATATACCAGTAGACTTGATCTTGTAGCATACCATCATAAATGAATGCAATTTAAAAGATAAGTCGATTAGTTATTACTGATTTTCCTATGGTGTTTATCTCCACCTGCATTGAAATTGTGTCCACCCTACATAACACAAAAACTCGTCCTAATAAATTATTTAAGTAGAATGCAATCTCACCACGCTGAACTCAATGTACAGACAGAAAACAAATGAAATAGAAAACCAGCCAGCACGCAAAAAATACTAAGCAAAAAAAGGTTCTTCTGTTCACTTGCAATAGCTTATACAGTTAGCCCTCACTTGCTCTTATAACATGAAGAACCTACTACCATTCCAGGGATTTGAGAAAGCTACCATTTCAGAAAACTACCACTGAAAAGTCAGCTGAGATTTAGGAATCACTCTCTCAGAAATAGCAGTCATTAGTGTTGAAGTATTTCTCAAATGCTTACACACTATCGCCAGGTTTATGAGCTACAAATTCAAAACCAAAACACCATTTATCAAGAAACACACCAGTTTCTTTAAACTATAGACATTGTTACCTTGTTCAGACACATCATTCAGATTTCTTCTATCAGTGCAGCTTCTCCACACACAACTGTGCTTCTCTACACCAAATGATCATTTTGAAAGCATTAGCTGTCAATAGCCAAGAAATAAACAATACTGTTCTCAGACCAGTCCAAACCTTTAGTATTTACCCCGTAGATTAAAAGTGCTTTGGATTAGTTTGCATAGTTTTCTTCTTGTCCACTGGATGTCAGTTAAAGACTGCAACCAAACCTGAGCCACTCCACCATCCAATTCTGTATCATCTTTTTAGCAGATAACAAGCAGGTGTTTTACCTACCACTGTATTGTAACTGAGAGTTGTCCTCTGAATATCTGTTAGTAATGTCCTGTGAATCATCTCTTTATTTTGACTAAAAGCCCAGATTCACTTTTTTAAAACATGTAACCAGTGAGTTAGTCAATATAAGCCTTTTCAAATAGTTTCAGCATAAAAAGTTAATTGGAGATCGGTCTATAACTGTATGAAATTTGTCTTTTTGAAATGACAATCTTATAATGTGTAGTTTCTTGTTATTCTAAACAAAAGGACAGATTTATGTGTGTTGTACGTATCACCCACACACCCAACACCAATGAATACCAGAGGCCACAGAGTTATGATTGACTCACAGATAAAGATGGGCACCTTTGCCAAAAGGTTCACTTTCTACACCCCTTTTGGAAAGCAAAGATCGCCCTTTCTGTGAAAAAGTGGAAGGCTCTAGGTAACGTCAGTCTTGACGGACAGTAGCGGGTAAAGTTCAGTCAAAAGGGGAGATTATTAACTTGCCTAATCTGCATCCCCTCTCCTTCCCGCTTCCATAAAATTCAATGGTGTCCGGCTGGTGAAGGAGGTGAAGAGCTCAAGTCTTCAAACACAAGCGATCGGCAAGTCCAGACATACACAGCAGCACAAGCATATACAGTTATATCCGCGCACCAATGGATGACACTGACAACACACTGGACCAGAAGGTGAGAAAAATAGTTAACTTCTTAAGTCTTGGTAGTGAATTTTTTTTTTCCAAGAGGTTTCTGGTGGTACTTTATCAGTTAAGAAAGTAAATACAAATTCTATGTTTGTGCTTGGTAAACATGAAATAGAAGGCAAGACATATTCTTTTTCATCTGATATTAAATTTGACTTGTTACGCCACACTGATGCTTTGTGAAATGGATTTTTGTTAATGATTTTCGCAAAGCTATTCATGAAATGTGGATGTGTCTACTTTTAAAGCCATGCCATGTTTGCTTTCTCTTTTCCTGTTCAGAATTTTTCTACAATATCATTGGAAGCATAATCCAGCCTGAAAAAAAAAATGTCTAAACCTATTCACCTACCTACTTTACCTCTAAATTACAATCTGCTAACAGTGTTGGGTGACTAAGGACACCAGTCTCTGAATGAGGTATTTTGCCTATGTGTCGATTGCCCTGGTTGTAAGAATGAAAGTTGTGATGTGTATCATTTTGCATCTTTGGCAGGATGAAGACAGGAAGGAGCAACCAGATAAACCAGGCAGCTTATCTCAAACCCAAAAGTCCCAGCCAGGGTTTGACATGATTTACCGGATCGAGGATGTCCCTCCCTGGTATCTCTGTGCACTTCTCGGCCTGCAGGTACACAGTGGTGCCACACCGTCACATGTAAATGGGTTAGTCTTTACCATCTGGCAAGTGGTGGCCCGTGTTTCTGCATCTGAGGCCGACCCGTTCACACCAAACCTGAGCTGTGTTTAAGTGTACCCTCAGAGGTGAGTTAGCTGGTGGGTCACCCATGTTGGTGGCAGTAAAAGCTGTGGGTGACCCACTGTTTTGCTGTGCTTAGACACGGGAAATTCGCCAGTGTAAAAGGGACCTCTCTGTGTGTTCCAGCACTATCTGACGTGCTTCAGTGGAACCATAGCGGTTCCCTTCCTGCTGGCCGACGCCATGTGTGTGGGCCGAGACCAGTACACCGTCAGCCAGCTGGTGGGAACCATCTTCACCTGTGTGGGCATCACCACTCTCATTCAGACCACATTTGGCGTCCGGTAAATAAGTCACCTTTGTGTGCCACTCTCATCTACTGTAGGCTGACTTTGGGTGTCTTAGCAAAACATGAACTGCCGTTGGTGTGTGTGAGAACATATGTGAAAAATAAATGTCTGTCCCTTCCAGGCTTCCATTGTTCCAGGCTAGTGCATTTGCCTTTCTCATCCCTGCTCAAGCCATTCTCAAGCTGGACAGATGGAAGTGTCCTCCTGAGGGTATGACTCGACCCAGATCCTATTTAAGAGTATTATTTGGCACTTTTTATTGCCTTTATGGATATAGGACAGTGAAGATAAGACAGAAAATGAGAGGGAGAGCAAGATGGGGAAGGGACTGGAAAATGACCATGGCCGGTATCAAAGCCTGGGTGCCTGGGTTTATGGTATAGGATCCTTAGCCAGCACTGCCACAATGTCTCCAATTCTATGTATGTTTTTAGGTTGGAACTAAATATAGCACAGTTAATTTCTGGAATGCTGTAGTATTGCATTGCTGTCTTTCAAGTCTGATTTGCTGCTGTTTTTTTTTTTTTTTTTTTTTTCAGAGGAGATTTATGGGAATTGGAGTCTCCCTCTCAATACCTCCCATGTGTGGCACCCCAGAATCAGAGAGGTAATCAGAGAGGCTCTTTCCTACATGCCACATGCAAAAAATACAGGACACATTTTACGTCTTTGAATCGTTTCCAGAGTGGTGCCCAGAGAAATAAACCCATGTATCAAAAACTCCTAAAAAAGTCAGTTGGTACTCTGTCTCACTTTTGTAATCCATTTAAAATGTGTCCTGTATTTTTGGCCCGCCCTGTATAAGAGTTTAATTAATGTACTTTTACACTGCTCGTTTAGACAGACAAAGCATTCCTGGTTGGTTGAATTAATTTCACATGCTGCTAATACAAATGGTACCAACAGTGGCTGGTACCCAAAATGTTCGTCCCTAAATGCCAGTTTGTACCAAAGATTCACCGTGATATTAAACTACTGTGGAGGAATTAGTGTGGAGGAGTCGCTGGTTTCAAAAATGTGTTCAGCTGTGCTCGTTGAGAATCTTTGGTGTGAACTAGCCTTAAAGCTGTCTGGCATTGTGTGTATGTGTGTGTGACCTGCAGATTCAGGGTGCCATCATCGTGTCAAGCTTGGTTGAGGTGCTGATAGGCATCCTGGGGCTGCCAGGCCTGCTGCTGAACTCCATAGGCCCCCTGACGGTCACGCCCACCATCTCTCTCATTGGCCTGTCCGTGTTCCAGACTGCAGGGGATAGGGCAGGGAGCCACTGGGGTCTGTCTGCGCTGTACGTTGGCCCTCTGCTGTTGCCCCGTCTTTTCGGATCCCTTTCATATTTCTTCTTCTGCTCTCCCCATTCCCACTTGTTCACCGCCATCTTTGCTTCTTGTATTGCTTTCTTGTGTTGTCTTGTCCATCGTCTCTAGTCTTTATTAACTGCTATATCTCTCTACATTCTTATGAAGTGACATAACACTTGTATTAATGATATGATTATTGATTATTTAATACCAGTGTAATAATCTATATAATTCATGTTCATGCAACATAATGACCATTTATCATGCATTCCTACAGCCCGTTTTAAATGAGGCACTCTGTGTGTGACCTTCTCCAGGTGTATCTTCCTCATTGTGGTGTTTGCTCAGTACTGGAGGGACTGGGCGGTGCCCATACCCACTTACAGGAGAGGGAAAGGCTGCACCATTACTAAATTCCAGATATTCAAGATGTTTCCGGTTAGCACGCTAATGACACCTTTTAAGACAACATCTTTCATTTTATGACTCTGTGTAAATGCCATGGATCACTTATGTACAAGCATTTTGTGTGTCATAGATATAGATACTTATAGATGCATCGGTTCTTCCTCTGTAGTTTACATTTAGATGCCCTCAGATTGAACAGTCTGGAGAATTACCAGCTGAATTCACTCTAAAAAAAAGCAAAAAATAAGCCCTGTACACATGTGATATAATTCTATTTTTGTGTGTGTATTCATACCTGTCATCCATAAATCATTTGTTCAAACCTTTTCTGTGTTTTTTCCCCTAATGTATAGATTTTGACTATTTATTAACTGCACTGTGGAAAGCAGACAAGAACCTGACTTTACCCCTGTCAGTTCATTGGTGTCTGCTAGCCAATACTGTACATCAACACTATTGACCAGAGGTGGAAATCCTGGCTTCAGAAAGTAAACATCCTGTCATGTGTTTATTCTACCTGTGCACTTAGAATGGGTGATTTCAGTATGAGTTTGTTCAACGAATAGGCTGATGAGTTGGGCTAATTTTGATCAACTTCAGTAAATGGTTCGAACAACTATGTGACAGGACCTCTACTTTCTGAAGCTATCTTTCACTTTCACTTATCACTTCCCCTCTTGATATAGTTTGTCATTACACCATGTCATATCAATATCCAGGTGTAAAGTTCTGTGTTTTTACCTATAGTATGTATCATCTAAACTGAGCCCTGCTTTGTACACTATGTAGATCATCATGGCTATCATGCTAGTTTGGCTGGTATGCTACATCTTCACTCTGACTGGACTCTTCCCGACGGATCCCAACCACTACGGCTTTAAAGCTCGAACGGACGCCCGCGGAGAGATCATGAACCAGGCCCCCTGGTTTCGCATGCCCTACCCATGTGAGAAGCACTTCTTTACAGTGACTCTTTATGACACTTAGCTATTCTACTGCATTTTATACACATGGAAAATCTGGCTTAGGAAAGCAAATGCCCTTTCCACCAATTGATCAAAATGATTCTAATTAGCACAGCGTTCTCAGCCAGGCAGATGAGGTAGATTCAGTGCAGACTGAATGTACAGCTCTGGAAAAAATTAAGAGACCACCTCTGCATGTGCGACAGCCGTTACTTTACAGTATCAGTTAAATTTGGAATTTGGAAAACCTGTTGTCAGTAGTTTACAAAAATGTTCACTTTACTCACACATAAGCCTATACCTAGAAATATGTAAATCAGAGAAACTAATAATTTTACAGTGGTCTCTTAATTTTTTCCAGAGCTGAACATATGGTTGTATGGTTACCTTTGGAAGCCAGGGTTCTAGCCATCCTGGTTTCAGAAGCTACAATTAAAAATCACTTACTTCTTCTAGTCATTTAAGTCAGCTGATTGAAAAAATACCTGGTAGAAAAATACATTTGTAAAATCATCTGTCTTACACAGGCATAGGTAGAACCAGGTAATTCGGAATATGTGGTACTAGATTGTAGCTTCTGCAGACAGACACTGCTGCCATGCCACTTCATACCTTAAAATCACCCTTTTAAACCCTCTTAATTTACTGTAGATACATCTGTTTAGCATCTTAAAGATAATGTTAAACATTCCAGTGTCTTAAATTGTTCTTTACAAGCAAAGCATTCCAAGTGACTGTCTTGTCTAGGCCAGTGGGGGTTGCCGACGGTGACGGTTGCCGGGGTGCTGGGCATGTTCAGTGCCACCCTGGCCGGTATCGTGGAGTCCATAGGGGATTACTACGCCTGTGCTCGCCTCTCTGGGGCACCACCGCCCCCCATTCATGCCATCAATAGGTGAGAATCATCCATTTTGGAAAAGGTATAGATAACCTGTTTAAGAGGTTTACACATTTTATCAGAAATGTGCAAGTTACAGACCGTAATGTAAGTGAATTGGCAGTAAATCAAATACAAGATCCTTAGTAAATTCATGTAATGTAAAGTTCATTTTAATTTGTATAGGACTTCTATGAAACATACACATGTTGAATGAGAAATGAGTGTGTGGATAATTTATGAGTAAATCATATAGGATGATTAAGGATAAATGAATTAGGATCATATAGGACATCATTCAAATTTGGTGCAAGTTTTATTCTATTTCTTTTTCATACTGTCACGCAGTGCTAGATGAGTTTGTACAGGCCTAGACAAGATGTGGTAACATGCTATTGCTGTCACCATGCTCCCCCTGACCACAGAGGCATCTTCACGGAGGGCGTGTGCTGCATCATAGCAGGACTGATGGGCACAGGGAACGGCTCCACCTCCTCCAGTCCAAACATCGGGGTTCTGGGCATCACAAAGGTAGCCAATTAATTAATGACAGCCAGTTGTAAAGTCAAAACCCAACAGAAGATAAGACAGATAAAACATGAGGATTTCGCGCTAGGTTTGGTTCACGAAAGCTGTCAGTGTGTTTCCCAACAGCGCAGGCTACTTAGTCACATGCCGCGTATAAACAGATCTTGGGTTACATATTTGTCAGCCAGATCTTATCACAGAAGGCAAGGTGTGTCAAATGAAAGGCCGCAGAGATAATTAGCCGTGTCATTCCTGACAAACTCTCACGTGTTTCCGTTGGAAATCGTGTCCCTTGGCCTTGTTTATTTGCCCCCTTAAGGAGGTCATGTCATCAAGACCTGGAATCTGAGAGAACTCGTGAAACATTTACATTTACATTTGCCTGTAACTCTGTGGAAATACACAGTAGCACTGACAAAGGCCACTTTAAGCTCCAAGAAGAAGTCCGGTTGCTTACAACGTAGCTCCTTTGACTACCATGACCTGGGTGAATGAGAATCTACACAGTCATACACAGTAGCGCGTTGTCTAATGCGTCTAAACTACCAGTCACTACAAGAGGAACAACATCCCTCTCGACCTTCAAAAAACTAGTGGAAACCCTTCTTTTTCAAGACTGCTTCCCTTCCTAGCAAAACTAATCTCTACTAACCACCTCTTTACCTAGGTGCCTTGTGCTTGTATTAGTGTGTAGGGGGTGTGTGTGTCTGAAGTGTCCCTGCCCCGGGAAACTTGGCTAAGGCACATGTATCTCCTTGTGTGTATGTGTATAGACTGTTTACTCTGTGTTTACTCTACACCTCTGTTAGCTTATTATGTCCTCCTTTTGTAAGTCGCTTTGGATAAAAGTGTAATGTAATGTAGTGTAATAAATGCAGTGTGGTGTGTTTTTGTGCTGTGGCGTGCTCCTTGAAATAGGTTGGCAGCAGACGAGTGGTCCAGTATGGCGCTATTATTATGCTGCTTCTGGGAACAGTGGGGAAGTTCACGGCCCTGTTCGCCTCCCTGCCAGACCCCATTCTTGGTGGCATGTTCTGCACGCTCTTTGGTGAGGAAGTGACATCATACACACTCCATGGGGGTCATAACTCTGCTTTAGAAAATAATGCCCACTAGGTAGCAGTATGGTGGTGATAGTTGAATGATTTTTTTCTCCCTGTGCACATGCACTTTGAATGTCTGTGTCCATGAGTTTGAGATTATACACACTCCGCATTGCACACAGCAATTTCGATGTCTCGTGGATGTTTTCAACAAAGACATAAAATGTTACAATTTTTTTTGTGCTTTTAGTTTCAGCACATTGTGTTTGTCTACACTAGTGACTTGAAGACCACATCACATTTTAATGAAACAATACATTAAGCTAGGAAACTGGTGTGGGTTAAAAAAAACTTTCAGTGCATACGTCTGTCTCCTCGTATACTGATCTCCAGTCCCCTCACTCTGTCTTTTGCGTTGACCAGGAATGATAACAGCTGTGGGGCTGTCCAACCTACAAAATGTGGATCTGAATTCCTCCAGAAACCTCTTTGTTCTGGGCTTCTCCATGTTCTCAGGACTCATGCTTCCCAGCTACCTCGACACACACCCAGGAAGTATCCAAACAGGTCATGAAGTTTTAATGAAATAGCCAGTTGGAGAACATTTATCATATAATTGTGGGGGTATCTGGCTTGTTGTTAAGCCTTTAGTTGTGTATTTCTTCATCTCCTTCTTTAAGGTGTTCTATATGCTAAAAATATTCATGTATGCGAAAACAGGATGTTACATGAACTTTGCTCTTTGGCTTTGAAGACTCAAAACAAAGTGCAAAGAACTAGGTGGTCTTATATGTCTTCTCATTAACTCTGTCTGCCTCTGTAGGTGTCCCTGAGCTAGACCAAATCTTCACTGTTCTACTGACAACAGAGATGTTTGTTGGAGGTTTCATTGCATTTGCATTGGACAATACCATTCCAGGTATGCTGAACCCTTTCATGCCCTTTAGAAAATGTATTCTGTGTAGGGTATTTAACAGGGTTTCCATTTTACCAGCCCTTCCAGTGAGGTAAATGTCACTGAAGGGCTGTTTCATGATTTACTACAAAGACATCAAAATGTGCACGTAGAACATTGTGTTACATATTACATATGGACTTACCAGCAATTTGGACTATTTTAACTAGGCTCCCCCTTGCATTGTGGATCTGCGCCAGGTTTTATCCTCAACTAAAAAGACGAGTATGGGGAGTTTTGGGTACACTAGCATTTTTGGGGGGCCCAGAGATGAACCCCTTAAGCCCCCTAATCGAAATTCTACATTATGGCAATGGATAGCATAATTACCTCCACCAGCAGAGGTCATGTAATCACTGGCATCTGTTTGTTTGTTTGTTTGTTTGTTAGTTAGCAACATAACTCAAAATGTTATGGATGGATTTTGATTACATTTTCAGGGTAGGCCAAAAATGAGCTAACTTAAAAGTGATTAGATTTTGGTGGTGACCTGAGCTGCCCTGGCAGAGTTCTGTGGTCTCAGTGCTAAAACCTTCATAAGAATACATTTAAAGCTTATTATTATTATTATTATTATTATTATTATTATTATTATTATTATTATTATTATTATTATTATTATTATTATTGTTGTTGTTGTTGTTGTATGATCACAGTCAGAAAGGAGGTATTATCAAGGGTATTATTAAATACAGCAGTGTAAATATGGAATGGTGTACAAGCATTCATGGCTGTTTCCCCTTAACAGGCACAAAGAAAGAGCGTGGACTACTGGACTGGAAGTCTGCCGACAGCTCTGGTGGGAGTTCGCTGGAGTCGTCCACGTACGACTTCCCCGTGGGCATGGGCTGTGTGCGCCGCCTGAGCTGGCTCCGTCATGTGCCCATCTGCCCCACCTTCCAGGGCTTCCGCCTGCGCAAGTGCAAGACCAACACGCATGACATGATAGAGGCCGCAGCCTTGGAGGGAGACTACCCCACGAAAGAAACATTCACCAAAGTATAGCCCATATATATGTCCTGTGGAACTGCAATAGGTTTTTCTTCAGATAACTGAATTTCTCACAGATAACTTTTGAGTTGTACTTCACTGTTTTTTGGTTAATTTATCAATCATTACAAACTACCTAGGACTATGTACAAATATGTACGTTGAAGTGTATTTATATGTATTTTTAGTTGTGATTGTGTAGTATTAGTTCATTATGGTTTGTGTCATGTCCCAACTCATGTCACTGAAAGTTGGGCCAGACTGTAAGATGCCATTCGTCTTCACAAGGCATGTTTGTTTACAGAGAGGTGTTCTTTTCACATGCACCATGGCTGCATGGCTGTAGTCTGCTACACTTTTTATTTTTATTTAACTTCATGTGTTTTATCCCTTCCTTCATTGCTGGCTGCCTGTAAAAATAGTGTGTGTGACCTCAGAGAGGAGGTTCTAATCTATACTGACGCAGACAGACACCAGACAGTCAGCTTCTTCATATTTCACACATTGTTGGGTTATGTATGGTTTCTGATGCCACTGCAGTAATAAATTCAAGAAGGCTATTTATTATGTTTGTTGTATTTATTTCTGAAGTGTACAAAATTCACATTCAAGTGATCCATGTGGTTAGTAATGCAGTAATTTAAGAAGTGAACACTAAAACATAAGCATGGAATAGTACAAAGGTGCAATTTATCTCTATTAGGAGTAAAAGTCAAATGCAAAATGTTAGATGCATGTACTTATACTGCCACTGTCAACTATCAACAGCAAATGTCCACTATTTACAAATATATTACCACGAATACAAGAAAGTTGTAACAAAGTTGAAAAATATTTTAAGCCATCTTCACCATGAATTGAGCAATATTGGTACTGTATACTGTATAATAGGTTAATGTACCTTGGAATCCAATGCAGACAGGATAGTACATCCAGTGCATCTCTGTAAAGAATTAGTGTAAGAAGGGGCATGTTGCAGCCATCACCTATGTCATATCAATCATAGCAACATTGATCCGCTGTCATTAATTTGAGAGGCTCTGTATCAAAAATGACAATATATAAATAACCCAGTGACATTTAAGGTACATGTAGGAACAAAACTCTCCCAGTAAACAGTGATGCATAAGGACAATCCACTCACCCCATCCTTAGGCCAAAGTTTGTTTTGCTTATTTCCAGCTATTACATATCACCCCATATAAACACTGTGTACAAAAATATAAGAACTCTTAAGTCACTCCATTCTTATTTATCATTCCCAGTGCACTAGAAAACTGTTAAGCTAGTTTAAGGAAGTGCAGTCTTTTTACAATAGTTATTGTACAGAACACAGGTGAGCGCCACTGCATCTATCACTTACGTTACACTTCAATTTCACCATGCCACAATCACTGCCACTCTGAGAAACATAAAAACGTGTCAATGTCCTACCGGTGCTCCCGTCAGTATTACTTTTATCAGCCCAATAATAAGTTAAACTCCTTCCGGTGTCCTTCCCCTCTTGTGTGCTCGAAATGTATATGTACGTATGAATTTGTAACAATCTTATTTTAGAGGTAGACTGTCACACATTCCATTCACTTTCTTTAGACTGAACGGCCATCCTGTTTTCAAGTAGAGGTCATGTTTTCTGACACAACAGTGGCGCAGAGTATCTGCAACCACTGCGAGAAGCGTTTGCTGTCTAAGCTAAGGCCTTAGA
The DNA here is from genome assembly GCA_027475355.1 of Coilia nasus. NCBI lineage: Eukaryota > Metazoa > Chordata > Actinopteri > Clupeiformes > Engraulidae > Coilia > Coilia nasus. Next base: position 21,075,419 of record CM050214.1, read on the forward strand.
CTAGTCTAGTCTAGTTTAGTTGTCAGAAATTCTTAGTATTTTAATTAAACTACTGTACACCAATTTCATTTACTAATGCCTTTAACTGATTGTTGAAACACCATGATTTGTGAGGAATCATTTTGAACAGTAATTTAGATTTTGAATACAGGATCTGCCTCATCACTAAAAAAGACACACACTTAGGAGACATACATATATACATAGATCATTCAGAATACACACTGAATCATAGATAAGATGCTCCAACAGGAAGATAGCATAAATGCAAAATGTTTTGACTGCTTATATGTCACTTTGAACTGTCTGACTGTTAAAATAGGCCCTGCTGGCTGGGAACGGTAGTTCTCCTATACTGCTAAAAACCTAGGGCAGATGCAGCTCTAAGCTAGCAAAGGCGGTTGTCTACCTTGTCACTAATAACACTGATCACTGATTCTCCATGTTGATTTTCAAGTAAACTAGACAGTAACTGCAGTCAGATACACAATACCACACATTTAAGATTCTTTGCATGAAAACACATCATATGGCAAATTCAAGGCTGTGTTTTTGTGGTATGGAAGAAAACAAAGAATTTCAACAGATGTGCACATATTTAAAAACTCCTCCTTGTTTTGACACAAAAAGCCTCAGTAACAGACGTTCTGCCCGACACATAACCCATGGTCATCCTCTATAAGCAGCTTAGTGAAAGTATTACGCCAGTCCTCCCAGATACTCCTGGGTCACCTCAGGGCCCGGGGTGGGGCAGTACCTGTGCGTGTGCCTGCAGGTAGGGCAGACAGCTGGGGGTGTACACGGCAGGGAAGGGCAGAGGCACGGCGCACGTAGGGGACATTACAGCGCTGGGCACCGCCTGCTGGGGCAGCAGCACCTCCACGTACTGGCAAGTCTCCGGATCGAACAGCATCTTGCGCTGTGGCTGTGGCTGCTGCGGGAGGTCCATGTAGAAGCACCTCCCCGTCTCGGGGTCCACGAGGAGGTGGCGAGGCCCGGCCGCCTGTGCCTGTATCAGCCCGGCGCCACCCAGCTCTGGGTAGAGCGTGCCAGTGCTGCTGCGCCGGCCCTCGGAGGCCAGCACGATAGTCTGGGTGCCACACAGGTACTGCTGTGCTTCTGGAGAGGGCCTCTTAGGATCGCCAGTGACGACACTCCCCTGGTTCTCTCCGTTCCCAGTCTGTTTCTGTGAGCCCTTTTGCCCTGAGCGTTTCTCTGCACTGCAATTTAAAGATGCACGCTGGCCGTCCTCTGTGACGTGCTTCACCAGAGCACTGGTCCCGGCAGACGGCATTGGCTGAGCCGACGTCTGCAGGATCATGGGACCCTGCACAAAGCCCACCGTGCCCACGTGCGGGGTGATGGCCGGGTAACTCAGGGTGTTGGCCTTGTAGTAGTACGCGGGCAGCACCTGGGCAGGGGAGAGGGCTGCGGTGAGCACAGGCGTCAGGGAAGGGCTCTGGAAGCTCTCCCGGAGGAGCGTTGTGGTTGTGAAACACTGAGGGGCCGCGGCAGCTGCCGTGGCAAAGCCGTGCAAAGGTATCGCCTGCGGCGGTGAATGCTCGTGGTCGCCCTCGCCAGGGCCGACCCCTTGGTCGAGTCGCTCCTGTTGCTTGGTGTCTGGCACAACATCTCCGTCAATCAGCAGCCTGGTGGAGGAGGGCTCCAGTAAAGCCTGAGGCGGCCTCTCCGCTCGGTTGGTGTGTTTACATTTTGTGTTGTCACTCGGGGCGTCAAGTTTACACAAGCCTGCGCTGCTGGCCATTCCTTCCATGGCGCTTGACTCGAAGCAGCTGCTGGCAGCAAACAGATTGTTTGGAGTAACCTTTGTAAATCCCGTGTCAAGCTTATTCAGACCCCCTCTGGGGCCGTCGTGTTGAGAGCTTTTATCCCTTATCTTCTCCACCTGCACAGGTGCTGATATGGGGGCTTTCTTCCCCCGCTGCTTGTCTCCTGACCCCAACACGTTGCCCCTCTCACCCGCTCTCTGGCACTGCGGTGCAACTGCTTTTAGAATGCCAGGACCATCCTCACATCCCAGTGGTGTGTCATCAGATCCGCGGAATGAAAGATTGTAGGTGTTTTTCACCAGACTTCTCACATCTCTAACCACATGCACTGGTGCAATGCCTTTCAATTTGTCATGTGTACTCGAGTTGCCAAAATGTACTGGTAACTTAATTTCCCCTTTTTCCGCCTGTTGCTCCTTTCCACTTCCTGAGAAGCACTCTAGTGTCTGGGGCAGAAGGCTCTCATCTGAGCTCACCTCCTGATCAGAGAGCATACTGACAATCTTCTGCAGGGGCAGGTCTGTGGTGCCACAGAGTTTATCCTTCTTGACATCTTTCTCCCACGCCTTGGGTGCTGGTTGGTTCTTGACGTGCTGCTGTTGCTGTTTAAGGGTTCCGTTCCCAGCTCCGCATTCCTCCAGTGTGGCTTTCACACAGGCCTGGGAGCCCGTGGCCTTGCTTATCACTGCACTCGTTTTCCAGTCTTTGCCCTTTGCTGAGTCACAGGATAGCTTCTCTCCCGGGCTCCAGCAAGGCAGCCGCACCGCCTCGTCTCTGGGGATAGGCTTCTCTGCTTTCTTGCCATCCGCCACTGGGGTTATTTCTGGGCTGTCACTCTGAAACTCGGCCCGTCCAAGTGCGCGGTGGAGAGGGTTGAAGCTATGCTTGATCATGGGTTTCTGTTGGGTTTTGGAGCTGACGCTGATGTGCTCTTTGATTGAGCCAACTGGAGCCTTCAGTGGAGGGCTGTGTGAAGGCACCTTGTGCTGTGTGGAAACACTTGAACTTGAGTTCATTTTTGTGATGAATTCTGCAGAGGTTTCCTTGGCAGGCTGATAATTAACATGGCCATTGGCTTGCACCTTGACGGTGGCAATGGCATTCTCCTGAACCTCTGCGCTCCAAACACCCTGCTCATGTTGCATCTTCTTTGACAGGACATTCTTTATCAGACAGGAGGCCATTTTGGTTTTGCTGGAAGTCTCATCCAGCGACAGGGACTTCTGCAGCCTCTGTTTACGTACGGCCTGAACTGACCTCTGCTGCTCGGGCCCATGTGATTCCTGGTGGAAGGCTGCCGGGGTGCTGTGCTGACGCAGGAAGATGTCTCTCGGGCGACTGGGTGCTGGAGGGGCCCCCTGGGGCTTGGGGTCATCGTGGTTTCCGTTGGCAGCGCTCAAGTCAGCGGTGTCCTTTCTTTTGAGCTGGATCTGTCTCTTTGGGACCGTCTTCATGCTGCCCCTTTGCACCTCCTCCTGGGTCTCCAGGGCCACTACGATGCACTCTACGCTGCTGGCCTCAGAGCATGCTGACGTGTTGTTTTGGCTTGGTGAAAACGGCATGGGCAGCTTAAAGCAGTGGTTGTCCTCCGCCCAGCCATTGAAACCGCTGTCTGTGCAAGGCTCAGTAGAAGGCCGGCAGGTGAGGTTGTTAACGTCCAGATAGTTTGTGTCGGGCCAGGAGAATGTCTTTGCTGGCAGGTTACTGAGAGTCTTGACCTCACTGTCCATCTCACTGAGCTTCGTGCCCATGTTGTTTTTTCCACTGCTCTGCTGCGTGGTGCTGAAGTCTTTTCTAGAGCTGCCACTGACTTTCTGAGGGAGCACTCCAGACCTCCAGGCGACTTGGCTGCTCTGCTTTTGCCACCTTCGCAATTCAGGAGGACTCTGCGGCTGGTGTTGCTGCCCGGTTGCGAGGATACACTCAGAATAACAGTGCAGCGGGATTCCTGACTTGCGCGCATCGCCTGTGAGTGTCGGGATGCAGCTTGCAGACGCTTTTCTATTTCTGTCCCTGACTGACAGTTCGGTCTGCTCCACTCTGCAGCTGGCCACCGTGCCCTGACCCTCCCCCACCTCCAGCTGGCCGCCTCCCATAGGCTGGGCATGGGGCGGCTCAGCCACACCGCTGCAGGCAACCTCTGCAAGACGTGGCCCCTGTTTCGGGGGCACCTCTGTTGGCATTTTGCCACCGATTTCCCTCGCCCTGTCCCGGTTGTATTGATTTCCCTCGGGCGTGATCAAAATAGTGCCGAGGCTGGACGAAGGAGGCGGTGAGCAGAAACCTTCCCTGGTGTCGGTGTCAGCACGAGTGGTCATGCTGACTTTAACGATATCTCTTGATGGGGTACTCATTCTCGGGCTTTGAGGGGGCTTTGACAAAGGCACATGACCTGTTTGAACAGCGCCGATGTCTAAGTTATGTGCTGTTTGCTCAAAAGTCTTGTTTGTTGACGCGAGCACTGGTGAGACGTGATGAGTTAAGCTGCATGTCCGTGATGCTGAGGCAGAGTTGAGTGAGACAGGACATTCCACAGGTTTATGTGAGCTGCTCACAGACAGGGACCTGTATGAAATGTCTGAATCACTGGCCTCCGCCGATATAGCTAAGGAGCTTTGCAAAGAAAGTACAGCTGTTTTGCAGTCCATCTGTTGTACCGAAGCAGGAAATAGAGCAGTCTTACTATCCAACTCGTCAGTAGCTGGAAAAAGTAAAACAGCTTTATTTTCAGACATCTGAATAGGAGCTGGATGCATAGCAGTGTCACTGTCCAACTCTTGAGTAGATGGTAGATGTACAGCAGCCTTTTTCTCACACTTTTGAGCAGATGAAAGTACAGCAGCATTATTCTCATGTTTTTCAGTAGGAGCGGGAGGCACAGCGTTCTCACTGCTAAGGTCTTGTATAGACGAGACAGGTGCATGAGTTTTATTGTTATACTCTTGAATAGGAGCTGGAGAGAAAGCTGTCTGACTGTCAGGCTCTTGTTTAGGTAGGGGAAACTCAGCAGTTTTATCGTCACACTCTTGTGTGTGAGGAGGTGCAGCAGTGTCACAGCAGAACTGTACAACAGGAGCAGCAGTCTTGACTTCAGGGCGATCTGCAGGTTCTGGGCAGGGGGGACAGATTTTGTCCTCAGGTACATTAAAGTCTTGTACAGATGAGAGACATACAGCAGCCTCATTCTCAGCCTCTTGAATAGGAGTTGGAGCTACAGCAGTTTCAAAGTCACGCTTTTGTGTAGACACAATCTCCACAGTTGTGTTGTCATATTCTTGTCTGGAAGCAGGAGATGCAGTATTATCACTGTCAAATTTTAGTAGAGGAGTGGGAATCTTGACTTCAGGGGTCTTGACTTTAGGGGGATCTGAAGGTCTTAGGCACGGTGAACATCTTTTGTCCCCAGGGGTCTCAACGTCGTGTTTAGATGAGAGAATTGCATCAGCTTTATTCTTGCACTCTTGAATGGGAGCCGAAGGCACAGAAGCTTCACTGTCAAAGACTTGTACAGGTGAGAGAAGTGCATCAGCTTCATTTTCATCCTTTTGAATAGCATCTTGAAGCACAGCAGTTCCACTGTCAAAGTCTTTTATAGGTGAGAGAGGTGCATCCGCTTCACTTTTATACTCTTGAATAGGAGCCTGAGACACAGCAGTCTCACTGTCAAGCTCTTGTACAGAACGGTGGCACTCAGCAGTTTTATTATCACAATGTAGTCTGAAAGCAGGAGGTGCAGTAATATCACTGTCAGACTCTAGAACAGGAACAGGGGTCGTGACTTTAGGGTGATCTGCAGGTTCTGGACAGGGGTGACATATTTTGTCCTCAGGTGTGTTAACGTCTCGTATACATAAGAAGGGAACATTAGCTTCAGCCTTATTCTCTTGAATACAAGCTGGAGGCACCACAGTTTCACAGTCAAGCATGTGTGTAGATTGGTGAAGCTGAGCAGTTGTATTGTCATACTCTTGTCTGGAAGCAGGCGGTGCAGTATTATCACTGTCAAACTCGAGTACAGAAGCAGGTATCTTGACTTCGGGAGTTTCGACTGCAGGGCGATCTGCAGGTTCTGGGCAAGGGGAACATATTTTGTCCTCAGGGGTTGTAAAGTCTTGTACAGGTGAGAGGCGTACAGCAGACTCCTTCTCATACTGTAGAAAAGGAGCTTGTGTCACAGCAGTTTGACTGCCCAAATCTTGTACAGGTGAGAGAAGTGTGGCAGCCTCAATGTCATTCTCCTGAATAGGAATCGAAGGCACCGCTGTTTCACTGTCCAAGTCTTGTATAGATGAGGGAAGTACATCAGCTTCAATGTCATATTCCGGACCTAAAGGTGCAGGGTCACTGTCAAGCTCTACTACAGATAGGTGAAACTCAGCAGTTTTATTCTCACACTCTTGTCTGGTAGAAGGAGGTGCAGCAGTGTCACTGTCAAACTCCACAACAGAAACAGGATTCCTGACTTCAGGGGTCTGGACCTCGGGGTGATCTGCAGGTCCCAGGCAGGGGGGACATGTTTCGTCCTCAGGGGTGTCATCGAGGTCACTCAGAGAGGAGACAGCAGTGCAGTAAGAGCTGCAGGTGTCATCACTGTCGTCCTCGTCAATGTCTTGTATAGATGAGGGAAGTACAGCAGCCTCAATCTCATATTGTTGAATAGCAGCTGGAGGCACAACATGTTCACTGTCGAAGTCTTGTATAGGTGAGGGAAGTGTGGCAACCTCATTCTCATACTGTTGAACAGGATCGTGGACCACAGCAGTTTCGCTGTCGAAGTCTTGTATAGGTGAGAGAAGTGTGGCAACCTCATTATGATACTGTTGAATAGCAGCTGGAGGCATGGCAGTTTGACTACCAAAGTCTTGTATAGATGAGAGAAGTGTGGCAGCCTCTTTCTCATACTGTTGAATAGGATCATGGACCACAGCAGTTTGACTACCAAAGTCTTGTATAGATGAGAGAAGTGTGGCAGCCTCTTTCTCATACTGTTGAATAGAATCGTGGACCACAGCAGTTTCACTGCCAAAGTCTTGTAGAGATGAGAGAAGTGCATCAGCTTCAATCTCATAGTCTTGAATGGGACCTAACAGCACAGCAGGCTCACCGTCAAGCTCTACTACAGATAGGCGAAACTTAGCAGTTTTAGCAGCAACAACACTCTCGCCCTTGTCAATAACACTGTCACCCTCCTCAGACTCCTGCTCTTCGTCTGATGACAGACACACATCCTCAAAGCCATCGCAAGGAGATGAGCGCTCTGACATGGCACTGGTTAGACGTGGCTGCACCGATGAGTCCGGGATGTTTACTCCGTGCTGGAGGACCTGTGGTTGCCGGCTGAAGCCACTCACTCCAACTATTAGTGGCACAGTGTTAGAGAATCTGGGGGCTTTTTGGAAGACTGCGGAGAGTGAGACAGAGATAGAGAGGTGGGGGGAGGGTCACAAAAAGACAGAGAGTACTTTTTAAAATAACGGGACCGGGAAGAAATATTTAAAAAAAAAACTGCTTTGGAAATTTAAACAATAAAAAAACACCCTAACGTATTATAATTATGTGAAGGGTTTCTTTGTTTTTCTGTGATCATTAAGTATCAAATTACTATGAAACTACTTTTGTACACATGCAAAGTAAATTAAGAGGAAGTTATGGTGGAAGTGACTGTACTATTCCTTATACAAAGCATGTGACACACTCCACTATACCCCCTAGTGTTTGTATATAATATAAAAAGGGTCAGCCACGTGACAAACATAACAGCTCTCCATGGCTTTAGTGATCCGGGCTCCAGTTACCTTAGTACTAGACAGGCATTTCGGCGCATCTCCATTGACTCTGCACAACACAATGCAACTGCATATAACTAACCTGAACGTACAGACCAGTCCTTCTGGAATATTCCGGCATGGCCCTTTCTAACTGTGTGCAGTTAGACTCGTCAGACTCGTTTTATGAAGAAGAGTTATGCTCCTTCAAATTGCGCATGACGACCCTATCTATAAAATCTAAAACAAGAAATTAGGCCACGTACCCTCCAAAATCAGCACCACCAAGATGGAGGCAGGCAGGGGGCAGTTGTCTGGATGCACCAGACCCTATTTTGCCCCTCTTGAGGTTTGACCCAAGCAATGTGGTCCAGGCCCAGCGGGTGCAGGAGAGGCGGCTGGTCTAGATGTGGCAGTTAGCTCTAGCAGCAGGTGCTGGTCAGGCAGAGCGGAGGCTTGGAGCATGCATGTCTCTGGAATTCGGTTAACATGGCCAGTGCAGTCACAGGGGCAGCTAAATATAGGCCGGCCAGCCCCACAACACTATCGTCGGGGGAGATATGGGGTCCTGTGGGTACGCCGTGGGAAGTACCGGGCACAGTAAATGGTCGCCTCAAATAGCTTGCTCATGTGTGTATGGGTGTGCTGTTGTTGGGGGTGCAAGGTGGGGGTTGGGGGGGGGGGGGTCATAGGATTCACAACATATGGTGGCCTTTAAGAACATAAACAGCACAGAGCAGTGTGTTTGGGTTTCACTGTACAGCATGTGAGGATAGCTAGACAATATAGGAAAGCCCCCTGTATCTCCCCTTGAATAAATACCGATTATCACATAATAGCTTTCCGCTCCACTCCGCTCGGCTTGTCATGCCGGAGTAGGTTGTGAGGGATGGTGCCAGAACTCCTTGGCTGCCGTAGCATTCCTGGTGATCATGACATGATGGCGGCGATTTCCTCTGTGAGAAATGTGCAAATGGTGTGGTGCCAAATAGCTCTGGGAAAAGAGCCCAGTGTTTGAGTGCGTGCAATGGGGTGCTGTATGAATGGGCATTTGGTGTAATTTATCTTACACGTGCCAGTTGGTTGGATGCTGTGAAATGCTTATGATGAATATGAGCTCTGCTGCTCCACTCCCACACGCCACTCAGGACATCCCATATGTATATGCAAAGGATATCAGTTGAAGTGATGTGGAACTGATGAGGGGTGGACATTTCTCCAAAGAAAATACAAAGGAAATCTAAGTAACTGTCCATTTTTCTCTTTATGTTACTCATTTTATTGATCGCTAACAATGATACACAAACCAATAAGAGAAGCCATTTTAAGTCTACCATAAAATGTCAATGAGAATGTTTGACTTCTTGACTTCTCACAGTTCTTTCTATTATGTTGTACATGCACCTCTTAGGGTTGAATGATGTGAACAAAGTGATTGTGATGCCACCTGTTGGTTAAAGAGAACGTCAGCCCCTTCCTCATACAGTAAGAGAGACAATGGGCACTTAAAAATCGTTTGCCATCAATACTATTGTATAATGCAGATTAAAATGAGATTACATTTAACATATAGGCCAGATTCCGTATTTTTCATTATGTAAAATATTTTCCAATCTGTTGTAATAAAGTGTCCCAGACCATAGCAACACTTTTGTCTCTTTCTTACCATGAAACAAAAACGTAAATGCATATATATCCATGATATACAACAGTTCATTCATGAGTGCAGACTTAAAAGCAGATGACGGGATAAAAGTAATGAGAGTGTGTCAATAATTCAATACAATTTGTAGATAATGTGTTATTTTTGTTCAAGGTATTTTCGTGTTCAATGTCTGATAGTGTAACTCAGTTCATTAAAGTCATAAAAGGTTGTTGCTCCCTCTGCATAGCCCCACTATATATTCCTCTATAGAGCACAATTTGGTTAACCTAAGGATATTACCATTTATTTCTCTACATATTTTATTGCAGGCCTCTCCATTTACTTTCTTTTCTGTCAAATAAATCATGAAAGAGTTCATTTCATGCATCTGTGATGAATTTGCTTTAGAAAATGCAGGTGAGTCTTTACATTTCCTGCTGGTAGCTGGCAGTATAAGGGAAATGCCCAAAACCCTACTTAGAACTCAAAAAATGAGGAAGAAAAAACGATATGTGGGTTTTAAGTTTTGTCTCACTTCAACACGCTCATACACAAGAATACACATAACCGAATGTATTTTATTTATGATTTTTTTATTAATAGTTCAAGTTTGAGGTTGGCAGTTGTACAGCATAGCAGTGGCACTGTAACGTGAGTTTCTTTACAGCTTCTTGCTCGTTCTCTTCAGGACAACAGGGCCCGAGGCTGTGGTGGCTGTTGAGGTCTATGGAAAAAAAACAGCAAAATAGTTCCGATTAAGTATAATATAATATAATATAATATAATATAATATAATATAATATAATATAATATAATATAATATAATATAATATAATATAATATAATATAATATAATACAATACAATACAATATAATATAATATAATATAATATAATATAATATAATATAATATAATATAATACAATATAATATAATATAATATAATATAATATAATATAATATAATATAATATAGAAAACATCTCACCTCAATCAGTTTGCCGCCACTGATCTCAGAGATGTGGTGGTAGTTGGGGAACTGTACGCTGATTTTGGCCCCATCCATGGAAACTGTGGCCTAAGCAGAACAGGAAAGCCATACTCAACAGCTCTTGTACATTAAATCATCATCATCATACTGAGTATGGTGCTTCTGGTACTGGCACCCTTTCCTGTTAGTCAGTGGGCAATGCTCCTGCCATTTGGTTAAAAGACAGTTAGGGAGACAGAGAAAGAGAGAGAGAGAGAGACAGAGAGAGAGAGAGACAGAGAGAGATGAATGAATGCAGGTTGCTACTGTACAAGATTATTTTACCTTGAACTTCTTTCCACCAATAGTCTCCATGTCACACTCCTTGCCGATGACAAACTTGTTGGTGACAGAGTGGCCAGCAGGATAGAGCTGGGTCCAGGTGAACTCATTGCCATTCTGCACCACCTCAGTCACCAGTTTGTAATCGCGACCTTTCTCGATGATGTCATCGGGGATACCTGGCGAGGTACAGCGCTGACTCGTGAGTAACAGTGTACCACACAGCTCAGCACCGGCAGTAGATTCCAACAAATGTATCATATATTATACGTATTCTTTAGCTCTATATGCGCCATTCACCGGCTGTGGTGCGAAGAACTCAATGGTGACCATTAACACTCTATTTCAAATTGAAATTCAATCAACTTAACGCGCAAATAAAGAAAAGTTGGAAAAACAGTGAAGTGTACAGAGGAGCACAACAGAAAATGTAACATGTAGGCTACCAACTAAACCCATCATAGCATGTAAAACTAAGTATGAAGAGCTGGAAAAAAGTGTGAACTGTGCAGAAGAACACATTCTCACATGAAATAGGATACATTTAATAACTCAGCCATAAAAACCAACATGGAAAAAATTAAGTTTTAAGAAAAACTCTGTCCTACCCACGAGCTTGCAGAAGGCGTCGTATCCCTCCTGCGATTCAGTCTCGTACTTGCCGGTGAAAGCCATCGCAGGTCTTGCGTAGCGCAGGTGGGCTCCAGGTGTGTGAGAAAGAGCGATTGCTCGGAGGAGTGAGAGAGGTATGGAGGCAGAAACTCACTGGGTTTAAATAGGGATTTTTCCCTCCAGCTCAGCCCATTTTTAATGGTATGATGCTTAGGTCACCATCACCACAAGTGCCATAAATGTTTATGATGACACTACAACACTGGTAAAAAAAAAGGAACTTTAAGTCATTAAGAAGTGGGTGACCGTGGGGTTGATCACCCCCTCAGATCTGGAAGACCTCAGGATGAATATGTGATTATCTTAGATCCTCCTTTTGTCTACAAAGTTAATGACTTGGCTTTGCAAATCTGCACTGGGCAAATGTTCCCACGTGTAATCAGCTGCCTTGCAACTGCATATGATTTCTGAGTTCTTTTAGACTCAACAAATCTGCTAACAGATCGTTATTACAATCATTTATTTACATGAGTTTACAAAAAACAAACATGCATTACTAAATCAGAATTGATGCCTTTTGAGAGAGATAACCTGCATTAGACAGCAGGGTGACTTTTATCTAAAAGAACAAAGCATAACTGTCTAAAAGAGGTTCATCTTAAAGAGACCCAAATGTGCTCAACACCAAGTAATACATATTTGTTTTTTCATATGCATTGACATGTCATTAAACCATATATTTTGTCTTTTTTATTCTTTATGTAGTATGATCAATTGAAAAAAAAACAGTGCTTTATTTTAGCTCTGACATTCAGGTGGTGTCGGAATGAACAGATATGGCATAGATGATATCGTAAAAAGATATAATCTGGCATGAATACAATGTTGGCTAGAGCATCAAATTAAATCAAACTAGTTACATTTTTACCCTCAGTCACATGAAAAGGTGTGTACGGCTTACTTTTTGTAGTGTGATTCAGTAGTGAACAGGCATTTATCTAAATAACTTTTGCCAGTATTAAAGATAGTGTGAAGGGTATAACAGGTATAAGGTATTTTACTGTCAATGATAACTTGATAGTATAATCAAACTATGCAGACTATATAAATGTAGTGTAATGTAGTGTATCCAAATGTCCTGGATTTTACATGGTTTTGTTAGCAAGTGGTTAAAAGGGTTACCCAGCATCTAGTCTCATTAAGACTACCTCTGTTAAATCATCAGGCTAAGGGCTCATTCACACCAAACACTCTCCATATACAGCACGTGCCCGTTTTCTGTCCATATTCGTTTAGAATGCATGTTATCAAATTAGACTAATCACACGTGTGATCTGCGTGTATTCTGTCCCTATTCAAACATATTGTACATGGATATGTGCTGTACATGCTCAAGTCAGTGTGAATCAGGCCTAAGACTGCATCTGTTTTCGACTTCAAAATAAGTTTTGTAACAGTTTCCTCTAAAGTAACACCAGAGTGTACTAATATCACATTTTTTTCATCTGGTGGCTCTGCTTATTAGAGGAAACTGCAGCTAAATATGTTGTGATGAGTAAGAGACAGATTTTTTTTTTTACAGATTTTCACTTCAAAACATTTTACAATAAAGGGGCTACAGTGAACCTGGCTAGAAATATTGATGGTAGCTTCAACAAAATTATCTAATTAATATTTAACCCCTGTGATGATTTTTATTTCTCAAAATTAAACTGTAGCTGTATTGTTTGTTGGTCTTTTTGCAGAAATAACTTTTTGTGAGTATTTTATCATTTCATTAGTTTTAACCAACACTTGGCCAACAGGACAATCAACCCAAGAATACAAAAATGAGTCACCACTGATGTGCAGTAACCTTTTGTCTATTGCTGCAGGTTTAACATTTTTTAAGTGCCCTATAAACATTTGTGTCCTTCATTTCCAAGCTCCCCCTTCTGAGGGTTTGATTACAGTTATAAACCATGGTAAAACATAAACTTTTACAAGGCTACACCATGCAACATTACATTTGAGTGATTACAAAACTGTTAAGTAAAGTACAGGCCCGCCCAAAATGATCTCAATTCAGGATCAATGTAAAACTGCTAACAGTCAAACTACCATGTGGGAAAAATAGCAAATACCCGTAACCTAACTGGACATCAATCATTACATCTAAAGTACCACAAACGCCAGGAAAATTCAGCTTTGTCTTGTCATGATGTCACATTTAATAATTTGCCATTCTTTATAAATTCAGCAACTGGAATAGCCCCATTCTTTTCTCAGCCTGATCTGGATTTAAAATCAGCATACGGTCTTAGTAATGTTTTTACTAATGTTTTCATTGCATTGTTTTTTGATGGCTTAAAATAATCAATGAAATTTAGAAGAAACTTTGAACCTAAAATGAACTTACAAAATAATAGAAATGTGTCTTTTTTATACAATTCAAGCATAATGACATATTTCTCTTTTTATGTTGTTAAAACTAGTCTCAAATACCTCTGTTTTTGGTTCCTTATCCCTCCTAATGGTTTGTGTCAAAAAATAAAATTAGAAAATTGCAACATTACTGATATGAGCAACATATTTTTCTTCTGGGATTGCTGGCATGCACTTCATTAAACCTTGCTAGTGTTTGGTGGTGTTATTTCAAAAAGAAGTTCATCAATATACAGCAGCCTGATTAGTGTTAATATCTCAAAAATGCTGTGGTACATTTAATTTTCAAAAGCTTCTTTAAATGTGCATTTGTACCATGTAATGTATATATAAGGCACCGGAGGCCTGAGGCCACTTGTCGTAGCTTGTGGTCAACAGACGTACACTACCTGCAGTTGCCATCATGTCCTAATGTGACTACTCGTGCCACTGGGATGGGGAAGTGCCCTGACTGCTTTCAAACATGTTAAACATTTACAGCAAGTTTACATAAGGCTTAGTCTACTGGTTTAATGTGAAAATGTCTTCGAATGCTATTGTTTATTATTTATTCTGGTTAGACCCTAGCAGACAGTTATAATACTACCACAGAACTGCACCTCATGGTAGTTCAAAGGCCTACTTGTTAGGCTTAGTATCATGACCTAGGTTAATGATTGACAGTCATATACACAATACTGCGACCAGTTTTGGTTCACAACGTTTTGAAAAGGTTTTAATTTTATTTATTTTGACTATGCGTATTGACACACCGATTGATACAGGTAGATAAACATTGACCTACTGCTCACAGTCGTACTCAAATTGTGTGCAGACAACCATGGATGGACCTAGTTGCTAAATTCAAAGAAAGGTAATATTACTGCCCCTTGCGGCCCCAGAGTTTGCTCTCACAAAGACGAAATGTATTGACAAAAAAGAAGCCAATTACAGTCAAGTTTCCAGAGATTTCTCTTGATTGGCGCTTTGTCGAACAATACAGTTATAGCTTTGTAGTTCACTAACCAATCCCAAGTGCCATTGCTTTTTAGTGGGCGGGCTCACATCTTATCAAGGGAGAGGGCCAAGGACTGGTTGCAAATCGGAAAGAAAAAATGGCGGCCGTGGCTGCAGAGCCAGGAGCTGCTGCGGCATCAACAACAGCAGAGGAAGAGGTTGAGTTCGCATCGGAATCAGCTGATCATGAGGGAAAACTGAATGCAGATGTAACTCAGGGCTCTGCGCCGATAATGGACCTTTGTCACCAACACAGAGATGTGGATGCAGTTCAGGAATGCAGTCAGCTCCAAATGGAGATAGTCAGAAGGCCGGACATAGAAGCCGCGGGAAAAATCCTCTCTGCTCATGGAGATGATGATCACGACAAAATGTGTTGTCTTAGTCGCGAAGGGGACAATATCGCGGATGATAATTTTGAGGACTACAAATTGAAAGACAATTTAATGACGACGGGTTTTAAAGAACAGTGTTCCCCTAATTTGGAGGCTGTAAACGAGGTCAGTCCTCACGACACTCACGCCTGCCTTTTGCCTAGCTCCATCTCCGTCTCTGTCTCTCAGCCATCAGTGGTCTTTTTGCATTCTCTCCCTGCTCACCCCTCTGTAACAGAAACTGGGCTATCCCTGGCTGAGCCAGCCGAACCAGCCATCGTGGGACTGAACCTAGGATCCATCGATCATTTTAGAGAACTGATAAAGCCTTCCTGTGAAACAGACCCAGTGCCCGAATCCGCATGTGATGGTCCTGGTTCAGAATTCATGCCTCGGGAAGATGCTCTTCTCGAATGCCCTCAACATGCCGACCACCCCCAATCTTTGTCAGTTTCAGAGAGTGATTCAAATCTCGGAGCATCCGTAGACGACGGCTTCGCTAGTGACTTTTCAGCCGTTCCTGCAGAGCACTCACCCCAACTTCCTGTTGTGGGGGACACCATCCTGTCATCCCCATTACCAGTGGACTCATGCTCGCCCCAGCGGAGGTTCGACACGGATCTCTGCGAAATTAAGTCTGAACCCAAACCATCTTTGCCCATTTCAGAATCAACAGGGTCACCACTCGAAACAGTCGAGCACCTAATACCTGGTTCCGAGGTTCGAGTGTGTTTGGATCACATCATCGATGACGCATTGGTTGTGTCATTTCGTTTAGGCGAAAAGATATTTTCTGGAGTGCTCATGGACCTCTCTAAGAGGTAAATGATGTTGTGATGTAACAGCTGTGTTCATTATGATTTGTTTAGTTGTTAAGTGCTTTGATACACGTCCAAACTGATTTATACGAGGTAGTTTGCCTTAATTGTATTATGGTTGTACCCCCAAGTACCCCCCCCCCCAAGTATTCGGGAAAAAAAAAACAAATATTGTTGGGCAGGGCATTGGGGTATTTGGGGGGAAGGGGGGAATTGTAGTCAAGCAATGATTCTAAATAGCTTATATCAAGCAGCATTTTAAATCGTTTATAAAGAGTCAAGACTAATGGTTCAGTGTATATGTTGTAATGCACATTTGCAAAATGCCCCCCACCCCCGTGGTATTTCAGCCAATACTGTATTTTTGCCCTTTATGGTATTTGTATACATTTTAGGGACCTGAGGTGTAAACACAGATCTGAAATTTAATAGTGAAGATGCACAAATTGCTCAGGAATACACAATGTATCTACTGTACTGTTCTTGCATACATTCGATTTTCTGTACAGGCAAAAATAGTGTATTCCTTTCTTATAACTTTCTAAAACTCATAATTTCACTTAAAAGCATTGGTGACCATTATGGGTGCATGAAATGGGTTTTGCTGTGTTACGTACCCACAATTTAATGTACTTGTTATTCATTGTTTATTTATTTATTTATTTATTTATTTATTTATTATTATATCTTAAACAGTGGTATATCCTTTGGAGTGGCACCTTTTAATGTCGCCCAATGTGCACTGTGGTCCAATTAGAGTTAGATTTGTTGCCATTGTAAGGATGCAAAGCTTTGTCTCAGTTGATGCTAGTGCACGCAAAATCTAACAAGAGGAGGGCCCTGTACCTAATGGCAAGGGCATCACTTTGTAATGCCCAACTTCGGGTCAGAGTTGAGAGCAGTGTTGTCCTTCAGGTTAAAGTAGTGGCAGCCAGTGTTTATTCTGGGTCATTTATACCTTATAGTGACAGTGAAAATATCTAGTGCATGAATGTGAAAATGGGTAAGAGTTTTACCAAAAGTCTCAGCTGAGTTATGCTGTATTACTGGTACATAGAGGGTTTGGAGTGTTGAAAACATTATCCCTACTTTGTGGTAGCAAGTTATTTTTTTTCTAGAAGTATTAGTAACAGTAGTTGATCCACAGATGAATGCGTGGTGCTCGACGTGTGGTGCATATCAAGGAACATACAAATATTTACTTACATATGCACTGCTATGTATTTTACTTAGTATTGTCACATGTACAAGGTGTGTAAAACTGGATTGCCTTTATTTGCATTTATAATTATCCCTTTGTTAGATTTTAAGATTTGTTTGTTTAAGATTTAGAAGATTTTTATGAAATGGTTTCTGAGACAGATCTCCAGTCTCAGTTTGAATTGGTCATTAGAGTCTAGGCCTCTGCGTCTTCCTCCCCCCACCGTCACTTCGGCCATCCTGCATCACATCCTTCTGCTTAGCCTGTGCAGCTTCAGTTGCACCCGGTGCCTCACACCTGTGATGTATAATTTACTGTTGTCTGGTGTGTTGGTCAAGAGTCTATTACAGGCCCTTGCACTAGACGCTGATCCTGAATACAAGCGCCCCAGGGAATCTTTATTTTCTTCCTCCTCATACTTAGAAGAGGCCTAGTGAACGACACGCCCCGAGTATTTCAAACGTATTTTGTCAAAACGAGTTACATGACCAGGTCTGAAGTGTTGTGTAAATACTTATTTCCCTCCCATTTGTCACCCAAATATGAAGGTGTGCTTATCCACCATTGCTCTTATTACTGTGCTTAAGATGGTCAGTGTTAAATGTGTTGGAGGAGGTGAATATAAGGTGAATGAAGTATTGATCATATATCTACAAGGAATGTAGTTTCATTATCATCACACCTTTCACTGACTGCCCAGTTGTGAGGTAGTATTTGAGCATTTAATAAAAAAATGATCATGATTTTTAGACTCTGTGGTAACGGAGTCTAAGTTTTAAGATGACACCTTTTTAAACCAAATAAATGTGTTATTTAGGGGTGGTTGGGTTCTAATTGCAGCCCTTCTCTGTTCAACCCTAGGTTTGGACCCTATGGAATCCCAATCACATTACATCCGAAGAGAGAGTACAAGGACAAGCCAGAATCTATGCAACTAAAAGCAGTACCTTCTTTACCGGACCCCGAAAAAGCAGGGGGCGAGGATGCGACCAACGGCCCGCGGAAAGACCCCCCAGCAGAGGGTTGCGACGCTCCCCCTGAACCCACACCCCCCGAACCCCGGCCAAACCCATGGACCTCAAAGCCGCCCCCCTTGTTCCAGGAGGGGGCCCCTTACCCGCCACCACTGTTCATCAGGGACACGTACAACCAGCCATTACCTCAGCCTCCGCCCCGGAAGATCAAGCGGCCCAAGCGCAGGCTGTACCGCGAGGAGCCCACGTCCATCATGAACGCCATCAAGCTGCGGCCGCGCCAGGTGCTGTGCGACAAGTGCAAGGGCGCCGTGGCGATGGGAGGGGACGCCAAGCGGGAGACGCGGCGAGGCCCGGCTTCCGACTGCCGCAACGACGACGGCAAACGGCGGCGGAATGACAACAGTGCAAACGCCGCCGGCAAACGGCCCCGCAGCGAACAACGACCCGACGAGAAGGTCCGCGGGGCCGACGCGGCCAAACGGCAGACTTCCGGCATCCGCATCTCCTCCTCCGCGTCCTCCTCTCTGGGCCCGGTGAAAGGAGGGGCAGCGGGGGGGAACAGGGTGGTGAGGGGGGTGTCGAGCTCGGCAGGTAACGGTGGCTCCAACAGAGTCCAGCTCGGCGCCAAGAAGGTCCTCCAGAGCAAGAACATCGACCACGCCAAGGCCCAGGAGGTGCTGAAGATCGCCAAGGCGCAGCGACGGCAGCGGGAGATGCCGTCGCCCGACAGCGGTGGCGGTAACAACAACGCCAAGGCCATGACCCGGGCGGCCGCCCTGCAGGAGGCCCACCAGAAGGTTCACTTCACGCGCCGGCTGCAGCAGATCAGCGCGGGGGGCGGCCCGCCCGGCATCTCCAGCCCCCTGCCCCCCCGGATGCGCCTCAAGCCCCAAAGGTACCGTAACGAAGAGAACGACTCTTCCCCTCCTAGTAAGCCCCCGCCCCCGCTGCCGCCGCCGCCACCTTGCCCTGAGAAAGTGGCGGGAAGCGCGGTCCACGTGTCGCTGGCCAAGGCCGCCCTGCCCCGCTGCACCTCCTCGCGCTCCTCCTCCTGCTCCCCCTCCTCCAGCTCCACCGCTGAGGCCACCACTGTCGCCGCTGCTGTCGCTGCTGCCGAAAGCCCGGGTCCCGCCAGTTCGCCCGACCCTGAGCCCAGACCGCTGGGCCTGCCCCAGCCCCCGTCCCAGCCCCAGCCCCAGCCCCAGCCCGAGCACCAGCCCCTTTCTCAGGCCGAGCCAGACGCGGCCACGGTCACGGAGCGCGGGGACTCAAAGGTGGAGCCCGAGGAGCAGGAGGGGCGGGAGGAGCGGAGGGAGATGCGCGGGAGCAAGGCCGGCAACCTCGTGGTTTACGTGTCCCTTAAGCCCAGCCAGCCCGACTCCTCTAGCACCTCCATGTGCAGTGTCGATAGCTCAGACGAGGTCAAGTCCTCGAACTCCGAGTGTAGCTCGACCGAGACCTTTGACTTTCCTCCTCCCGGCGCTTTGCCCTCAGCCCCCGTCCCCGGCACGTCCTCCGCAGTCGTCGCCGCTGCCGCCGACGCTTCCTCGTCCATCGACGAGGACGAGAAGAAGCGCGGCAAATCCCTCAAAGGCTCGGTCTTTTCCAAAAATGTCTCGAAGTGCGTCACCCTGGACGGCAGGACCATTTGCGTAGGGGACATCGTCTGGGCCAAAATATACGGCTTCCCCTGGTGGCCGGCCCGCATCTTAGCGATCCAAGTGAGCCGCAAAGAGAACGGGCTCTTAGTCAGGCAGGAGGCTCGAGTCGCCTGGTTCGGTTCGCCGACCACCTCCTTCCTGGGGCTCTCGCAGCTCGCCCCCTTTCTAGAAAACTTCCAGTCCCGCTTCAACAAGAAGAGAAAGGGCTTGTACCGTAAAGCCATCACAGAGGCGGCCAAGGCTGCCAAGCAGCTCACACCCGAGGTTCGTGCCCTCCTTACGCAGTTTGAGACGTGAGGCGCTGTGCCTTGGGGCAAGCGAAAGGTAGGCAAAGCAGGCATCCATTTTTGCCCCCCCCAATCCCCCCCCTCGCCCACCCCATGACCCCTGATTTGACCTCAGTCACCATTTCGCCACACAGAAAGCAAGCGTGTCAGGTGAGACGCATAGGACTGCTTTTACTTTATCTAGCATGTGGAAAAGGGGAACATGACAGAGACAGGACTTTGAAGGAAACAAAAAGGTTTTGGGTGTTCGATGAAGGAAGTTTTGCATCATGATTTTAAAACACTACATGTTCACAGTCGATAGGGTTTTTTTCTTTTGTTTTGGTTGTTTTTCAAGAAAATGTTTTGCAGATAATTACATAGCATTCACTTTCAACATTGAGCTCCTCTGTCTAGATTCTGTCCTCACAAACCATGTGAGTGCATTCTGAAACATGTTTTTGATGTCTTTACTGTCGATTTCATAAACCATGTCCATTTGACAATTTATAACTAAATGTGAGGCATCTGCAAGGCAGGTCTACGAAAGTCAGCCTTCATACCGATCATCAGGTTTTTTTTTATTTGTGAACATCAAACATTTTAGGTTACAGAGAGGGCTCGACGCACTCAAAGCAATAGGGTTGTACACAGGTAGCAGTGAGTGTACACACCCCCATACCCAGGAAATTCATCAATGAGTAGAGGCTTCCAGAAAGACGATTTTGCGTAGTCAAGACTGTTATTATATCCACTGAAACAAAAAAAGATGTATCTTTTTACATCTGCCTGTTAAAATTCAAAGTCTAGCTACTCCTAGTATTATCCTTTAGCTACTGTGTGAGATCAAGGGCTGTCTGTATCTTACAGTCAGACTGAAATGGGCCCTGTATGCTCCCTCCTTAATGGCAGTGGACACGTGTCACAGGGAGTCGCTGCGTGACATGGCTGCACTGTACACATGGAACAGGTTCCATCTCAGCTGCTATTTTTAATAGAAAAAAAGGTTACTTTTGTTTCCTCATTCGTTAATGTGTTGATGCTAGCAGCCTGAAGGTCATGTAGGAAGAATTGGAATTGGCTGTTGAAGACCCTCAAGATACCGTATGAGTTACGGATGTATGAGTATCATGAAATTGACTGCCTGCTTCGCAGACGACTGTCCTGATTAGTATGTACTGGATGAGAATAGTATTGGCTGAGAATATGTTGTTCAAGTGTTAAAGCCGCTAGGGACATCGTCCTCCCAGAAATGTCACTGGAATAATGTTACTGTGGATTACGCATCACCTGTAAGGAAGAGTAGTTGTTCCATATTCTCTCATAAGATGTCATGTCGATAAGGTGGCAAAGTGACCCCACTGAGAAATGCGTGGAACTAGCTCTGTGTTCCCGAATGGGTTGTTTTATTAAACCTATAGGTTGCCATAGTTACCCATTGTGAAGTTTCAGCTCTGAAGGAGAAAGATTGGTAACGCTTCCTTTTACAATCTGCCATTTACTGGGTGTTTACCTAGTAACAGCATGGTGAATTCAAGGATACTGTAGGGGAAATGCTGAGAAAATACACCTGAAATACTTAGGTTAGTACATACAGTGCAGATGTGTGTGGTTAGGTTGATGTTCACTACCACATATTTCTACTGTATCTACCAACCTAACGGCAGATGTTTTCATATGTGTTAGTATTATTTTCTGTATTTTCTCAGTATTTACCTACATTTTACTAGTAAGTAACCCTACAGCATGCTTGAACTTACCATGTCGTTACCAGGTAAATAGCGTTACCCAGTTAATAGCGGTAAAAGGAAGCGTTACTGAAAGATGTTGGTGTGACCTAGCGGCGAATCCCCCAGGCAGTAGCACCAGCACTGCCCGTATGCCAAACTCACCTTAAGTGCCCGCAAGAGGAGTGCCATGCTGCTCCTGTCATCCTCATGCCCATCCCCCACCTACTTCCCCGTCTCGCCTGGAAAAATGGACCATGATTTACCACAGAGAGCCTGCAAGGCAGCCAACCACAAAGCTTTAGTATGTATAGCCCCAACCCATTTCTTCTCCTCTCCGTCCGACTTTGTGTCTCAGATTTGTGTTTGACTTTTATTTTGTTTGTTTTAATCCAACCTCATCTTTAATTCTGTACTTCTGGGCAGTGGAGCTCATGTTCAGTGTTTGGCACAGGTAGTGTTGTGTTGACGGTGTGTGCACATTTAAAATGACTGCTTTCATCATGTGTGTCTTAGTCCAGAGCACAGCAAGTGTGAGCATATTAGTCCCAGAAGCAGACAACCTAAAGCAGTCACCGCATCTGCTGTTTTCGTCTGTTCAAGTGCTCTGAGAGCGGAGAAGGGCCTTTTCGGGTTTAAGCAGTGTTGCTCTGCCACATTTATGGATTACGTTGTCCCAGATAGCTTATTTTTGTATGTTAGTTTTGTCAGATTTTAGTGTACCCTTTGTTGGGTAAATATCTTTGATTTTTTTTTTCCCTGTGGTGTGCCTGAACTTTATTTTCCGCCATTTGACTAGTTTTGGCTTGTCCGGCTGTGAATCTTGAATATGTACATACATGCGAATAATATGCAATTTTTATGTATGTAGATGAAGTGCTGGCAAAAGGAACTGAGGCCTTTGAGGAGAGCCAACGCGAGCCTGTTTTGACTTTTTCGCCTGGAGTGTAAAATGGCTGTGCTGTTATGTGGCTTGGGGGGGGGGGGGTTCGGGTTGAGGAACGCTCTACCTGTTCCCCTGTTTCTGTTTCCTGATGATTCACTCAGTGACAAGCCCACTTCCACATCCCACTTCCTCATCAACACCCTTTCACTGTAAAAAAGGGACGTATTGTAGGATCCTCTCCCCCAGCCCCCTTGTCTTTCAGTATGTAGAGATTTAAGAGGGCAGAAAACCTGATTGGTAGTTTACAACACACTAACTGACTTTTTGACCTTCCGGCAAAATCCAGAGAAATGGTATTTATTTTGGTGGTTGGCTTTTTTTTTCCATTTTCTCTTTTTTTTTCTCTCTTGTTTTTGAATCTGTTTGCAGGTCAGAGAATGCTGTAAATCCTTACATTTGAAAATATTGTGTAAATGTTTCTGTTTCAAGATTATATAAATAAAATGTGAACAAAAAGAATTTTAGCCTAGTTGTCATTATTTGAACCCCTCCCTGTCCTCCAGACACCTAAAGCGAAAGGCTCAATTAAAGTAAGTTCTATCATATTTCATCTGTGTTAAACACAGTTGCTATGGCACTAGTGTTTGTCACTTACGGTAGGGTGGTCTGACCTGTCAATAACACGCCAAAGAAACTGCATAGATTCTCTTGCCTGCAAACAGATTTGAACATATCTAGTAAATGTTACAGATACATTTTTAATAATGTACAGTACGTTAAGTTGTAGTGGAAACCATTTCTATGCTTGGTTAAGCTGCAACAAAAAGAATAGTTGTTTTCAACAGGGATTTTATATTTGTGATAAAGGTGTTTGGGCGTTTCAGGTATACAAAATGGTTATAAGAATCTTTCAAAAGTACAACATAATTTTTAACAGCTCGTATACTGCAAGTGTGTGTTTAAGTTCTAAGTTTAGTGAGCAGATATGCTGAGTGAATCCGTGTGTATTAATGCTTTGTAGCTACAGTGATATTTGCCGAGAGGGCCTTGTTGGTAGAAAACGGCTGTGTACTGGCACAGACACCTTTTCTCAGAATTTGCACAGATTTGGCACAGAAACCCTTGCCAAACAACTCCTGGCCTGCCGGAATGGCCTACTTTATGCACAAATAGAGGTAGGCGGTTGAGCTGCAACAATAACGCGACTGTGTCCAAATTCCACCTTAAATTTGAGTGTTTTTTTTTGGTTTCAGTACTCCTCTATGATCCTAAAACTACCATATCTGGGGTATAGACTAGTGGTTAAATTGGCTTTGTAAGAGGGGGGAGCTCTTCTTTACTCACAGTGGTCAACATCTCACTCTATTGTATTACTATAAATACTGTAGCAGAGGGAGCTCAGCTTCAGCTGGCTGTATTACCGAGGTGAGGAGTGAGGGGGCTGGACTTCAGAAGTCTCTGGCCCAATTTAAACTCTGGTATGGACAAAACCAGAGGATTTAACAACTGGCCGTCTTGTATCTCAGCAACATTCACCACCGTTTGTCTTTAACAGGCCCAACAACTAATTGATACATCAGGATTACAATTGACCGTGAAAATAGCTGTCAGTTGCAGCCCTAATACCTGTGTCAGCTGGTGCTGAGGTGGTTTAAACTGATCTGACGCTACCCTGGCTGAACTGAATCGCCGGTAGCCATCCCTTACCTTCCTGTGGCAGGCAGCTTTGTGTGGGGGAGTCACGCAACAGATGTTGAGTAAACGGAGAGGCTCTGTTGATATTTTTAGTTACTCCTTGGTCGGCATAGCAAAGTAAATAGAACTGTTGCAAGGCTTATTGCACGTCTGCATGGCAGATTAGCGGACGTAAAACCGGGAAGGCAACCAGCTTGCCCATTAGGTATTTTGCGTAAAGCGCTATGTAAAATAATTGTAATACTGGAACACTATCCAGGGGTCACCGGGTCAGTTCTTTTACCCAAGACGCTCATACCTACTATTAAAGTGAAAGTCATTTCCAATCTTGCTTCAAACCATCTTGGCCTGTTTAGTAGTGTTTATATTTTGCTTTTCAGGTGTTTAACTGCTCAAGTGAACATTTTATGAGTAAAAATTCTAAGGTTTACCTAAGAAGAGATGCAGTGCATTGGGGATTTTAGGACCACTCCGAAGGCTCTGCTTTGACAGGGTTGCCCATACTGAACAGATTGACTGTTATTATTACTGGGGGCGATACTGTTTTCAATAGGGACAGTAATGATTACCAGCATGCCTGCATGTGGTCAGCTGGGAACAGGCTTGTATTTTGACGCGTGTTTTCCTGCTTTCTCTCTTCCAGTGCTGCAACACTGAAGGGCTGCTGATTAGGTCCATGGTGTCCTGACTACACTGCCAGAGGTGAAGACAGAGAGAGAGATGGGGGTAAGAGGAAGAAGATGCAGTCTACCACGGGACAGATGGGCCAAACTGAGATATTATTTTTATTTAAAAAAGATGACTTATATATTTATAAAGAATTGCTGACTTGCTCCAACTCTCCCAGCTCCCTCGATTATGTGAGGAAAAAAAAAACCCTTAGATCTTGCCGTGATTTTCTTTTTTCTTGGGCGGGCATCCATTTTACGAGCTTGGTTAAGCAAGGCCAGAGACATGATCAAAAGGCACAAGGCGCAACGAGCATCAATGCAAGGACAGAGGTTACTGTAAAATTAGTGACACAGAGAATAATGCATAAGAAGTACACCTCAGATGAGATGGAGTGATGGAGACTGTGATCGAGAATGCACGTGTTATGCTCTCACAAAAGTGCAAAGGGGAGGGGGAGGGGGGGTCAGGCTTTTGCTGTGTGGAGTGATTATGGAATTTCCTTCCAAATTGTGATATTTGTTCTTATAGTGGGTTCCATTCGAAGTGAAATGGCCTTAACAAGTGTGCTCTTTAAAGTCCATTTTGTGCGTTATGTTTATATGAAGAATTGGGGAAGCTTGAGGTTAATAGTTGAATTTTGTGAAAGTTGTCAATGGGCAACTGGCTGGATTTGAAGTACACAGGTTTGATAGACTCAGTACACTCACTTCGTCAAGGACTGTTAAGGTACATTTCCCCTCCTGCACACACAGACACACACACATACTTGGCCACCCATGTTCCCTTATCCTATACCCAGTTCACACAACAAAATAGAAACGTAAGGTGTTGTCCTCTATTTTTAATGGTCCCATGGTTGTACGCAACAGGAAAACCAGTTTGTCCTCTCTCCTTATGAAACGTCTCCTACAGGGCCCTGTTTAAATTAAACGCTGAGTGGTGATGACATGTAGTCGATTAGCCAAGCTGAAATTTCATCAGACATCAGTGAAAAGCTGTGGACACAGACAAATGTGTTTTTTTTCCCTATTTTGTACATACATGCGTTTCAAAACAATCGGACGACTTTCTTCGAGGTTACATATGAGAACGATGGTTGTGGGATATTGTTCTGTTTTCACAGTGTCTGTATATCTCTATGAACTCAACATTAAACATCTGCTTTTGGCTTTGTATGCGAGTGTTTTTGCTTGTGACTGTTGGTTTTTAAAAGCCACACCACTCTCAAACTAGCACCATAATCCTTGAAGCTGAGATGGTTATTTGGCACATCGCACTTTAATAGGAAACACACACAGAAGTGTGAAAACCTTCAAAACAAGATGGCTCCTTTTATTACAAGCATGCAGCCTTAAAAAAAGACAAGATTACAACTACTGCAGGCTGCCACAGTCTCACTGGATGATGTCCATGGCCTCGGAGAAGCTACTGTTTTAATCTGTTTATGCTTGTATATACACCGTGAAGTTCTTGAGAATACATTGTATCGGAGTTCGCACAGTACAAAAAGTCAAAACTAAGTGTGTGAAGCTCAGTAATTTTACAATGTTTCAATGTCTTTCAACTGCAAATAAGCTCACAGTAAACTGGCATGCAGTTCCTGGTTCATCTTAGATTAGCTTTCACAACACCATACACAATGTCACATGAGTATTTTAACTGTCTGGTCATGGGAAAGCCAGTAACAACAGTAATTGCACTTTTACACACATGACCAGACATGGACGATAAAAAAAAAAAAAAATCATATCCCCACACAAACACAAATCAAATTTATACATAAAATCTGCACTGCGAAACACAATGACTCGTAAGTGACCATGAAGTCTGTTCCACCTGCAAATATACTCGCCACCATTGCCCCTTTACATCATTTGCAGGACAATCCCAAAACAAGCTTAACGCGGCATGGTGGCCTTTTGGTTATCTGGCGTTAAGAGGCACAGGTGTGCACCCCACGTGTTATCTCCTGTTGCCACCAGGACTCTGCACAAAGTTTATGGAGTAGGACCCAGAGCCGGGGTCCTGGTTCACCTGGAAGTTGTTTGTCGAGAGGCCGAACGGACGCAGTATCATGTTACCCAAGTCTTTCAGCTTGCCTGAAAACACAAACGCAAATATAAGGAGATGCTCATTAAAAGAGAACTTTGATTACATTTTACTGATATTATTCTAACATGTCTGTCACTGCATTTCTTTTAGTTGCTGCCCTATATTCAATTACAAAACATCAGAGCATCACTGTTATTCAATGCAAAACTAAGGACCACTATGCGTTTCGCCACCATTTGGCAACTCAAATGTATACGGACATGCTGCCATATTACATGCTTTCTATGTAATCTCACTTTCATTAATGCGAAGATGTTCAGTCAAAACCCATGAGCAGTTTCCACTGACTCCATGGGCTTACATTTCCAACCACTCAATTACTCTTCAGCTCACATCTTTCATGATAACTGAGGAGATTGTGCTCTTGAGGGTAGGATCTCTTTACTGAGTATATCATGCTGAAGAGACCAGACATAAAAATTGGCCTGCAGGAACAGCAATCACACTAATCCCCCAGAAGTGAAGCGTATTACTATAAACGCTTGAGTGGTTTGACTAAGCAATTTTCTACAAGGTTTTAGGAAGAGGGATTCTGGCAGAGGGGTGCTGGCACCCTTTCAAAAATAATATATATATACATATATACAAACATTTTTTTTAACACACTGTAAGCCATGTTTACTGTAAGCCATGTTTAGAGCAATTTTGCCAAGCAGGAAAGGTCACATCTAGTGTGACCTTTAGTTTAATCTAGTTACATCTAGTGTAATTTTTTTTGTAAGGAACAAGACAGCAAGAAAACTAATAATTTACAGCAAGAATGCATAGGGACAAGGCTGTACAGAGGACGAGACATACTTGCAGCGGTGGCCTGGTGGTTAGGGGAACAGACCTGTAACCACAGGGTTGCAGGTTTGAATCCCCTAGGTAAGGTAAGGGAATGGACCTGTGACTGGAGGAACGCAGGTTAAAGCCACCAACCACCAGAAATGCCACTGAGGTACCGTCCCTACACACTGCTCCAGGTGTCGTTGTGAAACCTGCCCCCCACTCACATGAGTGATGGTTTGCTGTGTAATCACAATGATAAATGTGAATCACTTTCCTTTTCGTTCATAGGAAGACTGCATAGGAACAATATTGGACAAGGATAACAGTGCGTAGGGAAAAGACCTCATAGACTGATGT
The DNA here is from genome assembly GCA_027475355.1 of Coilia nasus. NCBI lineage: Eukaryota > Metazoa > Chordata > Actinopteri > Clupeiformes > Engraulidae > Coilia > Coilia nasus. Next base: position 21,103,479 of record CM050214.1, read on the forward strand.
AAAAGTGATGACGCTACACCATTAGACTATCACTGTCACTGTACTAGCTTCACTTTCAACCTGCAACACCCCTTACAGACGGACAGCACTAACTAACAGACAGCCATAACACACAGGAAATGAGCAAGCACGCAAGGCGGCGGTAAGTAAAAAGCACATACCCATCATCTCCTCCTTCAGCTTCTCGTTGCGCTCCTGTATCTGCTGAGGTAACCTCTGTGAGGCACGGAGAGACAACATAATCAGAGGCAGGCAGGCAGACTGACATTTGCTCACAGTACACCCGGGATGGGGATTGCCACCAGTGAAACGCTGGTGGCTGGTAGATTTTGTACACAAAATAATGATTTACTGTCGATTGGTTGGTAAATTTGACCATGTATTTTTCAGTAGCTGGTAAAAGTTTACATGTTGCAAAGTTAATTTCCACCAATGCGATACACATGTCTAATATGCTGTTGACTAACTAGAATCACGTCACCATATTCTTGAACTTAGACACTGTGTTACCATAAACCTTGTGGTGGACCTTTTTGTACAAGGTATGTATTATCCAGTTCTGTGATATTTAAGAATTTAAATAAATTCTTGGCTAATATCATGTCATAACAGAAGGTGGTAAAATATGGAAGTGTTGATATAAATTGCAATGCTGTATGAGCTACTGTGGCTGATGAACAGGGCGACACAACTACAAGAAATCTGTTTGCATACCAAGTCACATTCAAAATGGATTACATCTAATGCACTCTTAGGGCTGTGTGAAGGAGCAAAAACACAAGGAATTCAACAGCCTCAGTTCTTATTTCGTAGCATCAGATCCATATCACATCCAAACGCCTCTGCATTAAAGGATACTAAGTCACAGCGTGCATCATCATACCACTTTTAGAAATGTATACGACATACCATGCATGCTTCCCTGGCCACTGGGAGACCTGGGTCTTTCTCCAAAACACTCTTGTAGTCCTCAAGGGCCTCATCCAGCTTCTCCGTCTTTTCGTAGAGCTCAGCTCTCCTCAGCATCGCACGCACATAGTCCGGGTTTAGCTCTATGGCTGGTAAACACAGCACACATTGGTTACCACACAAGTGGAAGTACCAATGTCTACAAACGTCGGTCCGACAGTCTAAAGGGTGCAACCTGCAGGATATATTTATCTCAATGACCCAGTAGGAAATTAAATTACAACTATCAAAACATGAAATGTGTAGACAGCAGATAAGAGACAGTGCACTGGTATACATTTAACACCCAGTAGAGTGAAAATCCCGTATAAAGTGTGCTTGGTTTGGCAACGTGTGAAACATATCAGAAAAGTGTGTCTGAAAACAAAAGCTGTGGAAATCCCCTGAGGTTAGTGTAACCGTGTTGTGGAGTTATGCAGTTTAACAGCTTTCCATGGTAGGTCTAAGTAGGGTGTGATTAAATGCAGCCTGCCTACGTGCAGAGGTTATGTTTAGCATGGTGTAGCATAGCACTACAGTAGAATAGCATAAGACTTTGAGCTGGAACCCCAGCAGCATCCATGCACAGATGGTAAAGCCTATATTTTCACCACATTGCTCAGAATTCACAAGGTGATAAGTAACAACTCTTTGTTTGGTATGAGGAACGTGGAGACAAAACTATTTTGACTTTACTGGATCTTATTAAAAGTTATTTGCACAGAAACCACGTAGGTAATAACAATCTTTCAACACAGTAATACAGGAAAATACCAGAATGTTTTTTTTGGCATACCAAACTGTTCAGTTTTACCTTTTGTGCAGTCCTTGATTGCTTCCTCCTTCTTGTCCTAAACCAATATTAAAAATATTAAGTTAAAGAAAAAGATTGACTAACTGTTCACATTACAAAATAGCTGTTAATATTAGAAATTGCAATCTTCAGACAGAAAAGGCTGTAAATGATTTAACACAATTCCAACATGTTTTTGAAGACTACCCAATCCATTCCAACTGTAGTATTACAAGACTACCAACAGATGTCACTGAAGCACGGGATCAAACCCTACAACACAGAACTTTAGAGTGTCAGGACCATGCAGGTTTAATTAGCAGTGGAGACATATTAGATTGCAACCTATGCACAAACTATAACACTGTGCATTTAACAGTAGGCAGTCCAGGAGGCCTGTACCATAGGCATCTTCACCATGAATATGGATGTGTGAGGCACCTGGTGCCCAACACTAACCTAGTATTTACACAGAGAGGCAACTAGTCCACTCACTGGTTGTGTGGCTATAGAACACAGGAAAGCAGAGAGCTGTCACAAACTACAACAGTAGTACATTGCAAGAGGTATAAAACCACTGGGTAGCATTAGCTTTACAAAGTGGCTACTAGTACGGCAGCTCCCGTGCCCCTAGAACTGTTATTATTGGTACGAAATTTCAAATTGACGAAATCTAGGGTTAAGGTTAGGGTTACGGTTAGGTTATGGTTAGGGTTAGTGTTACATCTGTGGGAACCCTGTCCGAGTCTGGTACAGATTTCAAGTTCCCAACCTATAACTTCACATGTATTGGTCAGGAAGACTATGGACCAAAAAGGTTCAGAAAAATAGGCTCCGGACCAATATTCTTACATTTACTGGTACAAAATTCCAGACCCGTAGCCACTGCCTTAGCTTTATTGTACAGACTATTACCCAAATGAACTTTCACCCAATTAGGACTTCCTAGAGGACAATATCTACAAATTGGATACTGGACACACACAAAGGATTGATCACCTTGAGCATGGCCGCCACAGGGGAGGGTGTATACTGATTAAAGACCTGGATAGATCCTAAGGGGCATTACTGATAAGGTGTCCTGGAAATTTTGCAGACCAACTGGATCATGTGACAACAAACCCACTGGACCATGTGACAAACAAACCCAACAATAGGAGGATTGACTTAGGACCCAGGAACTATTAGTATGGAAATAATAATAATAAAACCTAAAGCACTAAATGTTCTCCCAAACAACAGTATGCTAGAATACGGTTTGTAGTCAGGAAGACTTAAATGTCTTCTCCTAAATGTACTCTTCCTAGGTGCACAAATATCTTGTGTTTTCTGTAAACATGAGCTGAACCACCTAGCATAGAGGAAATGGTGATGGAAGCTACACATTTTTTAAAAGATGGCGGTGACCAAATGGCTGAGGCTTACCACCCAATCCTGACCCCCTGGTCAGAACTGACCCGATTAGTAACTGTTTGTGGAGGACGGACAAAGATTACCTGGTGTGAGCGAGCAGCGGCGCGGTTGGAGAAGAGAATAGACCTTTCTTTACTGCAGCTGAAAGGACAAATATGTAAGGCAGCCGTGTAGGATGCCTCTGCCTCAACATGCTCTGAAAACCAAAAACACATTCATTACGATACAATTACAACTACAGCAGTTATCTCCACAGATGTGCCAACCATTATACGCAAGAGTAAGCGTGTGGCAAAAGCAATGTGCTTTTCTTACCTCCTTTTTTGAATTCGCCATTGCCTTTTTCCTTCAGGTCCACACTTTCCTTCCGTCTGCTCTGAGATATACAGATACAGAAGAATATTAGCCCAAAATCTTTTTTCTATTTCGTAAACAAAACTATTTATTGCCAAAACTATTTATTAACAACAGTATTAAGATGATAGATTACCTCTTTTTCTTCATCAGTTAAGGATTTTTCGATCTCTTTCAGGTGGTCATCATCAAACTCTAGTGGAAGCTCTTCTTTTAGTTCAGGCTCTGTGTCTACCCAGTCTTCGTCTTTGTCCTCTTCAGGGAGTGCCTCCTGTCCATCATGGCTATGGCTTTCAGCTTCAGCTTCAGCTGCAGCTGTAAATTCACTTGACACTTCCTCGGATGTTTTTACACTTAGGTCTTCAAAATCTTTGTTTAACTCACTTAAACCTGAACTGGCTGCTGAGTCTTCCAAACTTGGTGGTACTCCATTCTGTGAATTTTTCACAGTTCCTTCACCCGCTCCAAGTTCTGATGCTGCATGCTTCAATGGCCTTTTACCATCCTCCTGTATATTCTCCTCACAGTCAAAAAAACATTCTTCCTGCTGTTCCATTGTTCCAGGTTTTCCAATGGTCTTGCTCTCCTAGGTGACTTCACTGAACGAATCCCCTCCAACGGTCAGACACCTCCTGAAGCCCTGTCCATATCAGGGACACTCAACGGTCCTTGTTCAGCGAGAGGAACAAGATTATTACATTGAAAAAGATTTAGCACTTTAATAAACACTTCTCAGATGTTAGTTTGGTAGGCTACCCGATTGTGTTATTGTGGATAAGCCCATTAACGCGTACAGTATGCTAACTCCCAACGACATCAATATGTTACTAACCTACGAGCAAGCCATGCATACGTTATACCACGATTGACCATAAATGGACACCACAAAGATAGAAGTTACTAGCAGTAAATATATCGCTATTATGTTGCACTCCGCTGGGAAATAGTAATGTCAATCAACTAGCCCTACCTATCAAAGTCTGCTAACACCCCAAATGAAACAGTCACCAAGCAAGACAAAAGTCGCCTAAATCAAGGCAGTCATGACGTTTCCTATATCATACAGCATAAGGTGATATCAAAGGCAACGTTAGTATTGGCTTAGCATGCAGGTAAGTGTGTAATAAACACAAGTCTATGGCTAAGTTAGCTGACTGAGTTGGACGCATTTGGCGATGCTTTGTAGTTATGCTCCCTAATGCTAACTGACTTTAAGGTATGGAGAACTTGTAACCTGCTCTCTGCAAGTGAAACGACGCTAACTTGAAAAGCAGTAAGACCCAAATCAAAGCTTTTGTATGCCAACGTTTCTATGTCACTATATTCCAGTATTCTTACAAAACGGTGATAGTAAAGATCAAAAAGATCAAAACTGGTTAGCCACAGCTATATAGTATATACTAAATATCTAAGGAAGTAAGATTAGTCCGATCATGTACAGACAACACAACAAAGTGAAAAGATACACATGTCGATTACGACTTATTCCGAAAGCGGCGGAAAAAGAATAAAACAATTACAACACGATCTTAAATTGTAATGCTGTCTCATCTCTCCCAAACCTACCATGTACATCCACACGAATCAAAAACACTTCCGCAATTGCACGGAATTGTGGGGTATGGAGTCTTATGACGTCTGTCATATGGGCGTAGTCAGAGCCATAGCCACAGAACGTTCTTATGTATATGCTCTAAAGATTATTATTGTAAACGTAATACTAATATTACTCTACTCTCAAAAGTAGTATCTACCAAGCACCAAGAGGTAGGATTAAAAATTAATTATATGTGCCTGGGAAATGGCTTTATAGCCTCAAAATGGATGTGTCATACAGGTTAGTAGGCAACACTATGACACTAAAGATTGTGTTCAAGCAGCAAGACCTATAGTTTGCTAGTGTTTAGTTGATCCATTGACTGACATGTAGCTGGTCATACCTGCTGCTAAAGCCTTTTGGTCTGAGGATTTTTTTTCTGCCTAATCAATATTCTTTCCTGAGGCCACTGTGTCAACGGCCTTCAGAAACATATTTAATATGAAACCAGGTTTTATCCACCTTTGTACAATTCAATACTGGAGACCAATCAATATTCCTTATCAAATTGCAGAAGGCCTCTCTACTGTAATTTGTATATGTTACATGACAGTGGAGGTGCTGCAGTAGAGCACCATGAATCTGCTTTGTGTCAGAGCAGAAGTGCTGCTCGAGATCTACCTTATTACATGCGTAGCTGACAGTCAGCTGAATAGGCCAGGGTCCAAGTTGCATGGCAGGGTGCCCATGTTTTGGTTTTCACTCAGGAATGGGCATGGCTGTGATTACATCAATTTCACCAGTAATTCTTGCACTCCCAAAACATATTTGAGATATTAAGTATGACCTGCCTCCACTATGCACCACTTTTGGAAGCCCTTTGCCATGCTGTAAAAGTGGCAAGGTGAGCTCGAGTGTGTACGTGGGCTACCAAAGAGAGATGCTCATAAACCGATTCGGTCATTCTTTTCGCTGATTTGTACTCGGTGTTACTTGATACAGGCACTGTTTTATAGACTGGTTAATGCTCTGATATCCCGGAAGGCTCTTCCTTTAAAGTCAGTGGAAAATCGTCTGTCTCTGAAGAAAGCACTGGGCCCATTAGTCTCCTAAGAGACCGCCTTTGTTGTCAGTTTTGTTTGCAAAGACTGTTCTCGGTCATTAAGTTTCCCATTTTAGCGCAATAAAAGACCAGTCTGATACTCAAATACTCTAAATTGTTAGACAAAGCAAATCATGGCAAAACAGTCTGGTCTTGGAGAAAGAACATTCTACCCACTTTTACTTCACATTCACCACTTGTTAAATAAAATATATCAATAGAAGCAGATGGAATGTTGAATTCTTCTAGGTGCTTGGTCAGCTTTGAAAGATTCACTATTATCAATATCACTATTAAAGCCATGGAGTATCAGAAATTGTTTAACAATAATTTTTTGTGTGAAAATATCCTGTATTATTGTCAGTAAAGGTTTGATGCACTTGCAGAGTCAATGATTTCTGTGAAATACTATTTAACAAAGATACCAACATACACTTGGGAGAAAATGGGCTTAAAGTGGGCTCCAGTGTTAATTGAATCGTCATTCACCAGCTGTGTGTACGTGTGGAGAAAGAAGGCTAGTCATGTAATCACTGTGTTACAATTACCTTTATTCATTTATGTACATATACATAACTCTTCATTTACATCATACATAATAGTAACTAAACCCAGACTATTTAATTCATACTTACATACATACATACTTACATACAGCCACAAGTTAAAAGGAATTGAGTTCATGTCAGAGAAAAAATACAGTATGTGGAGTAGATTTAAAGCAAAAGAACAGTATATATAACACTAATGGCAGAATGTAACTCAGTAATGGTAGGTTTCTGTAAAAAGAAGATATAGGCCTAGCTAGCAGAAAAAAAACATTTGTTTCACAAATATTTACAAACTGTCATGCACATGTAATAGTTTCAACATTTTTAATAAAGAGCGAAACTAAATGACTATATGACCATTAAAACACTGTACAGAGGCTTGAGTCTGACACCATGGGAAAATAAATTGTTAAATCTATACTAATGAATTAGAGATGTGTACAATTCTGCCTTTGGCATGAGGGGAGGATGTGCAATGCAAGTTTTACAGTGTCTTTCATTACAGTGTCTGCTTACATCTCCTACCAAGATTGACAAAAAGAGGAGAAAATAAAGATAAAATACCAAGGTTTCATTCATTTCTTTTTTGAGAAAATGTACATCTAGAATAGACATTGAATGCATTTACAAGTAGGTAAAAACTGTACATTCCCATATTATTTAAAAAAATGATTATATAATATTATTTAAACACTGTATGAATAGACAATACATGCATCACGATGCAAATATGTTATACCCATTAACTTTCTCCAGCACCCTGTTAGCCCAGTGCATAAGATTGTACACTTTTATCTTTTTTCATCACCTATACCAATAGGCTAGAGCCCCTAGGGGACAGCAGTGAAGATGCACATGTATCATGTGGATGTCTTCTCATTCTCTATCTCTTCCTTCTGCATTGTGCAACCATGACTGTGGCCGAGAGGGTAAACACAGATGATTCAATGTAAATTAAGAAACAAAACTTTGGTTTTGTTTGGTCAAACTAAATTCTCTCACATTTTCTGTTTTTTCAAAGATGCATAAAAATCAATGTCAGTGATCTTCCCTTTGCCCATCTATTTGTTTTTGTATGTTGTGGCTATAAATAAAAAGTAAGTATTTACAAATCATATAATGCAACTGACAAATTAACATTTAGTCTTCCAAATAAATTGTCTTCTCTATCAATACATGCTACACATATGGCTTGTACAGGATGGGCAAAAAACTCTTTCATTACAGACACATTTTACAATCTTACATTATGTACAGATACAGCATATCTCAAAATGTAATCCTCATATACCTAATTTCTGTTTGGCATTGTGGCAGCTAAAATATGACACAGGTTGTCTTGTGACAGCAGTAGCAATGCCATTTGTGGGTTTGTAAGCTGTTAAATATTACGTCTGCTTTCCAACTTGCGGTGAAGATAAGCCAACTGCTATATCAGCTGTATCAGGTGAATCTCAACTGTATCCACTAAACTAGCAGTTATCTTATGTCATGCAAACAAGTTTGGTGTTCATGCCACATATTATATATCCTGCAGTATGTCTCAGTGGAGTCTTCTCATTTTTCAGTTGTAAGTGAAAAGGCATCTGACTTTCAGTAGGCCATGCCATCACAGTTGTGCTGTTAACATAGAGACGGCCTTTGTCTGTAGTATACAGAAGAATCCATAGGTCCGATAAGTATAGTTACTTATAATATAATAACCAAATTATTACAAATACCAAACATACTGTAAATATTCTTCCTTTTCATTCTATGTGGCTGCATGCAACCTGAATATTGAATTGTTTGTGTTGGTTATTCTTAACTGTTGTTAGAGATATTCCTCTGATGTTGTAAAATTGCATCTGCAGAGGGGAAGCATCCTTTCCCCAAGATGAGATGAAAACTATTCCACTGCTTTCATTACTGGCCAATGTTTCATCATATGCAGAGAAACACACGGTTAAGGGTGATATGAGACCATAAGTAGCAATGTCTATGGTGTTACCTATTTTATTATTATTATTATCTCTGTAATACATTTAATCAAGATGATGCATGCTTAATTTCTTTTTAAGGCATTTCCTTTTTCCTTAATGAGTCTTCCATCTCTGTTTTACAGTTCTGGTCACTGGCTGACAGAGCCTTCTTTTCGCGGGGGAACATCAAAGCCACTCTGCTGAGTTTGCTCTTCTGCGGGCAGACGGATCCAGCAACTGCCTGGATGTCACCTGGAAACGGGCTCCCTGACATGGAGGAGGAGGAGGACGACGAGCATGGCCCCCACCCCGGCAGCTGGCCTAACTGCGATTTGGACACGGCTGCCCTGGTCTTGCAAGCAGGGCTCGGGTGAATGGAGGCAAGGGTCTGCTGACTTCCGTTGAGACAGGAGTGGATGTCCAGGTCGGCGTTGTTGGCGGAGCTGAGGTTGGAGCGGTAGTTGTACGCCCTCAGGCCGCGGTGTCTTTTGGAGTGGCACTGGCAGTGGAGGATGCGGATGAAGGCTTGCTTGAACTCGCGGCTGTAGCAGGGGTAGATGATGGGGTTCAGGCAGCTGTTGAAGTAGCCGAGCCAGAAAATCACTTTGAAGAAGGTCTCTGGTGGGCGCAGACGAGCATTGAACGAGCCTTAAACAAAACAACAGCAAGAAAAATTATTACATTACATTACACTTAGCTGACACTCTTATCCAGAGCGACTTACAGATATTTACAGGGTTTCAGTTACAGTCCCTGGAGCAGCGTGGGGGTTAGATAGCATGGTAAGACCCGCCCGTCGTACTTAATTTCATTTCGTGCAGAGGGTCTGGTCCGGACGCTCTTGGGGAGCATTTGGGGACTACAAAATCTAACGCTCCAATCAGCGAACAGAGGGTGTGTTCGTTAGCTGTGTGCTACATTTGAATTGTAGTGCGTAGGTAGGCTAATTGCATACGTGACGACCAGGCGTTAGCGATTGTGTAAAGGAGAAACTTCAGCCCAGAGTCCACACCTCCAGCAAATCGTTTCTGACGGTCTCTGTTCCAGACCCTCTGCACGAAATGAAATTAAGTACGAGGGGCGGGTCTTCCCAGGCTAGGGGTTAGATGCCACAGCTGCCCCGAAAAAGCTATTTTATTAGGACGCAAGGATTTAGTCCACAGTTTTACTGCACTAATAAAACACTGGACACAGTGTAGGCTTACAGCATGTTAAACACGAGAGTTAGTAGTGTCCTCACTGTTCATCTCACTTTTAACCACAAGATGGCATCAGCTGTCCTTGAGGATATACACGACAGGGTTTGTCCTTTTAGTTACATATTCAGGTAACTCTCACCAGCTATTGACATTTTGTAGCAAAACTGACAAAAAATAAATTGAAATAAAGAAAAAAAAAAAAAAAAGAATATATATATATATAGTCATTTATAAATTGTGACAACTGTCTCTGTTCTGTAGTGGTATAACTAAAGCTTATTGGTTTTCTACATATATTTCTGTAAGCAACAACCTGTAATCACATGTATGCATGTGTTCTGATGGCCAGCTCCGACCTACAATCTTTGTAGGGGTGTAGAGTCTTAAAACAGATACTAAAAGAATCTCTTTGGGCCGCCCAAACATAAACAAGAGCCAGTCTTCCATCAGTCTTCCAGATTTTCCCAATATAGCGTAATAAATCCAACATTCCCCATGGATTCCACCACTGGGAGAAGCCTCTTTTACTGCTGGTCTGGCCTCCCCTGCTCATCCTATCCCCTTTTTTGGCCTTATCGCAGTCTGCTTCGTGGGCCAGTGAAGCGCGGGCATCAGGGAGCGCTGCTATTATCATGGGCCCCTGTGGCACATGAAGTCCTTCATACAGTAACCATTATAACAAGCCAAAATACTAGACTGAATAGTTGCCAGTTTACCATCCCTGATTTCATATCATGAATCGTTACTTATTATTGTCCAATATCCACTACTCATAGTATAGGCCCATCACTACTGTGAAATAGTTAATTAATGTGGAATATCCCACACTGCACCACGTACATCAGATTGGTAGCCAGTTAACCTGTCCAGAAGTATTTTCTGAAACTGTTATTAAGGGTTTTCTTCTAGATTTTAGGTCCCTTTTTTGTGAAGTCTGATAATTCTAGGCACTCATCACAAGCTTATATGAAAGTGATAAAAGGTGGTAGTGCTCTTAAAAGCAGTCGCTCTCTCTCCACAATTCAGGCTGGCAACAGACCAGGTGGGTAAAGGCAGATGTTATGCAGTGAAGCAACACACTACTGGAATCCTGACACAGTTTGAAAGCACAGTTTTTCATCAGTGGGAAAAATACAATTAGAACCTGTCACCTTTGTGTCATCATGTCACCTGTGTGGTAGTACGAAGGAGCTGAGAGTGTGTGCATTTACAAAAAAACAAATGGGGTCAGTGGGAAGAACGAGGGAAATTGAGCATAGTCCACTCTCCAAAGCTTTTTCCATTGCAAAGCCAGTCTGATTCAATCCAATTCAGCCCGTTTCACACTGCCTGCAATGCGTGTGCAGAGTCTCTCAGTTTTGCCAGCAACCACTCCAGCCCTGTCTCACACAGTCCCTCACCTGTTAACATGGCTGTCCAAATGAAAGTGAAAAATGGCTTTTTATTGCAGCTGTCATGCACGCACAAGATACAGGCAGTAGAAAACAAAACAATTTAGGCAAGGTATTTTCCCCTGCAACAAGAACACTGCACAACTAACAATAAATCTTACAGAGCATCTGTTACTAGGAATGTGTTTGTCCTCTGGATCCTTTCCCTGATTTCATATCATGGATCGTTATGTTTTATTGTCCAATATCCACTGCTCATAGCACAGGACCATCATTACTGTGAAATATTTAATTAATGTGCAATATCCCACACTGCATCGCACTGTATATAAAACCTCATCTATTCTTTGTATATGTAAATAGTGTCTCAGAACTGTGCACCCTAGCCCCTTTTATTCTTGTATCCTTTCTTGCACTATTATTTATTTTATTTTATTCTATGCTGTAAATATTCTACATACATGTCTACACTAGAGAATGAGCTCCTTGTAATGTCGTTGTACATGTGTATAGTGACAATAAAAGGCATTCTATTCTATTCTATTCTATTCTATTCTATATTTTGACATATAAAAATATTTCACAAATGCCACCTCTTCAGCGAAATAAATGTATAAAACTTCCTTGCTGGCAAAGCATCTACCATACTTTTTAACTTGCTTGCAAGTCTGGGTAGCGCAGGGCAGAGGGACTAACAAACACCAACATTATTTCATGCGCTAAACTGGCAAAAATTCTTTTATATTTTGAGGATAAAAGGTTGAAACTCTTGTTTTAGGGATTCAGGAGACTCACACACAAAATTAGTTTTATCCACTAAATGCATTCCCATACATTCCAGCAATCATTTTGCAAACTAAAGGGTTGATTTCCATAATTAGTTATTGTACTATAACAAAAGAAAGTTTGCCTGGTTTATTTTGTCTAAGCAAGCATGGCAAAGTGCAGAAATCCTTTAAAACTTTTTTTTCTGTCATTTGGCTTGTACTGTCTTTTGAATAAATTAGGCTATGCTCATTGAAGTACAAAAAAGCCAAATAAATCATTTCACTCACTAAAATATGAGCCAACCTGAACTACTCCGGGAAACAAAAGTCTTTTGCTTAATGTGAAAAGTGTATGATTTGCATTTTGTGTTTTGTCATAGTCCATTTGGTCTCTTTGGAAATGAATATCTTGGCCTGCATACTGACAATATTTCATTCGTTGCTTCCATAAACAAAATTAAACTTGTGTGAGATCCTGAGTCTTGGGAGATGTGGTCAACTGAAGAGATGCATTCAGATTCAGTAGTGAACGTCTCATGGGCCTGCACAGCACAACACTGAAGTTGCCGCGGCAACAACCCATTTGCACTCTTTGGCTGATATGCCTGTCTGGAGTCAAATAATAGTATTTGTTGCAATTTTTGCTAATGAAGTTCCATGCACACCCTCATGCACACCCTGCTTACTTTCAAGAAGTGCGTCACTCTCCCTAACTGTTTTTACCTATTAACGTAAGACAGTTGGGTACCCTATACTTGTTGGACCTCAGCTATTCAATGTGGCTAACCAGATGGGCCAAAATCACTATTTAATAAAATAAATTCCCTGCAATGTCATCCACACAGCGCTATTATATCATTACTACCACACAATCCTTCCAAAACTTGCAACCTCAGCATGTATCAGAAATTCAAGTTGCCCTGCTTGGTCACTCAGATTAGCTAAAAGCACTGCACATCTCTGCCCTGTTCTTTCCACTGTGTCCATGAGATGTCCAACACCAGGAGGTGCTGATTTAGACTTTAGACTAGCAGCTTGTTGGGAAGGGGCTCACAGTGTGTGTGTGTGTGTGTGTGTGTGTGTGTGTGTGTGTGTGTGTGTGTGTGTGTGTGTGTGCGTGTCACAGAAATCATCCCATGTGCTGACTGTCTGTGGGAATGCTGTACAGCCTGGAAGACCTTCAAGGTCGTGGAGTCCGGCTGATCATGTGTTGACAGCTGCTTCTGTCAAAGGTGCTGTTGGAAGTGGCACACTTAAAGGTACCGTACACAATTCTGACGCTCAGTTGTAATTTTGGTTCACTGATGGAACAAGATTGCACCCTTCCCTTAAGCGCTACTGGAGCAGCGTGCCATCTAACTGGATTGGTTTTACGGCTTAAGCCACAGTGTCTTTGTCCCAGTTATGGAGTCAATGCTGTGTGTGTACCAGCGGCAGAACATAACTTTGCAAAATGTGAACCTTTACTGGCCACTGACAAATCAATTGTAAAATTCACCAGTCACTCAACAGTACATTTTTTTTTTGTGTCCAAAATCTACCAGCCACTTTCATATCTTACCAGCATGTGGCTGGTGCCAATTTCCATCCCTGGCATGTACACCAGTGTTTTGGATGTGCATAATGGGCATATCGGGACATATCATGAATGCACATACGGATGCATATGAACATAAACATTTGAACATATATCGGCATCATTGACGCATACGTGGATGCATGTGAACATCTTGAATGCCCATTATAGACACACATTGACATACTGAGTGCACCTTTGAATGCAAACAGACATCACAAGTGCACCCATGGACATCATGAATGCATCTGGAGAGGAATATTGACATCACACATGCACCTTTGGACGTGTATTGACATCATGAACGCATATAATGACAGCAGGAATGCACATGCAAACATATATGGACACCATGAGTGCACATTTGGATGTGTATTGACAGGATAAATAACTAGAGGCCAATGAGGACTAGTTTGCTGACAGAACGACTGGACTAGAAACGCAAGCTTTTTGCCTTTATTCAAATAGGACTAGTGATGACAATATTTGTTCAGTGAATAGGACCATTAGAAAAGGCAAGAAAAAAGTGGAAAACACCATAGGTCAAAGTAAAACCCTTGTCTTAATGGTGCTTAGGTGGACTACCCCTTACTACATCTGATTGTACCTATTAGTCTCTGGGAAAACACTGTTGCAATACTACTAATAACAACACCGATACAATCAAATAAAACATTACAATATCTGCAGTTTTAGCCTCAAAAGCCTTCATTTCTGGTTACTGAAAAAAAAATTGCGATACTAGAATGCAGATGAATACTGAAATGCTTCTGTGGTTCCAAAACCTTCTCATTTCTCTGTTTTGACCTTTTTTTAAGTAGTTGTATAACTCGAACATGTGGGATGTGACTATGGTGGCCTTTAAAGATTAGATTATGTTATTTAATTCTTCTCCAAAATATCTCTGGCTGTTGGCATGCTGACTCAGGACTGGCCCAAACTGCTTCCATACCTTCCTCGTGGTAAAATTTGTTATCTGTTTTTAGTCCCTTGGTTGTGACCCTTAGTTCTCGCTCTCCTTGTGTGTTCTCTCTTCCACTGTTCCACCACAGTCTTACACTGTATTATCATGTCTACCCACAACATATGGCATAAGACAATTACTACCATGCAGTATCAATCTGCAATAATTTGTATAATTAATTTGCAATATCACCCTATATATAAACCTCTGTGTACCAAACCTGTCTTATCTCTTTTACCTCCGAACTATGCACCTCATCCCACCCCCTCTTCTATTTTTTATCTTGTCTTGCACTAATACAATCTAACTAGAATAGAATAGAATGCCTTTTATTGTCACTATACACATGTACGATGTACACTATACACATGCACAATGAGACTGAAAGCAACTCCCTTATCACTGCATGTATGTAGGGTATTTACAACATAGAATAAAAATAAATACATCTCCGGCTCTTCTTGTCTTTTCAGAAATACCAGTAAAACCTCACAGATTACACCCCATATCTTTTCAGTGATATGTCTAACTGTCTCACCCTCAGTCAGACAATTATGTGCCCTTTTTCTGTACCAGCTATAATCTTCCATGATTCTAAAATAGTTTTGTGTCATTATTGTGATGAGCTTCTAATGGACATGCAGACTGTGAAAGATCAGAAGTAGGGAACACTGTGCTAAGACATTAAGCTTGAGGGCATTGTGTAGTCACATCAAATGACCAGAATACAGAAAAGATGAGCTATTAACAAATGTGATGGGCAGGGTGGTCATGACCACCACTATTACCAATATGGTGATTACTAAAACTCTCTCTTGTTAAATATGCATCATGAAACTAGAAAAGTGCAGCTTCTATAATGGCCAGTGTGGTGGGGTTGCACTCTGTTTTATTCTGACTTTAGTTTGCATTATGCATTCTCTATGAGATTCAAAGAGGGAGACACATCACTGCACAACATTAATGAACCTTTCCTGCAATGGCAATATTGTGTTCACTAATAGAGTATGCAGCTATCAGTGTAGCATGCCACTAAATGCTGTAAGATCACATGTCACAGGCACAGCTGGCCCTCTAGACACATACAGACTCAGGGAAGCTACACAGTAAAAAAAATACTTATCTGTAAGCACTCAAGCCAAAGTTGGCTTATGTCACTAGAACTGAGTTGCTCATGAACTTGAAACTACAGATTGGGATGACATAACCAAAACAACAAGATGACCTAACTGGGTAAGGCCTGATTTATGTTTAATACTTGTTTTACAGTGTGTAGTCTCATTATCTAAACTGAAGTGTAAGTGACACAATGCTGTTTAATGTACATGCACCTGATATATCTGTCATGCCCATCCCATCACTGTGGATATTCCAGACTTTCACTCCATTGACTACAGTTGGGGGATCCACTCAACACCAAAGCAAAGACTTTTGTATAAAAAATAAGTAGATAGCTGAGTTTGATATGTTGAGCCACACTGAGTTCTACAGTATGTGATTCATTGACTTCAGAATGGGTAACAGGAATGTAATGAACATTGATCCAAACTTTGTTCAAAGCGATGGAATCAGCTAGTACCAATTATAGCTTCAAGAATGCTGAGATCACAACAAATAGGAACTGTTAGTAAATTAACATCATGGATCCAACTTTGAGCTTACCTAAGCAAAAGGACAGTATAGACCTTATCCAGATGGTGCAACCAACACGCATATGCACTCTTTGCCAGCCCCTCTCTATGGCAAGACTACAGTTAATTTGGCATCTTTTTTGTTGTGAGTTATAACCCACCCACTGACTGAAATGTTTTCCGTAGCTATTTGATTCCAGATCAACACACGCTTCAATCCCTCCACAAAAGATTAACTCCTTTGAGCCATACAGCATATCATATTGTAGCCCAGAGAATTGTTAAGACAGGTGCAGCTACTGTATGTGTTGGACTACCAAGTGAAGAAGAAACAGCCATTTATCAAATCTGCCCTGATATTGGAAGTACAATTGCAAGTAGGGTAGAGCACCCACACACACTCTGAATGATTTCATAAATCTGTATAGGCCGAAAACAACGTCCATGTTTTGTGCAGAAAATATGAAAACAAGCTGTCTTCATCAGTGTTTTCCTGTTCAAACAGTTTTTTAGACTGAAATGAATATACACACATTCGGACTTTGAGAATAAAGTGACCAAGATGTACAAACAATTCAGTCTGAGAGGGTACCCAGCAAGGCCCTGGAGAGGGTTCTGAAAACATTACTGCAAAGGGAATGCTTGTGGATCTACACTAGCAGTATTAATGGCAAATTTAATTTAGCATGTTTCTTGCGATTTCTGTTTGAATTTTTTGCCCTGGGTGTCATGCACACCATACTGTTGTATAATTTTATATATACTATACTGTGTTTTATAGCCAGTGAATACATGACCTTGTAAGAATGTTTTTAAGTCACATTATAATGAGGCACTGGCACATTGTAAACATCTTCAGCTGCGGTGCTGCACAAGCCAGTCTCAAAAGTCGTGGGAAAAACAGAAAATGGAGAAGAACACTTGGTACAACTAATAAAGGGCATCTGCAGTATCCCAGTGCCAGCTTCATAAAGCCACAATTACATGGCTGGTTGTCCTTCCATAAACATCAATAAACATCTCAAAAGTCCCCCTCACTCTGCTGTTCTGCATCACTAGTATAGTATAGACTGCTGGACTGGTTTATGACACACATTAACCACATGAAGGTATTAGGTATTATCAACAATGCTGGCAGATGTTCCATTTGTTTATGCTTCGGTTTGCATTTAAGTTTCTCTGTGGACACTGTATTTGAACCGAGGACCGAATAAAACTCACAAGAGGTAGCTCACCCCTACCTTCACTGCTCTCTAAGACACTTCAGAGTTTTTAGCGGGAAAGGCTGCCCCAAACTAGCCTGGTAAACCAGCCCCTCGTATTTTATTTCATTTCATTCATTCATTTAATTCACTTCACTTCATTTCTGGAACAGACACCATCAGAAACCATTTGTTGGAGGTGTGGACTCTGCTGAAGTTGAAAAAAAAGTGCCTCTGCCTTTACCCAATCGCTAACGCCTGGTTGTCACGTATGCAATTAGCCTACCTACACACTACAATTCAAATGTAGCACACAAGGTCAACGTCACGGCTAACGAACTCACCCTCTGTTCGTTGATTGGATCGGTCTCGCTGGGGCCGACTAAATGACCCTCAAGAGATTCTGGCCCAGACCCTCTGTACAAATTGAAATGAAGTGCGAGGGGCGGGTTTACCAGGCTAGCCCCAAACACTGATTGTTTTTCATTCACCTGGCCACAACATCACTGTATAAAGTAAAGTGTAGAACCAACTTCAAAAATGAAGCAGATGTGCTGCATGGATGTTTTAACTTGAATTTGACTTGTGTCATGTTATGAAGATACATGCCATTGTTATATGGAATTGTTAGGTTAAACCAACATAGAAAGATTCATGCAGGAAGTTTACTTCTTTTTTTAGAGTTGGTTTCTATGCAGCACGTTTTACACTAACTGAGGTAGTAAACCATGAGGAGATATTACCTAAATGTTGTAATGCTAATGTTGCTGACAGCACCTTTACATTACATTTAGCTGACACTTATTTAAAGTAGATACAGGGTACAGTACCTGGAGCGATTTAGGGTTAGATGCCTTGCTCAGCCATGGATGAGGGTGCAGGAGAGCACTGGTTATTTGTTCCTCTACCCACATCCATTCTACTGGTACTGGATTCGAACTGGTTATCCACCGATCCCACGACCAACTCCCTAACCTTTAGACCACAGCTACCTTTAACTGTTCTTGCCAACACTTAGACTTAAATCTTGCATGCCTGTCACCAGATGTGCAGTGCAAAAATAAGTCTATGCCTGTGTGAACAATACAACAAAACACTGTGTTGTGGCTGGCCTTTTCTTATTCTTACTGTGCAATGTAAGGGTGAATCTCACTTTTGAAGTGATGGAAAAAGTCATCCAGAGTAATCACATTACGTCACTGTCATAAAAATGTATGGCATGAGTATGAAGGATGCCCACTTCGATAGCCACTCAGCAATTAGTGCTGAGCACAGTTTAGGTAACCTTCCCAATACTGGGGCAATTAACGATTAACATCGCCTTCTGACTGCTCCCATAGGCTATACATGTATGTCTTTCTCTCTAAGACACACGCCCTCAATGACACTACACATATTAAAGCCCCCCCTTGTCCCGCCTCTTTCATTTTAGTCTCCCTGAATATATGGACTGAACCTGCAACTAAATGTTTACTCAGTAAATGGAGAAAATATGTACAGAGGCCAACTGCATTGGCCAGCACTGAGACAAACTGGTTATTTTAGGGGGCAGGGTGGTTCCATTTTAGACAGCTTCATCATATTGCAGGGCACAAATCAAAATGCCAAAATGGGGAATGCATTGCATGATTAAATGACGCCAGTTTGTACTGGCTGTGAAGTATTTTGAAAAAACACTATCTTGAAAGGGAATCTGTTATGAATCTGTCTGATTTCTTGACAGCTTGCCAAAGGCTACACAACTGCTGAAACATTCCTAGATAGATAGATCTACGGCTTCAGCTATATTGGCATTCCTGTCCAAACCACATATTTAGCTTGGACATGAAATCACATCAGGTCAGATCAATATTTTAATGCTTGACTGTGGTTATGCTAGACAGCATTGTGTGACATCTTATTAAGTCTCAGTCATACTTGTATATTTGTATACTAGCTGTTCATAATGAAACACTTTTTATTACCATTCCAATTCAATGTAATATTTCCTAGCTCCATCTTATGGCTTCACAGACCTCTACAGTTCACATTACCTTTGTGTTGCGAGTCTTTGTTCTGGGTTTACTCATTACTATAGCTATTACAAATGTTCCGATCTTTGGACAGACATGGCTTACTTTTCAATATAATGCAACACTTGCAAATGTAACCCATTGCCGTGCAGAGAGCAAAACATTTACAGAAGCTGCACTAATAACTGAGCTTAGAATATAGACTCGGTTAAGGCAGGCAGTGTGAACTGGTTATGTGATTTACGCTCACTGTGCTCTTCCTGCTATATATTGTAGTGGAAGCAGTTGACAGCAATAGAAAAAGTGCACTAAGCCACACCACCACACATAGTATGCAGTCACAGTGCTTCCATTTGTGAGGTACCATAATTAATGAATAAATCAAAGTTTTCATTTGCACTGCGAGATAAGCACAACAATTATGAGCGGTTAATAACGTTATTCACACCAGTGGAAATAAACGAGAGCAGACGCTGGAATAAGACCAGGAGGGGTGTGAAATCATCAAAGTAGGGCACGGCTTGAATAAACCTGGCACGTGTCTTGTTTCTGAGATTCATACTAATCTGTTGATTATTTTTGGTAATTGTGCGAGGCCTACTGCACATGCGTATGTACTGTTTTATCCTGGGAGGCCTGTATTGCGAGTCAACAAATCAAATCCTGCGTTAAAAACAGAGGTAAAAGTGTTCGTAAACTATACCCACACTGAAATGAGCAGTGTGGTACCTACGCCTATCATGTCAATAGTTTGTCAGGATCTTCATCATTGTGAGGTGAATTAATTACTTACCAATAGGTAACGCGAGGAAAAATGGCAGCCAACATAAAATAAACATGCCCACCACGACTCCGAGTGTTTTAGCAGCTTTTTTCTCCCGGGAAAACTTTAATAGCTTCACTGTTAGTGAACTCCTGGTCTGGCCCTTGCTTGTCCCGCCGCAGTCATATTGTGTGCCCGAGCCTTTGTAGTGAATCCGAAGCGTGAGTTCATTGGAGTCCATTCGCTCCTTCATCACACCAGCCTCTAAGTTTTTGGTTGTCCGTTTAGCAACAATGTAGACGCGGCAATACATAGCGAGGATAACGGCCAACGGAATGTAAAATGAACCCAAAGAAGAGAAGAGCGCGTAAAAGGGCTCCTCAGTAATAGAACAAACAGTGTCATCTTCTGAAGAAGGTTGTTTCCATCCCAGCAAAGGTCCAATAGATATTACAATAGCAAGAGCCCACACACCAAGCATGGCAAAAATAGCTCGTCTCTCTGTAACAATGCTTGGATATTGCAGTGGGTAACGCACTCCAATGTAACGGTCAATAGATATTACGCATAAACTCATGATGGATGCGGTGCAACATAAAACATCCAGCGCGGCCCAAATGTCACAAAATATTCTCCCGAAAACCCAGTAGTTAAGAATCTCCAACGTAGCAGACACTGGCAGAACGGTAGTGCCAAGCAACAGGTCAGCAATGGCTAAATTTATGATGAAATAGTTTGTTGGTATACGCAAGTGTCTGTTACAAACGACAGACAGAATAACAAGTATATTCCCAACTATAGCAAATACTATGAAAGCGCCGAGGACCATGCCAAGTGGCACTGCTCGGGAGAGGGTAACACGGCTCGTATCATGTGTCTCAGTCACATTTGTGCTGTTTAAGTTGGAGTAATTTGTCTCAGACTTTTGTAACACTTTTGGTAGGTCCGTGGAACCATTGTTCCAAATGTCCATGAGATCATCAGTATCGAAATTCATCTTGAATATCCAATTCATCCATACCAAAAAGCGTCCTGATCATCTCCAGTGCATCACAGAAGAAATAACTCTGTTTCATCTCCGAGCGAAGTTAGAAAGGTTGTGCGTAAACTGTCGGTACCACACGGGGACTTCTGAAAAAGGAGAAGAGAAATTCTACAGAACGTGATATCTGTTCTCCTTCATTTTCTCTTCAAGCTTCAATTCACCATTCTACAGTTCTTTTTGCCGTGGTCCCGTAGAGGTATTCCAATCTGTTCTACGCCGCGTCCCTGCCACTCATGGATTCACAGCACAGTGCTCCTCCTGTCTCCCTCCCCCGCTCCTGCACCCGACATAGCCTGAAATGATGCGTTTTTCAGGCGCGTGACCTGACTTTCTTACCGCCAAACATATGGCGCCCAGTTTTGTGAATGTAAAAAAATATGAAACAGAGGCCACCTTTCTGAACGAACAAATGTTGTACTGTTTTATCCCCTAAGTAAAAGCAGTGTTAGTGATAAAACACTAATTATAAAAGACACATTTATGGTTTATCTCTTTTACAGTGGCTGCCAGTTGGTAAGCTTTGACTTTAAGCAAACCTTAACTCATGAATATATAAACCTCAACACTTATCTCACTGAGAGAGAGAGTGGTGCAGTACAGAAACCGTTTGCTCTTAAATATAAGGTAGTTTGCGTACGGAATTTTACTCATTCAAAAGTCCTCAATTCACATCACATCAAGCTTTCTGCATTTCCTGGGACATAAATCAAATAGAGCTGACTTAATCCAAATTTTAAATTACGCTTGGCATTGGTGAGGGGAACGGCAAGATTAATGCATTCTGACAGACGTTAAAGATGCTGAGCACAGTGGGAAACTGAGCCAAGCATTGTGGGTAATTTAAGAGTGGTGATAAAACACAAACACACATGCACACACACGCACACGAACACGAACATGTACACACGTGTGTGCCACGCCTACTCACACACAAAGAGACATACACACACACACACAGACACACACAATCTACACTAGGCCCTCTCAACCAAACCCCTGGTGAACCAGCCAGCCCAGCCACACTTCCAGCGAATTAAAGAGATTAAATCTGCCCTCCCTTTGGCTAACAAATATTGGCGGAGGGAGCAAGGGTGAGATGTAGGAAGTCAGCAAAATTATGGGCACCACATTGTAGTACGTGGGTGGGTGCCACTGTGCAGAGTGTGTGATTTGTGATATCAGTGTGTACAACGATAACAGCAAACACTGTCAGTGCTCTCCAACTGTGAATCAAAGTAACACGCATTGATGGGTAGTTTTAGCACTGCCCTCACTATTAAGTATCTCTGGCTATTATAGGGTCACTGTAAATATTTCACCATGTTTTAATTAATTCAAGAGAACATTGGAACATTAGGCTTGTTCTGCCAGCCAGATGCATTGCACTGGCATTGATTTCTCTTAAGGCTGAATGAGGAACACATCAGTGGCGTAGAGCCCAGTGACAGTGCCCGGTAACTCACGACTGATGCTGCACGTCTCTAAGATGCTGTCACCGACCATGGATCCACTGTAAGATGTAAGATGCTGTCGGTCACATGCCACATGCATCAATGGCGTGCCCCACTGTTACTCCCCTCCATTGGGTGGTAGGCCTACTCTGCCGTAAAAAAGACAAAGTGCAGTAACTATGTGAACACTGAAACTGAGAAAAATGTCTTTAAAGTTGTCATACTGCCCAGTCGAACATATTGTTGGTATAATAGTAGTGATGCTTTTATGTACTTTATTAAAGAGAAGAAGCAAAAGATTTAGTTACAAGACAAAGGAAGCGTTATGAAGTCAATTTCCAGTCTAAACTCAGTTCTAACAAAATATATACTGCCTTTTGGCTTTGTAAGGAAGTGTGGTAGCTATGTGGTATACTATGGTCAAGTATACAGTAACGAATACGAGAGGGCTGCTGCTGCTGCCAGCCTCCTCATGCAGTCGCTGGTGTCCACCCTCTAATGGTTGACCTCATGCTGATGGATCTGTTGGTCTGCTGATTCCAAATAAGACTGTAAAACCTTTGGATGATATCATGCACTGTTAGCTTCAAAATGGCTGGCTTCTGCTCCAAGAGACTGTCTATGGTTTAATTTTGTTGTATGTCAGAGTCCACATGCTAGAGTATTTGCATACATCTACATATCTGTATGTATTTCATAGAACCAACAAGCGACCACATGGCACCTGTTAGGCTGTAGCATGCAGCTTACCAGAGTGAGTGCAGAGTTGGATGGTTGAAAATGTTTTGTCGATCCTCAGTTGATTTTTCTGATCATCATGGTAAGAAAAGAAGACATAAGGAAAAAAGAGAGATGAGATGAGAAAGATGAGAATCTTTCCGCATGATGCTTAATGTGCATCTTATTATAGAACATATTTCATACACTAATTCAGGAACGAATTAGTCCAATCCAATCTATGTGGATCAAATTCTTTTTAAAGATATTGCAGTGAAATAGCTAAAATTGCAAATTGCTTTTCGGATCAATAAAGCTTTTTACCACACCAAATGAACCATACGAACCTGACTGAAATAAGCGTAGACAAGTGCCACCAAGTGCGGCGTAAGCAATCATTTCTCTGCATATTTCCAAGATTAACCATCTGACAAAAACGACTTGTGGGAATACTCATGACGAGGGCACACAGACACGGGGAACATTTTTGCTCTAACTAGTATGAGATGGTTTATGAGTCCCTCTTGACCTCAGAGGTTGGGGGCATATTACAGTCCATTCACAGCTCTTCTACTAATGCACCCCATCACAGTTGGCAGGACTGCTATAGCATAAGTTATGTTACATAGCAGCAATGCTTGGCTCAGGTTCCACAGAGCAAACCACAGCTGAAGGTCATCTCATGACCTTCTTAAAATGATCCCCATTAGCAACTGTGTTTTCACAGTGGTCGCAGAGGAGACTCAAGGCTATATTCTTTTTAAAAAGCCTTGTTCATGAATTTTCTCAGGGTCCTGAAAATCCAAAAAACAACAGCAGTAGGGGGTTTTCGTCTAAAACAAGCCGGCTAACTACAGTATGTAAAAGGCATGGAAAATCTTGTAAACACCATCAACAACTGCTGGCGCTGTTTAAGGTCGCGAACATCCTTGCTGGTGCCTCTTGGAGATATATTTAGCAGTGTTGTCCTGTGAACGCTTTCGTCTTTGCAGGTTGTTCTGACCTGGAGCACAAAGCTACACAGTTCATATCCTACAAGTATATGATGGAATGGAGATATGGGTATATCTGCCCTTCATATGAGCATATACCATTTCACAAAGATAATGCAAAAACTATTTGGCTGAAAAACATATCTCAAAAACAGTGTTTCACAGTGTTGTGGTAATACAGGAAAAAAAAGAATAAGTACCATGTAGTTGCAGCAAAGGCCACAGAACTACAAGGAAACTTTAAATGTGTTGTGTTCATTTGAGCGGTACTTATCTTTGATGATATGATAGTCTCACACAGAGGTTAAAAGCGAACCACCAGGCTAGAACCAAGTCAAATTGTTTGAGTGGGGTGAAATGCAATTTAGGAGTTTATAAATAAGGTCGGACATTAGACAGGCAGGTTAATCTGAGGCCATGTTCTCTGCGCGTGACATCTTCAACTCTCAGCTGATTCAAATATTCAGGAATGGACTCCCATCTCTGGGCCACTATTGTCATGCTTTTGTTATTGTGTGTTCTTTAGTTAGCAGAGTTATATCACCACACAGTAAGTGTATAACTGCTTTTTTATTACATTATAGTTTGGTATTATTATATTCATTGTCTGTATGACACACAACATTTGCATACTTACACATTTAACTTCTGGTCTTTGAGGTTTTTATGCACACAATTTAATTAACTTTTCATTGCTGATCAAGACAGAAAGGAATGACTGGCATGATCAAATTACATGCTGTTATGACCCCTTAATAAATAGTGCACCTTAGGGAATCGGAGCTGAAGGTTAAAGCTAAGTGCTGCCTTAGGCTGAGTTTAGACAGGAAGTATGGCTGTTGACATCCCAAAGGAATTAAACAATCACAAGATACTGTCAAAGTCTGCATAACTAACTTGTCAGTCATGCCAATCTAATATCTATGATCTACAGTCCTTCGCTCTTTCTCTCTCTCTCTCACACACACACCTTTATGTTTATGTCATGTTTCTGCCTTGGTTCTCTCTCTCTCTCTCTCTCTCTCTCTCTCTCTCTTATGTGTATGTCATGTGTTTTGTGTTTGCTTGGTTCCTGTTATGATTGACAGTTCACCTGTTTCTATGGCCTGCCACTTTTACCCACAATATGAAACCCATTTCTGTTTATAAACACTGCCATGTCAAGGACTCTTTGCCAGATTATCTTCTAGCATTCCCACACCACGTTTCTATCACTGGCCCTCTGCCTGCGGCCCTGTCATTGTTGACCTTGGCTGCATTTTGGATTCTCAAATTCTTGAACTCTTGCCAGGCTATAGATCTTGGGTGGTGTCGCCCCCACCTGTCCTTTTGTTGTGCCTTTGCACCAGAAGATTTTTCTTTGCCAGCCTGTGGGATTCTGGCCTTCTTCCTGAGGGTCTGACCTTCCCTGCTCTCTGTGTGCTGAATCGCTGAACCTGCCTGTGGACTGTTGATGTCTGGCCTGGAGATCAAGTGCTTTCAGCTGTCAGCCCGACAAACCTGGCCAAACATTATTTCCTGCTGCTTGCTGCTTCTGGGGCCGAGTTGACACAGGTTGTGGGCAGAATGGTGTAATACTCCAGTTAAGACTGTCTTATTTGTTTCTGGATAGACAAGTTTTGAAAAAGGCCTTGACTGACTTCCATGCATACATAAATTGCAGAAGGCGAACAGAAGGCGAGGGTCCGTGACGTTTATGAGCAGACCTTCACATGGTGACAAGTCACAATCAACAAAATCCGTGATTTGTACGTGCCAGCAATACTTTTTAATTAAACGCTATCAAATGAATCCTGAAGGCTCACACTTTCTCATTCAGTGCTTTTCAGTAGAGCAGCACTGTGCCTGGTCATGACCAGTTCACTTCAATTACACTGAGGAACAAAAGAACACTAGGGCCCATGGCTCCACAGGTTAGTATTCATGTCAGTGTGTTAGCGTGAGTCTGACTAATGCATGTTGGACGAGTGTGTGTGTGTGTGTGTGTGTGCGTGTGAGTGTGTGTGTGTGTGTGCATGTGTGCGTGTGTGCATGTGTGTGTGTGTGTGTGCGTGTGGGACGGGTCATAAATGAATGAACATTGATGAATTTGTCTGATTAAATTATTTTGACGCACAGGCGAGCACGCCTCACGCGGGGGTGCCGGGTTAGAGGAGGGCGAGAACAAACGGGCGGAGAATGACTAGCGACTGGATGCTGCAATTATGGGGTAATGGGACATGGACGTGGCCACTATAGCACGTCAGGCGGTCCAGCCACACAGGGTACAATCAATAGCAGACCCTGGCCAAAGAACACACTAGTCTGGTTGTACTGGCTTCATGTGTAATTGTGATCATGTAGTATTCGATAATTTCTTCGTTTCTTATCGTATCGTCAGGATCTAAACTTGCTGTCAAATGATCAATTTAGCCATGTTAAAGTTCATCATTTATTTTGTTTTTTAGAATTGCCATTGCCTCATGGGTGAAAAATGTCCTGGGGTCTGTCTGCCTTTGCAGCGTACATGCATCCATGCAGTCACTGCTCATGTTATCTTATGCAATAAACAAGCAAACAAATACACAGATAAAATTTCAAGCTCATGCAAAGCAGTGCAGTATATTGGGAGTGTCAGCAGATGTTTCATGATCAAGAACAACCTCTGACAAAAATGTTGTCTTTCATATTACTTAATTTAGATAACAACTAAATGATGCCTTCTGGGGAAACCTGTCAAGGTAACATTGTAATAATGCTTAAGGGGATTTTTCTTGACAGGCCTGACTGCAAACTGTTTGCAGGGATTTTACATCATCTCGTAAACAGGCACTCTTCAACAGGGACGGTCAGGATGTGTGATGGTGAGCAAAATAGACGTTTTCCACCATCACGACAGCTGCACACTCAAGACAATATATGGCATCATCCATTCTGGGGACGGAGAGATTAGATTGGTTTGGTTCTTCCCCATCTCCCCACTGTCAGGTAGAATCATATGATATCACCCCCATGCAGCTGAAAACAGGCGGTCAGGTGTAAGGCATGATTGCTGGGTCAAGTCTGACTGGTGGTCGAACCCTGCTAATGGTTTGGGAAGCAATGGCGTCGTAAATCAGAGGATGTGCGGAGCAAACAGGAGCGGACTGCAGCTAGCGGGAACAGATAGTGGATATGCTGCCACACACTCTTGCTCTTCATTAGCAGTCCATTAATGCTCTTCAACAGTCATGCTGAAGTGGGCAACACCGGTGTGCTTTTATGATGGACAGGACGACAATCAGTCACTCCATTAAGGGCTGCAGACTACAAAAAGGGAGCTTAATAGCAGACAAGAATCAGAGAAATAGGGGGAAAATAATGAACAACATGGTTGTGGACATGGAGTCTATATGGCTGTTTGTCAGATATTTAGTTGGAGACAAAACCTTTTTGACCAGACAAAGAGCAGGCAAAAAACAGAGAAATAGGGGAAAATAGTGAACAACATGGTTGTGCACATGGAGTCTATATGGCTGTTTGTCAAATATTTATGGAGACTAAACTTTTTTTGGCCTGATAGACAAATATCGTATCTTTATATCATTTTAAAATATGCAAGATATTGTTAAGGCATGTGTGTAAAGATTAGGCAAAACACGGGGTAGAATAGAATACAACAGACTGAAAAAGTATGATTTGGTCTCAGGAGCTGTGCAGACTGGCTTTGCTTTTCCTAACATGAATGTGCCATTATTTATAATGATACACTGTGAGTCAACAACAGAATGAAAGAAATAATAGCATATACAGTAGTAGTAATATTCCTTTAAAAACATTTTTTAACCAAGAGTGCATTTTAATCCTGATCTAGAGGGTCTTGGGGGAACAGAATTTTTTTAGCATTAACAGAACATGTGTTGCACAATTCTGGAACTGAGATCCAGACTAATGACTGACACAACAGCATCTCGACCTCAGCTCATTTATATTACCATAGTGAGCATTAGGGACACCAGGAGGCTTGTCTGTTTACTTTTTAGTTTGTTGAAATGTCTGCAGATGTGTAAAGTATTTATGTTGTTTACCCATGTCTGCTGTGCCATTAACAGGGAGCTCCTGCTTCCACAAGCTGCAAACATCTGCATGCGCTGAGCTACTCTAGGCGGTCATAGAGAGGTGCCGGCGATAATCACTCACAGCTCTCTACCCACTCAACCTTGAAGGTGTCTTTCCGCTAGTAGAGGGAAGTGACAGCCCTACAAATCTGTGTTTGCTGGTTGTGTCCACACTGTATAAAGGGACAACAATACTAGCCTTTTTTTCTGCATTAGCACCAACAGATCAAATGACCTCATTTAAGGAGTTAATGTTGCTATGCAAATTACTGGCTTGAACATCAGTGTGAAAGAGCATGGATGGGGTCCATGATGAATACTGAATATGCAATAGCAGCAAAGCCAGCTTTTTTATCTCCTTAGTGTTTTTTAATGAGAATTAATTCCGGCAATGAATGGATGCGGAAGCATGAATATGGAAGAGAGTCTTTTTACCACAGGTAATTGAAAGAGTTGATTAAGATGAAAATTGAAAGAGTATGCAGACAAAAGTAACATCTGCACACTTGGGCAATCTGTAACTGGGTCTTAAACTGCTGGAGTACCATCACATTACCATATCTACAGCATGAAATGTACCCTTTAGTGGACACTTAAATATGCACTTTATTGTGCTTCATACAATATACAACACGCCCTCATAATGCCACATTTTTTTAAGTCATCTCAAGACGGATAAGAAAATGTATTTGAATTACTAGGCAGTCACTTGATATTTTGTCAGCTTTAAATAATTTTTACAGGCTTGTGTATTTCTATAAATGATCCCTGTGTTATGGATTGTGAGCACTGAGCATTGTATCTGATGGTTTCTACAGAGCTTTCTATTTTGAAGACATATTTGCTATATCACCTTAAAATCATTCCTCAGAGTAAAGAAGTTATCAGAGGGTTTTTTTGGCAGGTTTTGCCCTTCATCTTTACCTGTTAATGTTAGACGACCAAAACACCATGGACAGTGTGACATGTGATGACATCGACATTGATTTTGAACTCAGCCTCCTGGTTGTTCCAGTTTAAATCCTCCAGATATGCCACATCACTTGCACTCTGGCACTGCTTTTCATTTGTAGCGGTCTCAGTCTGATAAACGTCTGACTGACGGAAACATCAGTTCATTAGGAAAGTAGTCTGTCCATCAAGTAAGCAGTGTTAACACTTAGCACCTACTTAGATGCCTGATGGCGTTGTGGTTTGTATTTATATGTCTCAAAGTGATTCATCTT
Organism: Coilia nasus; assembly: GCA_027475355.1. Lineage (NCBI taxonomy): Eukaryota > Metazoa > Chordata > Actinopteri > Clupeiformes > Engraulidae > Coilia > Coilia nasus. The sequence continues at coordinate 21,133,150 of CM050214.1, forward strand.
GTTTTGGTAGTCTTTAATCAGACAGGACCGTAGAATAGGGAAATAACCTCGGGTCAGACTCAAACCCTTATCCCTGGATTTATGATTTATGCTAGGAACGCCTTAGCCAACCGCGCCTTTGCACCCGTCATCTGCTTTATTTTGCACGCACGTAGACCCTACTCTTAGATCTCTGATGGCGCTGGGGTTTGAGTGTTGTACCCCACTTGTGAATCTGTTTGGATGAAAGCACCCGCTGGCTGTGATGGTGGGCAACTTATGGAGCACTCAGACTGAAGAGGTTCCGCTAGAGCTGCAGCTCTACGAGTCACAAGGATGTGAGCGCACACTCAGTTCCCATGGCACAATGTTACGCAAGCCGGATGTGTGACATAAGTGCACTCTAATCCACACTCATGCTCCTGTGTGGGTTTGTCAACTGCACCCCTCTTACATAGTAAAAAGTGCTGCTTAGGACCAAGCTCAGAGTAGGGGAGACCGGGGCTGGTAGGATCACTTTTCACACTCAGTTATATTTCTCCGTCTTACAGTGCATTATAGCTGTCAAAGTGTGATTGACTGAAAGCTTAATATCTCATCTATAAAACAGGTATATACAATGTCAAAAAAATATTTATTGTTTTGAGTAATGTATGATATAACTGGCTTTGAGAAATTGTGCCAACCTGCCCCAGCACGGGGTTGGTTGGCTCAGGTAGGCGGGGTTGGTTGGCTCACATATAAGCTAATGTAAAATAAATACAGTTCACTCAATAAATGACTGAAAACGTGTAATCATATGGTTCTCTGCAAAGTCAGCTCTAGCTCTAGCTACCTGTGATTATATATTTTTTGGATGTACGTGCCTCTTTTCTTCTTTTATACTGACAGACAGCCAACAGAGAAGCAGACAGAATATAAATATGTTTATAACTGATTTATGGATGACAAATAATGTGGAAAATAATTGTTAAAAATCATGAACAAAGGGTTAATTAAGTGTTTGCAAATACATTATACATGATTTTAGGGAGTAGTTATTATAAAGTGGTACCAAATAGGGTTGTATTTGAATTATAATTGAAAATGTATAATAAGAATTATAATAATGCCTAATCCACCTTTTTAATATTCCCATTTCAAATTATGTCATTTTTTTAAAACACCCTGTATAAAATGCTCATTTTTATGAGTACCAATGGGCCTTTTTCATGTAAACTGTTGAGCCAACCAACCCCGCCCACACTGAGGTACAGATTTTTTCACAAACACTGTTAGCCTGCTGCCATTAGTCACCTCAGGATCTCAAACTTTATTTTATCTTATAGCTGAGTCCCTTGACAATCATTTAAAACAAGTTATTTTTTTAAATCCCTAACTGTTACCCTTCTGGGAGTTAAGTGGAAGGTATAAAATCCAGGAATTGACCCCCCAAAACTAAAAAGTTTTACTCACCTAAAGGGTTAATGACTTTGAGACCTCTTACATAACTTGACTTACTCTGGTCCTAATGGGCATCATTTTAGCATTGGAATTGTGTCTCAGCACCCTATAGTGGCTTGGAAATTAACACTGATTCAACCTGTCCCTGATCCAACCAGCCCCGGTCTCCCCTACTTTTAAATACTTGATGCATGGATCTTATCACTTTGCATTAATTTTTTTCTTAACATTTTGCACTTTACGTTTATGGTTTATGATACTGAATTTGTGAAAATGTCGCCTACAAATTCATTAAGCAATTTAAACCATCATAAAGAGATCAATGCAGCATATTGCCTTCATTTTTTAAAGAGGGTGTGCTCATTTTTTAGAAGTCTTAAATCTTAAATGAAAGCAATATGACACCAAAATTGGGCATGTCAAATGTGAAGTGTTTTTTTTTTAAACTGAACTTAATCCACTTGGCACCAGCAGCGTCTCAATTGAAATGCAAGTGCATGTGTCCCCTACGTCACTCTGCTCATTTGGCCGTTTGCCCGTCTAAAGCAGGAGCTGACTCATCAGCCACCACTGCCAACACCGGCACTCAAGTCACCCTCCCCAGCGCTCATCCTCCTCCTCCTCCTCCTCCTCTAATTAAATTGGCCGTCTTTAAAGCAGCCATTCTACTAATCTCCACCTTCTGGGCCATTGTGTCCCATCTCCTGTCTATCAGTGGACAAGCGGTTAATGTTTCTGTTGCTCTTTGCACACATATGAGTGTGGGGATTCTCTCGTCTTTCTGTAGTTACTCCTTTGAATCCAGCACCTCAAAACAGATGAGTGGTCCTTTGACTTTCTGTATGTTTATGTTTTAAAAGCCTCAGTGTGATGCCACAGCCACACCCATCTCCTCCTGACGTAATTATTCAGGACCTTGCGATGCATCGGGGCTCGTCTTGAGATTCATCTTGAGATTTGTTCCTGGGGACATCTCCATTATCTTTTGCTGACACTGAGTTTAGCTACAAAACACTTAATTGATTAAAATGCATTATGTTGTAAAGTAAGACTTAATTAGTTCTTTTTAAGCTTGTATGACCTTCTATGAACTTGTATTGGAAATCGAAGACTGCAATCTTTCAGTCGCTGGTGGCCTGTTAAAAGAATCTGCCATTTTAATGTGGTGATCAAATCTATATTCCAATTTTCGAATATCAAGTCACCATATGGGGCATAATGAAATGCAAAGTGTAGTGTTCAGATGATTTATACGAGTAGGCAGAGTATGTCATAATCAATTGCATGATGAAATGACAAGCCATTTACAGCCTCCCATCCCGAGTTAGTCAGGAGCCATCATAGGTACAGAACATGTTAAAGTTTACTACAGAGCATCTAATTAGGGGAAAGAAGTAAAGGTAGCTGGCTTTATTGTGCAGAACCTTTTATTATGAAGCTCTGGTGGTGATAAGTGTGTGTGTGTGTGTGTGTGTGTGTGTGTGTGTGTGTGTGTGTGTGTGTGTGTGTGTGTGTGTGTGTGTGTGTGTGTGTGTGTGTGTGTGTGTGTGTGTGTGTGTGTGTTTAGGATTGATGATGTCCTTCCTGGTGATAGGCTTCTCATGACCGCTCGGTATGTGTCTCAACCGTGAGCAGCTCCTGTGATTCATGTGACATGGCTGAGAGCTAAGGGCTGGTGAGCGTGCAACATGTGTTGCCCGCACTTACAGGTACTACTCGGGAAATTAGAATATCCTGAAAAAGTGCATGCATTTCTGTAACTCAACTCAACTCAACAGACTTTTTAAAAACTCAGGACCCTTTTGCAGGTGTTTTGGATTATGTACCTGATTAGTGTGTGACATTTTGAGCCTACAATACTGACGCTTTTCACAGTATTCTAATTTTCTGAGTTTGAGGTTTTAATAAGCTGTAAATCATAATCAGCAAAATTACAACAAAAAATGCTTGAGATATCTCACTTTGCATGTAATGAGTCTAGGAAATGTATTGGTTTTTACCTTTTATGTTGGATTGCCTGAATAAAACCCACTTTTACACAATATTCTAATTTTTCTGAATAGTACCTGTAGTTCTTCTTCTTAACAATGTTACATACCATTTTATATAACTGAGTACTGACATTCACACTGCACATAAATGGTTTTATAATGATGACAGGCGCAGGCTGTAAGGAGCTCCACACCAGACAGCACAAGATATAACAAAACGAGGACTGAGAGACAAATCATTGTGGGTAAACAATGGAAATCTGATTTTATCAAAAACCACACATGTAATTACTTTACTCTCTATGTATACAACTTCATGGCCCATGTTTCTAGTTCATTTACGTATATTTATGTAATAATAGTCTGCATGTATGTGCTGTGTATAGTATTATATCTTTAAAGTTGTGAAATTACTGTGTAAGCCACAAGCAGAGAGAGAGAGAGAGAGAGAGAGAGAGAGAGAGAGAGAGAGAAAGAGAGAGAGAGACAGAAAATGAAATGTCTTCCTTACTCATATGTGGAGATGAGTCATGTGAAAGGCACCTTGTAAATGATCTCGATCAGCACATTCACACACACACACACACACACACACACACACACACACACACACCTACACACACACACACCAAATCTCAGACTGCCATAAAACACTGCCATAAATTAAGTGAACTACTAACTTGGGACTGACACTACCGTGACCACGCTTAGCTGCATTTTATGACATCATCTCTGGCGCTCAGGTTGTTGACCAAACCCAATGGTCAAGCACATGAAATTATTGCCTGCTGAGATTGTGGACAGTCATTTGGAGGGACTGGGGCTCTTACTAAGAATAGGTAGCCCCTGCCCTTCCCCGCCTATTCGCGATACAATAAAACATGGCCACCAGACCTTCTCCTGATAACCTGACCACATGGATCATGATCTATGAGTTGTGGTAAGGTAACAACCCCTCCCCCCCGCCAGTTCAATTTTAAGAATGAATACAACTGTTTATGGTTCATAACTATATTTAGGTAACATTTGTACTTGTGCATGTTAGCAAGCTTGTTAGATTGCTGATGCGACACAAATACCCAGTGTCATGAATATGTCAGACATCTTTTAAAAAACGAGGCACTGAGAACTTTGTAAGTGTACACAACATTTATTAATAAAACAGTTTTGACAGGCAGTACCTTGCTGTAGTTTCTTGCCGACGCCATGATGAAAGTCCGCACAAGACGATTAACGAACACGAACCAGCAGGAAGAATAGGAGGAGAGGTAGTACAATCGACTTGTTTGGACTTTCATCATGGCGGCGACGAGAAACAACTGCAAACTACTGCATGTAAGAACAGTTTTTTAAATAAACGTTGTGTACATTTACAATATTCTCAGGGCTTTGTTTTGAATGCCAGAGCCTTTGTTGTACTACCGATGGAGTGTGGAGCTTCTTCAAGGTTTTTAAACTTTTAAAAATAGCGTAGTCGTCATGCTTCGTCTAAGGGCACCTACCACTTCCATTGTTAGCCTTCTGGGACAAATGATAAAAAATAGTTAAACTCTGAATGCAACAGGCTAAATCAATTATGCTCCTCAGTACACATACCTACTTGGTATGATGTTTTAACATGCCAATTTTCATTTTACACCGAAGTTCTCCTTTAAATAGACTGTCATGATTATGTGTGAGACAAATAAAAAAAAGAAATATATCACTGCAACTGTTCACGGTCCCATAATTTCCCCTACAACGTAAATTTGTGTCCTTATCTAGATAGGCTTACAAGCTTGCTTGTTACACCCCTTTCCTTTCTGATAAGATAGCGATCATAGTATGAAAGAGAATTTCTGCATTTCTGTTTACAATGTTCTGTGCCTGTACGAGAAACCACAGAAGTTTGTAGCCTGAATTACCACAATAAGGAGATTATGAACTGTTCTTCAGACACAGCTCTCACCAAAACTATGCTAAGGGCCTCTATTGTATTGTACTGTATTGTATTCTATTGTATTGTATTGTATTGTATTGTATTGCATTGTATTGTATTCTATCCTCATGCCAGGCCATGGTGGCTTCAGTCAGGTGCTGTGACAAAAAAAGGAACAAGCACATGTTTCGGTTGCCCACATCAAACATTGCCCTCTTGTGCTTTTAATCGAGTCAGAGTGGCAGGGCCCCCGGGCTCCTCAGTGGCCAGCATGTTGGCTTAATCTCTCTAATGCATTGCGCGAGCACCGTGATGGCTCCCTGAATAAGGGTCCCTCAGAGAGAAATGGCCACTTAAGAGCTGAGGGCCTTTATTAGGGCATTGGAACTGGCTGGCTAGGGCTCCTGTATCAGGTTTTGGCAGCAAACCTCCCTCCTGACATAAAGTGACTGCGTGGTGACTTGAAGTGGGAAGAAAGGGCAGAAAGATCCTCATTCATCCTACCACCAGGTTAGAGGCTGACATCTTAAGAGTTAGTATTTTCTTCTACAACAAACTGTTCTGCATTTGTTGAATTACAGTTGCAAGACAAATGTCTCATTTGCATGTTACAGTGCAAAGTACGCAAAGTTAACTTTACCAATCATACACAATTTTAAATTCTAACACTGCGTTATCATACATTATTCACTGTATCTGTCTGTACAGATTATGTTACTGCAACTAAGGACTCCCAATGTTCTTGTTCTAATGGACAAAGGCACATAATCTCTCTCGCTCTCCCTCCCTCCCTCTCTTTCTCTCTCTCTCTCTCTCTCTCACACACACACACTCTCTCCCTCTCCCTCTCTCTTTGTGTGTGAATTTACATTGTAAAAGTATTTTGCAGAGGTGGCATCCCTACAATAGAGAGCAGAGCCATTGAGGGGCAGTGTCATGCAGTACTATGGCATACGTACGGCGTGGCTCCTGAGCAAAGGCCCACAGTGCCCCCTGGTGGGGCACAAACAACATGACCACCTGCTGCAGCATAAGCCAAACACATGGGGCCCTACATGAACACCAATCCAAGCCCACCATCAGAAGCGCACGGAACAAGTGCGCATCCAAAATCACTTTTGCTTACTGTACAGTACTGCACATTGCCCTTTTAGTCTCTTAATTTATAGTATGTAACCTGAAATAAACCAGTCAGAGTGCCTTTAAAGTAGCATTGGTTGTATAATGGACTGTGTGGCTGAATTGATAAATAAAACTATTATTATTTTGAATTTGAGGATTGCCCCAAATACTTCTTTTTGAAATTGGCCTACTGGCCAAAAGACATGAACAAAAAGTCTGGTTTAGAAAACCAGTTAGAGTGAAACTGACAAAAGTAATTTCTTACGTGACAGTATCAAGAATTTGCAATGAGTGTTTGACAGTGCAAGTTTCTATACATGTGGTAATTGAACATGGTGATTGGATATATTTGCAGGTGCAGGATGTGATTGAATAATGAGGTGAACTGATAGTAAAGCACAGTAATAAACCTGGTTTATTTAACCCAGAGGTAGTGGTAAACATGTTAGCAGAAGTGCCCAGGGCTTCATTTTCTTAACTAAACAAATGGCAACAGGCTCTTTTATCAGGTTAATTCGACACTGAACAGAAGAACGAAAACTGTGTTGGCCTTAGTCTCACATTTTGGTGACACCTGTCTGAACATTTGATGACACGTGTCTAGCTCAGTGACACCTGTGTCACGGTCAGTTCCCCGGTCAGTTCCCAGTTCCTTGGTCAGTTCCCCGTTTGGTGCCCAAACGCCCCCTCTGAAGGGTCGGCTCATACAGACCACACACTCAAACGGCTCTCAGCGGTGCCCTGCCCTGCAGCTTCATGGCCCATGTCAGACTCCACCGCTCGTATTTCTCAGGATGTAAACCCCATTGTTGCTTTTTGTAGAGGCTATGAAAATAAACATAAATATTATAATATCTATGCATGGGATTAAGGCGAGTCCCATGACCTAGTCTTTTGGGACTGTGAGTGTGGTCTCTTAAGAGATTTAATGGGTTCTACCCAATGCAGAGGCACAGGCCTGTTGAGTCTGACTATATCCTATTCTGACAATGTGATTTATATTGGTTTGAAAACTGCTGTAAGCAAACTCTCTTTGTTTAGCCAATGCTGCCTCTCGGTAAACCCCTAGTGCATGCAGAATAAAAATGTATTTAGAGCCACAGACAATGTGCAACTAAGAGAGTGGAACTGAAAAAAGTTGACTCACACAGTGTTGTGCTTACACTGCAGTAAAACAGTCCCTAGGCTGTGTGGAAATAGGAAGCCGCAACAGAGTACAACTTCTGGAAGACAAAGACCTCAGAGAGGGAAGCAGTGTGGCCTAGAAGAAACAATTCATTGACTGACAAGAAAGTTGTCAGTGCCAAGAAACTGTATGTTGTTTAAAGGCTGTTTGTGTTATATGTCTTAAATGTGTGTTTTCTGTGATATTTCCTAGATTTGCTGAAGTGTGTATCAACTGACTGTAAATGTATGCCTCGAGTGTATGCTGACCTTGTGTATATGTTATGCATTACACTAAAGTGAATTGATAACACATCAGTTCCAGCTTGATAATCATCTAACATGGAAATGCCAAAGATGCATTTACAAAACAAACAAATAAATAAATATAACAAAAATTGAGGAGCAAAGGACCAGAAATCGGGACATATTTTGTTCACCTGTCAGAAAAAGAGCATGACATCATATGAGGGGAAGTCATGTGCTTTTAGTGGGGTTTATTTGGGGATGTGTTCGCCCCGTGACACTCTCCACAGAGACACCATTGCATCATGTCTGCTGCCTGCCACTACATCGCTTTATCACCCGCTCTTCTCCACCTCTTCACATGTAAGTACCTGTGCTATGTAATCTGATTAAAAAAAAAAAAACCTGATAAAAAGGTGGAATGACACCTCTGTTTGGTTTAAAATTGGATGTCCAACTAAAAAGTTTGAACCACGTAAAAAAGTAATCAATTGATTAACTATCGAATCAATTAACTAAATGAAATATTTGAATTGGCTCTCTTCGTCATTTCCAGGTTTAGTGGGTGTAAGTAGTGGCACTGCAGTGTATGGCACTGAAGGAGAGAATGTCACCCTTCCGTGCTTCTACAATTCACACTATCATGGCCTCATCAGTATATGCTGGGGAACAGGAGATATACCGAGCATGGGCTGTAACAACAATATCATCACAACCGACGGGCACAAAGTGACGTCCAGAGTGTCCGACAGATACCAACTACTGGGCAACTTAACTATGGGGAATGTTTCTCTGACTATCTGTAATTCGATGTCACGTGATTCTGGAAAATATTTCTGCCGTATACACGTTCCTGGATGGTTCAATGATGAAAAGCATTCTCTCAGCCTTGTCATCAGTAAAGGTAAGAAGGCAATATGGTAAACAAACACAAACTAATAAAGGTCTCTAACCAGAACAAAATGCAGAAATGATAGAACGAATTGAAAATTGACTTTTAGATGTTTACTACAATGAATGATATATGTTCTCTTTAGCACCTAAACCATCATTTCAAAGTACAACATCTGGGCCTCCAGTTACGGAATCTCCTACAGGAGGTAAATGGCTTAGCTTTACTGGTGTTCAATCTCCTGAGATTACAGTGTGTGTATGTGTATGTATGTGTGTGTGTGTGTGTCACACCGCAAAGAAGTCTGCAGTTTCTCAGGAAGCCAATTTAGTACTTTTGTATTCTTGTTTTTAAAGCCCACCAGAACAGCAGTGCAACTGGATTCACGCACACACCGCAGTACAGTGAAGTTGTGCGTATTACACAATTTAAGCAATCTTATTAGTATAATTAAAATAACATGAACTGAAATAATCCATCATACGTACGTGCTTACGTGTCTTTATCTTAACAGGAGGGGCAAAAGGTTCCTCACAACCTAAGAGTGCTTTTGGCCACTGTGTTGCTGTCCCTAGTGGTGGTAGCTGTGATTGTGACGTCTGTATTCCTGATCAGTACGTATCTCATAGCTTTGCATAAGTACTGTATACAAAAACTTAATTTTACTGTAAGTTTTATGTCTTTTATGTTGTGTAAATTGAATAGTTAATTGTGCTTTTACAGGAAAGCAATTGAAAAAAACTCAACATTTTCAGAGGTAAGTGCATTTTTACCTTAACGTACAAGCTCAGGTCTCAGGTATGACTAACAAGAACAAAACTACCATAGTTGTGCTCGCATTGTGGGAATTAAACTAACACTGAGGGGGCTTAAAGGAGAACTTCGGTGTAAAATGAAAATTTGCCTGTTAAAACATCATCCCGAGTTGGTATGTGTACCGAGGAGCAAAAATTATTCAGCCCGCTGCATTCAGAGTTAAACTATTTTTTGTCGTTTGCCCCAGAAGGCTAACAATGGAAGTGGTAGGTGCCCTTAGACGAAGCACGACGACAAAGCTATTTTTAAACCATTAAAACAGCTCGAAGAAACTCCACACTCTATCGGTAGTACAACAAAGGCCCTGACATTAAAAACGAGGCACTGAGAACTTTGTAAGTGTACACAACGTCTATTAATAAAACAGGTTTGATAGGCAGTACCTTGCTGTAGTTTCTCGTCGCCGCCATGTTGGACGTCCACACTAGCCGATTGTCGAACACGGACCAGCGGTCAGAATAGGAGGAGAAGTAGTGCAATTTAATTCCGTGAAACTGGAGGGATTTCATCTGTTGGTGACAATATCCAGTCATTGTGCACATTTAACAGAGTCATGGTCCCAGCAACGGCACCTAATCCACCAAAAAGGCTACATCTGAAGAGAGGTGCCATTCGGAAACCTGTGCGACTTGGTGGAGATGTATGTCCAACAACAAAGTCAAGAGAGAGCTGCAGCCATGGCGACAACAATCGGGAGATATTTCACAGGTTACCCATGCGTGATAAGGACACTTTGCAGCAGTAACTGGTCTTGAAAATCGTCGTGAAGACGCGTCCACAGGCTGAAACAGAAAGATTATCGTGTCTGTAGCCTGCATTTCAACCAAGATGATTACATTGTCCCAGCAACGGCACCAAACCCAAAAAAAGGCTACATCTGAAGAGAGGTGCCATTCGGAAACCTGTGCGACTCGGTGGAGATGTATGTCCAACAACAAAGTCAAGAGAGAGCTGCAGCCATGGCGACAACAATCGGGAGATATTTCACAGGTTACCCATGCGTGGTAAGGACACTTTGCAGCAGTAATTGGTCTTGCAAATCGTCGTGAAGACGCCCATCCACAGGCTGAAACAGAAAGATTATCGTGTCTGTAGCCTGCATTTCAACCAAGATGATTACATTATCCCAGCAACGGCACCTAACCCACAAAAAAGGCTACATCTGAAGAGAGGTGCCATTCGGAAACCTGTGCGACTTGGTGGAGATGTATGTCCAACAACAAAGTCAAGAGAGAGCTGCAGCCATAGCGACAACAAAAGGTATAATCGGGAGATATTTCACAGGTTACCCATGCCTGATAAGGACACTTTGCAGCAGAAGCTGGTCTTCCAAATCGTGTTATCCCTGTTCACGTGCACAGCATGACTTCCATCAACAACAGCACGCGAGACTCAGTCCTAAGTGAAACGACACTTGAATGGGCCTCTTCAGTCTCTTGTACAAAATGGCAGGATATCGTCACCAACAAGTCGTTGCAAATGGACTTTTGCCATGGCTGCAGCTCTCTCTTGACTACATCTACATCTCCACCAGATCTCCGAATGACCTCTCTTCAGATGTAGCCTTTTTTTGTGGGTTAGGTGCCGTTGCTGGGACAATGTAATCATCTTGGTTGAAATGCAGGCTACAGACACGATAATCTTTCTGCTTCAGCCTGTGGGCGCGTCTTCACGACGATTTGCAAGTTACTGCTGCAAAGTGTCCTTATCACGCATGGGTAACCTGTGAAATATCTCCCGATTGTTGTCGCCATGGCTGCAGCTCTCTCTTGACTTTGTTGTTGGACATACATCTCCACCAAGTCGCACAGGTTTCCGAATGGCACCTCTCTTCAGATGTAGCCTTTTTGGTGGATTAGGTGCCGTTGCTGGGACCATGGCCCTGTTAAATGGGCACAATGACTGGATATTGTCACCAACAGATGAAATCCCTCCAGTTTCATGGAATTAAATTGCACTACTTCTCCTCCTATTCTGACCGCTGGTCCGTGTTCGACAATCGGCTAGTGTGGACGTCCAACATGGCGGCGACGAGAAACTACAGCAAGGTACTGCCTATCAAACCTGTTTTATTAATAGACGTTGTGTACACTTACAAAGTTCTCAGTGCCTCGTTTTTAATGTCAGGGCCTTTGTTGTACTACCGATAGAGTGTGGAGTTTCTTCGAGCTGTTTTAATGGTTTAAAAATAGCTTTGTCGTCGTGCTTCGTCTAAGGGCACCTACCACTTCCATTGTTAGCCTTCTGGGGCAAACGATAAAAAATAGTTTAACTCTGAATGCAGCGGGCTGAATAATTTTTGCTCCTCGGTACACATACCAACTCGGGATGATGTTTTAACAGGCAAATTTTCATTTTACACCGAAGTTCTCCTTTAATGGAAATTCATCCCATGTCTTCCAGCAGAGCCCAGGCCTCTGACAACACAGTAATCTACAGCAACTCCGGCAGCAGTTTAGGACTTTTCTCCAGGGAAATGGCGGTAGAGAATGTGTATCATCTGGATGACAGCGACGTCTATGAGGAATTTTCCCCGGCATAGGATAAGATGCACTTCAGCATGTATCATATGTAACATTTATCATGTTTTAGATTACACTGTCACACTGTCCCACCCTACATAAGAGCTTGCATTTTAACTTTTCAATATGAATAACCCCTATAAATAAAAACAACTTGGATTTTACACTATTTACATATGTTTTTAGAATTTCATACATTTACAGTACAGCATGTAATACTATCATACTATTATTGCTAAATGCGTCAAGCTTTCTGTTCCCATGTTTACTTGCATATTTTGCTTTGTATATTTAAATTGATCACATGACCATGCTTGACGTTTGACCCATTTGAGTTTCACTTCTGTTTTAACAATATGTTGAAATGATAGGAAACAAATAATGGGAATGCAACAGACCTGAGAAATTGGTCATAAAAAGAACAGGAACATCATATCCATGTTTAAATAATTTCCACACTGTATGCAATGTGATTTTCTTCTTATTTTGTAATAAAACGTTTGTAAAAAATCAGTAACTCTTGAATGTCCTTATTAAAAATGTGGTGAATTGCACACATTACCAGTCTGGTATTATACATCCACTGTATATCTTTACACTTTTGAGTCCTCGTGGCTTTAAGGGTGAGTGAGTGAAGCCACACATGAATACAAACAGCACAGCATGCTACACATGTGTAGGAATCCTCTCGCTGGGCAAAGCCCTGACCTCAGCGCAGTTGGTTTACACTGAAGCGTGAGCTCAGACGAAACACACAAAAGAAAAGCACAGCTCCCCCATCCTCCACAATAGTCTCTAGTCTCTGCTCCACGCTGGCCCTTGGCAGGCAAAGCAGAGCAGCCAGGGTGCCTGTCCAGCCTGGAGATGTCACTGGCATGAGAGAACACAGAGGACCATTCACTTGCCCGTCCTCCTCCGACAGCGCCCAGTACCACTACTCCATCCGAGGCTCCCCCGCAAACACGCTCTTCACACGCGGAATGGCTGCTCGCTCAAGCTCAGCTCTGCTGCGGTGGATCTTCCTCCTGACAGTCTCAGGCAAGACAATAACAGCACATGTCGCAACATGCTTTGCCGTGTTGACATACATTTTGAAATTTTCTGTGAAATATTCAAAATTCAGTCTTTAAAGGTACATATTCACAGCTTTCACTGTTAAATATTAATTGGTTGGGTATCTGCTTACAAAGTTTGTATCGCGTTTTACAAAGTTGACGCAGAAAACCAGGGAATGTGACATATTTGAAGAGAAAATAAAAGCAAAACTGTTTTACAAGATTCACAGAACCAATTAGGTACATACAAAACTGTTCATGTACTCTCATTTAAAGTGAAAACCATGTTCTTAACTATGTAGCACAAAGGTACTTTCTGATAGGATCCATCCAGTCAATGAGTGCTCTGATGAAAAATTAGTAAACACATATTTTGCGGGTCACCACGGAAGATGGTGATGCTGAAAATAGCACTCCAAACAATGAAATCATTAATCTGAAGACAATAAACCTCATGGGTGAAATCCTTCTCTGTCCTACACAGGGGCTCTGTCATCGGAGCAGCCTTTCAGAGTGACAGAGGGCAGCTCTGTCGTCCTTGCCTGCCACTACTCCGTGAGGCGTCATGGTCTAAGCCATGTTTGTTGGGGACGAGACTGCGGAACCTTCTGGTGTAATGACATCCTCGTGCAGACAGATGACAACGGAGTCGTGTCAACCGTCTCTGATAGGTACAGGCTTATTGGTGACACCTTCTCGGGACAAATGGACCTTGGCATTCAGAAGATTCAGCAAACGGATAGCGGGTCGTATTGTTGCCGGGTGGACATAGATGGACTTTTCAATGACAAAAAAGTGTCCTACACATTGATGGTTGTGAAAGGTAAGTGCACGTAAGTGCATGAATAACTCACATGTGGCAGATGTACTGGATGCATCTCACTGATACATGTGACACTCCCACGTTTTCCTTCACCCTCACGATCGCACATGTATAAGTACGGAAGTAGCAAATTGCAATGTTGAGTTCCTGAGGTAGGCGACATGTGGTTTTAGCCACGTGTCTTCTGTTTATGTATACTATTCCACGTTTTTAGGGCACGCACTGTGATTAAAGTGACACCTAGAACTGAAGTGAACATGCTAGCACCCTATCTATCCGCCCCGTTGGGTTTTATAAAACTTTTTGAAATATGCTACACTATTTAGACACAGAAGAGAATCATTAAGTTCTGAGTATTCATGTGGTCCTTTAATTTCTTGTACTTTTTGTCTTGTACTTTCTTGTATAATGTAGCTCCTCCCACTACAACGGCACCATCAACAACATCTGCACCCAGCACAGAGCCTCCTCGAGCCACAACAGGTGAGCAGCATGGGGCCCTCACCCGATGTTTAGATATACTGTGGATATAATGTAACGTATCTGGCTGCTGTGCACAAATACACATATTTCAAAACATGAGGCAAAAGACCATTACAAATTTTGCCATGTTACCAACATGCACCTAACCCATCAAGTAAGGTTAGTGTATGGTGTCTTTTTTTTTTTTTTAAATATCATTCTATGGTTAGGCGGTAGCCATTTGGTCAATACACCTGGAATCACCCATAATTAATTCGATGAAGAATGACTAAATTGAGTGTGACAAGAAATACCCCCTTAATTAATTTTAAAATTTGGAAGGCATGGAGAGCGTTATAGGAAAAAGATATGTAAGGTGTCAAACTCTTTTGGTTAAATCCTGTATTTTCACATATTGCCTTTTATTTTGCCATACTATCCCACCTGCCAATATTAACCACAGAATCGGAAGGTCAGACCAATAATTTTATTTTTTATCCGTTTAAAGATCACAAACAATATTGCAGTGTTTCTCTGGTCTATTACATTTGCGTGTTAGGTGAGAAATTGAAACCTCTAGCTATTGTGATTCAAAGGTTATTAAATCTTGAAAATGGTTGAGAATGTAAAGTGCTTGTGTGGGGTGCAATATTCAGGTCACTGCTACCTACTTCAGTGGGCCATAAATTCGCCAATTGTTATAATTTAGCTTTAAAATGTATATATTTTCCCATCAAAGCTAATTAACACTCCTTGCACTCATTGTGTAAAAACTCTTATGGACTGACCCAACCGTAATGCAAAACCTGCCATGCCACAATATGACTGTTTTACGCGTTGCACGTTTGGCTCTCGGCAGGACACTGGAGGAATGCCCTGTCATCCCATTTTGGCATCTTAAGGCAGAATATCAGCCACATTCAAACTGACACACTGGTGAGTTTCCAAAGTTATGTAACCAATACCAATAATGTTTATCTGTGCTCTTGCAAAGGACTAACCTAGCACAGAACATCATAAAAGGGGAGATTCTGGACAAAATTTGCACAAACGCACATTTCAGTTTGTAAAATGGCAGAAACCAAATGAAAACCTCTGGACTCTTTTCTATCGTTTCCAGTTTGAAGACCCATTTCCGAGCATCACGCTCCAGATCAACATACCGGTGCTGTCGCTGTCTCTCAGTCTCCTGCTGCTCTTCATGGGCGCTCTGCTGCTGATGGGTTTCAAACGTACGCTCACTGTCTTACCTAATGCAATGAGCAAAACAGCACAAGTCAGCAGCAGCAGACACTTAGTGCAGCCTAGGGAGGCCACTGATCTTTCTGTCTTTCTAAACGTCTACATGGAATACATGTGTATGCATATGGGAGAGCAAGAGGGACATGCACAGTGCCACACGTAGTGCCATCTGACACCTGCTATATTTTATTTATACATTTACCCCTGTAATACTTGCTGTAATGCAATTTTACATGATTGCCACTTCAAAGAAAAAACATTATAATTCAGATGTTTTTAGTTACACCCTACTGTTCTCTTTTTGCAGGTGGACTCCACAGAAAAGCTTTTGAGGCAGGATGGTAAGCAGTAATGTGACAAAAAAGAAAAAAATCTTTTTCACAATGTATAATAATGTTTTCAATCTTTAAGGGCGTACCATCACACCAGCGTGATATAAATGTTGGGGGAAAGAAAAGTTCTAAAGAATGTTGGCTGTTATAGAATGTAATGTGAAATTTTTGAATCTTACATAGTTGTAGAATGCAACCTTTTTCTACAATCTTGAAAAACTCTTTTAATGGCTTTCATTCAATCACCAAGTAAAATAACACTTTAACTGCTCATCTATTTAAAATAACACCGGTGGCTTATTGCCTTCTTAATTTCACTCCGCAGCTTGTCATCAAAGGAGCCACCTCATATCATCTATGAGATCAGGACCAGAAGACCAGTGGCGGAGAATATCTACACTATTGACTGAGGCATACACTTCACAGCCTGCGGCTGCTCCACACTATATATTTATTGCTGTCATATTTGTACACAAACACAAGTCATTTTTCCCTTTCATACATTCTACACATGGCTGTATTCGGACATGCATATTCAAATTATTACAAGGCATAAAAGCTACTGCTGGTAATACTACTGGTAAACATCTACTGGTAAACAAAACACGAGACTTGTCTATTGCTAAGCATGAGATTTTGCTGTAAATTGCTGTTACATTGTCATAAACAAAGTGGTTTCTCTTTTAATGTCAGAAAGATGTGTGAAAAGTTGTTCATTCTTGATGTGTCATTTGTGAGAAATGTTAAATAATTGTGCATCAATGTTAGTACCTTGTCAGGGAAAATGGCTTTCAAGATTTTAGGGCTGAGTTGTGGGTATGAACCACGGTGGTTAAAATTAAAATATAAACCAACATCTCCTCTTTTCTTAATTGTACTCTCCTATAGAAAATAGAAAACACGTAAGACTATTTCAGATGACCTGATAGAAAACATGATATGAACCTGGTAGACTAAACAGGACATGAGCACAATGTACACATTCACGTATGGACGTACACACACACACACACACACACACACTGACACTTCTCTATTTGGACTATCTGTTTCCTCATTTATTAACCTTTGAAGTACCTTTGCTGCTGGAATCCCAATTTCCTCCTCCCGAACAGATTAATAAAGTTTTATTCTATTCTATTATTTTCTAAAAGCTTATTTAATAGAGAATAAAAGTGTCAATTTGTCTATTAAATAAACTGTTGGCGCACATGCAGTATAGACCTTCTCCGTCATCTAGTTTGTTACTTTTCTCTGGCACCTGTAAAAATTATTTTTGGATGTGTGCACCTTCTCAGTGTTACAAGCAGGGAAAGGGCAATTTCAGTTCACGTAAGGTACACTAAAATACACAAGAACTACACACATTGAAAGGGCTTTGTCCAAACCTTTGCAACGTGAAAGAAATGGGAGTGCCTTGCATACATTTTTATGAGCTCAAAGGGCATGCGTTTGCAAATGTGCCTTTTTCAATTTATTAATTTTACATTAAGATGAATGATTTTTAGACTATGTCAAAAATCATACTTTGTTCTCCCCTGCTGTATAAACTAATCTTTAACAAATCTGCAGCAAAAATTCCATCTAAACGTTGATCTAGTATCAATGGCTCTGTTAATACAATATTAATTATAGGCTACTAGAAGATATGTATTTAAAAACATAACCCCACATTTACATTAACACTAACACTACAATACTTCATGTGATTTCTGGAAGATAATATGTTCTCTTCTAATATGTACTGTATGGCTCGTTAGTGTACAGTAGGGTCTACACACAATACTATTTCCTACCACAAGGTGGCAGGTATCACCACAGTACAGCAGAGCCGTATATATCTCTATATACGGCTCTGCAGTACAGTAATCTTTTTTTTACTAGTTTTTCTGTGTTGCCCTTACAATATCCTGCCATGAAGCACCAATAAAAAGCACTTGAAAGCTGCTGTCACCAAATCACTAAATTAACAATAATATCTTAAAGTAACACTATGGAACTTTTCAACCTTCAAACATGTTTTGCGTGATTATAGTGATAGTACATCAACTCAACATGTTCAATTGCAATTGCACATTCGTTGTGACTAGAGAGCGTCTGGGTCACCTGCAGTGGCACGATGCAAATTCGAAATGACGCAAACGATGCAAATAATATGAAGAGCACCCATCCTTCACTGGCGGATCCCAGGTGGTGACCTTTTAACCTACTTATCGAGTAGAATTTACTACTACTGGTAACTATAACATCTTTGCAAATCAGCTATCTTGTGCCATTAAGCTTGTCAACTTTAGCGATGTCCAATTTTAGCTTCTTGGCAACTAGCAATGCAATGGGCTAGCGTTCACTCTTTTCAACACTTCATCTAAATGACTTTTCAATGCTTCTCTAACATTACTTACCATCATATTAGGCAACATTGGTCGCTGTTGGTAAATAATGAGGGTTCAATGTGTAAATGCCAAAAGAGAGAGGACGTCAGCAGGCGGTGAAAAGAAAAGAAAAACAGCGCAAGGAAATGTCCAACTGATTTTGAAGAATCAGTGAAGGTACATCAACTCAACATGTTCAATTGTATGGCAAGCCATCTTAACATTTAAAAGCTACACTGGAAAAGTATTGCAGATATCTGTTCAGTTTTGCCTAATCAAAAAGAACATTTCAGATATCCGCAACTACATTCTTCCTATCCGTAATTGTCATTTCAGATATCCACAAGGAAATTCTTCCTAGGGCAAATGACGTCACTTTTGTCATTCATTTGTATGGGGTTCATCATTACGGATATCTAGAATTCAGTTCCAGATATCCACTACGTGAATTACGGATATCCACAACTGAATTATAGATATCTGTAATTCCAATTTGAGATATCTACAATTTGATTTTGACTAGTCATAACTCCAGTTCAAGATATCTTTAATTCACCTCAATTCAAGATATCTATATGTTCCTTTTCGGATCTCTTAAATTCAGTTTTGACTAGGCGAAATGCAGTTGTAGATATCTGTAACTGGAATCATGACTAGTCAAAATGACATCTCAAACTGGAGTTAGGGATAGTCATAATGTAATTGTAGATATCTATTATCAAGTTATAGGCCTAGATATCTTCAAATGATTTTTGATTAGAGATATCTGAAATTGGAGATATCTGTAACGTTCATTTTGCCTAGCCAAAATGTAATTACAGATATCTTGAATTAGAGTTTTTACTAGGCGAAATGACGTTGCAGATATCTGTATGCAAATTAACCCCCATACCCAGTTTAGGCGGGAGCAAAGCGCCTTCATCCACCTTTCAACTGTTAAATGATTATGGTACCTAAGGAACGTTTCGGAGTGGCCAGAGGGAGAAGTTGTGTTTAACTGACTTTTTAACGCTGCTGCCCATGCAAGACAGGAGATGCCAGAGAGAAATGATAGCACATTGCAGGACTTCCTCTATAATTTTGGCGGGGATGGACATTACATAGAGCAACGTCATGCACAATAATTTGCACTAGTCATAATGACGTTTGAGATATCCTTAACTTTCATTCTGCCTAGTCAAAACAGAATTACAGATATCCGCAATTGTCATTTAAGACGTGTGACGAGTTGAATGTTGTTTTCAATGACGTAATTGCAGATATCTGTAATTCAGTTTTGCCTAGTCAAAACTGAATTACAGATATCTCTATCTATCGTTTCGACTAGTAACAATTACGTTACAGATATCTTGTATGACAATTCTGACTATCCAAAATACAATTCCGACTAGTCAGAAAGACGTTGTTGATATCTACAGTGTTAATTTTGGATAGTCAAACTTAGCTTTTAAATGTTAAAATGGCTTGCCATACTATTGCAATTGCACATTCGTTGTGACTAGAGAGCGTCTGCGTCACCTGCAGTGGCACGATGCAAATTCGAAATGACGCAAACGATGCAAATAATATGGAGAGCACCCATCCTTCACTGGCGGGGGGATCCCAGGTGGTGACCTTTTAACCTACTTATCGAGTAGAATTTACTAACTACTGGTAACTATAACATCTTTGCAAATCAGCTATCTTGTGCCCTTAAAGGAGAACTTCGGTGTAAATTGAAAATTGGCATGTTAAAACATCATACCGAGTTGGTATGTGTACTGAGGAGAGAAATTGATTTAGCCTGTTGCATTCAGAGTTTAACTATTTTTTATAGTTTGACCCAGAAGGCTAACAATGGAAGTGGTAGGTGCCCTTAGACGAAGCATGACGACTACGCTATTTTTAAACCATTAAAACAGCTCAAAGAAACTCCACATTCCGTTGGTAGTACAACAAAGGCTCAGGCATTCAAAACGAACCACTGAGAATATTGTAAATGTACACAACGTTTATTTAAAAAGCTGTTCTTACATGCAGTCGTTTGCAGTTGTTTCTCGTTGCCGCCATGATGAAAGTCCAAACAAGTTGATTGTACTACCTCTCCTCCTATTCTTCCTGCTGGTTCGTGTTCGTCAATCGACCTGTGCAGACTTTCATCATGGCGGCGACGAGAAACTACAGTACTGCTTGTCAAAACTGTTTTATTAATAAATGTTGTGTACACTTACAAAGTTCTCAGTGCCTCGTTTTTAATGTCAGGGCCTTTGTTGTACTACCGATGGAGTGTGGAGTTTCTTCGAGCTGTTTTAATGGTTTAAAAATAGCGTAGCCGTCATGCTTCGTCTAAGGGCACCTACCACTTCCTTTGTTAGCCTTCTGGGACAAACGATCTGCAGGTATATCTCTATCTGTTTCAGCCTTGGAGGGTTGGCTCGGGGATTGAGTGTGGGGAGGGCGGGAGACCGGAGCTACGCCGTGAGCCATGGGCAGCGTCCCAGCAACAATGCCCTCCATTGCAGCACCTGTGCCCATTAGCCCTCCTGCAGTCACCCCCACCAGATTTGAGGAGAACCTGACAAATACAGAAGACAGTGTGATGAGCGTCGTGGTAAGTAGTCGTGCCATTCATACACTTCCAGGCATCTGTAAAACAAACACTTTTTTAAAGCAACACTAAGTAGTTTTCATCTTCGGTCGCCCTACAGGTTGGAAGCGGAATTGTCTCTCATTTGAACTACAGAGAGACTGTCCGCTCCTCCAAACTGCGGTTGTAGCCCAAGGAGGGCAGCAAAGCGAATTCAGAAGTGGCTTTCCCCCACTTACAAGTGAACCACTAAAACGATTTTGGAAACATTATTTTAAGGTTGAAAAAACTACTTAGTGTTGCTTTAACATCTCACAGGTAGACTCCACAACTCTAATTCCAAAAATGGTTTGTCAAATTCAGTTGTAATTAAATTGAACTGAATTGCATCTTAGTTATATATATGCTGTAGATGTACAAACACTGTTTGCGATCAAACACTGGTCAAACTTGCAGACTTGTTGACTGGTCAAACTTGCCAGGCATTGAAATTGCCTCTTTAAGTCACGTAATTTTTACTTAGTGCTTGATATCCTTGTCTTTCTCATAAGGAAAGAACATAGATTCAAAATGAATATATATAGATTCAAAATGAATGAAGCAACAGTAGATTTGAAAGGTGCCTCCTGTCACAGGCTTGCCTGAGTTGGAGACATGAATATTTTACCACAACTCAACAGATTTATATCTAAGAAGGAACACAATATTGCTTTTTTTTTTTTTAATTTACATTTACATTTAAATTTACATTTATTTAGCTCACACAACTGATTGTAACTGAGTGTCGCAACATGCTTTGCCGTGATGACATACGTTTTGAAATTTTCTGTGCAATATTCAAAATTCAGTCTTTAAAGGTACATATTCACAGCTTTCACTGTTAAATATGAATTGATTGGGTATCTGATTACTAAATTTGTATTTACAAAGTTGACGCAGAAAATCAGGGAATGTGACATATTTGAAGAGAAAATAAAAGCAAAACTGTTTTACAAGATTCACAGAACCAATTAGGTACATACAAAACTGTTCATGTACTCTTATTTAAAGTGAAAACCATGTTCTTAACTATGTAGCACAGAGGTACTTTCTGATAGGATCCATCCAGTCAATGAGTGCTCTGATGAAAAATTAGTAAACACATATTTTGCGGGTCACCACGGAAGATGGTGATGCTGAAAATAGCACTCCAAACAATGAAATCATTAATCTGAAGACAATAAACCTCATGGGTGAAATCCTTCTCTGTCCTACACAGGGGCTCTGTCATCGGAGCAGCCTTTCAGAGTGACAGAGGGCAGCTCTGTCGTCCTTGCCTGCCACTACTCCGTGAGGCGTCATGGTCTAAGCCATGTTTGTTGGGGACGAGACTGCGGAACCTTCTGGTGTAATGACATCCTCGTGCAGACAGATGACAACGGAGTCGTGTCAACCGTCTCTGATAGGTACAGGCTTATTGGTGACACCTTCTCGGGACAAATGGACCTTGGCATTCAGAAGATTCAGCAAACGGATAGCGGGTCTTATTGTTGCCGGGTGGACATAGATGGACTTTTCAATGACAAAAAAGTGTCCTACACATTGATGGTTGTGAAAGGTAAGTGCACGTAAGTGCATGTATAACTCACATGTGACAGATGTATTGGATGCATCTCACTGATACATGTGACACTCCCACGTTTTCCTTCACCCTCACGATTGCACATGTATAAGTACGGAAGTAGCAAATTGCAATGTTGAGTTCCTGAGGTAGGCGACATGTGGTTTTAGCCACGTGTCTTCTGTTTATGTATACTATTCCACGTTTTTAGGGCACGCACTGTGATTAAAGTGACACCTAGAACTGAAGTGAACATGCTAGCACCCTATCTATCCGCCCCGTTGGGTTTTATAAAACTTTTTGAAATATGCTACACTATTTAGACACAGAAGAGAATCATTAAGATCTGAGTATTCATGTGGTCCTTTAATTTCTTGTACTTTTTTTCTTGTACTTTCTTGTATAATGTAGCTCCTCCCACTACAACAGCACCATCAACAACATCTGCACCCAGCACAGAGCCTCCTCGAGCCACAACAGGTGAGCAGCATGGGGCCCTCACCCGATATTTAGATATACTGTAGATATCATGAAATATACAGGTGAGCTACGGAAGCATTTAAGAGCCAGATGTTTAGATATACTGTGGATATAATGTAACGTATACACTGGCTGCTGTGCACAAATAAACATATTTCAAAACATGAGGCAAAAGACCATTACAAATTTTGGCTGTTACCACCATGCACCTAACCCATCTAGTAAGGTTAGTGTCATGGTGTCATTTGTTTTTAAATATCATTCTATGGTTAGGCGGTAGCCATTTGGTCAATACACCTGGAATGACCCATAATTAATTCGACGAAGAATGACTGAATTGAATTTGACAAGAAATGCCTCCCTAATTAATTTTAAATGTTGGAAGGCATGGAGAGCATCATAGGAAAAAGATATGTAAGGTGTCAAACTCTTTGGTTAAATCCTGTATTTTCACATATTGCCTTGTATTTTGCCATACTATCCCACCTGCCAATATTAACCACAGAATCGGAAGGTCAGACCAATAATTTTATTTTTTATCCGTTTAAAGATCACAAACAATATTGCAGTGTTTCTCTGGTCTATTACATTTGCGTGTTAGGTGAGAAATTCAAACCTCTAGCTATTGTGATTCAAAGGTTATTAAATCTTGAAAATGGTTGAGAATGTAAAGTGCTTGTGTGGGGTGCAATTTTCAGGTCACTGCTACCTACTTCAGTGGGCCATAAATTTGCTAATTATAATTTAGCTTTGAAATGCATACATTTTCCCATTAAAGCCAATTAACACTCCTTGCACTCATTGTGTAAAAAACCCTTATGGACTGACCCAACCGTAATGCAAAACCTGCCATGCCACAATATGACTGTTTTACGCGTTGCACGTTTGGCTCTCGGCAGGACACTGGAGGAATGCCCTGTCATCCCATTTTGGCATCTTAAGGCAGAATATCAGCCACATTCAAACTGACACACTGGTGAGTTTTCAAAGTTGTGCAACCAATACCAATAATGTTTATCTGTGCTCTTGCAAAGGACTAACCTAGCACAGAACATCATAAAAGGGGAGATTCTGGACAAAATTTGCACAAACGCACATTTCAGTTTGTAAAATGGCAGAAACCAAATGAAAACCTCTGGACTCTTTTCTATCGTTTCCAGTTTGAAGACCCATTTCCGAGCATCACGCTCCAGATCAACATACCGGTGCTGTCGCTGTCTCTCAGTCTCCTGCTGCTCTTCATGGGCGCTCTGCTGCTGATGGGTTTCAAACGTACGCTCACTGTCTTACCTAATGCAATGAGCAAAACAGCACAAGTCAGCAGCAGACACTTAGTGCAGCCTAGGGAGGCCACTGATCTTTCTGTCTTTCTAAACGTCTACATGGAATACATGTGTATGCATATGGGAGAGCAAGAGGGACATGCACAGTGCCACACGTAGTGCCATCTGACACCTGCTATATTTTATTTATACATTTACCCCTGTAATACTTGCTGTAATGCAATTTAACATGATTGCCACTTCAAAGAAAAAACATTATAATTCAGATGTTTTTAGTTACACCCTACTGTTCTCTTTTTGCAGGTGGACTCCACAGAAAAGCTTTTGAGGCAGGATGGTAAGCAGTAATGTGACAAAAAAGAAAAAAAACTTTTTCACAATGTATAATAATGTTTTCAATCTTTAAGGGCGTACCATCACACCAGCGTGATATAAATGTTGGGGGAAAGAAACGTTCTAAAGAATGTTGGCTGTTATAGAATGTAATGTGAAATTTTTGAATCTTACATAGTTGTAGAATGCAACCTTTTTCTACAATCTTGAAAAACTCTTTTAATGGCTTTCATTCAATCACCAAGTAAAATAACACTTTAACTGCTCATCTATTTAAAATAACACCGGTGGCTTATTGCCTTCTTAATTTCACTCCGCAGCTTGTCATCAAAGGAGCCACCTCATATCATCTATGAGATCAGGACCAGAAGACCAGTGGCGGAGAATATCTACACTATTGACTGAGGCATACACTTCACAGCCTGCGGCTGCTCCACACTATATATTTATTGCTGTCATATTTGTACACAAACACAAGTCATTTTTCCCTTTCATACATTCTACACATGGCTGTATTCGGACATGCATATTCAAATTATTACAAGGCATAAAAGCTACTGCTGGCAATACTACTGGTAAACATCTACTGGTAAACAAAACACGAGACTTGTCTATTGCTAAGCATGAGATTTTGCTGTAAATTGCTGTTACATTGTCATAAACAAAGTGGTTTCTCTTTTAATGTCAGAAAGATGTGTGAAAAGTTGTTCATTCTTGATGTGTCATTTGTGAGAAATGTTAAATAATTGTGCATCAATGTTAGTACCTTGTCAGGGAAAATGGCTTTCAAGATTTTAGGGCTGAGTTGTGGGTATGAACCACGGTGGTTAAAATTAAAATATAAACCAACATCTCCTCTTTTCTTAATTGTACTCTCCTATAGAAAATAGAAAACAAGTAAGACTATTTCAGATGACCTGATAGAAAACATGATATGAACCTGGTAGACTAAACAGGACATGAGCACAATGTACACATTCACGTATGGACGTACACACACACACACACACACACACACACACACTGACACTTCTCTATTTGGACTATCTGTTTCCTCATTTATTAACCTTTGAAGTACCTTTGCTGCTGGAATCCAAATTTCCTCCTCCCGAACAGATTAATAAAGTTTTATTCTATTCTATTACTTTCTAAAAGCTTATTTAATAGAGAATAGAAGTGTCAATTTGTCTATTAAATAAACTGTTGGCGCACATGCAGTATATAGACCTTCTCCGTCATCTAGTTTGTTACTTTTCTCTGGCACCTGTAAAAATGATTTTTGGATGTGTGCACCTTCTCAGTGTTACAAGCAGGTAAAGGGCAATTTCAGTTCACGTAAGGTACACTAAAATACACAAGAACTACACACATTGAAAGGGCTTTGTCCAAACCTTTGCAACGTGAAAGAAATGGGAGTGCCTTGCATACATTTTTATGAGCTCAAAGGGCATGCGTTTGCAAATGTGTCTTTTGCAATTTATTAATTTTACATTAAGATGAATGATTTTTAGACTATGTCAAAAATCATACCTTGTTCTCCCCTGCTGTATAAACTAATCTTTAACAAATCTGCAGCAAAAATTCCATCTAAACGTTGATCTAGTATCAATGGCTCTGTTAATACAATATTAATTATAGGCTACTAGAAGATATGTATTTAAAAACATAACCCCACATTTACATTAACACTAACACTACAATACTTCATGTGATTTCCGGAAGATAATATGTTTGGCTCGTTAGTGTAGGGTCTACACACAATACTATTTCCTACCACAAGGTGGCAGGTATCACCACAGTACAGCAGAGCCGTAAATATCTCTATATACGGCTCTGCAGTACAGTAATCTTTTTTTACTAGTTTTTCTGTGTTGCCCTTACAATATCCTGCCATGAAGCACCAATAAAAAGCACTTGAAAGCTGCTGTGACCAATTCACTAAATTAACAATAATATCTTAAAGTAACACTATGGAACTTTTCAACCTTCAAACATGTTTTGCGTGATTATAGTGATGGTACATCAACTCAACATGTTCAATTGCAATTGCACATTCGTTGTGACTAGAGAGCGTCTGCGTCACCTGCAGTGGCACGAATGCAAATTCGAAATGACGCAAACGATGCAAATAATATGGAGAGCACCCATCCTTCACTGGCGGGTGACCTTTTAACCTACTTATCGAGTAGAATTTACTTACTACTGGTAACTATAAAATCTTATCTACCTATCTTGTGCCCTTAAGCTTGTCAACTTTACGATGTCCAATTTTAGCTTCTTGGCAACTAGCAATGCAATGGGCTAGCGTTCACTCTTTTCAACACTTCATCTAAATGACTTTTCAATGTTTCTCTAACATTACTTACCATCATATTAGGCAACATTTCTCGCTGTTGGTAAATAATGAAGGTTCAATGTGTAAATGCCAAAAGAGAGAGGACGTCAGCAGGCGGTGAAAAGAAAAAAAAACAGCCCAAGCAAATGTCCAACTGATTTGGATGACATTCTACCTGTGTGTGCAAGAGATGTTGGGGCTTAACTCAACCGAGGCAACTAGCTAATATATCTTGACTTGTCTTGGGTTTGCATGTCATCAATCGATCATTGAATTCCTGGACCTGCACTTTTGTATAATAATTTGTAAAATATTTGCTTACAGAATGCGGTTGTGTAGTTTTTTAAACAGGGCAGGCAATTGACAGCAATTGGCCTACATTGGAAAATATCGCACCCCTGCATGCAGTAATCACAAACCAGGAAGGTAGCTGGAAAGGCAGTCCATCTAATGGTTTGGTGAACCATTGTTGGGTAACTCAAGTGAATATTTATAAAACCCACAAACACACATTGTTGACACAGTTATCAGAAACACAATAAAAAATGCTATACTGGATCAACTGTAATTATCATTTTAAATACACAACTACAAAAACAATACAGTATTCACTGATTGCACGTAAACAAAATGCATTAATGTATTGGATATATTTTGAATTCTATCAGAGAAATGTTGACCAGTAACCAGTGGAAATCTGATGAAACAAAACTTTCAACATTAAATCTGTTTGCAAACTGACCTGTAAACCTATGAAAATTATTAAACTCCTCATTAAACATATATGCCATTTGCTAAAAAGTAATTGTAATGTTTTCAAAGTTGTATTGCTTACATCTGAATAATAGTATTGAGACAAGCTACACACGCACAAAGCAGAGTACAACATTGGGTTCCATTATTTTTTCTCAGATTATATTAAACACCCTATGTTCACACTGACAGTTTTTGTGTTTCTTTTTTTATTATTTATTAAGAACTACGATCACTCAAAAGGGAACTACATAATTACTTTGCTATTTCGTAGCTTGCCTTCTGAACTCACTTGCACATGAACCATAAATTGACCTAATTAACTGCAATAGCTATCGCTGCATACTCACCATAAAAAGGCTACAATAGGCATAAATGTCTAGTGAAATATTATCATTAACATAAGTGGGCACTTATTTACAAAACACGTTGGCTTCACTCCCTGTCTTTTACCTTGCTCAACTTCACTTCATTGTGTGATTTATTTTACAGGGGCAAAATTAACACAGGAAAAAAGATGTTTCCAGAGAAGGTCCTCACTCCTAAACATTATGCCAGTATGAGGCGGCCTACTGATGTGGAGTATTTCAGGTGAGGGACCAGTACTAAATGTCAGTAACAGGACTAACATTCTGCTGTATATAAAACCATGTTCTTCTTATTCTAAAGTGTTATCATTTGACTACATGTTTAAACTATTTACTTTCGTGTCTACTTGAGTGCCGGGGGGGGAAACACCAACAAACGTCACAAGAATCCAAATAAAAACAAAGGCAACAGAATAAAGATAAGAAAAGAAAAAAAAAAGAGATAAGGTCATGACAAGGTCAATCTCCCAGTTCAGTATGACAGCATGTTATCTTCACTGTGTCACTATCTTGAATGCGATGAATAAAAACAGTTCTTTTCTCCAAAATCCTCTCTTGCAAAATCTCAGCTATTCTCTTGGCTGTGTTCTGAGATTTCTTGGCGGGAACATTTTTAAAAGAAAAAAAAAAAGGAAAAAAGGAAGGAAAGGGGGGAAAAGATTGTATTGTCTTTTGAGTTGTTGTTGTTGTCGTTGTTGTTTTCTTTTTTCTTTTCTTTTTTTTTTGACACGAGGCAACGCCAATTGTGGGCGATGCAGCCAGGCAATCAGGGGTCGTAGAGGCGAGCTAGGTGCTACTGATCTGCAGGTATATCTCTGTCTGTTTCAGCCTTGGAGGGTTGGCTCGGGGATGGAGTGTGGGGAGGGCGGGAGACCGGAGCCACGCCGTGAGCCATGGGCAGCGTCCCAGCAACAATGCCCTCCATTGCAGCACCTGTGCCCATTAGCCCTCCTGCAGTCACCCCCACCAGATTTGAGGAGAACCTGACAAATACAGAAGACAGTGTGATGAGCGTCGTGGTAAGTAGTCGTGCCATTCATACACTTCCAGGCATCTGTAAAACAAACACTTTTTTAAAGCAACACTAAGTAGTTTTCATCTTCGGTCGCCCTACAGGTTGGAAGCGGAATTGTCTCTCATTTGAACTACAGAGAGACTGTCCGCTCCTCCAAACTGCGGTTGTAGCCCAAGGAGGGCAGCAAAGCGAATTCAGAAGTGGCTTTCCCCCACTTACAAGTGAAGCACTAAAACGATTTTGGAAACATTATTTTAAGGGTGAAAAAACTACTTAGTGTTGCTTTAACATCTCACAGGTAGACTCCACATCTCTTATTCCAAAAATGGTTTGTCAAATTCAGTTGTAATTAAATTGAACTGAATTGCATCTTAGTTATATATATGCTGTAGATGTAAAAACACTGTTTGCGATCAAACACTGGTCAAACTTGCAGACTTGTTGACTGGTCAAACTTGCCAGGCATTGAAATTGCCTCTTTAAGTCACATCATTTTTACTTAGTGATTGATATCCTTGTCTTTCTCATAAGGAAAGAACATAGATTCAAAATGAATATATATACATTCAAAATGAATGAAGCAACAGTAGATTTGAAAGGTGCCTCCTGTCACAGGCTTGCCTGAGTTGGAGACATGAATATTTTACCACAACTCAACAGATTTATATCTAAGAAGGAACACAATATTGCTTTTATTTTTTTATCTACATTTACATTTAAATTTACATTTATTTAGCTCACACAACTGATTGTAATACATATGCACTACCTCAGAGTGTTGCTTTTACCTATATGCGCCCGCTCCGTTAAGTTCAGGGTGCACTGTGCTGGGGTCCATGCTTGGCCACTGGGGGGCAGTCTTTAGATATTCCTTATTCACACAATTCTTCAGACTATCAGGAATGCGTCCTATGTGAGAAAGACATTAAAAGATATGTGTGATAACTGTAGCAAGGCTATATATGTGTATTTTAGTCTGCTGGGTTATTTATTTTGATCCATGTTTGTAATTACCATGATGACGTTTATGTTTAACAGTTTATGGTACTGTTTTGGAATTTGCAGCAGTATGTTAGAAACAGAATTTAACGAGGGCACTCATTCCCGTGTTCATGAATTCACTGACTCTTGAAATCCAAGATACACACGGTACCTGTAATGGCACGTCGGACTTCTTTAGCTGCCTCCTCCCTGGCCTCAACTGAAGCCTGCTCGCTGTACCAGGATGTGTGGGGGGTACAGATAAGGTTTGGGGCATCCTTCAGAGGCCCTTGGGAGAAACTACACCAACACAAGAAAAACACATTACTCATGGACAGACCATTTAAAAAATAATGACATGGGCACATTTGCCCTAACAATCATGTTATATACTAATACACAAGAGGAAGGCACTATACTTCTATTCAGTATTACCTGCACATCTCCTGGAGCACACTCTGTTACATACTTTCTATGTGTGAGTCCAGAATAGCAACTAATGTAGTCCCTTGAGCGAGCGAAAATTAGAGTGACAAACCTAAAGGGCTCGGTCTCATGCACGTCCAGGGCAGCACCTCGTATTCGGCCCTCCTTCAGGGCCTGTGCAAGAGCCTTCTCGTCCACCAGACCTCCTCTGGCGGTGTTCACCATGAATGCCCCCTGTCGCATCTGTTCAAACAGCAAAGCCGTTTTAGGAGAGTTTAGTTATCAGCATCATAGCTGGCTTCTGTTCTAACATACCCAACCATGCAGAGGAAGTAGTTTGGGACCAAAATAGAATGCTCAGGCATTGTTTTTGTTTTTGCCGTTGAAAGGTCCATAGTCATATGGGCCACACAAACAGCTCCTGTCTGCATTATTCAGCAAATATTTTCATGGCCAGAAGGCGGTAACTACATATTTTGTCAAAACTGAGTTTAGACTGGAAATTGAGTTTATAATACCTCCTTTGTCTTGTGTCTAAATGTCTTGCTTCTTCCAACTAAGAAAGTACATGAGAGTATCAGCACTCTTACACCTACAACATGTTTGACTGGGAAGTATGACAGAGGCAAAAGCATTTTTTCCTCAGTCTCAATGTTCACATAGTTACTGCACTTTTGCATAGTTACTGCACTTTCGCATAGTTACTGCACTGCCTTTGTAGAGTAGCTTAGCTTGGGCTCATTATGTTCAGTAAAGTGTTCCATGTATCTCTAAGTTTGACATATTCTTCCATGGAAAAGGCCACAGCAAAAAGTGTAGTTTGATTGTGGAACAAAGATAAACTTGATTAATATATTTTACGGATGACCTGAATTCGTACAGGTCTGTGATATCATGTTCAACAGCACGTTATTGTACAAAAAATTCTCAGATATTAAATTCTGGTAAAAAAATGATTTCATTGCAAGCGTAGCCAAACACCACAATGCTGTCAAAACACATGAAACACAATCCTTAGCTACGATGCATTTCATTCATTCATTGTGTGAATCAGCCTGTAATGATACAGTTCCTACTCATTGGGTGTAATTTTCACCTTCAGGCTGCAAGAGGCGTTATTTTAGCTCCACAGTCTGCTTTCTGATCTTACGCTCCACGTGTAATGCACTGTTGGGCAAGCATTGTGGGCGTTGTGTTATTAAATTCATCTTTTCCTGTCTGACAGTGACAGTGCCGTAATGACATCTGGCCTATGTGACTTCCTCAGACACTGTTGCGAGTAAATTTTCCAGCTATAGGTTAGCTCAATTGTTATGTGATGTGACATTGCAATGATACATCATATGCTTTTTGCTGTATGGTTGTGTGATGCAGTTAATGGAAATGTTCAGAAACAGTGTTAGCAGGATTTGAGTGTACTTTGTGACAAAGGTTGCATTTAGATCGTCAATCCAAGCAATTCAGGTTTATTTAGCGAATACCCAGAAATCCACTCTGTGAAGAGCATAGAAAAGACTAGCAAATTTATAGCTCTGAAGTCTCTAGGCCACACAGTTGAAGAATTCCAGACGTTACTGACATAACTTACACCACAGGCCCCAGTGCTGTCAACACACCCTAAGTAGTCCCACTCACAAAAGCAATGAAATCCTCACTCTCCACAAAGCAGTACAGTGGAGGTCAGGGTTTTTTTGGGCATGTTTCCAAAAACAGCTTACAGTTTGTTTCCAAACTAAACTCAGAATATCCCTTACATGGTCTTTAATAAGGTTTGGTGAATCACTGTGAAGGCTAATAAAATAATAATAAGAAGAAATAAGAATAAAGAATGGCATCATTGCCAACTTGGCTAATTCTGCTAAGTTATGCCTGATCGCAGTGAGGTTTGCATCAACGAATTTAACAGACACAGACATCCCTGCTCGTTCTCACTACACAGCTGTCAGTGCCTGAGACCCCGCCAAGTCACATGTCTCTCACAGCAGACACAGTAATGCAGTTTGAACAGAATTAACAATGACCTCGCCACGGTGACGTTTACCCTTTGCTGACTTCTTCATTCATATGAATATTCATTCACCTCAGTGACCTCATAATTGTAGAGTAGAGTAGAGTAGAGAAACTTTATTAATCCCGAAGGAAGTTTCGATGTCCAGTAGCATGAGCTACTAAGAATTGCTGCCACTCGCTTTGGCGCCCGGAAGAGAATGACTTGGTAGCACATGGTAGGATCGGATTGGATTGGTATTGGATTGGGTGTTGCTACCCAACGGGTGGTCTGTCCCAAATCCCTGTGCACATGAGAGTTTGTGTAAGCGGATAATGGTCAGAGATCTGGCCGTTTCCGCTACGCTAGATGCCGCTGTATTCCTTTCAACAAGTGGTGTTAGAACTACTTCAGGTTGACGGTTGCTAAAAAGAAAATAAACAAACTATCTGGCGGCATACAAAACAAAGATAGCGCTCGAGGAGGTTGACAGAATGTTGTATATGACATCTGTGTGTCAGGTTACACATCTTATCTCAGTGGTGTTGTAGTGACATTGGAGTCACCTTGTTATAACCTGTCACACCACGTATCACTGACAGTGAGGCCTGTTTGTAGGCAGTGGGTTCAGTAAAATGGTGCCGTACCTGAGACTGCTCTGGCAGAGCTGAACTCCACTAATAACCTTATTAATGTATTCCATCTGTGGAACTTCATGGATAATGCAGCATCTAGGTGTTCTACATTACATTACATTACACTTAGCTGACGCTTTTATCCAGAGCGACTTACAGATATTTACAGGGTTTCAGTTACAGTCCCTGGAGCAGTGTGGGGTTAGATGCCTTGCTCAAGGGCATCTCAACCATGGGTAGGGTGGGATTTGAACCGGCAACCTTCAGATTGCAAGACAAACTCCCTAACCACCAGGCCACAGCTCCCCTAGGAGTGCTACATCACTACTTTTGGCACAAACTGCATAATTTACTCACGTCAATTAAAAGGAAAGTTTGTTTGCTTGTTGCTTCATAGCACTAGGTGTTTTATATCCCTGCAGATCAGATTCTGTAGGACAGTCGAATTACAGCCCCTCTCTGCGTTATCAGCTGGGCGCCCCCCTTCCTCAAAGTTTTGCTGATAGGCCCACAACATTTCCAGGGTAGTATCCTCCAGCTTGGGTGGTATTTTCAAAAAAAATACTGTATACCGGGGTATTGTAAAATGCCGGCTGTATAATTTTTAATATTGTGATACCGTTGCTAACATCAGAATGCTCAGACTGTTACAAAAGAAGCAGTTTCCTGTATTCCATATAAAATTTTTAATAACAAAACAACACACGACTATGGCGACTAAAATTGCCATTTTGACAGTTGCTGACATAAAATGATTGTAACTTTTTTTAAACAGTTCTGAAATACCAACATATGGAGGTATTGTGTTAGGAAAATATCATGTTATGAAAAATTGGATACCGCCCAAGCCTCACCCCCCGCACGCCGTCCACTCAGTTGAGGCCCAGCTGGAACTCTTTCACTTAAGCTAAAGCCACTGACTGCCCTTTCAGCACTATCCCAAACCCCTTAAACCAATTTCGCACTAAAGGCCACAATGCAGACAAACTGAAAGCAAACTACTTCCGAGATTTAAATCTTGAGTATTTTGTCAGTTACCTGTTTGATGGTGAAGTCGTTGATGAGATGGTGGTTGTGTTCGTTGAGACTGCAGTGTAAAGATACACAGTCGGAGTGAATGAGGAGGTCCTGCAGGGTCGTCATCCGCTGGAGACCCAGAGAACGCTCCACTCCATCGGGCAGATAGGGGTCGTAGAATATCACGTTGAACCCAAAGGCCTTTGCACGCAAGGCCACTGCTTGACCAACCCGTCCTGCAAAGCATAAAGAAAAATGTGTTGCCCCCCATAGCCTGAAAAGTATTTCACACCAGTAAAAATTTCAATTCTATTAATAAAAATGCAGTTACAATGTAAAAACTGTTGCATACAACCAACTTTAAAACCTTTAAAAGTCAACGCACTGCATGGATCTTTTTACGCTGGTTTAACTTACTTGGACTATTTTTCTTGCATGATTTTTTCAAGTATCATGAAAATAGTTTAGGTAAATAGTGCAAGGTAAAACACCACCCCCAGCACCTATTCTACCTCTGCCCTTCATTAGGTAACCATCTCCCAACTGCATTCTATGCACTTTACTCCCCCTTCCCATGCACAGTTTAGATTGACAATCAGCAATTTCACTGTACGTCCTACTCTACCCAGTATGTCTGTGTATACTGGGTAGAGTAGGACATGCAGTGACAATGTGACATGCATGTGCATGTGACAATAAAATATTCTTCTATCCTTGTATCTTTGTATCCTTGTATCATGAAAAAGATCCATGGAGCCCTAATATGTTTAAGTTGGTTCCAAGCATTAGCACTTTTTACAGTGTAGCAGCAGAGGAGAGGTACGTAGAGCCCTCTCACCCAAACCGATGATGCCCAGAGTCTCTCCCCGTATTCGAGCGGCGCCTCCTGCCACCTCCCTGATCTGCTCCACGCTGGAGGCCCTCGTGCCCTCTCGCAGTGCCTGGTGCATCCAGGTGACCCTCCGGTACAAGTTTAGGATGAGACAGAGAGCTGTGTCTGCCGTCTCCTCCACTGATGACGATGGCACATTACACACTGCAATGCCTGTTGGACACAATGACCATATGGATAAATAGTATTAGCTGTGTGAGTATAGTATTAGTACGATTGTAGTAATATTTAAGAATACAAAACAAAAGTTGCACAAATAATAATTACGCGATTAAGTTTGAAATTTAAGTTTAAAAAGCCCATTAACTGACACGCTACTTTTTTACCAAAGTATACTACAGGGCTCATTACAACATGAAAGAAAGAGTAAAAGGGTGGAGTTCGTTAACTGTATAGTTTGTTGCAAGCACAGACCTTGGTGGGGAAACATTGCTTGCAGAAATGTGTATACAGTGCGACCAAAAAGCGTGACTGATGACCGCTTACTGTCAGTACAAGCTCGCAACTGCAGTGGCACAGAAACTGCAAAAGGTAGCTTAGCTACAGGTAGTGGTCAAGTCTGCATGAAGAATCTGTCTTGCAACAGTTGCAACTTTCCCACCAGAAGCTATACCTTTACTGCAACCGCGATAAAAATAACTTATAGTTACAACGCATGAGCACTCTGAAACATTTAGAATGCACACAAAGCTGCTGTACAGACATGATCAAATGGAACATGGCATGGTGTTTAGAAGTTTGGGTATGTACCAGAAATTGCATGCAGATTGCATGCAGCTTACATGTAGTTTCTGCAGTGGATGTAGGCAAGCTATTTTGGAGATTTAGAGCAAACGCTTGTTAGACTTTTGTTATAACAAGGTCCACAAGAACCCACTTTACAGCATGACTGTCAGGACACTGTAACCCTGGGGTATCAAAGATATCATTTCAGTAAATGGACAATTTACTACTGACCTACTTAATGTTGAATTTTATTTTAATAATAAGGAATACACTCTTCTTTTTTCTTTCATTCTTATGGTCTTTGTTTCTTGGCTTGTTTATTTAATTATGAATGCAACTGTCATTCTGAGGTGTAGGTGAAAGTGAAGAGGTAGACAGGATAAAAGCACTACATCTGGACATGCAGTTATAGGCCATTAAAGTAGTGTGTGCCCCTGAAAGAGTGGAGTACACTGATGCATACTCCAGTGTGAATAAAACTATTTTAGGTACCTACTGTCGGGTGTTGCTTAAAATAAGTATTAGAGAAGAATGTATTCATGCTGCTATGATATTGTGGGTGTTTATTCCACCAAGATGAAGTGGACAAAGATAGATAGAGGGTCTGGCCTTGCTGTTGACATTCATGGAATTGTACCAAGCAAATCTGAGCCAGTCAGCGAACAGAGGGAGTGTTTGTGAGGGAGGACGTTGACTTTGTGTGCTACATTTGAATTGTAGTGCGTAGGTAGTCTAATTGTATAGGTGAGGACTAGACGTCACGTTAGCGATTGCGTAAAGGCAGAGCCACTTGTTTTAAACTTCAGCAGAGTCCACACCTCCAGGAAGAAATCGTTTCTCAATGCAGCAAGGCCAGACCCTCTGTATAAAATGAAATGAAGTACGTACGAGGGGCAGGTTTACCAGGCTAGTTATCCCCCACCCTGTATATAAATAGTATTACTTACCAAGTTCTGCAGCAGCTTTGATATCCACATTGTCAAATCCACTCCCAATTCTCACAATGATGCGCAAGCTCTTGAACTTGTCGAGGTCATCACGAGAAAGTGTTATGGTGTGGTACATCAGAGCTCCCACCGCCTCATTTAAAACCTGTAGTGGAAAATATTTTTCTTTCTGACTAATGCAATATAATATCAACCGCTATAGGTGATATTGTGCCTCTAACTAGTCACAATGATCTCACCACTTTTCAAATGCTGTGACATTTGGGTTTGTCCCAGAGTTGAATGATGGAGATTTCATAGATTGGGATTTGTTCGAAAGAGTTGTGTGTAAAAAACACATAACTTTAACTAAAACAAGAAAAAGCCTAATCCTCTATAGCGCAATGTTAGCAGTACTGATTACTTATCCAATCAAACAAATAGGCCTTTTTCCGGACACAAGGGTCCATAGTAAAAAAGATAAAAATAAATCAAAAAGACAAAAAATAAATATACATACACATAAAATAAATAAATGAGACACAGACAGGTCCACAGTACGTAAAAAGGCTCAGTTATGTACATATGACGGATGATGGATACATATATGAGTTATTAAGGTGGATAATATGTACGAGACATTAGCTCACAATGTTTAACATATTATAACACTTTGTAAAACATACTGGGTTAATAGTGGCAGATTGTGTGGTAGTGGCAGATGAGCTAGTGGATAGTAGCCTAGTGGTGGCATCCAGTAGCCTACTGGCAGCTTACAGTACCTTCTCATGGATCTCCTGGGTGGACTGGGCATCACAGAACGCAACGGTTGCCACATCCTTCAGCACGGGCATCTCCACAGTGCAGTCACGGCCATCTAACAGTGCCACCAGCGGACGTGGGTGCATCGGCCCATTGAGGATAGGGGGGCGAATTCCTGGGGAATGCATATTTATACATTTTTTAGAGAGACGTGTGGTATGTGGTTAAAACCTCACCCAAGTGGTAGTTGGCTGTTGTTTAGAACGTAGTAGTAGTATGAAGTCCAATTGGCTGTTTATAAAGTAGTCCAGTGTCTTCCTCACTTAACCATGCATAGCAAAAAAAATGCGTAGACATTGTTGCATTAAATAAAAACAAAGATAAAAGAACAAGGATAGGTCAAAATGTAATGGTGTAATAGCATTTAACTCACAAAGCATACAGATTTTTGCAAGTCAAGCCTTAATAGCAAAATTAAGAAAGAGCAAAGAGATCATTTCCAGTTACCGTTGAGGGCTTTCCCCAAATCATAATGAGGTTTTGCGAAAAAAAATACTAATACAGTATTTTCTTTCATGCGACAGCAGAGTGTCCAAGACAGCTCTTATTAAAAAAACAACAGATACTTACACTATCTACATATTTTATCCAATAGTGTAACACAACCAGCTCAGTAGCTCTATACAACCATGGACACACAGTAGCATAAGAGTAACATATGTTTTTCCCAACTCCATTACTGAAGACAGAGTTGTGGTGGTCTGCTTTGGATCAGCCACCACTCTGTGTTAATTATTTGAACGCCCTGATGTATCTGGGCTCTATATGTTGGACGGATGCATTTTCACTAAAACCTGAAGTCAAGAAAATCATTTTACCTCACAGCACTCTCATTTTTAGTAATGACCTAATAAACACTGACCAGAAAGATTCATTGTTATAACTGACCACCATTAGGATTTTAGTCTATATAATACATATCCACATGCAATACATAAGTAAATCCTATGTCTTTACACCACAGGAGAGGCAGGCACAATGAAAAATGGTAGACAAAATCGTGAAATAGCACATGGAAAGGCCGGGAGAGATAAGGCTGGCAAGGCTCACACCATATGGCCGTGGCTGCTGCCTTGCTTGAGTGTTGGAGGCCTACTGAAAGCATCATAATGGCCATGCAATAAACGCCCCTCCTTCCGCTCTCTGCCATTCCTCCCCCCTCTGCCTGCGAGAGTCTGGGCCAGCCTGTAGGGAGGGGCCGAGTGTGGCTGCTACTGCTGCAGTACCCCACCCTGCCCCCCACACAGGCTGGAATGCGCATGCGTGCACACACACACAAAAACAATGCAGGAAGAGCCTACAGGAACACTAGCCACCAGACGAGAGGAATGAAAATGAACAAGCATGCAAGAACGAAAACCACTCGGCTGCCTCCCCGCTATCTCACTCCCCAGTCCATCAGAAAAACAGCAGAATTAGTCAACCCCCCAACCTTGCATGCTGCAGCCGACCAGCCTGTCTTCCTTTCTCCCACTCCACTTACACTTGCCGTCAAAGCGCTCTAGCTTGGCTTCTTCCCAGCCAAGGGCTCTCCTCCTCCTTTGAAACACAAAGGGCCAATCAGAGACAAAGGTCACCTTGTCTTACCCAATCAGCACAAGCCTTATTCGCAGCAGGTTTTTCATTGGCCAGTTTGCCCCAGTGTTTGTCCTTAACGTCTTTAAAGAAGCAGCATGCATCATGGTGTGTCGGTGAAAGTGTACCCAATTCATGAGTAAAAAACAACTGCCTGAATATTTCCTGGTTTGCTCAGACATACAGAATACAGGCCTTAGTTAAGACATGGTCTATGTGAAAAAGGTGACGTTGTAAAAATCAGTTTTAGGTTGTGTCTTTTTACAGTTTTCTTCTTGTGGGCTTTGTTATCATTTGGTAACACATATCTTCACCATGTCTGAAGAGACTGCTTTCCAGTATAACTGAACCTACCTAATAGAGCTTTTCACCTTACATTTCTGTCCCTAGCAGTCATAAAAGACTTTAGACACAGCAGGAATATTTCAAAATACTGAGTATTTTAAAAGTGTACAAAGACTCTTTTACAGTTTTTCAGTCACATAAAAATGCCATATTAACAAATGCACTTTTATAAACTATTGTGCAAAGTCATGTGTATGTTTCACACATTACTGGTCTCAGTACAATCTTTTAAAACTGTCTTACACACAAAAGTGGTATACCCGTTATGTATATTTTCAGCCAATGAAGAAACTGTATTTCAAATCTGACCTGACAATTAAGTGACATATTCAGCTTACAACCAGGGTTATACCCTACACCCCTCCCCCCCCAAAAAAATTAACGGACTTTTAACAATTTCCTAAAGTGGGGGAGGGTAGGCTAGTTTAGACTTCTCATCTCATTCCCACACCCTGGCTAAGCCACTGCAAATTAGTTTTGAAAACAAATGAACCAAATAGAGGTCATTTCATTCAAACATGTGACATCATGTCAGAGAAGAGTTAGAAGACTTTTTTTTTTTTTAGAAAACATGACTGAATCCAGCATCATATTTGTCTTTGACACGTGTGATGTTAACCCTAAGTCAAAACCATCACCACCTCACTTGTTTGTTTTAAAACACAAGAACACAGTTAATGTGTGTATTTTCGAAATGGTACCACAAAGTCACTTCAGTCCCAAAAGTCAAAAGTTTTTTGAGCAGGTAATGGTGGCGCTGGCAGCAGGGCAAAAGGGTTTCTGAGGGCCCAGCATGGACAAGGGCCACTTTGATGACACTATTAATTTTGTTATTATTTATAAGGGGGCCCAAAATTGTATTCTTTCATAGGGCCCAACATTTCTAGCGTTACTCCTGGGTTTCAGTTTCACTCAGACCAG
Organism: Coilia nasus; assembly: GCA_027475355.1. NCBI lineage: Eukaryota > Metazoa > Chordata > Actinopteri > Clupeiformes > Engraulidae > Coilia > Coilia nasus. The sequence goes on from CM050214.1 coordinate 21,173,515, forward strand.
GGATGTACACCATAAAGGTGGTTAAACGAATATGATTTAACCCAGAGGTAGCCGTAACCTGGTAGAAGAAGAGTTTAAATGAGAACCAACTCAGCTTCCAACCTGGACAGCGACCAACGTTGAAAATTACTTAGTGTTGTTTTAATTAATCCCTGCGCACCAAAACTACCAGACACAAAAACAGCTTCTTCCCCACTGCCATCACCTTACTGAACAGCTGAACTACACATGCATACATACATACATGCACATATGTGTATATGCTTACTGTTAAGCCCTTGTATTCCCCCCCTCCCAGCGCTTCTCTTGCACATGACACAAGTAAAGACTTGCCTAGGTGTCCCCTGCCCCCCCCCCCCCAAAAAAAAAAACGTTATGCCTTATTGGTATATTGTCATGTTGTTTAACCCACTGTGACACCATGTACCTACTTGTACATTATTGCCCATATTGGGTGCCTGTATGTATATTGTATATTGTTGTCCCTACTGTGCAATACAAGTACACATACTTGTTTAGTCTATTGTATTTATTGTATTGTATTATGTTCTGTGTTATGTGTATAGAGAGCTAACATCTGCCGGAGTCAAATTCCTTGTATACGTAAGTATACTTGGCCAATAAAGCTGATTCTGATTACGTCACTTAATTTGCGTCACTTAATTTATGTGACTTAAAAAGTATCTCTACTGATTATGTTTGTAGTATACTTGCAAACTTGTTTCTGGAGTATCACCATTACAGTATATCTTTTGTCCCAGCTGCATTTGCATTGGATAACATTTGTCCACTCTGCTCATGTGTTCACACATGTTCACTGTCAACATGTGTTGTGCTTACAGACCACACTTGCTTAGCAAAACAAATCAAGCAAACACAAAGTTATAGTAACCACACAGGCCCTGAAGGACAAAGTTAAAACCTGCATATGGGTATAATGCGATTAATAATGCAAAATTGCAACATAGCTTGTGCTCTCTTCGAGATAAAACATAAACATGAGGACTAATATAATAAGTGTTATCAGAAGAATTTTCTCACACTATAAATAAATGTGAAGAAGCAAAGAAAAACTATCCATGATTAAACAAAAATAAAATTGTGGTTAGTGGCTTACATGGTGACGCTGTGATGTTTATCCTCCTCATCTACCATCTTCCTCTGAGTGAGAGCGACAGACATGCACCACTGATCTGCAGCATGGCTAAGAGAGTTTTACAGCATGGAGGTGACATGCAACAGTGTCTTACAGCATGGACGTGACATGCAACAGTGTTGTACAGCATGGACGTGACATTGCACCAGTGTTTTACAGCATGGACGTGACATGCAACAGTGTCTTACAGCATGGAGGTGACATGCACCAGTGTTTTACAGCATGGATCTGACATGCAACAGTTTTTTACAGCATGGAGGTGACATGCAACAGTGTCTTACAGCACAGCCATGACAAGCGATAGTACAGAACTCTGGTAAGCATGAACCAAAACCGCCTGGATCTAACCAAAGGCCAGGGGAACTGCTAGAAATGTTGCGCCTTACTAAAAGATGCTGCTAGACATTCTGGGCCCTATGAAAGGATGCAGTTTTGGGCCCTGTGACTAATAGTTTCCTCATAGGGCCTCCTGCAAATGCTGGGTCCTTATGTGGGTCGTATGACGTTTTGTGTTGAAGCATTCTTAGTCATTTTCTTTCACGGACGCATACATACAGATTGTCGCACGCATACACACACACAATACACAAACATGTTGTTAACCGATTGTTTACAAGTAGTAAAGGAAAAAGGGGGAAGTGCGAGGCAGTGATTGCAGCGTAGTGAGGGCAGTGCGGTCGCTAATTGATCGGCTGGCAGGTAATCAGGGTGACGTCTATTAGTATACCTGCGTGGTTAGACAGAGCCTCTGTTTGCTTTGATTCTGGAAGGCAGTGGAACGTTGGCGCTGCGAGGAGCGTGTCTGTGCTGGCATCCCGTAGACGGAAGGTAATAGTGTTTATGCCACTTAACTTTGCTGTAGGCTGCTTGTGGCCGATCGCACTTATTTCTGTTGCCATTACTTGTATGTGCAAGTCGATTAACTTGAGTCACGGTCCTACAGTGGTGGCTTATCCGTACCAGTGAAGGTTGGCACCGCAGAGAGAAAATTTACTGCTGGGGAAAGTTGTGACAACCACATTCTACAAAAAAAACGGATGCTCATTGATCAAGACACATGAACTGGTGCCCAAGTTTGGCTTTGTGACCAGGTAAATTAAATTGTAACTCTCCTGCGCGGTGAGTCGCTACTAGAAATGACCAGAATATTATTTCTGCCTTGTCTGACGCTCGTGTGTGGATATTGTTTCCACAGCCCAGGGGCGAGGTGCCAGCAAGACAGCTTCGTAGCTGCAGCTCCAGCGTTTACTGTGGTCACTGTTTTTCTCCCCGAGGATTCGGATTGGACTGTGAGCCCTTAGAGTGAGCCTCCGAGTGCGAGGCCGATAGTAGAGTTCTAAAGTGTGCGTGTGCGTGGTCGTGTGTGTGTGTGGGGGGTATTAGTAGGGTAACTGGGGGCAACGTGCAATGCAGTGATTTTGTTGATTTTACTTGACTGTGTGGATATATTTCGTTTATTTAATTCATTTTCTTTCTTTACTTGTGGGGTTGGCCTTGCTCATGGACCGTGGGGGATCTTTGAGACAGGTTGGCTTGGTGCAGTCAGTGTTGCTTGGGACAGGCAGGTTGCCGAGGGCTGTGCTGTGGTGTGAAACATTCTAATCATATTGGGGGTGTGATTAATTGTTTTTGGGTGGCTTGTTTAGTTGCATATTTGTGTGACTCCTATGCATGTGGGTGCTGTTATCATTGTGCCTTGATCAATCTAACTGTACTTGCTGACCTGCCACCTGTCTCTTTCATCACTCAGGGCCTGGGAGGGGGGTAGGGTATTATTCTGTTTAATTTGATTTATGTTTATAGAGCTGCAGTTGACTGGGCCCCGTGTTGTACTGTCGGCACAGCATAAGATTGCTGTGAATTTGCAGTGTGACATTTGTATTTTGTTGTGTGACTCCTGGTGTGTTTATTTTGTTTTCTTTATTTCATGCATGTTTTTTAATGTGATTTGTTTGGGTTTCTTGTGTGCTGTCACCACTGTGCCTGGGTCGACCTGGTTTCAGACTGTGCCTTGGTTATACTGCTGATTCTAACGAAATCAACATTGTGCTTTCTGTGTTATCCACCCAAGTCAAGACTATTTTAACTATTCAAGATATTAATAAACATAATCAGTGTATTTCCATCACCTGTGTCCTAAGCTCTCCTTTTAAGTATTGTGAGGCCAACACCAGACCCAAAGCGGGGAGCTACCTGGAGCAGCCGATCAGGTTCCTTCCGGTCACACTTAGAATTGTACCAACTTCTACAGCACCATTCACTAAAGTTAAAATGATTTTTTCAAAGTTATAGTTATAATTGTCTTTATAGCTATCGTCCTAGGTGTGAACAGCCCTTTAGTGGCTGTGGCTGCTGGTGTGACTGAGAGCATTACCTTACGCCCTGGCTGTCCATTTATAGAGTACATGTTCGACTAGAGGTCTAAATATAATTGTTTTTTTTTTTTTGTTAACCTCACATTATTCCACATTACTGACCACTTTATAAAGGTGATAAGGTGCCTGTGTTTGAGGGTAGGCCATAATACATGGGGATAATACAACTTTTTTGGCATTGCTACCAAAACAGTCTCATAACTGTGTTTGTTAGTTGCTCTCTGATGATTGAAAACCTCCAGATGAAAAAACAGCTCTTCAGTGTTAATGGGAAAAGGTCTTAACATCACTCCAAAACCAGGGCTGCCAACTCCCACACGTCTTGTCATCTTGAGAGTCATGCAAATCGTCATTTTCTCACACACTCATACTAAGCAGTTGTTTCTCACACTGTGTAAATGATGGTGAAAAATTGTTGATTCAGTTTACAGAGTATTCACACATAGTTTCTCACACAATTTCACCGGCCAGCTCCAGTCAGTCTATGAACAGTGCTGTTGTTTTGTTTTTACTGACTCGCAGGTCTTTCAGTAAGCACCAGGATCGGCCAATCGGGTAGACGTAGCCTGGGTTTGTAGTCCATTATGCTAAAAACATATTCCTCACATTTCTGTTTTGAACGGTGGTGCAAAACTGCTGGAGGGTCTGGCTCAGATGCATTATTGTCTCTGAAAATCAGTACGCAGGTTGTGGTCTTAACACCGTGTTTGAAAGTTGTTCTTGTGGTCATGTCTGATTAATTGCAACACGTTGCTCTTTCATCTGTCTTCTCTGTTCTGTACGTCTCTTTCCGCCACTCCTCCAGACTACATTACAGTATATTAAAGCTGACAGCCAAGTCTGGCATTTTGTCAAAGGGTAACACTTTGTAAAAGAGTGGACATGTGAACAAATTCTGGGGCAGTAATATGTAGGCTAATGCAACAACATACATACACAGTGTACAGGTATACACAGAAAGTATACAGACATTATACAGCTGCTGAATGTGGATCAGCCAATCATAATAAAAGGTTGAAATAATCAGTTTTGTAAATGTTATATAAACTACGTTGACAAATTAAGCACTATAACTGTCCTTTTTATAATTAATCAATAGGCCCCAGGAGGACATGGTTTACACTGATTCAAGAACAGCTAGGGAATGTTGCTGGGCACAACACAAAGCAAAAGATATTTCAGTAGAATTGTTCAAAACTCCCCTGGTCAGAGGTTAAATAAAACTATGCTTATGATGTGAGGAATTAGCCCGACATGCCGGCCCACATCAACATGTGTGGTCTGGCCACGTTGGATAGACGAGGCGCAGTCCAAGGGCCGGCAGTAACGGTTATCTTTTCAAACTGCCTCTGCATGCAGGAGGATCAATACCACCAATCAGAGCAACAAACATGTTTACCTTAGTAGTACCATGCCAGTGCAACATTGCAGTTCTGCTGTCATTGTGTTAAGCCAAGAAACTCTCTACAAGGGTAGACCAATGTGGAGAAACGCTTGTGAGCTTCAGTGGGTTGTGGCTAGACTGTACCCAGGATAGAAATCTAGATTTCTAGGCTGGTGAGGAATACCTTCAACAATGCAAAATCCTTGCTACACCTCTTGTCAGTCCATACAGTTGGTAGCCAAATGCATAGTACCTCTCTGAATAATACAATACTCGTCATAGTCTCAAGTCGTCATGGTAAAGATCAGGACTGTCCTTATGAATTGCATCACATTGTTATTTTTACCTCTTCAAATCTCGGCCTTTTTTAAATTCATGATTTATATATGTATTGAAGGGCTCACCACATGTATTAAAAACGTAGTCTGCAGATTGAAGAAAAAAAAATTTTTTAAACACATACAATTTTCTGTAAGGGATACCACACCAAGTGTCCAAACATATTCTGTTAAATGTTCTGTTTTTCCATGATTTTAAATAAATGAATTACTTTAAGCTCTGGGCTGAGGGTAAAACTGCAATGAGTAGCCCTGACTGGAAATACATGGAGCCTCTAGATAATGTAGTTGTTGATTGCTCTCTGTTGAGATAAAACCCCTTAGCTTCATCAGGCAGAGTGCCCAGGAGGCTAACATTGTGCTGCATCAAATGGTTAACATACTGAGCGGGTCAACAGATGTAGCCACAGCTGTTTTAGTACAGTTCTCCTATTCTATAATAGGAGCTTTGAATCCACCAACTGCCAGTCGTGTGTGCCTCGTTGTGTGTGCTGTGATATCACATTGGGAAATAAGTATTACCGTACTTCACTTTATAATCAGAATATTGGCACATTTTCAGGGGGCTAAGGAGTCCACAGTTAGTATATACTGTATATGTATGCTATTGATGTAAGTCTGTACTCACAGCAACATTACTGTAAATAACAATCACCAACAATTCAGCTCTACCTGAAAAAAAAGGAAAAAACTGGTCAGTCCAATGAAGAGGGCTAATCACTTCAGAGAATTTTTACATGTTTATTTCTCCATTTTGAGAAAAGTATCTCCCATGTTTTTCACTTCAAGGCAATGACAACCACTCTCTTATTGAAGCTACCACTCGGATTAACATGCACTTCCTTAGTTTGTTGGCTGGGTTATGGTGAGCTTCATGTATCAACCCCTTAGATAAGACTTCAGAGAAAATTCAAAAGTTTTGACACAGAGAATGCAGTTAAGTGTCCTTAATGGGAGAGCACATTTTACTGAGAGTGGGTTTACAACAAAAAAAAGTAAATAAATTAACTAATAATTGCAGGGTGACATTCTCTCGACAGAATTTTGGACTGATGTATGACATTCTTAAAAAAAAAAAAGAAAGAAAGAAAAAAACAACTATTTGATTTTACTCAATAGGCAGGATCACGTTAATCCAGTCCCATATCTCAATTTGCCAGTTGACAACATACTGAAAAGGGCTCAAACCCGTTCTGCTTATTGGGTGCTTATGCACGCAGTTTGTTTGCCTTTGAATCACAGAATTAAATAAATAATAAACAAATAAATAATACATCTTTTGTGATGTGTTTGCTGTAAAATAATTCCCATAAAGTTTATTGTACACAAACTGAGCCTGGAACTCCAAACCATCTGATAACACATAGGTGTAATAATAATAATAATAATAATAATAATAATAATAATAATAATAATAATAATATCTAGGAGAGATTAATGACCTGTCCCAGTCTCCAAGCTAACATCTTTACACAACTTGTTTTAGACAAATGGTTGCTGTACAATACAATTACAATGTGCCCTCAGAATACAGTGGTTGCTGACACTTTTGTTGTTGTTGTTGTTAGACTTTTTAACACAGTGCATTCATTATTAATATCTACATATCTCTATTTTTCAGAGAATTAGTTATATAGAGTAGAAATATTAAGAAAAACAGTTGAAAAGAAACAGTAAAAGGACAACAGCTACACAATTCATTTCCTAGTAGTATTTTAAGAGCAAGACAGAGAGCGCCAGAGACAGAATAAGAGACTGGAATTTTAAGGCTTATGCTGGATCACTCATTTCACCAGAAAATAGAAAGGATTGCAGGGGAGCCTGCAATACCACACTGCCCTTTTGAATTGAACTGAACAAACACCAAAACTCATCACTGTCATCCAAGAAACTCTACTGTACTACTGAAAAACTCGAAGAAAGGTTTTTTAAAAAGAAAGAAAGCAAGACGTCAAAGACGTGTTCTCCACATACTCTATCCAAGTCAATCTTGAGGGTGGATTAAGAAGACATCCAAAACATTAAGGGAGCATCGGGTGTGTCCAGGAGTATGAGTATTCACGAGAATGTCTTCAGCATTTGAAAGAATGTCTCAGCAATTGTTTTTGGAATGTACTATGGTGGGGAGTCAGCGTCCATGGCTACCTGTATTACCTGGTTTTTATTGACAGTAGTCAAGAGATCATTGTCACTGGGTGTTTGTGTTCCTGAGAGGCCTGTCCCCGTGGGATCACAGGGATTTGAAGTGTTGAATGCTGGCTATGACGGGTGGGGACTTGGAGATGTTCTCGTTTCGTGTATTTTTTTATTTTTTTAATTTTTTTTTCAATTCTCCTCAATTAAGGTGATGTCCAGTTCTGTGCAATCCCTTTCGAAAACACTTTGAGGTCCTCCTTCGTGATCAGGATCAATGTCTTCCCCCTCTTCCTCCTCCTCCTCGTCACTTTCACTAAGTGGCCCAATACTTGTCCTTCCAAGGCCCTCAGCTGGAGAGTACAACCCTCTGAAGTCTCCCAAAAATGGCTCCAGACCCATGCAAACGTCCCCTCCACACGCCAGCCTTCCACGCTCCAGACAGCTGAGAGGATCCGAGCTCCGAGTCTAACGGCAGAGGAATAAAAAGAAAAAGAAAAAAAAAAAAACAGAAGGTGAGAATTTTGTTCACTAGATACTCGTTAAGACACATAAAACCAGAAAATCAGGACATTCAGTTCACAGAGAGGCAATGTTATTGCAAATGTATGCTGTAAATTTGCACGTATAGGACGTGGTGTTTATAAATCGCAGGATTTCATTTTACGAAAGTTGAAGCAAATTGTGTATACGGCACATCTATGAGCCACAGAGTTAAAACAGACCAACAGCCTACTCAATTCAAGTTGGTGGTGCACATTATGTTAGGCTATCCGCTACTTTTTCTTGGAGGGACTTCAATTCCAGCCTATAGCCTGTATAAGGCCTACAGGCAAGAGTTTACGGATTTTTCTTTGGCCTGTAACAAGTCAGTTTCTCACTGGTATGTCATTGCTATATAGCATTCTTGTCAATCCTATAACACTCTGCCTGTTGCTCTATTCCCCTTCACTATCGCAATCATTATTAGCTCTAATTTAAAGCAACGCTAAGCAGTTTTTTCAACCTTAAAATAATGTTTTTGTCTTTTCGGGTTCATCAACTTGTAACAGGGTGAACGGCAATTCTGAATTCGATTTGCAGCCGTCCATGGGCTATAACCACACTATGCAAGTTTACAAAAACGGGTCGCCGATCTGTAGTTCGAGCAAGACATAAGAAAAACAATTATGCTTCCAACCTCTAGGGAAACCGAAGTAAAGTGCCTTAATGTTGCTTTAAGCAATGGCAAAAAAGACCAACGTTTTTTTTCAGAGGACTCATGATGGTTGAGCATGGCTTAATCATACAACCTACAAACCATGCAATACAGACAAAACAAACTGCAAACTTCACAGAGTCTCGGGGGGGGTGGGGGTGTAGTTTTGCACTGGAAGTGCTGGACCCATAGCCTCTTTTCCAATAGATAAGTCAGACCGCACAACTGTGGGAAATGATTGCAAAATCATTGTTTAAACCATGCTTTATTATGGAAATTATGGAAAGGACAGTTCTCTTTTTTTCTTGTTGGGTAGAAGCTAAAAGAAGGAGACAAGCAAATGTTAGCATTCAAAAGCTTGAGTACGCGTTGTTCATACTTGCAGTGAACTTATCATTGCAGGTGTGAACCGTCTAGACATTACTGACAAATAAATGCCGTCTGAAGCAACTTGTTTTTTAGTAATTCAGTACTTATGCAGGATTCAAACACCCAATATCATGTCATCCTACATCATTACACTTTAAAATGAAGTCTGTTTGCCTTGAATTCTTGAATTCAAAAATTGTAATTGTAGCATGTCCAAAATAAATAAATTACAGAGGGCTGGTATCATTTTGTATCGCTAGCAGCGACGCATCATTTCCATAACAAAGACAATTTGACGGGGCTCCAAGCAAAGGTTCCATAACAAACTAACAAACCATTTGAATGGAAATTCAAAGTCATTGTGCTTAATGCCTTCCACTAGCTAACTCCTAGAGATTTATGCATGCACATGCATGAATTAAATAGGGCACCATGTAAATACAATCTGCCACAACCAAGAACAGGTGGCATAGACTGACCCATGATGACAATACAGTCTGGGTTTCCCCTTTTCCAGGCCACGACAAGTTTCTCTTTGGGACAATAAAGTATATTGTAGGGCCGCACGATATTTAAAAAAATGTGCGATATGCGGTAACATTGCTGAATGTTACAATGTTTTGAGATGAATAAACAAATATTTAAATACGGTTTTAACATCTCTCAGCTTAATCTTCGCCGCTAGGCTGTAGCCAGTACGCCGCCTATGGGGTGGATAGGGGCATTTGGCAGTAGGACTTCATTTGATTTCCCAAATATCTTCATATGTGGAAACATGGCTTAACTGGAATAAATGGGGCATTACGGTAAGCAGTTTCACAGTAATGTCCCATTTATTGTAGTTAAGCATATTTTTGTGATATCTATATCACGATACTGAATGTTGTGATGTCACAATATTTTCGATATATTGTGCAGCCCTAGTATATTGTGTTGTATTTTACCTGGGTCATCTTAGCAAAGTCCAGCACGGGCCTTGCACAGGGTCTGTCGGGATCTCTCCTGCGCTTCAGACCGGGCTTGAGCAGAAGCAGGTCGCAGGGCTGGGAGTGGCAGCGGGGCAGCTGGGGCGGGATGGCCCTGCGCAGCGAGGCCGGGGTGCTGCACGCCGACGAGGGCGAGGCGGGCACGGCGGCCGGCGCGGGGGCGGCGGGCTGGAGAGGGACCGGGGGCGGAGGGAGGATCTGGGCAGCCGCCTCGCGGATGAGGACGGGGGACAGGGAGAAGCGCCTCTGCGGAGGAGGGGGCGGGTGGAGCGGCGACGGCGAGGACGAGCAGGAGGACGGCGACGGGAAGAAGCAGCAACAGGCACTTCCTCCCGCGGAGTCACCGGGCTCGAAGGGGAAGTTCCATGGCAGCGGGGAGTCTGGGGAGAGGGCGAGGCTGAAGAAGGTGGGGCTGGAAGAGGAGTGCAGCGACGAGTTCAGAGAAGAGCTGGGGGCACGAAGCGGACACTGTCCCCCCGCTCCCCCTCCACTGTGGCATCGACGGTTCACGGGTGTCCAGACCTTCGAGGCACTGGGCCGCCAGGTGTATCGGCAGCGTGACAGGTCCTCTGGCACGGACAGCGAGCGACAGTGGCGTTTGGGGGGCGGCGGGGGGGGGAGGGGGCGCACCGGGAAAAGACAGGTCCGTCACTGAGGTGCTTGGGACCAGCGGGCGCTGCAGGTCTTCCCCCTCGGGCTGGAGTTCGTCGGGCGGAGGACCCTGAGGCACAGGGCCTGGGGGAAAGCTTGAACTCAGCACACCCTGCAGGCTGGGCTTGGAAGGAGGGCAGAGCTGCCAGTAACTGCTCTCTGAAGATAAGGCAAGAAGAAAAGAGAAAAGGACGAGAACTTTTGAATCCGCACATTTTGAAGTCCTGATGGGCATAAGCAATACTCACTGGCATTTAACACCAAACAGAACATAAAAATGCACAGATATCCGACTAGCATGGTCGGTGGCATGATACCAGTAAGAGTAATGTATCAGAGATACAGCAACAAGCCTCAAGCGTACTACCGCTTTTAAAAATGTCACATTATTTAACACAAACATAAAATAAGTCAGAGCAGGTGCAAGGTAGCCTGGCTAAAGCCTGCCTACAGTGGTAGTCTGGGTTTCCTTCAATTGAGATGGTTGTCTTCAGTGGTTTTGCAGTCTCCAATCAGCAAACAGAGGGAGTATTCATGGGCGACTTTGTGCGCTACATTTGAATTGTACTCTGCGTCCTTCACAATCCGGCACACTGCACACATCACAACCAGATGTCAGCGATTGGGTAAAGGCAGATCCAATCGTTTTAAACTTCAGCAGAGTCTACACCTCCTGGAAGCAACCGTTTCTCTAAACAGGATAGCCAGACCCTCTGTGTGTAATGCAGTGTAGTTTGAGGGGCTAGTTTTATGACCAGGCTAAGCAAGTCATGACTAATGGTAATCTTTTAAATAACTTATTCATTTCAACATGTGCTATGGGGAGTTTGCTGTGTTTTGATTGGAGTGCACAAAATAAATGCAAACTGGTTAAGTCAGCACATACTGTACCTAGCGACTAACCAAGTCTCTGGGGGTGATTAAGTACTCTTTAGACAAAATCTCAGTAAATTTAGGTTCTTGTTTCAGATAATAATATATTTACATTTGTCTGACAGCTGACACATACCAGGAGCCTATGGTCCAAGGCTGGTGTCTATGCCAGCTATAGCTCTTTCATGAAGTTGGTGAGATTATGTCAGTAGTAACAGAGTTGCCTGGACCCCAAAATGGCCATTCTATGTGAATAAAATTCAAGCCTAATATGATATACATTTTGTGGTTCTTAGGTTCTGATATCTAGTATCACCAGTTGCAGTACTTAAGTTTCTTTAGTAGAGCTCATACTATGGAAACCACAGTAGGTTCCTGTGTAACACTAACCAGGCATCAAGCCATCTGGAGGCCAGCAAGGGTCCTCAGCGCAGGCTTCTGGACGGGACTGTGAAATAAATAAGACATGGTTAATCCATCTATCAATCAATTAATCAATCAATTTACTGCTCATAATGCAAAATCACCATCACCTTACATAATAGTCTCTGGACACTTAAAAAACAAACAACCAACAAGACAAATACAGACACAGACAAAAACAAACCAAAAAAGGCACAAGTTGTTCACACTTTGAGATATGAATGTCTGTGAGCAATAGACGGCTTGAAGAAAAATACACCTCCAAATGGCCAGTAGCCAAAACGCCTAAAATGGCTCCATTAAGGCATCATTTCACCAGTGAAAGAGAAAAACAATTTCTTCAACTAAAAAGGAATAGAAATGACATGGCAGTACACTCATTTACTCTTACCAGATTGCAAGTCCTTTGGCTGGTGTTGCGGTCCAGACTGTTTCTGCAGTGCTTTGGTTACGCATGTGATCATGACATGGTTTGGTGCAAGATGAGAGACCGCAGGTAAAGGTTTGGTGGGGGTGGCTGTTGTCCCTTGACACCGTCGTCAGACCAAAAAGAATCAATAACTGAAATTCCAACACTTTCCCGCTTCAGAGAGTAGTCACACAGTAGTCTTAGAGTGACATGATAACAGTCTCGACCTGAAAAACAGGAAAAAGTACAAATGAACAGACTTACATCTCTGGTGACAACTGTTGGACTCATACTTTGTGAGATTGCATGTGCGTTGAACAGAATGAATATGAAATTATATTTTATTTAAAACAAAATAAATAATTTGGGTGGGAGAGCTGTGGCCTAGTGGTTAGGGAGTTGGTTTTGCAATCGGAAGGTTGCCGGTTCGAACCTTTCTTTAAAAGGTTTCAGATAGGACTTTTAAGCGGAACAGGCCAAAGAATGTGTACAAGACATGGTAATAATGTGTTTTTCAGGTAGAGGCTTTTGTCATTAGCAACTTAGGAAACCAGACGGAGTACATTTCATTCTACAACAGTGATGAATTGCTATCAGCAAAGCAAAACAAGACCTGTAATAGATTTAAATTATAGATTTAAATATGCAATTTGGTTTATCAAAGGTTGTTGATATTTGAAAAATGCAAATGACTACCCTAAGCAGAGGCTCTTGGTACTCTTCTCTGGCAACCAGACTGGTTGGGCTCTAGCAAATTATTTTGAGGGAGGGAGTCAGAAATCATCTTTGCAAGAATGTTTCCTTAAAAAGGGGAGAAGAAAGATTGTCTTGTAATTCCTCTAGTCAAAAGAGTTCAGGGAAATTGGAGTAACCTGAGCCTGTTTGTAATACTGGAATTTAACCCTGCAAATTAAAGTAGCCTAATTCACAACCTACCACTATCACTATCAGTTTTCTTTCAAGTATTTTAGTAGCCCATCTTAATGAAATCTCCACATGTTTAAACTGACCTACACGCTTCTGTTTCTGGTCACCCTTAGTAAATGCATTTTGTTGTATACCATGTAATCACTCACAGGGATTACTGGCATCGATCTATTCAATCCAACATATGTAGTGCATCTGATAACCAAATGTTTTACAGCCATAGTGCAAGCCACTAAACTCTTAACAGGTAGACCACTGCATCTCATATGGAGTGCCAGGCTATTTTCTAGGGGGCCTAAAGTCTAAGTACAGCCACATCCCAAAAACTGTATGTGGGTGTAGCGTGTTTGCATTATGTCCAATATAAACTCCGTCTTAATTGTCCAAAAGATGTGAAAGATGAGTTTAAGTGCAAATACCACTATCACAGTTGTTACTCTTTACCTACGGTGACTACAGTATCTAATTCTGTAATTCAGACAATGTAGGTATCTAACTTGTAGCTAGCAGCTATACCACAACACTTCCACAAAGGTAATTAACAAGCCCTTGGTGGGCTCGAAATTAACTCACACAAACATGATGCCTACAGATGTATGCATAGTATCTCAACACAAAAACAACCACATCGACATTGCTTTCATGTGCTGTTAGGCAGATTAGCCGTCAATAGCTACATAGTCACTGTAGACTTCAGTGTCTATGTAGGCCCCGGCTAACTGACGTCAAATAACCACCTAGTTAGCTAGCTATGATTATGCATCCCTAATGGGATGAGTTAGCTTATCTGCTTATCCTGTACGGCCTGTAGTGGAACTTCCGGCTGTCAATAACATACATTTCATTAAGTTACGTTAGGCAATTTGGCACATGCTGCCAACACAGCCTCTCCAGTGAATGTACTAAGGTGACCGCAGTTAATATGCTAGAATTCCATAAGAAATCCATGTTACATTCGTGTACAGTGATGCCAAACAGTTAAAACAGCTAATAACTCGTTGGTTAGCTACTGAGAAACAACTTGGCTTTGTCATATTATGCTGCACACACGCACCTTTCACACTTGAAGAGAATATTCTGCAATGCAGAATGCTTGCTTCATGCTTGTGCAAAAACGTAATACCATGGCTCTTGCAATTGTTTACGTACAGCTTGTTATCATAGATGAACAACATAAGCCGTTGGCAGCTTATCTCAGTCTGGCATTCCACAACGAAAAAGGCACCGCAGGGTAGCCTACAAACAGCAGATATACAAAATCCCATACCATTCTCCAGGTTTGATTTATATTCCGTACAAACGCACATGAGATGTTCGGCTGCTTGTCTCATCGTGACAGGTGCACACAGACATTGAACCGCCAGGTCCTGTTGCTAGACGTTGCTGGGTAACATGGCCCCGGCTAACGTTACCCTCTCTACCTAGCGATACCTAACGGGGGTTCATTTGCAAAATAACGTTACAATGCACGCAAACGCAGGTCATGATTTAAACTATCGTTATAATCACCGCAGCGTCAAATAAATAGAGGTACCACTGTTCAAGCGCCAACATTACGTGACCCTAGCTTTCGCACATATTGGCATTATCATACCTATGTGGCCATACTAGCTGAGAAAATTCAGCCTATCGCTAGCAAGCTTGCTTAGCCTACTTACAGCTTGCTCACAAGCCATGACATCAACCATGCCACCCTCGACCCTTTCTTACCAGAAAATCTGTAATGTTAAATGGTTGGTGATATTGGCATCACTATGATATGTATTAACGTAATTATGGCTAGCTTGACAGTTGGCTATTGGTAGCTAACAGTCAAACCCGTCCTCACAATAGCACAACAGCGTAGCTAACGTTAGCCGAAACACTTGCTTACAATGATGTGAACATGCCATTGCTTAATTACTCTACTGTGAAAATTATTGCATAAGCCTACAAATGTGTTAGTGCATGTGCATAAACTGACTTACCTTGTTAACTGGAAAACACCGGGATGCAGAGGCCTTGAACCATCTTGCACAGTGTAACGTTACTGCTTGCTAGGGATAAACCAATTTGTAGGTGTAGAGGATGAAGCTAACAAGCTAACCTTGTAGCGTAGTCGCCTATGTTTATCGCACTGACCTCCAATAGCATTGCTAACTCATGAAATGGATGATCCATTCATCGAAGTATGTCAACATAGGAAGTCATATCAATTCTAGGATTAACAGGGCAATCCACCGTCAAATAATGTCTGCCTTTAGCGTATTCATAACAGTCCTTTATAAGATTGCATCGTCTCTCAATTATAAATAAAAACAACTAGCCATCACAGCTAGTTATCCGCTAGCTAACGTACGCCCGTGAGTGACTGAAATTCATAAATAATATTCACAGTTTCTGAAAACGCAAAGGTTCCATGATGCGGCGAAAATCTTACGGGATATACGTGCACGTTGATCATAAAAGAAACGTCAGACTACGGATGTAAATGAAGATTTCTAAACGCATCTCTATCAATTTAATGTCTTGGGATGTTGATGATGGTGTCATGTCATGTCAGACAACCCAAACCAGCCTAAACCAATGCAAGGGAATAGGGGTTTTCTGTGGCCTACAATAACAGTAGCACTATGTGAGAACCGTATGTGCTTTACAAAGTAGAGGTCATGCGCGAACCAGTCCCATGGTACGTTCGACTAGCCCCAGTGAACTCATAAACCATGGCTCCGAGCATAACGTAATGTTAAGATTTCCCTTCATTTTTTGACGTTTTTTTCAGAGCCTTGCTGTTTGGTTCGTAGGTTCGCTGGTGGTAGGACCTAAGTCATGTTTTCATTTGTTTGAACAGTCCGTTCTTTATTGTACTTAATAGTAATAGTAATAATGACAATAATAATAATAATACGTTAATAATAGTCTTATTATTCTTAAAGAGTCAAATAATTCTTTTTTATTACATTATATTGCATTTAGCAGACTGTTATCAAAGCAACTTACAAGGGAAGAGCATCAAAAAGCAGGTGATGAGGGAGGTGTGCATTCTTCTCCAGGAGCATTCTAGGAACAAGGGTTCAGAGCAGGAAATGGACACAGTAGGCACGAAGTGGAACTAATCGGGAAGAGGCGTAACTGGGATTGCCTTCTGGATGGCATTACAACCCCAGGGCCAGAGGCATAGCTTGTCAAAAGGCGACACGGGCAACTGCTTGGGGCCTCAAAGCCACTACAGTGCACCAGAGGGCTGGCAAACCTTA
This sequence comes from Coilia nasus, assembly GCA_027475355.1. Lineage (NCBI taxonomy): Eukaryota > Metazoa > Chordata > Actinopteri > Clupeiformes > Engraulidae > Coilia > Coilia nasus. The sequence continues at coordinate 21,189,973 of CM050214.1, forward strand.
AACTACAGTAGTGGCAATACAGTTTTAATAGGAACTTGTGGATTTTTTTTGCCTGGGGGCCCAACGGAGTCTAGAATCACCTCGGCCCGGTGGTCTCTTTTTTTTTTATTCAGTTGACCACAACTAACCATAGCAGAGGAGTGACATGCGCTTATGTGTTGGGCTTTTTTGAATCGTTCTCATGTTCTGCAGCATGTGCAAGGGTTTCTTTCAGTGACTGTGTATACAGTCAATGGTTTCTTTATGCAACATGGCCGAAATGCTAGGAAGACGGTGCAGTAGTCAGTGCTAGAACTGGCCACTTGGCAAGTACCAAGAGTTGGGTATAGCCTAACAAATACAGTTAGGGATGTCTTGGTGTTTTTGTTATGTGTAACAGTGGGAAATGGATGTTTGGTCTCGCCATGACATTCTGAACAAACACTGAGTGAGGTAAAGAATCAACTCAACTCAGCAATTCAAACTGCCCATGTCTGAGTTTAGGGATAGTGGGATGTGTTGGTTTATCATTCCATATGCTGTGGATGGGTAAAGAAAAAGAAAATCCAAGGACTGCAGATAGGTTGTCTGTACATAGGACTTTCTTGATGGACAACAGAAATATTTCAATGGAGTGGCCACTTTTGAAACCCAGCTGATTTGGTGAAGGTTGTTTTATTTGCAAAGATTAGTGACCTGTTTGGAAACATCCCTTTTGATAGTCTAAGATAAGAACATAAGAAAGGAGGCCAGCCAATAGTTCTCAGCTTGAGTAGGGTTAAATTAAGGAGAGGTGTACCTGTGACTGCCTGAAACAGTAACAATGATTTATGGATTTTAACATGTCAGTTAAAGGAGAACTTCGGTGTAAAATGAAAAGTGGCATGTTAAAACATCATAGCGAGTTGGTATGTGTACTGAGGAGCAAAATTGATTTAGCCTGTTGCATTCAGAGTTTAAATATTTTTTATCGTTTGTCCCAGAAGGCTAACAATGGAAGTGGTAGGTGCCCTTAGACGAAGCATGACGACTACGCTATTTTTTAACCATTAAAACAGCTCGAAGAAACTCCACACTACATCGATAGTACAACAAAGGCCCTGACATTAAAAACGAGGCCAGAGCCTTTGTTGAACTACCGATGGAGTGTGGAGTTTCTTTGAGCTGTTTTAATGGTTTAAAAATAGCGTAGTCATCATGCTTTGTCTAAGGGCACCTACCACTTCCATTGTTAGCCTTCTGGGACAAACGATAAAAAATAATTAAACTCTGAATGCAACGATGTTTTAACATGCCAATTTTCATTTTACACCGAAGTTCTCCTTTAATAATATTGACCCTAGGGTCTGAGTGGCGTTGGGCTTAACGCCTAATGGCATCATATAAGATACAATTTATTAAAAAAAAAAAAAAAATTAAAAAAGCAGAACAGAACAGAAAAGTTTGTTCGACTATGGTAATTCTTTGAATATTTGAGATCTTTGTAATCTAAACCTGTGTGTGTGTGTGTGTGTGTGTGGTCATGTATTTGTAACGATAGGAAAACTAGAAAAAAATGGACTTGTGGGGACATTATCATGGTTGTTATTGAAAAAAGTACAAATTAAAAAACATTTCTTTACTGACAGGTTAGGGTTAGGGATTGTTTTGGTCTGGGCACAGTTAAGCATTCTTTAGTTAGAAATGAATAGGAGTCAATGGAAGGTCCTCACAAGCATAGAAACACAAACATTTGTGTGTGTGTGTGTGTGTGTCTGTGTGTATGTGTGTTTGTGTGTGTGACAAGCGGTAACCAGGTGTCAAAAAAACATAAAATGTGCAAAGAACTGGTGATCTTTGCTTCTGATAAACATTCCTTTAAATATGGACATCGTAAGGTATGTGGTGAAAGGGACAGAGTAAATTATGAAAATACATTGTTTAGTACAGGTTGCATGATAAATTTCCCTTGGTTAAAAAAAAACATCTGTGGCATTACATAATCGCTCAGTATTTCAGACCTTTAGACGCAATTGCCTTTAATCTGCAAAGAACCCAGAGGTGCACAATGAATCCCCACTCCTACACCCTACCACATCATTCTTCAGGAAGTGGAAACAATTCTGCTGTAACGAGTCATAGTCCTCTGCTAGATGTTGCATGAACTTGCAAGCATGCATGCATGCATTTGGCAATATTTTTATGTGTATGATTGCCTGTTTAGACACTTACAAGACAGTTCCTCAAATGCTGCAATTCTCTATTTTTGCATGAAACAAAGTACATGAGGGCATGACTACATGCACTACATGAGTAACTAAATATCGGAAAATATTTAAAGTTTGACCTACATTAAAAAAAATTCCACTTCCTGCTATAAACAGAAACTATTTTGCAATTCTTAAGAAGGCAACATTTTCCTACAAGGGAATTTGTGTGTTTTAACAACAAACTGAATTTCAGTGGAAAAACAAGTTGATGTTTCTGTCTCGTTCTCTCTTTACTTTCTCCGTGTGGATGTCTGATACACACTGCTTTTCATAAGCATGTAATTATAGTTTAACAAGCAAACAGCATGTCTGAATTCTCTTTATGTAACTACCATAAGAATTCATGGTTAAGGAACACTGCTTACTACTTTTGTATTGACCCATAAGGTAATAATTCTACATGATTTTAACCTTAGTGTGTTTTCATGCAGTAGCAAATGAAAATAATAACTAATGCTGAGACATGTTGTGCTTAAGTCACTGTTTTTCATAAACAAGTCTTTTCAATTACTCTGTAAGCTTATTTAAACGAGAACTTAAATCCCCGTTATTGCCCACTGTATCTGTTTAGAAGATCCTAAACTAACAGACTCATTGTGGTATCATAAAAACCATTGTTGTGTGTAATGCATTCTTTTACCACTAGCCAGCTGCGTTGCACTTGATTAACCATTAACCACTACAACTGGTTTGGTTGATAATAATAGTTTCCCATACCTTCATACATAAACACGTTTAGCAATTTCTTTCAAAAGTACATAGAATTATTTAACTTCTCCTGCTAATTTAGTAAATAGTATTATTTACCAATACTAATACTAATAATGGTATCATTAACTGTAAATCGAGCTTATCGAATGGCACAGGTATCACGCTGGCTTACATTATTACAGCTACAACCACTTTAAGCTTTCAAATACAAGTTCTGCTTTGTATGACACAAGTTGATAGCTGCTGGGACTTTTCAGGCCCAATTTAAACTCTTTATCAAAGAAGCCCTCTAAGGTGATAACTGTGTTTTTTTGGGTTCTGTAACCAGCTGCTTGTTAATCAAGTGCATGCTTGGTTGCTCTTACGTAAAACACTGATCTGTAAAATGCCTTTGGCAATGGCAAAGATGTTGAATTAAGCATAGTATTTGTTGAGTTTTATAAAACATGTGAAAATAAAAACACTCATGCAAAGTAGAACTCTCTTAGGGTTGTACTTCCCCTAATGCTGCCACTGTCAGCAACAGGAAGCACAGGAGGAAGTCAGTTTCATTCTTTCTTTTCTCAGAGTCTTCTGTGCACTTCCGAGCGAATCAAAAACTACCTTTAATCTGGAATACATTTTAACTATGCCTGGATCTCTTATATTTACTGGAACAACAATGGAATCTCACCAGCCATATGGATGTGTGGTGGGGCACTAGCTGTTTTTTCCACTGTATGCCTGACCTTTAGATTCACATATGGTGCAATGCCGCCATTTTTATGAATTTGTTATCTGTAACCCTCCTACTTTACTTTTCTTTGAGGGTGGGTTGATTTAAATCACTGGTCTCTAATATCTTGTAAATACAGCTGATTTCTGCGAGGCTGAGAAGGCACTTTACAGGGAGAGCTTCTAGAATGGACATGAGGACATGAATCGTGGATCATAGCAGTGGCACGCAATATCTTTTTTGCATTTATTCTGGCATCTGGACTAATTGTTTTGTGCTAAACTGAGCAATCATGAATTCTGAAGGTATTCCTCTGAAATCAGAGGTCATGAACTGGAATGCTGAGCGATTAGCGATGTTTTTTTCAAGAAGGGTAAGTCCATTTTGCAGTTTATTTCAACTTACAGGCCCCAGTGAAAGCATGATACGGTTATTTTGTCATGTAAAACAAAGTTTTATGACATATTTATGTTACATTCATGTAACATTTTTAGTCACTGCCAACATATCCCCTTTGTGAATTACCAGGTTACTTAGTGGAAGCAAAGATTAGCATTAGGGCATTATTGAGCATGTAAAATAGGCCCTAGATACAGTAAGATCGTCATTCATAACAGCACATAATTCCTTCCTCTGTTTTTCTGTAAATTGGAAGATAAATAGTTGAAATTCAAACAAACACACACACACACACATGTAAACATATGCATACATGTAAAACACACTCACATACACACAATGTCAAACATCCTGGCACTAATACAACCATATTAACAAAAGTCAATTTACTGTTCAAGTAAAGTGTTAGTGTGGGCATATCGAAAAGGGTTAGTTTTGTGTGCTTCAATTTATTCTTTCCCATTAAAGTGTATTCTTTGTTTGCATTCACAGCGGGACCTGGTAGGGTGTGATAAAGTTATTATGAAGAACAACATAACCGGCCAGCGATTCCTGGTGAGCATACTGCCTTACTCTTGCCTTTTACACATTCTGTTGGCAAATGAGTTGTTTTAGCAGTGAACTGTTTAGTTTCAGTATCTGAGTTTAAAGAAACCAGGAAGTATAAAAAACCCCAAAATTCTTTGGGGTTAGTCATGTCGTTGCAGACATGGCACATCGAATGCAGATTTGGGAAGTGCTGAACTTGAAAATAATAATTTGGTGTATCTTCATTTTTCTAGAACATGTCAGACAACGACTTGGGGAAATTTCCAAAACTATGTGTGCCGTAAGTAAAAATAAGCATTCTCACAATTGACAGCTGTATCCTCACTGTGATGAGAGAGATAGATCTGAGGGCCTAAAACAACAAAGTGCTGCAGATACTAAAGAATTAGGATTGAAATCATGAAAGACAGAAAATACGTACAGTGTATGATCATAAATAAAAATCTGTTATCTTATTGAAAATAACTGAAATGCTTGGTGAAAAAATGACTCAGAATCACACACCTTTTCAAACTTCATGATTTTATGTAGAAGTACCGGTAAGTGTAAGAATGCTAACTACTGTGTGCAGAATAGGCTTGGTTTTACATAATCACACATCCAGATAGTGTTGTGTAGAAAGTCTTGAAGAGTGGGCTATAACATCTTCTTTCACAATCTGTAGACTCATTTCTAAAATCAGCCGTGAAATCAGCATGAACGTGGCCAAGAAGGGACTCTTTCAAAAAAGGCAAGCAACAATGTATGGCTATGGTTGAATTCTTCTTCTCTCATGCATTTGGTGTCCTCAGTAAATATTATTTTTGTTTTTTGTTTTGTTTTGTTTTGTTTTTCACAGGTCAGCTGCCCCAAAGTTTTCAGAGCCAGGTACATCCTCATTTCTTGCGTCATTCAAGCCGTCTGCGGCATATTTCGACACATTATAAATTCATTGGTGTATTGATATTTGTATTGTGTACATTTTCCATTAGGTAATTCTTGCTTTTGTTGTTTAGATTTTGTGCAACCTGATCATGTAGGCTGGGATGAGGATGAGTTTGTAAGTAATGTTATTAACCTTCTATTTGTGTCTTTTAATATTTAATCCATGTTACATGGTAGTCATAACCACAGTATGGGCTAAGTACAGTTTACATTCGCACACAATGAGAAAAACTTGAATTATTATATTTGTGATTAAATGATAATAATTTCTGAAAGGTATTGCTTCTACCCATTTCTCACCATTCAGAAGTGTATTTATTATAACCTATTCCATTTTTTGTGTTGTTGCTAAGTACATGCTCTTTTCATTATGAAATGTTGGTGAATAAACTAAAGAATACTGGATACTGAAAGCTTGCTAACTGACGGTCAAGGTTTTTTGCCTAAACTAAGTGTATAGTCAGTTGGGGCTATTAAAAATCGTATTGTCAGATGTATTCTTCACGTGACAACATATCATCAACACGAAGTTGCGGGCCTATGGAGATACACCATTAGCAAAAAACAAGACAAGCACGCACCACCATTAGCAAAAAACAAGACAAGCACGCACCCGTGCAAATGTATCATAATACTATTTTATTTTCCATTTCTATTGCTGTTACTCAGGACCCAAGCGATGATGACTATGAGTCTCCGATATCTGAAGATGGGGGCGGTGGTAGCGATTATGAGTCGCCCACAGACGAACCAGGTGGGCAAGATCACGGCGACAGCGATTACGAACCTCCCCCTTCAGAGAAGCACGACACAGTAAACCCCATCTGTGCTGCCAAGCCCATCTCTGATAGTGATTACATAGGTACACACCTTGCTGTCCTATATAATTGTGCTTGTACAGTTAATAATTCTCAATGAAAGCTTCTAATATGCATATAATATAATATATATTATATAATATACACAAGGTTAAAATGCTGTGTGTGTGTGTGTGTGTGTGTGTGTGCACCTGTTGCAATGTCTGCTCAGATGACAACCGTAGTCGAGGCGTTTCGATGAGGAGCCAGCCTCCTGTACCCCCCGAGCGGCCGGGAGCAGGACCCCCTCCACCCTTCCCTCGTCCTAACGTGAGTGGGGCATTCTCTTCCCTACGTACAGGGTGGACTCAAATACTAATAAAACTGGACCACTTTTTAACTGAATATACAGTATGTCCTCGATCACAGAGACAGGAAATGGCAAACACACTGAAGTTAATCTAAAGCAGGATCTGAACTTGTCACTTTCAGGAAAGTGTCAGAATTAAAATGCAAATGTGAGAAAGCATGTGGCAACCTTTGTGTTTTTCAAATTGAACTGAATGAGCTTTAATTTGCACATTTTTAGTTGTGGTAGCTGATTCAGGAGATGTAATCATTAAAGAGTTGCCTGTTTTTTTTTTTTTTGTTCCACCTGCTCTACTGACATATCATTGCCTGCGATGTCTGTGTCAGTCAGTCGAATCCAAATGTTTTAAAAAGCCACAAGAATTTCACAGGAACACCGTGACCACTGTAAGACACTGTAACACTTTTCTTGACAGGTCCGTTCAAAGCCAGACCATTCTCCTCAGAGACCTGCTGGCAGACCCCTGAACAAGTGTGAGTGCTGCAGTTACATGTTTATATCGTTTTACCGTGTTTGTGTTGTGTGTGGCTTATTTAGCTGTTAATGTTTGTCATGTGTGACATGTTGCTTTTCCCCTTCATCGCATTCTCAAATACATATCACCCCAGTGCCCGGCGGTCCTGCTGCACCTCGTGTTGATCGCAGTAAAAAACCTTCGACACTGGAACGAGTGAGTGCGACGCATCTGTCTAAAAAACTTTCAGTATATTTGAGTGCTGTTTGATTAATACGCCTAACTATGCTCTATTTGATTCCCCATAGATGCCACCAGGAGTCCCGAGGTGAGACACAAAAACACACATTAATGTCCGCTTCAGATCCTTTGGGCTGTAATATTAGTAGACATTAGATGCAGTGTGAAATCGCAGTCAATGCTAATTATGCAGCATCCGTAGACCAAATACTCTGACCGGCTAATCATGCACAAAGCCTTTGACTTGACTGGTTTGTGAAGTTACAGTGTTGCTTATCAAACTTGTGAAGTTACAGTGTTGCTTATCAACTCAGTGTGTTGAAGGAATTATGAGGACAGCACACCTTAAGAAGTGTGGCGGGAGAAGCTTGTGGTTTTGTGCTTGTACAACAGCCTCCCATTTCCTTTCAGCACAGCTGTACTCCTGTGGCCATTGTGGTCAGTCTTCCCAGCTATCTATCTACATCTATCTGTCTGTCTGTCTGTCTGTCTGTCTGTCTGTCTGTCTGTCTGTCTGTCTGTCTGTCTGTCTCTCTTTCTCTCTCTCTCTCTGTCAGTTCAATTCAATTCAAAAGGTGCTTTATTAGCATGCCTGTGGAGGTACAGCGTTGCCAAAGCCAATGTTCAGACCCAATAACACAATAACATAAGTGCAAATAACATTAAATATATGATGGTGTGTGTGTGTGTGCGTGCGTGCGTGCGTGCGTGCGTGCGTGCGTGCGTGCGTGCGTGCGTGCGTGCGTGCGTGCGTGCGTGCGTGCGTGCGTGCGTGCGTGCGTGCGTGTGTGTGTGTGTGTGTGTGTGTGTGTCTGTCTCAGGCCTCTTGTTCCTGATAAGGATGCCCTGGGCAAACCCCCTCTGCCAGAGGCCCCGGTGCATAGGAGCTTTTCATCCGTGGGCAAAGGCTCCCCTCTTAGGTGGGGCCCAAAGCTTCTCTTAGGGCCTCTCCACTCTACATATGATTTCTATAAGGATTATAATATAAAAGGGTTATACTTTCTAAAATATTCTATACTAAAATAGTCAAATACAGCTACGATAAAGTTGAATAACAAAAGTTTTTTTTTTCTTCTTTACAGAGCTCCAGCTGGGGATGTAAGTTTGACACCTTCTTTAGATAACTGTGCAGCTCCCAAAACTATTTTTAGTCACACAGCATGCAGTGCTTCGTAGAAAATGTAATGTTGCTTCAGGGAGATACAGTGTGTTCAGTGGCAATAACATGATTCATGTAAAGTGATCAGAATACTTAGAATTATTAGATGCAGACAGGAAGTAATGATAGAACAGTAAAACTGGTGGAATTTGTGCAAGAAGTGCACAAGAAGTGGGTTAAGAAAGTTGGCTATTTAGGATGGGCAATTTCAAGCAAATGCATTGTAAATGATATGTGTTGAACATTGAACATATAATACGTATCAAAATGACAGCCTAATGATTTTTTTCCTACCTTTTTATTTGCAGTTTGGTCATGAAGGTATGATTGTTCATCTGCTTTATAACACCCCTCTCACTCTTAATGTACAGTGAGCTCTATCTGTGTACATTGTAGTGCAACACCACTGACTCCACTGTTTCTCGACCTCAGACACAGCAGCGTCTAGAGCGCATCTCGGCTCCAACACCTTTCCCATGCACAGGAACCCGTCCCCACACCCTTCCCCATCAGGACCTCCAGGTGACAGGTACCTTAATCCAGAGATATCGCACCCACTCCCTCTAGATTTCTTAATGTTAATGTTTAATAATAATAATAATGTGCTCTACTGGTTTTAAATCAATAAACGTTTAACTTTAAACTTCAAAAGCTCAACAGACAAAACCAAAACATGAATATCTAGTAGTTGCATGTCCTAACACTACTGTTCTTCTTAGCTGGCCACCTTCCGGGGTTCCTGGCATTTCGTCTGGAAGTAGGTCTTTACCTAGCCACCTAAAAGATGGTGTGTTTGTATAATGTATATCTTTTATGCACTGAACAAATCACAAAGGTTGCTTTCACTTAGCAACTAATTTTTGTAACTTGTATTTTTTTCAAGGGATAAATTCAAGGAAAGGTTTGCCACAGAGAACCTATGATTCAGACCAGGTAACCTCATGCATTTCTGAGGAAAGGATTACAAATGACCTCTAAGGTCTGGGGAATCAAGGGTGGGGGGTGGGGGCGAAGGGGGGGTTCATTGTGAAACTGAATTTATTTTTCAACCCGCAGATGGCAGTGTTGCACCACTTGCTGCACACGTGTGACTCAATTTGTCATGACATGTCAAGTTTTACTAACAGTTCGATATGTCTTGCAGCCTTGTTCAAAGCTTGAAGAGCATAAAAAAAGCATAAAACAGCTCAGCACTTAACTATTGTTTCCATCTTGTAGGATCTGGATCCTGCGTGGTATTTGGGTCAGGTGACCCGCGGTCAAGCTGAGAGCAAACTGTGGAATATAAACAGGGTAAAAAAAAAAAAAACTCCCAAATAGTAGATTGATTACAGACAGCAAAAAGAGAAACACCATTCTTCACATTAGTCAGGCCACTACAAAGTACAATTACCTGGAATTAGCCACATTTTTAACTGATTTGTTGGATCTGGTACTGAGTAAATGTCAAACTACATTCGAATGTGCCATATTTGTGCTTTAGGACGGTGCCTTTCTGGTGAGGGACAGCTCCAAGGGGTCATCCACTCAGCCCTACACACTCATGGTTCTCTACCAGAGGAAAGTCTACAACATACAGATCCGCTATGATGCCGCACAGCAGGTTTTTCTGCTGGGCACGGGCCTGAAAGCTACAGAGGTACCCCCTTTTATTTTATGAGACTATTCTTAGAGTTATACAGCATAGATTGATGTAAGTATTATTACAGATCAAGTAATCATGTGATTCTGCAAGGACAGGGACCTTTTAATGCACTCATTAAGCATTATGGGTTATTTGTGTTATTTGCATTATATGTGCCTTATTTTGCTTCCATTTTACTGTAAATGTCATAACAACTTCTGCACTGTCCTTTTAAATTCTTTTTAAGAAGCTTTAACCAGATATTGTACCTTTACAGGAAAACCCCCCAAAATAACAGTTACAGTTACATACCTATTGCTTTATGTGTTTTTCTGTGTTCATTTCTCTGTGACAGAAATTTCCAACTGTCAGGAACATCATTGAGAACTACAGCCAGATGCCCCTCCTTCTGATCGATGCCAAAAACCGCGGATCGGGACAGCAGAACCAGTGTCCACTAATTCACCCAGCAGGGCACTGAGCCCTCCTCAGCAAATAACCCACAAGGGTCACTGAACAATAGGCCTTTACTCTTGGCAAGTTATGTGCCTAAAACTATTCGTCTACAAATCATACTATCGTGGTGTATTTTCGGACAGCTGAATTTTTACTGTTTCGATTATGGTTCAAAATAGTGGCCTTGCAGATACATGACATGCCCTCATATGGCCATATGCCCGCATGGGCTGTATGTTGACAGTGGACATTACCTCTGAAATCACATCAGTCAAGACGCCCACAGGAGGCAGGAGGAGGAAATAGCAGGGTTTACCACATGCAGTATTCCTATTGCCAGTTCTGAGAAGTGAACACTTCCTGTGACAGTACCATTTGAATTTGTCTTTCTAAAAACAGCTACTCGATCAGTGTTAAACCTTTTGAGAATGAATGATAAGTTAGCGGAATGTATTTCCAAAATATTTGTATGAAATATTTCAGCTTTGTGACTAAGAGGTACTGTGATTCTAATAGAAAAACAAAACTATTTTCACTTCAGACAACCTTGTGTGTGTGCAGCACAGCCTAATTACAGAAAAAAATATGTGTCTGTGTGTCAATTATGGGAAATGTTTCAGCGTGCCTAAGTATGATGACACAAAAGTAAAATAAAGCACAATGGCTCATTTAATATTATCTAATGCAGGTTTCTTGGGGCGCTTTAAGATTTGAAGAGCTAAGAAAGTCTACAAGTTCTTTTTAATTGGAATTTAACACTTTGAAGGATTCCACAAATATATTCCACACCTATTATAAGATATATTTATATATATAGGACATTTTGGCCTGTGAAATTAGAAACTGGCGGTTGGGGGGAAAATGTGGGCCTAAGAGCAATCCTAAGGACTATAAAAATGGCAATCAGTTATTTTCATGTGCCAATGTTTACACTAAGAGATATCCTAGAACAGGCCTGTGGGGGGAAGATAAATGTCAAAATCATATTGCTTACTCACACACTTCTACCCACACACATAAATCCACACTTCTGGAGAGCAGTTGGTGAAAGTTTTATTACTTTTGCCTGAATGGTGAAGTTGATAGGCTGTTGAAAGCAACAAACATGAGTGATTTTTACATTCATCTGTGAACAACTGCATATAGAACTGTTGTATCACCCTTATCCATCTGAGATATGGGGAGATGTATTGTAACATGGAGTAAATATCTCTATATAATGATAGTGCTAATAATGCTAATGACATAATTATAGAAGTAGTGACAGTGATATCTCCGTGAAGTTACGCAACAGGAGGGGCTGGGAACAATTGTTGTGACAAGTGGACCACTTTCAATGACACTGTGTCACATGTGTAAATGGCTTAAGCTGGAGGACATTGGGCTTTTCATGTAAATTGCTGTGATAAAAGGAGTTGGACTTGGAGTTGGAGCTGCACAAGGTAGAGTGATGTCTGTTTAGGTGGCTTGTGGGCGGAGTGGACACTTGAGATAAGAAAGCAGCCATCTCATTTCTTTAATGTCAGCTATTTTAACAGGTGCACAAATTAGCATACCCATTCAAAAGACTCAGTCTGCTATATTCACTTGGCTTCAAGTTTAAAATTTCGAAATTTCCTTAAAAGATTTAAAGTTATATATATATGTATATTGTTACAGTTTAGTTAAAAAATAAATCTTATTTACAGAGTTAATTCAAAGTACCAATTCTGCCATTGTGTCCGCACCTGTATTGTGTGTTCACTACATATGGCACACAAGGTTAATAAATAAAATGAATTAGAAGTGTAAAAGACAGTATTTGAATACTGAGTGAAATATTTCTTAAGTCTTTGTAAGGTCTTCCTCCACACCCAGCTACCTCAGCAAGTGAGGTGTGACACTGCTCAGAGGCAGCCAATCAGAACGCACAGAGGCGTCGCCAGACTTGTATAAATTGTCCAGGTAGGACAGGCGGCAGGTTAGGATGCAACAGGCAGATCTTCCTGAGCTACACACCCAGCCTGCAGACCCTGCCTCCTCTGACGACAGAGAAAGCCACCTTCCGAGTTGTGGGACTTCTTTAGCTAGAATGACATCGTATGTGCCGCAGGGTCTCTCGCCCAGTCAGGTAGGGCCCCAGTTCCAGACCATGGGCACCCAGGAGCCCCAAGAGTACAGCCTGTACAACGACAGCTTCTACAGTCCTCCGCAGCTGTCCAGCCCGCAGCAGACCCTACCGCCCACCTACGACCTGGGAGACTACGCCAGCTCGCCCTCCAACCCTTACCTGTGGTTCAACGGCTCAGGCATGAACGGCATGCCTTATCTGGGAGGAGCGGCGAGGACGCCAGGCGACCCGTTCGGGCCCCAGCACTACGGCATGCCGAGGCCCTACCTGGGCCCGGGAGGCACGGGCGGAGACCTGAGCTGGTTCTCTCTGCCCTCGCAGGAGGACCTGATGAAGCTGGTCAGGCCACCGTACTCCTACTCTGCTCTTATCGCCATGGCCATCCACGGAGCTCCCAGCCGCCGCCTGACACTAAGTCAGATATACCAGTACGTCGCCGACAACTTCCCCTTCTACAACAAGAGCAAAGCTGGGTGGCAGAACTCGATAAGACACAACCTCTCGCTCAACGACTGCTTCAAGAAGGTTCCCCGTGACGATGATGACCCTGGTAATTAAGATTTGAATTAAGATTTGAATTTTATGTTTAGAGATAGCAGATCAGCTGTACTAATTCAACATGTTCATTCACTCTGATTTTTTTAATATATTTTTTTTCTTCATATATCAATATTTTTCAGTTACTTTAATTGTGTGTGACACAGATCTAATGTGGTTCCATTTTTTCTTTCTTTCATTTTTTTGTCATTTTTTCCACTAGGCAAGGGTAACTACTGGACCTTGGACCCAAACTGTGAAAAGATGTTCGACAACGGCAACTTCAGGAGAAAGAGGAAGAGGAAGTCCGACACTCTGATGAACGAGGGGGAGAGCGGCAGCCCCGCGGGCCCGGCCTCCGCAGAGTCCAGCCCCAAGAGCCACCTGGCCGAAGCCCACAGCCCTTCCGACCGCGGCTCCACGCCCGACTCCGTGGGGCCCTCGCCCTGCCTCAAGAGCTTCCTGACCCAGATGACGGAGGTGACGTCGAGCGGCGGCGCGCTAGGCGGCGTCGGGGACACAGTGCTCCGCCCCTTGCCCTTGGCCGTGCCCCTGGAGGGCTCCCAGAGGGTGTCCTCGAGCGAGGGCTTCGGCCCCTACTCCCCCGGCGCCACCGTGCCGCAGTGGGAGGCCCACATCCCTCCGCCCGCCGTGTCAGTAGCCACGCTCTCCTCCTCGCCCTCACACTTCTCCAGCATCTACACCGACTCCCTCCTCGGCCACTTCAGCAGCGGAGGTGGCTATCCGGGCCTGGACACGACTGCACTGGTCTACCCTCGGGAGGGGACGGAGGTCTGAGATGGTCTGGTGACATGTTTTTTTTTTTTTACGGACTAACTGAAAACGCAAGCAAAGATGTAGAGATGTCACAGGCAGATGAGGCCTTCAGGGTGCTCGCCCGCAGGCTAGGAAGGGGGCAGGTCAGGAGCAGACTGATAGGGACTACCTGACTCAGCAGGCCATGTCCCCAACCCCCAACCTGCGCCTCAACCCCCCTCTTCCCCATCCACCCAACTGCTGTGCGAATGCTTACACTATCTGGTCTCAGCCCCAGCTGCTGACACCACGTAATCCCAGCCGAAAAAGACTGCCAGTTTACCGTTTGTGTGATGACGTGCGTCTGATGTCTGAGGTTACAGCCCAGCCTGCCCGTGCTAGTTTCATTCATTTCTTCGCTTAGTTCGTTCGAACATGGCTAAATTGTTATGATGAACAGTTGTACTCATCAATGGATAAAAGCTGTGCTGAATTATATCTTGTAGAAAACATACTTATGTTGTTTGTTAAGCAGTGCAGTAGTCAGTAGATCTCGTGTTTGTTTGTTTTTTTTTGTTTATTTAGCATTTGCTTTGTAATATATATCTATATGCCTGTATCTATGCACTGTATTTATATTTGCGAGAGCTGACTTTTTGCAACAACTTGTTTTCAACATTGTATAATAAAAACATGTTAAACGATGAAATAATGTTTCACAGACGATTGTGTGATTTCAAGTCATAAAGATATAAAGTGTCAAATAATAAAACAACTTACTGAATTTCAGGCAAACAGAAATAAGAGCAGTGAAGCAATTTTAACACAATATCATTAACTCCTCACACACAGATTTATGGGTAAGACTTCTGCTTCAGGGCTACGGATTCAAATTTTGCTATCTTTCATCAATACTGTCACGGATCTTCACTGACAGAGATGGCTTGCAAAAGACAAGCAAAGAAACCGTTAAACAACAAGCTGGATAGATGAGGGGAAAAAACCCCTTCAGAGAAAAAGCACTGGTCTGACAGACAGAACACCATAATGGGACTGAACATGTTCCTCAAACTCTTGTATGGTTCATTATTGTCCCACCATTAAAAACTAAACACTTATTTGCACACACATCTTTCAATTTGCATCTACTCATGGTTTTTACAGTACATTACATTACATTACATTACACTTAGCAGACACTTTTATCCAAAGCGACTTATAACAAGGAGGATACAGCAAGCTAAGGAAACACAGAATAAACAAAGGCATGTCAACCCCCCCCCCCCCCCCCCCCCCCAATCCCCCATCTACACAGTCACACCCATACAAGCATGACGCATATTAACTTTGAATTAAAGTTTAAGTTTATGGGATTTGGCAGACGCTTAACAGCACTGGTCTAGATATAGAGTATAAGGCTGTATCGTATTAATAAAATAAGGTGGAGCAGATCCAACAAGAGTCCTGGAAGCTAGAGTGAGAGACTTAAATTTCATTCCGGTTGAAACAGGGAGCCAATACAGAGAAGCCACAAAAAAGAAGTCACATTCGTCGTATTTGGTTGAGCCAAGACCAAACACGCTGCTGCATTCTGGAGCACCTGAAAAGGTATCACCATAAACGCAGGGAGCCCAGCCAAAAATCTATTACAACAGTATCGCATAATAACATAATAATTGCTGTAATCCAATTTTATCAATAACAGTAATGAATCAATGGATAAATGGACTCCCAATGATTTGGGAGTGTCAGTGTTTAGTCCTGGGTGTGGCTGGGTGTGGTGTGTCTCCGGATGGCCTACTGAAAACAGTCCTTTGGACATGTTAAAGTGTACAATTCACCTGCCACAAGCCTCTCTCACAGGTGTGATATCCTTTCATTGGAATTTAAATGATGCAAAAATGTTCCATTCAAAGCTAAAAACAAGGTTTATCCAGGCACTCCACGCTAAGCCCTGATGAAGCCCTTTGGCTGGGTCGTACTAGCCAGGTTTTATTAAAAGCTTTTTAATCCTTCTTCCAGTTTTGGAGTGCCTGGATAAACCTTTTTTTTTGCTTTAATACATGGACTGATCCCCAACATCCAAGAGTACCTGACACACTGATGAATATACTGTGACGAATAGAGCTACCAGCCAACTGTCTCAGTTGGAATTCAAATGAGTTACTGTCAGAGTCAGAATCAGTTTTATTGGCCAAGTACACTTAAGTATACAAGAAATTTGACTCCGGTAGACGTTAGCTCGCAATACACCAACATACAACAGGTAGTAGTGTACATAAAATACAACATACAATATAATACAATAAATACAATACACAAATTGAGGTATGTGGGAACGTATTGCACCATAGAGAAAACATTTTACAATTTACAAAGTATGCCATACTGTACAGGACAAATGCATGCTGTCTTGAACAATACAGTGAACCTGTCATGGCTGATAAGTTCTTCGACACCTGAGTCACAGAATTGCTTTTGCTAAGCCTTGGCTGCAGTAAACCCAATACTCGAGTGTGTTTTCCTTAGTTTACACACTAAGGATTGCATGGCACTGCAGGGTTTTTGGGCAGTAGGGATTTTAAGTCTGTTTGTATACTGTGTGAAAACCAATATCCATAGTTCCCATTGTAGAGTTCAGTTTCGATTTAAGCAAGGCTTTTTTTTTTTTTAAATAAACGTTCAATACATCCGCCCCCATAAGACCATGCCACAGTCCAATGAATAAGCAGTCAAACAAGTCTGGCATTTAGATATCTTTATGGTAGACTCCGAAATGCTGAGGTCAACATCTGTGGCCAGAGGCCTGTCAGCGTGGGAATGACAGTGCTGTGTGCTTCCCTCTGACGAGGCACTACTGGCGGGGTAAGAGAACTGAGATGGGAGATTATTCCCATATCTGACTGCAGAGCACAAGAGGCATCTCTGAGCAGAGGGAGCAAGATGGGAGATTATTCCCATATCTGACTGCAGAGCACAAGAGGCATCTCTGAGCAGAGGGAGCAAGATGGGAGATTATTCCCATATCTAACTGCAGAGCACAAGAGGCATCTCTGAGCAGAGGGAGCAGCCAGGGAGAAGCAGGCATTCCGTAATATGGAAAGCGGGAAGTGTTTGTTTTACATCTTTCCTGAGATCGCCACATTGACAAAGGAGAGAGAGAGAGAGAGAGAGAGAGAGAGAGAGAGAGAGAGAGAGAGAGAGAGAGAGAGAGAGAGAAAGAGGCTGAACAGCCTCTTTGGTCTGCAGGCCTCAGCGAGTTCTGTCACCCTCTATAAACCAAATTGCCCCTTTCAAATTGCCTTCTCAAATTTCATTACTGTCAGAGGAAAGATAGCGAGTGTGCCTTTTTTGATTGTCAGGCGTTTTCATAATTCCAGAAGGTCAGACAGGGAACATGAAAAAGTTGAATGCTGTTAGTTTTTCTATGTGTGTAATGCTTGAGGCACAAGCATAATTGGGATTATGCTCTAAAAAGAAAAGAATAACAAAATGATTTACCACATTTACAAATGTAGCAAGGCAGAAAAAGGCATATAAAAACAATCTCAATATGTCTATGTGACATAAAAGTAGGCCCTATTAATTTACATGAGTTTGTAACTTACTTTTCTAATCTTTTTGATTATTCACACATCACTTTTGAATTAATAAAGCACTCATGAACACAAACTAATTTAGTCTCCCCTCACATTTAAATAATTGTGAATGAAATTGATGTATAGGCTTAGATGCAAGATCACAAATTAAAAATAACATTAATTAATAAATAAAGATTAAGATAACAAAAGGTTATGCGTCTGACAATAAACTGAAACTATTGTTAACAACTTGAAAACCTAAAGAACATCTAGTTGTGGGATGACTAGTTGAGCAGGTGTTATTTACGCAATTAACAGGTGTGAATGACCCACAACTTTCTCAGGTCAGTTAGTGGCGTTAAAAAACAACAAAATTAGTCTCATTAAGCCACCAAAGATGTGACTTCAACAAACATGTCTCTTTAGCAGCAGAACATCTAAACTGAAACTAGTGTCTCTAGGATTTCAGTGTGTGTAATTATAGTAACATAATAACATACTAATACCATAATTTATAATAAAAACTGGTAAAGATACTTAAGATAAAGATACTGGTATTTTTGGGTAATGAGTGACATATAATGTCATTTTTTATTCCATATGTGTAAATAAGAATTGCCTATGGACGTGAAACAACAATATTGTAGTTTTTCATAATAAACCAACAGTATGTCAGGTATGAAATATCATCTTAACTGTATCTGCAAACAAGAACTGCCCATAAAAGGAGTGTAAGTGGTTCATACTTTAAGGTTTAGATAGGCATGTCCTGGACTGACTGTTGTGATGGGACTTTTCAGTTGAGTCATTTGCTCCAACCAAGCTTTTACCAGCCAAGTCATTTGTAGGGATGCTGGGAACACCTTTTATGATGGATTATGAATGTCAAGTCATGATCAAAGCTGGGGCCAATGCAAATTTCCTCTTGATAAAATAAATGTTGACGATAACTGTGCAAATGTTGAAATTGAGAAACACTTACTGCAGACATAATCAACAGTTTGATCAACTGAAATCATCGTGCATATTTGGTCAAGGCGGACATTTGCATGTGCTGTTCTGCTTGAGTGTAGGTGTAGGCACCATCTCACCTGCTTGTCCTGAAGGAATCTCAGGATAAATTAAGGAAAAAATATATTTAGAAATAAAATACAGCATTTTGTAGATAAGTAAGACATTTAGAATAAAACATTAGCTCTTAAATAGGAGACTTTGAATACAATTGAATATTTTTAATACTTAATTGCACTTTTGTAGCTGAAAAAAAAATCTCTCTCCTTGCCTCAAATTTAGGTTTTGTTTCAGATCTCACGAGACAAAGAAAAGACATTTTCAAAACAAGAACATTTCCCTCAGGCAGGTGTCTTTTTCGTACGTCAAGGTAAGCAAGGGGGAAGAAAACAGCTTAAAAATAAATCATATTTGACACAATTAGTTGTTTCAGCATCTTTAATTATTAGATAGAACTTGGCACAGCACAGTAAGAAATATTTCCCACTGTCAACGGCATATTTATGATCTTACAGTGTAGTTGTGGACCTGCATAGACTGACATTGCACTGGGACAGCTGCCGTCACCCTCTGCAGAGATTCAACAGTTTGTTCACCACCTGTGCTCGCTAGGTCAACCTTGGGGGCATCCTTAATCAACACGTCCATATCTCTGCTCACAATCAAGGCCTTGTGTTTATCAACAACGCAGCCCCATTGAAGTGACATGTGTCAGTAAACAGCAGGCACACTTATTCTGTCGTTGAACAAGAGGTGCTCCATCATGATTGCCTACCTGAATAGACTGGCCCATCTCAGGCTTGTTGAGATGGTATTTTGACCTGTTGCCTCAATAAAGACAAGGAGACGGTGGCACTTGCCTGGGTGACTGTGACTCTGGGTGTTAGTGTGTGTGTGTGTGTGTGGGTGTGAGTGTGTGTGTGTGTGTGTGTGTGTGTGTGTGTGTGTGTATGTGTGTGTGTGTGTGTGTGTGTGATGGCACAATGACAGGGCGAGGTCATTAGTACGTTACAATTTCAGTGTGATTGTGTGAGCAGCATGTCAGAGCTATCTGCAAATCAGTGATGATGGTGATTGTCTGCACTGTTGTCATGTGTAAATGAAAGAATGCTTGCTGCATTACAGTCATTATGAGGATGAGTACCAGCTAAATCAGGCTTTTACAGGACTGATAGCATAGTGTAGTGCAAGCACAGTAGAGGTAATGTAACTGTAAAATCAGAATCATTTTTTTTTGTCCAAGTACACTTACGTATACACGGAATTTGACTCCAGCAGATGTTAGCTCTGTATATATTTAACATATAGACATGTAGCAGTATACATATAATACAATATGCAATGCAATACAACACAATACATTAAACACAATACAACAGACAAATAGAAATATGTAGACTCATACCATACAATACAGACAACAATATACATATAGACATGTGTATGTAAATGTAAATATAGATGTAAATATATGTATTTGTATGAAAAAAAACCAGAGGAAACAAATCCTTAGTCCAGGCACTTCAGTGAATTGAAAAAGCAAAAACACTAACTTTTGGGCAAATGCATTAAAAATCACCAATGCGTATTGGCAAATTGCTTCCACCATACACCCTGATGAAGGCCATGGGGGGCCGAAGTTTTCATGGTCAAGAAAAATAGACAATGGTGATTGTTTTTTTTCTGCTGTCACCTTCACTTATCTCATTTGCTCAGTTGTGCTTCTGGGACATGGGCATGAAGCAGAGTTATTTTCCTGCAGTAAAAATATCATACATAAATACCAGGCGATAACAAATAGGCCAAACCAATCATGCAGGCTCTAGAAATCTGCTCTTGGTCAGCACCCATCTCATGTGTGGCACCTGTATCATCACAGGGCCACCCAAGCAAGCAACTTTTCAAATTTCCTTTTGTTTCCCTGTCCAAATTACAAGCAACGTCTACTCCATTGAAAAGCAAATTGTTGGGTAAAACTAATGACAATAAAAATGTCAGTAAGTCCAGCCCAACAGTGTTCAAATCTGTTATTGGGGTAATGACTCCTATTCGCAATCTTCCGTTAAATCTAGTGTCTGCATTATGCTGCCATATTTGTTTACATATGTCACGATAATGAGTGCTTGGCAGAGTGTAACTTGCCCTCAGAGAGAGATGTCTGCGCAGAAGATTCTGTCAGCGGCCAAGCCTTTTGGAGGGGGCAATCCACGCTTTTTTTTTTCAGCAATAATAATAGGTAATTTGCATGTCGATAAAAGGAGGTTGACCTCTGCTGGAATGAAATCAAGTGTAGAGAGTGGGGAAAGGTCCTGAGGTGACTGCTGGTTCAACCACAGATTTGTCTTGTCTCTTCCAGCCTTATAATTCCACAAACATACGGTTTGGAAATACTGTTGGGACGAAGATGTGATAACACTTTCAGGAGAGAAACATGTTGGGGAACACCTGCTGCTGATAATAGTTTCTTGGAGGCTAACACACAACTTTTCTCAGAAAATGTTTCAGGATTCAAAAAAGGGGAAGGGGGTTTTATCACTAGCATCATTTAAAGAGAACATAATTATGGGTAGATTCTCTTTTATTAGAACATATTGTTCGATATTGTTTAAGTCCTGATACACGGGACCTAAAACATGCATATACAGTAAACGTGTGCATGGTCACAGACAAACACACACACACACACACACACACACACACACACACACACACACACACACACAGAAAGATATGATACCACACATACACATCCATGCATACACGCATACAAACAAACATACACACACACACACACACACACACACACACACAATAGTAGAGACAATAATAGACTAGATTTGTTCAGTTTCGACAGCCTTCTTCCAGATCTTGTCCCAGCCTGTCTTTTTCCAGTGCAGGCCCATCAGACCCCTATCAGCCTGCTGCCTGCCCCTATACCTGCACACCAGTACCGTCACACAAGATACTCTCTCTCAGGACAGGGAGACACTGATAGGGAGGACAGCAGTAAACACACACACGCACACACACACACCCACACACACACACACACACACACACACATACATACATACACACACACACACACACACACACACACACACACACACACACACCTACACACACACACACACACACACACACCTACACACACACACACACACACACACACACACACACACACACATACATACACACACACACACACACACACCTACACACACACACACACATACATACACACACACACACACACACACACACACACACACACCTACACACACACACACACACACACACACACACACACCTACACACACACACACACACACACACGCATACATACACACACACACACACACCTACACACACACACACACACACACACAAAGATGATAGGACACATACACATCTACACACAGTCATAAACACATACCACACATGTACACACAAACATACACATGACAGCACACATGACAGCTGACATTACACACACACACACACACACACACACACACACACACACACACACACACACACAAGATAAAGCGGGCTCAATAACTGCCACTAGGTAGTGTATATCAGAAGCGCTATTGTCTAGGCAGTGGATTATATTTGTGATTTATTGTGAGATTTCTCTCCACGGTGACTCCCTGACTGTTGTCGCACAGATCTGTCTGATACGCGGAGAGAACGAGCCGTCTCCTCACCCAAACATAAAAACACACCAGATCTAATTCATCCAGTCAGGGGACCCACCACCATGTGACTGGTGGCCATGCTGCACATTAGTGCCTTACGCATTGAGGGATTATAAATTCCTGGACACTCTGTGCATCTTTATTGCAACAAAACTGTTTTGGGTGGATGAGTTAAGGACAGCGGCATTGTTTTTAAATGTGCTATTTGAGGCAATGTGTTTTTGTTGCTGGAACTCAGCGGTGTCATAGTGCGAATACTATGACTGTAAGCTCTGCTTACTCACCTTTTCACATGACAAAACCAGACTTTACTCACTGTTTATGATTGCTAACATTGTGGATATATATATATATTTATCCACCCTTTTCAACTGCTGTACATTTAGCAAATTTCCCTTTTACCACTACACCACAAGTAGTCTGAAGCAGTCTTACTTTTGAGTGAAACCTGGCTTCACACCTAATCCCAAAGTAAAGACCAAGTATTCATCAGTTCTGACACTGAGACGAATGGAAGGAGAAAGGAGGAAGACACTTTGTCTTGGTGGGGGTTCTTAATTGCAGTTAGAGCCTGCAGCTTAAGCCGAGGCAGCACACACTGTGTGGTAAAACCACAGACGGGTGTCGTGTGCCGAGAGAAACCGGCGAACCTAACTGACTCACGTTCCAGCACCTCCAGGCAGACGGCTAAGGATGCATCAATCATCAGCTTGCTTTTTATCTTGCTCATTCATTCATTCGTTCATTTATCCATTCATTTATCTATTCATTCATTCATTCATTCATTCATTCATTCATTCATTCATTCATTCATTCGTTCGTTCGTTCATTCATTCATTCATTCATTCATTCATTCATTCATTCATTCATTCATTCATTCATTCATTCATTCATTTATCCATTCATTCACTCATTCATTCATGCATTCAGTCATGTTTTGTGTCTTTTGCCCAATTCTTTGAAAAAATAACAGTATTTCACAGCCTTAGCATAATGTTATCAACATAATGGCTTTGTGTGATGCATTCATCAACTTTGGTCTGTCTTTCCATTATTTATGTTGTTAGAAATGAGCCCCTTTGAAAAAGTACATTTCAATTCTGTTTACGATAGTAGAGAAACACATTTGTGTTATTTATTGCATATTTGTTCATGTACAAACATAAGGCACAGTTATAATGAAGTTTATAAGAAGTGTGCCCTCACTGGTCCTGCTCTTTCAATAGTAAAAGAGTCACATAAGTTAATCTGGATAGTGGCTGGTCGTCGGCTGTTTATCAGGCATGCACTATCAGTAGCTTTCTCCTGTTCTACCCGTTACAACAACAACAATCTTAGTCAATCTGAACAGGGGAAATTTTCAGTGCACTCAGGTGTATACTGGAGGCCTGACAGAAGTTTATGGGGTTGTCAAAAAGAACAAGCTCCCACAAGTTGCAGAGGGATGGGGTGGGGGTTGTGTGTGTGTGTGTGTGTGTGTGTGTGTGTGTGTGTGTGGTGGGGGGTTGTCAGGAGAACAGGTTGCCCCAAGGCTTGGTCTACTGGTACTTGCATTTCTGTAAACGAACTAAAACAAACAGCAGACATTATTACCAGCAAGGTAAGACATTACGGAGCCATAGATCATAACTCCATGTTAAAATGGCCTCTTATATATTTATGAAATCATAACTCCATGTTAAAATGGCCTCTTATATATTTATATTTATATGTATTTATATTCAGCTCCGTGACAGAGTCTTCATCTGACTCTGCGCATGTGTGGGTTGTCACAATAAGCCCTACCATCAACCTATCCTAACTGCCAGACTATTCAAATTTTCATTTTCTCCGTCTATCTTTCCTGCGTCTGGTCATGAAATATGTGCCTTCAAATTTATCTTTTTTTCAGTTGGGAGCCTTGATCTCTTGTGCCCTTTAGCTAGATCTCCCCTGACTGACTGACATGCTTAACGTCCCCAGCATCCTCCCTAAAACGGAGGTAAACTTATCGCCTTACACACAAAAAAAAAAGAAAGACAAAATTTTTGGACGCAGAGAAAACGTGCCACTCAATGCCACAAAAACACAGGAAAACCAGTACATGATGTACTCCCCTGCTGCTTTGACAGGCGAACATGGGTTGTAAAACGCGTGTTCCAGGAGTGCGCTCCGGGCCCCTTGCGCTATATGACTTTGCTCCACGCAGGAGAGCAGCAGCAGCAGCAGCAGCATACGTGCTTGTCTTGCTCGCCATCAATAAGTCAGCAAGTGCGCGAGTGAGTGAGAGTTAATGTCTACCTCGTGCCCGAGGCTGAATATTATTGCTCAACAGAATGTGATTAAATGAATAAAACTACTGAAACATCTGCTACACCTGCTTCATCACCACCTGTCTAGTTGATGCATCAGGCAAGACCAACAGAGAGAAACACAAGGCTGTGATGAGTACAAAAGAACAATGGAAATGTGTAGGTTTCTTAGAAAGGAACAGGGAAAGTTGGGTTTCTTTTTCTGCTTCAGTGACTGGAACAGTGTTGTAAAACGCGTGTTCCAGGAGTGCGCTCCGGGCCCCTTGTGCTATATGACTTTGCTCCACGCAGGAGAGCAGCAGCAGCAGCAGCATACCTGCTTGTCTTGCTCGCCATCAATAAGTCAGCAAGTGCGCGAGTGAGTGAGAGTTAATGTCTACCTCGTGCCCGAAGCTGAATATTATTGCTCAACAGAATGTGATTAAATGAATAAAACTACTGAAACATCTGCTACACCTGCTTCATCACCACCTGTCTAGTTGATGCATCAGGCAAGACCAACAGAAAGAAACACAAGCCTGTGATGAGTACAAAAGAACAATGGAAATGTGTAGGTTTTTTAGAAAGGAACAGGGAAAGTTGGGTTTCTTTTTCTGCTTCAGTGACTGGAACAGTTTATTTTACACACTGACTAATCTACAGGTAATTCATTCATTTTTTAATCTGAGAGGTGATGGTGATGAGCCATCTCCAATAAAATATAGACAGCAAAGTGACAGTGCAGGGGCAATAAAATTAGCTGTCACTCACATGTGTGTTCAACAAAAACAAAGACCAGTAAAACTGGACATAAAAGCATCATCGACTTCACGGTATCCTTGCTGTCAGTGAACATCATTCTTTTTTTTTTTCTTTATATTTTAGCACACCTATACTATTCAAGCTTTAAATGAAACTTTTAGCATTTAGAACACACACACACACACACACACACACACACACACACACACACACACACACAAATGATTGAGCAATGGTGCCTAATCAGTTTAAGTTTGGAGGCTCTTTAACGTGCGGCCATGAGTCACTGAGGACGAGGCTGTAGGCGAGAGATGAGGAGATGAAGACGGCACAGGAGTCAGGAGTCAGGAGTCAGGAGTGGCGTGTGCGGGGGAGGGGGGGAGAGGGGCGCAGGCAGCAGGTGCTTGTTGACACAATAAACATCCACATTGCCAGTGCCAAATAGCAAAACACACACAACTCACATGCCAAGACGATTAGGACAGCAGCCAGGTAACACAATGTAATGAGCCTTTCCACATGGTGGAAAAAAAATACCCCAACCGCAGCAAACCAACGCATGAGTCTGGGCCTCCCCATACGCCCTTTCTGATAGCTACACACTCGAGACGTTACTGCAAACATGTCAACACAATTCCCAAGTGTGACTGAGGAGAGGAAGATACAGAGGGTGAACTTACAAGGATACAAGGAGGAAGTCAGGCTAACATTAAGAGTTTGTGATCAGTAACATTTTCTGTCTTACGCAAACTAATAACTTAATAGAACACAGATTTTCTGTCTTACGCAAACTAATAACTTAATAGAACACAGTTTCTCCCAAACAAGACACAGTACAGGTACAGACAACTAGGAACAGGTGTCTGAACTTCAAAAGGGAGGTAAGATTTAAGATAGGGCTTACTCTTGAATCATTAGTTCTAGTGCAATAGGTTGAGGACACAATGGCTATTCTTCAGAGAAACCAGGGTCATTTCTTATTTTTGTTTTACTAGTTTTAACTAGTCAAACTGTAATTTACTTAGAAACGGCAGTGGTGTAAAACCCACATACAACACCACCCAGGCACGCAAATGTTATTCCTTAAACAGAAAAGGACCAATCAGCCATGTTTAGTAAACTGTGGAGGGACTGGGTCCAAACTCAGTCACCATGCCCCTGGACACAGGTGACTCGTGCCACCCTCTATCGCCACAGCCTCATGTACCACAAAACACTGACTATAAACAGGGGCACAGGAGGTCACACACACAAATGCACGCGCCCACACACACACACACACACACACACACACACACACACACACACACATCCCAATATACACACATGCAAGCACAAACACACACACACACACCCCAATCCCAATATACACACATACACCTTAGCGCACATGCACACACACACACACACACATACACACACACACACGCGCGCGCACACACACACACACAGATGTCCTTGTCATCGGGTTACCTTGAAACTAAGACACCTTTGTCTTCACCTAAATAGGAAGTTTACATGGACTATCTTTTTATGGAGTGCAGTGAAGTTTGTGAAAATAGCTACCTATTAGCTCTCTCTTCATGTCAAATTTACAAGCAATTTGTGAGAAACTTGTCTTGTACAATCAGTTAACACAACAACCATAAAACAATATTCCAACAAAACTGCCAGGTGTCTATGCAGACTGTAAGACCACACAAAACTGTCTCACACAAAATCTGACTAAAAGTATTTTTTGCCAGTTAACACATCAAACCTTTTTTTCTCCACAGTTCCAATCTAAATCAAAATATGCTTGTGGTGTATAAAAAACAATTAAAAATGAATTTTAAAAATCATCTGTTCACAGCTTATGCAAAGCCAAGGTTTAGGCATTTATTTCTTAGTCCATGAGAGAAGAATTCCACTCCCAAAAAAATCAGGAGACAGGACTCGCTCTTACAGATATCCATCCAAATGATTAATGCTCCAGGTTCAGCAGTTGCCATGACATTTATCCGATGAGTACTTCAAGGAAATATTCCTGAAAAGGATTTGATAGCACAATACCAACGGTTACTGCTTGGCAGTGTGTTCCTCCAGTTACAGCAAAAACTGACAGATTGAAAAACATTTGTCCCTGTTGCTTTTATACGATTTGGAGGGAAAATACAAGCTAAAACACAACAAACAGTCAGGCAGCTTGATTATTGGTGGCCATTTCACATGAAATATTTCAAATGTCAACAGAGAGAAAACAACTGACTAGAGTCTGAACCTGGTTGGAGATGAGAGAGACAGAAAGTGGGGTCTGTTTATTAGTTTCAACAGCTAACATGGCACTGTGTTTCCTCCACAAACAGTGAAGCACCAAACCTTGTGACCTAAGATCAGTCCCAGCAATCTGCAGTGGATATCCGGACAGCTTCAGACAACTCTGGTTACAAATGTAAAATTCATGTAAAAATCACAACTATCACTACTTTTTGAGGCTTTCTCCTACACTGCATTTGGAATCAAATTTCAATTGTGGCAGACAACAAATCCTGTCAGTTATTTAAGGGATTGCTGCCCTCTAGTGGATGGCTTTGGGAAAAGCTACAATTTCAATTAGAGAACGCTGCAACAATTTGTCTCTTCGTGTGGACTGTAGTCATGAACATCACTGAATGGTATGCAGTATTTCACAAAACTGAGTACACACTTTGCATTTCAGCACAAAATGTATTAGATGTTTGGGGGGGGGATACTACAGAAATGAAACTTGGATATATTTTACCGTACTCAGTGTACAGCTTGCATAGCAAAAAAAAAAAAAAAAAATACTGTCATCTGGAAATAACTTTATACATAGGGCATTTTGTAGGAGTAGCAGGCCACAAAAGTGAGTACACCACACAGTGAACATTCTGTGTAAAAATCATCAGTATTTTGTGTGAGCACCATCGTTATCTAGCGCTGCCTTAAGGTGCT
Organism: Coilia nasus; assembly: GCA_027475355.1. Taxonomy (NCBI): domain Eukaryota; kingdom Metazoa; phylum Chordata; class Actinopteri; order Clupeiformes; family Engraulidae; genus Coilia; species Coilia nasus. Next base: position 21,218,282 of record CM050214.1, read on the forward strand.
TCCACACTGCCCCAACAAACACCAACCAACACCAACCAACTCCAACAAACGCCAACAGTTGGGGCAGTGTGGAAGCACCTTTAATCATCCTAGCCATGAGCTGGATGTTGTTTCTGGGATTCTTTTCTGTTCATCTATGATGGCGTCACAAACCTGGCAGATGTTAGACACTGGTGTTCCTCTGCCTCCTGCTTAAGGATGCCCCACAGGTTCTCAGTGGTCACCTTGGATGTGTGTTAGGGGTTGTTATTATTTTAAAAACCTGCCATGTGGCCCAGTTTCTGCAGGGGGGCGGGGGGGGGGGGGGGGGGGGGGGGCATCATATTCTGCTTCAGAATGTCACAGCATATGCTGGAATATGTGATTCCGTTAATGAACTGCAGCTTCCTAGTGCCAGCAGCACTCAAGCAACCTGAGCCACATTTGAGCCAAACATGTTTATCTTCTTCTCATCAAACAACAGAACTAAGTTGAAGTAATTCATGCTCTTGGAATGCATGTCTTCAGGAAAGAGTTTACAGGCTTTCTTGTCAGCAAGCTTCAAAAGAGGCTTCCGTCTGAGATGATGACCATGCAGACAGAGTTGTTGCAGTGCGCGGCATATGATTTCACCAGGCATATGACAAGCTGCTTCTACTGTACTGCTTCTGTAACCTCTGCAGAAATGCTGGCAACAATTGTGCATTTGTTTTTCAAAGCCAACTTCTGGATCTGACACTGAGTATGAGTACCCAACGTCTTCGATGGACCCTGCCAAGGTGTGTTCCGAGTGCAACCTGTCTTTATGATCCTGGCTACCATGCTGCAACTCAGTTTCATGGTGTTACTTATCTTTTATAGCATAGGCCATTGTTGTGGAGAGCAACCCTTCCATTTCTAAAACCATCAGACAATTTGTGTAATTAGGAGCCATGCTGGACATCCAGTGGCTAGTATGAGAGAATTGCAGCCAAAGCATCAAAATGAATAGCTCTATATAGCATGAACATGATAGATATATTTTATAGTCCAAACAGACCAAAACACTAACATGATGAATTGAAGCAGCTTTGCATAGTTGAATGAGAACTATTATCACTTAGGGTGTACTCACTTTTGTGGCCTGCTTCTTTACACAAAAATGCCTGTGCGTAAAGCTATTTCCAGAGAACGGTAAATCTACACTGCTACACAGGCTGTACACTGATGACCCTAAAACATATTCAAGTTTTATTTATGTAGTACTATGCTTTCAAAAGATTTAATCCATTTTTTGCTGAAATGCAATGGTTGTGCTCACCTTTGTGAGATACTACATGGTCATACCAAGAACAAACACATCTGCAATCCCCTGATGCTACATGTTCATTCTTGATGGACTATTAAGTGTTCTATTGAACAATTTTTATGTTATACTAGGTAACCAGGTAACAGGTAACATCAGATCTTTCACAGAACATCGAAGATCATTTCATTTATAAGCTCTTGAAACTGTGTTGATAACTGTATCAATCTGAAACATTTTATGACCATAAAACCACATAAAGTAAGTTTCAGTTGATGCTTTATATTGTACAAACAGCATGCCTACAAAAAGTTCCATCTGAAAATAGAGCAAATACAAATGGAAAATATAATCCATAAAAAACAATCTTTTAAAACTCTAACATGCAACGGGCAAAAAAACTAGTCATTACATGTAGTCTTAAATTTCACTCTTATCTCCCGTGTGCACTGTAAACTTAATTTATCACACTGAACAATCTTTATTCTTAATATTAATCTTAGAATTAAATAGTAATATGTACTTACACAAATAGACACACATTAACAAAAAAGGAAAGAAAATCTTGCATTGCCAATATAGCACATTCTAGAAAGCAGTGACACTAATTACTAAGATGTTCAGTAAATTCTCTTTGGGTATTGTTGGAGACTTCCACTCCTGTAACATTCAAGTTTAACCACCCTGCCACCACAAAGCCTTCGAATAAACATATAAAACAAATAATGATTCCTCCATCCACACACACACACACACACATTATCTCAGTTACAGTTCTGCTACATACAAAACCATTCAGCATAAAGAAGAATTCCAGATTACTATATGTCCCAAACAAAAAAGCGTTCCACATTCTCAAATATCAGAGCTTGGTCTGGACATCTAACAAACATAACAGAAACTTCAATTAAACACATGCTCATTTGGAGGGTAAACTAAACATAAAATGATCTCAACAAAAACACTTCACAATTTTTTATTTATATTTGGAACTCCCAATATCAAATTGTAAAAAAATATCTGTCATTTGGAGGATACTTCATGACTTCATAAGGTGGCAGTGTGTATAACATCTTTCTGTCAGTGTCCCTGCAGCAACAGAAACCCCTTTAGACTACTCCTGTGTCTTCACAGCAATGCCTACGTGAGCGTGCCGGATGGTGCGCCCGTGTAGTTTGTAGCCATTTTGCTTCACCACGGTGATGGTGCCCGGTTCTACCCCCTCCGCGGGCATGCGGCACACTATCTCATGTTGGTACGGGTCGTACGTGTCCCCCACCGGACTCATCTTCTCCAGTCCATGTTTAGTGAAGATGTCCAGCAGTCTGCCTTGTATGTGCTTCAGCCCCTGGGGGTCTGTTTGGACGTCACCCGTGTCTGCTAGCCCAGTGGTCTGCTCAAGCAGGTCTGCCACTTCCACTAGGTCGCGGCAAAAACTCTGAATCCCTGAAAAATACATTACAGCATGAACATAGGAAAATCTTCATGGAACACACACACACGGTATGTATTTGTAGTTCTCAAAACCAATGTATGATGCAAGTGGAATGCAACAAACCAAAAAGTTTTGCATCCTCAACAAACTTCCTAGTCCTTTTGCGAACATTGTCAGAATCTGCCAAGGCGCGTTTATACCTTTCCTAAAAAGTGGAATGCCAAAAGTTGGTTGGACCACACACATTGATTTTAACAGCCAACATCAGAAACAATGCTCTCATATTATAAAAACATGGAGGGTCTTAGTAGACCGCGTACCAAAACTCTTGCGCACAGATCCTACCGTGAGGTCCCGAACTTGTTCTTCCAGTTTGCTGGCCCTCGTCTCCAGCATTCTGACATGGGTGACCGAATGGCTCTCACCATCACCTGTGTCATCGCCATAACTATTATCACCTGCGTTGTGCTGTTCCGCCGCTGTGCTTAGAGGGCAAGCTGAGAACCTTGGGGCAAAATCAAAAGACAGCGGAACAATCAATCGTGAACTACACCATAACAGTTGGCTGCTTAATATGGCATTTGAATGGTTTCACATACAGTATGTTTTTGCTGCCTGCAGCCAATTAAATTTCCAAGTGCGTCCCACGTTTTTTTTTTTTTATTACTTTATTGCAAGTTTTATTCACACATACATAAATATCTTCTAATCATTTCTAGTTTCACCTTGCAAGTATTTTTTTTTTCCATCGAAGGGGGTGAAAAGTGGTAAACAGATGGACTAAACAAATCATTGAAAGGATAAAAAGTGCGTCCCACGTTGAGGGGCAGATCGAAGTTGCAAGAAGTGCAAGATAAACACGAGAATGTTGTAGTCTTGCTGCTATGCTGTAGTTAGCCAGCGCACCGCTGGCTATTGACCTGACGTACATGTTAATGAGTAATGACTAGTGGATGAAAATAGTGGACCTTCGATTAATGAAGCCTGATGAAAGTCACACCACATTATACTTCAAGGGCACGAAAACGTAATACAGAAGTAAATAATGCAGATCTATCAAGACAAAACGAAAGTACAGTGAAATAGGCTAACCTATGAACGACAGCAGGCACATTAATCTAGTGTTAGCCTAATGGTTACCGGCAAAACACAAAATTGTCCTAATGTGTCACCGAAAACAGTAAAAACGCTACACGGAGCATATTTTACAGCCCTTTACCTGTTTATGCTCAGCTTTGGATTTAACCTAAAAGAATCACAAAGACATTTGCGCGTGCATAAAAGACTACGTATGGCCATCTCTACCCAGAGCCTCCATCGACAACTCCGGTATTGTCACGGATCTCACGGCACACAGGCAAGTTTGGGGCATAGAGGGCGCCAAAGCGCTTTAGTTTGGCTTTCTCAACATTTTGTTCATCGCCATATTGTAGTCTATTACTATGGTCACATGCTACCCTTCCACTTGCATTGAAATAATCAAATGTTAGAAGGTCTACTAAGCAGGCATTATATACAACTGCTATACAGTAATTTCGTATTATCCTCCTGTCCTGCACATAGAGCTTTTGGGCCATACACTTTGCATTGCTCTATCATAGGCTTCAGGCCACGTCTTTGGGCTGTATGAAACAATCAAATTACAACTATCAGACAATGTCATGAGCAGTTTGTTGACTGAAAAGTAACTACAACTTGAGAGCTATATAATGTACAATGAATGTGTCAAGTGTAGGCACAGATAAGACAAAGTTAAGCAAACATTTGATCAGCCAGAGAATGCCTTCGTAGATGTGAAATAGTTTAGTTTATAGTAATTTCAACGAAAGGGCACCATCTGCAGGCTATATCTAGATTGTTACAATTTACCAAATTGTTGTTGCAAATTTTCAGTCCTGACCGATAACATGCATAGTCATTGGTCCTGACCAAGCACAGCAAATAAGTGCACATACACATAGATCAGAAGCCCAAATATTGTTACAATAAAGACACTTTTATTCACAGGAACACATTAATAAATAGAACTGGTCAAGTACAAGCACTGCCAGAAACAAAGTAAGTAATTGTGAGTTCAACAGTGGGGTAAAGGGCAGACTTGCTTTCATTACTTTATTTATAAAAACATTTTTTTGTAAACTACAATTTGGTCATATTTTTTACAACTGAGATTGTGGGAGACGGACAGTTCAGGCCGGTCACGTTTGCAGGGAATAAGGATCCATATGCATCCTCCACAGTTTTTTCCCCAAAATGACAGAATAATAACCACACTCTTACAAAATTACAAAAGAGTGGAAAACATTGCACCATACACATTCACCAGTAAGGAAACTCAGTAATACACCTGGTAAAATGCAGTCAAATATGACAGTAGGTATTCACCTTGCGGTCTCAAAAAGTACTCTTTGTCTCAAAACATTCTTTCCCTTTTATAATCCTTCACATACATTGGTTTATCAAACCAATCTCTCTTCCTTTTCTTCTCTCTCACTCATTCATTTTTTTGCCTCACACATACATGATCACATACAGCACCATCAAGTCCCAGGACATACCACGCATAGTCCAATGGTGTGATAACTCTGGAAATTTCCAGACAATCAATTCTTCACCCATCCTCAGGCTGTAGAAAAACAAATGTTCCGCCAAGGGACAAGGCGGTGTGGAAAAGTCAATTTTCACTAGGCCTTTTCATTTTCTCTCTGTCTCTGTCTCTGTCTCTCTCTCTCTCTCTCTCTCTCTCTCTCTCTCTCTCTCTCTATCTCTCTCTCTCTCTCTCACACACACACACATACACACAGAGTGACATCCATAATTTTCCTCAGCACACAGACATTTTCACATGATGGCCACCGATGCCCACTAATCCAGTCTTCTTCTCATTGGATCAGGACTTATGAAGTTCCTTTCTTGGATTCCCACTCCTGAGGATTAACACATCACAAAAGCCAGTTAGAGCAATACAAGCATGATGGCTGAATTTAAGAGAGTTACATTAACTAAGCACTGAGCTCCCTATCAATTAACAATCCAGAAGGTATCTTTCATTACCATCTTTTTATTATGTTACATTTCCATCATGATAAGTACACAGTAATTATGTGTCTTTAATCAGGCCTTACTTTTGCTTTCTGCATCACATTTCCTCGGCCTGAAGCGTAGATTGAAGGAGGCCGTTTTTTCATCTCAGATGCGCTATTCACTGGTACAGATGAATCACTGTACGTGTTTTCCTGTCCTCCAGTTTTTTTCTGGACCTAAAGAACACAGAGAGTATTAAAACAGCAGTGTTTTATTCCTTGGTAAGAGTACAGCAACGTATTTTCTGCTTGAATACCATCGCGACAGTAACAGCTGCTCTCACACACAATTTAAGACTACCAAACTGCAGTAAAACCAGTGCCAGCAGGTCAGCATGACAATATACTGTACCTTAACTAACGTGAGGCACACGGTTGTAGAGTACCCATTGACCCAGAGATCACTGCACCGGAAAGAAGGTGACGTCACAATTCACTTGCAACAGTTTGGAACACCAGGAAGTTGTCCCTGTGGTCAAGATCTGAGTGGGGCTTTTGAAATGAACTGTCATATGGACAGTATAGTTGCAATATAGTTGCCCCTGTTTAGTCAGAGAGTTTATAAAATTAATCAGCCGTCTCCTGCAACCTCATCAATGGCTGAAGAGCCCTTGTGCAAAGCATCTAACCCCACATTGTTCCAGGGGGACTGGAGGTCCCTGTACCTAATTCACTGTAAGTCACTCTGGATAAAAGTGTTAGCTTAATGTAATGTAATTTGTTCGGTATATTTCAATTTAGAAAACTTGATAGGGCGAGGGCACAATGGGTATAAAGCAACTGCTTAAATATATATATTTAAGCAGTTGGTCCTCTTGACATCACAGCCTGCCAGTGCAGGTTCCCTTACTTTAGTGAGAGTACCTTATGTACCTTACTAGGCTTGATTTTAGTGAGAGTACCTCACGTACCTTAAAAGTAGGCTTGCTTTTAGTGAGAGTACTTCACATACCTCAGAAATAGGCTTGCTTTTAGTGAGAGTACCTCACTTACCTTAAAAGTAGGCTTGCTTTTAGTGAGACTACTTCACATACCTTACAAGAAGGCCTGCTTTCAGTGAGAGTACCTCATGTACCTCAGAAGTAAGCTTGCTTTTAGTGAGAGTACCTCACTTACCTTAAAAGTAGGCTTGCTTTTAGTGAGACTACTTCACATACCTTACAAGAAGGCCTGCTTTCAGTGAGAGTACCTCATGTACCTTACAGGTAGGCTTGCTTTTAGTGAGAGTACCTCACATATCTTACAAGAAGGTTTGCTTTTAGTGAGAGTACCCCACGTACCTCAGAAATAGGCTTGCTTTTAGTGAGAGTACCTCACTTACCTTAGAAATAAGCTTGCTTTTAGTGAGAGTACCCCACGTACCTCAGAAATAGGCTTGCTTTTAGTGAGAGTACCTCACGTACCTTAGAAGTAGGCTTGCTTTTAGTGAGAGTACCTCATGTACCTCAGAAATAAGCTTGCTTTTAGTGAGAGTACCTCACGTACCTCAGAAATAGGCTTGCTTTTAGTGAGAGTACCTCACGTACCTTAGAAGTAGGCTTGCTTTCAGTGGGTCCTCCTAACATGCCCCCAGCCAGAGACTTCTTCAGGTTCTCTTTCACCTCTGTTAGCCGTAGCTCCAGGTCTACTCGCTCACTCTCCTTCTCTCGACAGCTGTCCTCCAGCTTGCCCAAACGCTGCTCCAGAATCTTCTGATTCTTAGCTGTCATGAGATTAATACACACACACACACACACACACACACACACACACACACACACACACACACACACACACACACACAGAGAAACATGGCAGATTGGGAAACAAAATGTTATTTTTTTAGTTAGCAAAAGGCTAATGTAAACAAAGTACAGGAAATATTCTCTTTTTATCCTGTATCTTTGCACCTTCTCTTATCTCCCTTACCTGTTGCAGTTTTCAGTTCCTCCTTGATGTCCCTCTTCTCTTTCCTTAGTAAGACCAGCGCTTTTCTGATCACTTCTTTCTGTTTCTCAAGCTCCTCCTTTTCATTCATGTATCGCCTCGCGTCTTCCTCTGCTCTCGTCTTCCCGTACTTCCCATATTGGTTCGCAGCTGGAAATTAGACCCCATCCATCATCACATCATTATATGGTTTTATTCCACATCATTGACCATTGTGGATGTACTAAATCCTGATTCTCTTGGGTTCTGCTCTATACTCTAGCCACAAGTTCAAAACTGAACACTACTCCTATATACTCGTATTTATAAAGTACTGTCAAACAATACTTTTTCTGTTCACGAGTTCAGTTTATACTTTCTGCATTCCCTGCATTGAAACGTGTTCCTGTAATCATTGGTGGCATTATTACATTGGCATGCATAAGGAAAAGGGAAATGTAGGGTTAAATTCTGTCGATGTTCTAAGGTTCAGGCAGAAACCAAACACCATCAAAAAGCCCAAAATTCAGCTGAATTTGAAACCGAATCCTGGATTCAGTGCATCCCCAGTGAACACACTGATAAACATCTCCATGCCCAGCCCTTTGCATGAGCACTTACAAGAGCCATGGCGTTTGACCGAAACCAGGGTGTCCGCCTTGGCAGCATCACTGCTGGAGAAGGACGAGTGACGTTTAATCTGCAGGCCTGGCCTGGGTTTGGCCTCCTCTTGTGTCTAAGAAGCGACAGAGTGTGAAAAAGTGGGAAACGAGAGAAGAGAAAAAAGGAGAGACAGAGAAGTGAAGAAGTGGGATGTGGGCAAGGCAAGACACAAGGGAGACCAGAGGTAAGGATGACAGAGAGAGAGAGAGGGAGAGAGAGAGACAGAGGGAGAGAGAGAGCAAGCACAGAGGGGAGTGGAAAGAAAATAAGAGGTTGCAGGGTTAAGGGAGAGAGGAGAGGTTTTAAGTATTATGTGTTCAGAGGGTGGAGGCGAAGGCGAGATCACACCCTTGACATCAATCTTCATTACTCTAAGGAGTACTGGAATGAAAAAAATAAGAATGCAGACTTAAATTCACACAAGTGTTGTCTGGCTCTCATCACTAGTTTTGATGCTGTCTAAACAGTAATGCTTAATCAAGTGCAGATTAGCTTGGAGGTCTCTGTGCTGCCTACACGGTCAACAGTGAAAAGATCGGCATTGTTCAGCCGTACAAAAAACACAAGAGCCCAGCCCTTTCGGGCTCTCTCTCTACACCTACATACTGTCATGAGGGACACATTTGTAACAGAGCTCTAAATTTCTCTTTCACTGAAAGACTGAGTCTCTGTTCTGCGAGGAAGAAGTGGTGGTTTTCAAGACTTTAAAAAGTGATTTTAATGGTTTGCTGCGAACTGTGATGTGAAGTGTTTATGGTCCTGCTTTGGGTGTTTGTGGGTTCTCTGACCATCTGCGTGCACTGGGAGCTGAAGCTAGGAGAAGTAGTCTGTCATTAGCAAAATTCTGTGCTATTCCGACATTCACAGCTTCCCAGTCACCTCACTGTGTCAGTGTCCTGTGGTCAGTGTTCACTTTTAAACAAAGAACAAAGGCAACAACAGCAGCAAAATAAGCCAAAACCTTCACACCTTCTCTACAGTGTGCTTAAATGTAGTGTCTACACAAAGTCCACATGAGGTAATCTCCATTAAATTTAAACTGATATTGGATACTAACTGTAATATTGTGAAAACAATTTGGGAATATGAAGAGCCTTCACGATCAAAACATTAAAACACAGTCAGCCTCATTTCCTTCATCAGGTCTTTCTAAAGCAGGACACCTACTAGCACGCTCTCGTATGGCACTTCATCGTAGGTCCTTGTTTCAGAAGAAGCACTGCTGGATGAAGTCGCCCATCTATATAGAGCAAGATGAAGGACATGACAGAAACAGAGAGAGAGAGAGAAAGAGAAAGAAAGAGAGAGAAAGAGAGAGAGAGGAAGAATCAGTTAATGCCAAAATAAATGCAAAAAGCACTTAGTTGCAATGAGGTGATATGTAGGTAAACTGTAGGCCTTCCATGACTGTAGCCTACTAGTATAATGGATGTCAGAAAGGCTGATATCTGGGCTAGCCACCATGACGTTTGAGGATAATGAGTGTCCCACATACTGCTGTTGTATTCATCTTCTCCACAGAGTGAAAGGTAAGTACGTTTAATCTGGGACATCTCTGATACACAGAATTGCCATTAAGGACATGTATTCTTTGAAAAGTGTCTCCAATAAGTCCAAAACTGGGAGTCTTGAAACTCTGGTCAGCTTAGTTTCCAAAGTTAGGATATTGCCTGGCATCTACTTTTTGTTACAAAAAAGTCACAAAATCACTTCTTAGCTGTCTTGTGGGACTACCATTGGGATCTAAATGTGGTGACAAATATCAACTAGCCAAATTAGTAACTCCACATTGCAGGTCTGACACCCAAGCCTATCTCTGTTTGGCCTAGATGTGTGCTTAGGATCACTGTCTTACTACAGAGAGCGAACTGATGAGCAACTTTTAGTGTGTACACAGCAGGCATTCCATTCTGCCGCACAATGGCCTGGTATTTACAGGAGTCAGTAATGCCTGTCATGGGCAAGACTGCTAGTTCCCACAGGAGCACAACTATGAAGAGACAGACCAATGTGAAAAATGCTTCTACGTGTACCCGTGCTCTATGAAATGTAATACTTACACAACTTACACAACTAAGCCCTTTGCCCTGACTATTTCACTTTTGTTGTACTTATACGCCATGATAGAACAAAGACAATAAAACAGACGAAAACCCCACACACTTTTATGTACTCGAAATAGTAGCAAAAATCTGTCTCTTGAGGTGATTAGGAATCATTTTTTCTATATCCCTAGACACTAATTCACTTGGAAATGATGTCTGCTTAAAATAGTTCTCCAAGAGCTCAACAGCAATGTGAATGACATTAAAATCACATCTGGTCTAGCAGGCCAGTAGTACTAGTCCTCATACGCAATGTGTTCCTGACGTGGGTGGTGAGTGGGTGATTAAGCTGTCCATGCTCTTTACTCACAGGAAGGAATGCCGGGCAGCATCCTGGATGTTGCTGATGGTTTCCACATCCACATAGTCATAGTGCAAAGCCTCGGGGGTCACAGCACCTCCCGTCTCTGCCAACAGCAGGCCAAGCCAGCGTCCCAGCTCCTCAGAGCAGCTTGCCTAACACACACACACACGCACACACGCACACACACACACACACAAATGCGCACACATACACACACACGCACGCACGCACACATGCACGCGCACACACACACACACACACACGCACACACACACACACATACACACACACACATGCACACACACACACACACCACACACACACACACACACAGGAACATGGCAGATTGGGAAACAAAATGTTACTTTTTTTGTTAGCACACACACATACACGCCGCATAACACAGATACACACAAAAACTCACTCACACACATACCACACACATACACACACACACACACACACACACACACACACACACACACACACACAAATATTTATACACACACAAATATAAACAGACACACAAATATGAACTTTCAGCATATGATATGGATGCGCTTAGTTGTCTTAGGGCTCATTCACACCAAACACTCTCCGTATTCAGCGCGTGGCCGTATTCTGTCCATACAATATGTTTCTATGGTGATAAAATACGCTCAGAATACGCTCAGAACACGGTTGCGGTGGGAATGGCCAACGTGCATTCTAAATGAATACGGACAGAATACGCTCAGAATACGGCCACGCGCTGAATACGCAGAGAGTTTGGTGTGAATGAGCCCTTAACATGAAGATCATCAGCTTAATTATGCTGTTAAAAAAAGCCCTTTAATTCTACAAATGTCTAGAAATGTACTCAGATAAGTTGAGGGGAATTCACTCACCTCTAATACGGCGACTTCATTGCCACCTTTGAGGATGCGGAAGGCGAAGGGGTGTTTGGGCCCCAGGCCGGGCAGGATCTCGGCCCCCTGCAGGGGGAGGGAGTTGACGTGGGTGTGCACCTCCCCCCGGTCCTTGTGCAGGAACAGGGTCCCGCCCCTCACGCTGCACCAGCGATCCCTCCAGCACTGGTTCACCAGCACGCTCAAGTGACCTGCACGCAGGCACAACAGGATATGAGCATGGGATTGTGTTACCGACACACAACCACACGAATGGGAACGGTGCTGCAGTGTGTCGAGGTGGTGTCTGTGTCATTGTGCGTGTGTGTGTGTGTGTGTGAGCATGGGTTTGTTTCTACCACATGACAGTATGGGAATGGTGGTGATTGTGGTGTGTGTGTGTGTGTGTGTGTGTGTGAGTGTGTGTGTGTGTGTGTGAGAGAGAGAGAGAGAGAGAGAGACTGTGTGGGACTGTGTGAGCATGTGTGTGTGTGTGTGCGTATGTGTGTGTGAAACAAATGCTAGACAGATGGATAGACAGATAGACAGACAGACTGACTGTGTGTGTGTGTGTGTGTGTGTATGTTGTTGAGTGCAGGTTCCAAGATGGCGGTGTAGTCCCTACCACAGCGGGGGTCTGATAGGGAGGCGGTGTGAGGCTCCCCCGGTAAGGGGGGCTTCTTCTTGGAGAAGCTAATGATGCGGTTGATCTTCTTGCCAGCGGCGCGACTCATGGAGCCGGTCAGCTCTGAGAGAGCGCCCTTCTTGGCCTTCCCTGCAGGAGGACACAGCGCAGGGGGAGACGTACTGTTAGCAAAGAGCCGAGTCACAGTCTTAAATTGGTCAAAGTAAGCTTTTTTGTCAATTCTGCCGTATGTACTTCACATACAGAACACTAAAATTACAGTACGTTTCTCTCAGATGCACAATGCAGCACCACGGGTTCAATTCAATTTTTAGATTTATTGTTTATTCTAGACTTGCAAGAAGGTTCATAGCATGTAAAAGACAATTCAACAGAATAAATAGAAAGCTAAATAAATATATAAAATATAGTAAACATAATAAATAAAAACATAATAGGAAAGATAATATGTCCATGGCAATGTTAAATAGATATAAAGATGTATAAAATATACAGTATAATAGAAAAAGAGCAGTACTGCTACAAAGACGACAAATCTTAGCACTGATGTAGCAACCCCCCCCCTCCGCCCCATTGTAAAACTAACAAGATGACTGTCAAAGTATGCTTTGTCTTCCACTGATTGCTTTACTTAGTGGGGTCATTCCTCAGGCAGCCTGTGTTTGCGCTTTACACCTGAGCGTACATAAAAGACACAGGAAGAAGGGCTTTAAGCAGAGACATCCTTCCTGGCCACATCCTGCCATTGTCTGCTAATGACATCACGCTACCTAAACAAATCAGGAACGCCGCACCTGGCCAGTACAAAAAATCCCAACTCTCTGACTTCAAAGTTTCAGTCTTTCTTTTTTTTTTTCTTCTCTTTACTTTTTTTCACAAGCCAAAAATGAAGTCATTAAAAAAAAAAAAAAGCCAAGCTGGACGCTTACCCTGCTCAAAGCTTTCCCTCCCATGGCTGGAAGATAATGTGTTGTCACCGTTGACTACACTATCGGAGTCTGAGGTATGCTTGTCTGTTAAAAACATCTGAAAGAACAATAGGCAAAGACACGAAAAGACTTTATGGCTGTGGTTGGTTAGGTTGTGATATGGCTGTCTAGGGAGAGGAGTTGGGAGGGCTTGTGGAAGCCATTGCATTACACTTACTTTCTCTACGTCTATTTTCCTTTGGATCATAGGAGAGGAAGAGCCCTCAAGAGTGTCAGTGCTGATGGCCTTACTGCTCATCTCCTGAATCACCTGGTTCAATATGAGAGGATATGGGTATCAAAATAAACACAACACCGTCAATAATCCAAAGGGGTTTCTCTGACCAAAACCTCACATCAGCTTTGAGATATTTAAACCATAGTGGATCTATATAATATATAAATATGAATAAAATATAAATATTTTATATTTATTTGCAGACAAAATTTCCCCAAACCAAAATGTACAACTGAAATATAGTCTTATAGTCTGATATAGTCTTTACTCTATTATTGAAAGAAAAGAAAATGTGTTTACATTACTAGCGTATAGTGAGACAGACTTAAATAGGCTACCTTGAGCCACCTCTCTGCTTGTTCCTTGTTTTGGACTGCTAGGATGAGGGCCTCAGCCCCTGGCAGTGAAAAGCGGAGCTCGTGCTTCTTACGACGTCCATCTTTCGGTACATAAATGACCTGACAGAGATTCAGTGGCAGGTCGAACTGTGGCATGCGATCCTTGGGGCTTTTGTAACACTGTGGAGAGAAACGTACCATTATTAGTTTCCACACTGAACAGAGGGAAATGACCAGTACTTTATAAAGCGCTTTTAATGATATGAGATCAAAAGAGCAACACTACAGCTGCCTTGCTCACGTTACCTGTAGTTTATTTTCACGAATGACGGTCAACTGCTTTGCCCACTGGCCAAAGCGTTTCTTCCGCAGGAGGAAGTCGGCGATGCGGAAGTCCTTCACCGGACCCACCGAGGTCTCCTCCGAGGGCCACTGCCGCGTCCGCTCCTGACCCTTGGCCTCGTCATCCTCCTCATCGTACGACTCATAGGAGCTGCTTAGTGCATCCGAATCATTATCTAAAGAACGTGCAGTGAACAATGTTACAGTCTTATTCAGCTCAACATCAGTGGCAAACACAATTAGGAGGCTAATGGTTAAGGAGTTGGTCCTTGGGGTCGAAAGGTCATAAGCCTGATTGCTCCACCAGTAGAAAAAAATGGCAGAATAGGTTTGAAGTGAATGAGCAGCTCTATTTTGCAACCTCTTCTATGGCTGAGGTGCCATTGAGCAAGGAATCTAACCATCACATTCCTCCAGGGGAGACTGTCCTAATTCATTGTAAGTCACTTTGGAAAAGAGCATGATGTGGACTGTAATGTAACAGAAGATGGAGGCTCACAGGAGTTCTTGCGGGGGCCGTTCATGCGAGTGGTGGGGTAGTTGTTGTCAGCGTCCTCGTAGTAAGCGTCCTCGATGGAGTTTGGTGGGCTGGAGTTTCCTGGTCAAGAGCAGACAAATGTGAGCAAAGCCAAGGCTCGGACACCAATCAGCATGTGAATATGCTGTTCGATGTTTAGGCAAGGCAAGGCAAGTTTATTTTTATAGTGCATTTCATCCACAGAGGCAGATCAATGTGCTTTACAAAAAATAAAAGCAAAGAACAGAATGTAAAGGCATAAGAGATAAACAAATGTAACAAATGATAATATAAACATAATGATAGAAAATAAATGCTTAAAAGGATAAAAGATAAACATAAGGGAAAATCAAAGTCATACGTAATAAAAAAGAAAGGTGCTGGGATTGTGTTAGGGAGGGATGCTCACTACAACTGTGTGTGTGTGTGTGTTTGTGTGTGTGTGTGTGTGTGAAGGCAGGGTGTGTGTGCTGTGTGTGTGAAGGCAGGGTGTGTGTGTGTGTGTGTGTGTGTGTGTGTGCGTGTGCGTGTTTAAAGGTGGGGTGTGTGTGTTTGTGTGTGTTTGTGTGTTTGTGTGTGCTGTGTGTGAAGGCAGGGTGTGTGTGTGTCTGTGTGTGTGTGTGTGTGTGTGTGTGTTTGAAGGCAGGGTGTCTGTGTGTGTGTGTGTGTTTGAAGGTGGGGTGTGTGTACGTGTATGTGTGTGTGTGTGTGTGTGTGTTTGAAGGCGGGGTGTGTGTTTGTGTGTGTGTGTGTGTGTATGTGTCTGTTTGTGTGTGTGAAGGCGGGGTGTTTGTGTGTGTGTGTATGTGTGTGTTTGAAGGCAGGGTGTGTGTGTGTGTATGAAGGTGGGGTGTGTGTGTGTATGTGTGTGTGTGTGTGTGTGTGTGTGTGTGTGTGTGTGTGTGTGTGTGTGTGTGTATGAAGGCAGGGTGTGTGTGTGTATGTGTGTGTGTGTGTATGTGTGTGTGTGTGTGTGTGTGCCGTGTGTGTGAAGGCGGGGGTTTTAGGGCGGGATGCTCACTGCGAGTGGTGATGTACTGGGGAGACTTCCCCGGGTCCAGGGGCACCGCCTCCTCATAGTAGTCCTCGGGGGGCGGGGTGGTGGGCAGCGGGGGCGGGGTGTCTGTGGGGCTCTTGGGGATGACAGACAGAGAAAGAGAGACATAGCTGAGGTCAGAAACATGACTATAGACATGATAGCTTGCGAAGAATTTTTCACATAATACCTGTAAATGACACTGTTTTGGTTCATGCTGGTCAAAAATGGCAGCGTTTAATGTTGTGGTATGTTAAACTAAAGCAACTTCATTAGAGAAATTATCACAGACATGATAGCTTGTAAAGAATTTTTCACAAAATAAATGACTAAAATAAACTGACTAAAAACAGTAGCAGGTAACACTTTATGTTAAACTAACTAAGGAGGAACTTAATTAAAGGAGGTGCCCTGTAATAAATGGATGTTTGAATGTTCTCCAGATCATCTAACTATGATTAATTTGAAGGGAGCAGATACCCTTGAAGGGGGCTATCTCTTACAGATTTAGAGGGGGGCTCCTTAGACGATGTATCTTCTACTTGATCCTTTAATTCCTCTGGAGATTCTCTCAAATCCTGCAGGTCACAGTCTGGTGACAAGAGTATATGAGGTCACTCACAGTTCGCTAGATTAGGGGAAAACTGATATGACTTTGGCTTTTACTGTGCAACCACTGACCAAAAAAGTTAATATGCAGTAAAGAGTAAGCAGTAAAAGGAATTTAAAGGATGAGGAAGGTTCAAGAGAGTCAGTAATAAAGAAAAACTAAAGGTAGGTCAACTAAGGTATTAAGACAAAAAGGTTGATAAAACATAATAAAACTTACCAAACTCCTCAAACAAAGACTCAACAAAACTGGTACCATTTCCATACAGAGAGGTGTTCATGTATATGAAGTCTGATCCATTTACTGCAAAGTAAGTGCACAGCAAACACAAGACATCTGGTAAGGACACAGACTCTACTGTTACAAAACCAAGTCAAACACAGATCTTCCAATTATCCGGATACACAGCTGGATTTTTATGCCTCATAAACAACTAAATGAACAAATTACTAATAAACAACAAGTTACATGTAAACTGTGGGGTTCCGGAGGATCAGGAGCTAAGAGAGAGAAAGGCCAGCTGTGTGTGTGTGTGTATGTGTGTGTGTGTGTGTGTGTGTGTGTGTGTGTGTGTGTGTGTGTGTGTGTGTGTGTGTGTGAGGGACTGGCCTGGGGGCCATCTGTGTGTCTGTGTATGTATGTATGTGTGTGAGTGTGTGTGTGTGTGATAATGTGTGTGAGGGACCGACCTGGTAGCCAGCAATGTGTGTGTGTGTGTGTGTGTGTGTGTGTGTGTGTGTGTGTGTGTGTGTGTGTGTGTGTGTGTGTGTGTGTGTGTGTGTGTGTGTGTGTGTGTGTGTGTGTGAGGGACTGACCTGGGGGATGTAGCTGCTTCAGTAGGTTCCTGACCACGGTCATCTTCTCGGCAGTGGCAGAGCTCACACTCTCGTGGTCCAGCAGCTTCAGCAGGACGTTCAGCTCCGTCACAAAGTGCTCCATCGCTGAAAGGGGCACACAGGAATTAAAGGTCAAAGGTTAGCTACAACCGGTGCAATGTCAGAGGCAACAACGTCTCACCGTCTCAACTACTCGCCGAAACACTGCTCTCATCAGTGCAGACAGGGAAGAGTCAAGCCAAACAAACTGCAAAACATCATGTCGCTGCCTTCAAACGTAACATCTGCCTATTTACCAATAGGATTATATTTAGATTATCACAGAGTCCTAATTACAGCTTGTAAGCATAGAGAGAGGATTCTTGAGAAACACAGGGTAAAAACATGTTGGCTCTGGCGTGGATATGGTGTGGTTATGCTGGTGTGACACTACCATGGCTAAGAGGGAGACCCTCAGCTGTTGCATTTAATGCCTGACATCTGGAGAAGTTGGCGGACTGTGGGAAGAAACCTAGCCAAAATATCTAATGGGAGGTCCTGATGGCTTAATGCAATAAACAGGCAGTGACAGGGGCATGACCTGAATTGATTTCATATGATAGTCCCTAATGAAAAACCTTGCAATGCACAACTATGCAAGGTCGACAATAGCAATACTGTTGTCTTAACAAAACAGGGTTTTAAAAAAAATACCTTTTTAAGATTAAGAATACACTTTTTGGATTCAAATCCCATCTCAAAATTCCAAAGAGGCGAAAGTGGGATTCTTAGTGAAAACACTTTTTTTTTCACGGTTGTTGGCCTTGTTTTCTCTAGCCTAGCCTTTCCCTGTCCCTCTGGACCGTGGTTGTCATGTTTTTAGGTCTACAGTCATGTAACCTAAAACCTATACAAGTATCATAAGATATTAAGCATCCAATACCTGTCTACATTATTCTTAATCAGTGTATGTTTAATGAATTAATGAACAGAAGAGAACTGGAAAACATGCTGTTTTGCAGAAGAAATGATGTCATGATGACAAAGTAATCATTAAAATAATCCCGAGTCTGGCATGGCATGTTTGTGATTATGGTTTTATTAACAGAGGGGAATATCAGAGATGGATTGTGTGACACTATGCAAACGAGTAAATGCTGCTGTCAACATCTAACATCTAAGACCTTTTTAAAGCATGGCGGCACTAATCAGTGTGATAGAAATGTATGTAAACAAGTGTCAACCATGGGATCAAAATTCACAAAACACATACGACACAAATTAGTTACACCCACAAAATGTAAAAACGTGATAACAGTCCCATGGCGTCACAGAAATATATCCCACTAACTTCAGTCAACCTGGTCAACCACAAACCATATGGTGGTGTGCCCGAGAATGCTATCAGCAGCACTGATAACGGTTCACAGTGCCACATGTGTTTGTTTGAGGGCCGCTCTTGCCCCTGTCCTGCCCCTTACTCACACTAACAGAGTCGCACACACAGACACGCACACACGCATGCACACACACACACACATACTCACACACTAACAGAGTCGCACACACAGAGACACATACGGACACATGCACACACAGACTCACACTCACACACACGCGCACACACACACACACACACATACTCACACACTAACAGAGTCGCACACACAGAGACACACACGGACACATGCACACACAGACTCACACTCACACACAAATGCGCACACACGCACACTGTTCAACCACTGCTTGGGTAGAATTCTCAAGGCTATCCACCTCGCAGTCTGATAGGCCAGCTGCTTCAGGGGGCTGGCTGTTAATCTTAATTACTGCAGTATGTGTCTGTTTCTTTTGGTTGGGGGACTGTTGATTTTATCTTTCCACACCAGAACAAAAACGCCTACAGGTTAACATGCTTTATTTCTCTTCAAAACCAGCCCCCCACCTCTCTAAAAACAAAGGTTGCCCACTTCAAAGGGGAACCCTGGACTGCTATGTGAGCAGACTAATCCCCTCTTTGGACTGAGAGGGTGGGCGGTGGGTGGGTAGGTTTTCATATCACCCCGAACTGCCTTTTGCTATCAGTCATCTCAAGGTGAGGTCTGCGTTGTCAGCAGTTCTCAGCCAACTGATGCTTCATATATTTGCAAAGTGCAACAACAGGTTTCAGCAGCGATATTTCAGGTAAATCAGGTTTATTAGTGATGGGAAAACCATCACAAACCAAAGTGCAGTGCAAGACAACATAGAGTAATTATGCATTAACTATATTTTGGATAAACTGCAAATACCAAATTGGAAATAGTTTTGGTCTGATTATAAAAAGTGAGATACCACACATTCTTGGTACTGCCACAACAAGCCATCCCACACAAAAAAGTATGGGATTTGTAAAATTAATATTAGTTTACTGTACAGAGTAAGCAAAACAAAATGGTAATTATGGCCCTTTTTATGTATGAAAAAACTTTTATAAAGTTTTATGGATGATTAACATTCAATGTTGAAGGGTATTATGCCGCTTCAGCAGAAAAAAACTTTTACAACAGATCTACTGCATCATGCAAACACTGTAAAAAAAAAATTAAAGAGATTTTTTTCTTTCTCCTTTTTGGAACATAAATGGGTAGAACTTTTCCAGTACATGACAACAGAACTGTACTGACAAATTGGCAAAAACAAGCAAGCAAACAATTTCTCTCTTACCAGCTTCAGGAGCTGAGGTGGAGGAGAGTACGACCATTGTTTCTCCTAAGACTGAAGAAGAATAAATGATGTGGCAACAACCCCCAACGTCGGTGAGGCTCCTCAGTGGAATTCTCCAACACAGGTCTGCACAGGTTGTTGGCAAGACTACTTCATCATCACTGTGTCTACCTCTGTCTGCCTCTGTCTCTGTCTCTTCCTCTCAGGCTCTCTCGAGCAGTGATATCCAGTGGGTTGTGCTTACTGTGGCTGTGTTTACATATCTTCTCCTTCTCTCTCTGTCTCTCTGTCTCGCTCTCTCTCTATCTCTGTCTCTCTCTCTCTCTCTCTCTCTCCATGTCTTTGTGTCAGCCACTCCTCCCAAAACCATTCCATACACACTGTGTGTGTAGGTGTATGTGGTGTATATGTATATAGTGACTTCAAAGCATAATCACAGTCTAAAGAAATAACATTTTCTGGCTTCCTCTAGAAATAATGAACTAGTGCCACACACACACACACAAACAGAGACAGTGCAGGGGCAAGGCCTAATATGGGCTCGGCTCTATGATGTCACTGTGAGGTCCCCTCTGACAGTCGGGTTGGGCCGCACTCACTGCTAGACAATGCTGGTCTGTGCAAAAGACCTGAGCAACTGTCCAGATTTGTTTTTAGTGAGAGATCAACTACAATGCAGAAGTGTCAATATTGGTTCAAGTTCCCAGTGCCTTTAATATCAACCAAGCAAATGTACCTGCAAGAGAATCTGGCACTGAAGCTTTTTAGCAGAAGCCTAACCTCAGTCACAGTCCCCTTTCACCATATATAGTGGGGTTTCCTTTACCGATGACTTATGTGTGTGTAAGTGCGTGAGTATGGGTGTGTCCGTGTCCATTTGTGTGTGTGTGCGTGTGTGTATAGTGTGTGTGTATGCGTGTGTGTGCTTGAGTGTGTGTGTGCGTATGTGTGTGTGTGTGTGTGTGTAGGTGTGGGTGGGTGTGTGTGTGTGCGTGTGTATGCATATATGCATATGTGTGCTTAAGTGTGTGCGTGTGTGCGTGTATGTGTGTGTGTGTGTGTGTATGTGTGCTTAAGTGTGTGTGTGTGTGTGTGTGTGTGTGTGTGTGTGTGTGTGTGTGTGTGTGTGTGTAAATGAAGCGGCAGAAGAGGAAGAGTAAAGAGCGGAAGCCTCTCGAGTAGGATGTGTGTTATTGTAGCGGACGCGCTAGCAGGTCTCCTGAGAGCTATTGTCTGCAAGTGAACTCTTTGGCTCTGCGCAAGGGAGTGTCCCTCTCCGTTTCCCAGTTTTCCGAGTGCTCCCATTCCCACACGGAGCACCACTCCCGGCCGGCGCCCACTCCAAGGGCCCTACTGTCCCACTCCACAGAAACTGGGTCAAGTTTCCACAGCTCGACAGCGAGGGACCGCGGTCCTCTTCTGCACGTGTTGCCGTCCTACTCCTGTTTGGATTCTGTGAACTCAGCTGAATACGGTGTTGCTCTTCTGCAACATCGTGACCACACACTGCAGACAGACACGGCTGCAAATGCACTGGTGCTTTCACAACAAAAAGTCATGAGCACTCACCAAGCTCTTGTGACACTTACAGGTTAAATGCCATGTCACAAATCACACTGCATCAGCATGCACAGGTCTGCAGCTCCGCATAAAATGATAAAGTGGTAACACATACATTGCCAATTTGTTTTAAGTTTCAGCTCCTAAACTGAATAAACCATTGCAAATACATTCATCGATAATACTTTATTTTAGGGGCCCTTTTTTAGTGTATCCCCATGTAACAACATGTAATATTATGTACTAACACTGTACATACCTAACACTAACCCTGACCCTAACCCAATGGTACAGTGTAAATACATCATATTAGATATTGTTACATATTTTGTTACACTGTACCTAATTGATGTGACAGAGACAGTAAAATAAAGTGTAACCCATTAATGATAGTCATTTTTACCCACCGGTTGAGAGACACACATGACTTAAAAAACTGACTTGAGAGGCAGCTGGCTTAATTCAATGCAAAGAATTTGACAGGGGGCCTAAGTCAAGGTTGGGTAATCCCCCTTGTGCACACAGCGAAACCGCTGGGCCAAATGATATGGAAATATTGGGACAAAAAAAGGTTTCAGTGATGACATAGCTGATACAGGCCTGGGGGGACTATGCTGTAAAGCTGTAGCCTACTTAGTGTAGGAATGGTGGGGGGTGGGGTGGGGGGTGGGGTGGGGGGAGTAAGGCTGAGCCTCTTCCATATGGCGGAGGCCTGAAATGGGACAAGAGAGTAAAGAGGCGCAGAGGTTCGGCGTAGGTGTAAACAAGTCAGATGCACAGTCAGGGTGTTGGTCAGGTCTGCTGCTGCTCGTCAGATGGAAGACATCAAGCAGCCATAAATAACCAGGGATGGGTTTGGGGAATGCTGCACGCCACAGCAACCATACGGAGGATTATCATCAGGAATACCCCTCCATTAGTTGCAAGCAATGTCTGTTGCCCCATTGTGACAAAGAACAAAGTGCAAAATGATCCAAAAAGCATGGGCTGACTGAATAGAAACCATTTTACGAAGGTGCACATCCAGCCTATTTTTAGGCCAGGTGCCAGAGGAAGGTACAATACATGCTCAGGTAAAACGAAATGGGATCTGTACTCTAATGTGAGAACAATATTATTTTTTACTTCTGTATGGACACCATACAAATATCCCTGATCTGCTTTTTTTTAAGATGGAACTGAATTTCACATAAGTTGCAGTGTTCCACTATATTTTTGTCTTTTCATAATATTGTTGACACAAAAATTACTGTCATTACACAGCAATTGCTTCTATATGAATGTTAAGCTTCTAAATAAACACCATACAAATATCCCTTTTAATGACGAAACTAGATGTCACATTGATTTCCATAATATCCAATCCAATCCAATCCAATCTAATCCAATTTAAATTCCATAATATATATTCGTATAATATTTTTGACAGAACAATTACTGCTATTTATAGGAGTGTTGGGGCTTATAGAGCATTCAGTGCGAAAGAAGAAGAACCGTACTGTGATTGGTTCATTAGGCACCTCCCCTAAATTTCAAAATTTTTTCATTATTAAAAAAAGAGGTTCACTGATTACCATGCATGACAACCATCCAGCGGGTCTCAGCAGTGTCTCAAGTCCTCATTCAAAAGGCCCATTCAGTATTTGTAGCCTGTAATTCACCTTCACAATGTGCTATTGTAAAGCCACAGTCCAAATTTAGAGGGTGACATCGTTCTTGAAGAAAGAGGGACAATACAACTTGACAAATGACGAAATGCCCGCACAAGTAACTGTGGGATACACTTTGAAGCACACACACACACACGCACACACAAACACACACACACACACACACACACAGAGAACACTAATATGGCCAGGGGATCGGAGTGCAGCTGTGCAGTCCATGGCATTGGCATTGTGGGTAAAAGGATATGTCCTGCAGCTGTGGCTTCCTGTCTGGGCTGACGACAGCAGCTTCTATCAAGCCTGTCCTTCTGCTTCCTATTCCTCCCGCTGGACTCCAAATACAAATATGCAGATACGGCCAAACAATATCCACACAGGGATGCAACCGGCCACACAAAACACACTCAGTCCTGCTCCTACCTACATTCATATCAGAAAAAACAACTCCACAAAGACACAATAACTTTTCAGATTTGTAATTTAGTATATTTCTGTCATATTACAAAAGTGGCATCTCTAGCTCTTTTGAAGTGTTTTATGTTTTTTTTTTCACTAATCGTTTCCAGTTTAGTCAGCATGAGCTCCGTTTGGCAGTGTTGTGGAGTGCTATGTAAATATGACACCGTCATGCCTTCTCTCTCCAGGATCGCAACTGAACAGACACTCCCTTGCTGAAGCCCATCAGCTGTTGAGCGCGGTGCCATTCTTGAGAGGGGCGGCCATCACTAGCAGTCACGATGCGCCCGAGCCTGAGCTGTGCATCACGCACATGCGGGGATGGGCCACAGAGGAGGCCTTTGTGCGCCCCTCTCAAGGTCACATGGAGGACATGTGTGCCGGGGGTTGGGGGGGGGGGGTTGGGGGGAGGCACGGCAGCGTAATTTAATGTGGCCAATTTTCGGCGGTTGACGGCGGCCGCCGGGCAGGTTCAATTACAGAGAAGCGGCGTGCCGCAGATGCTGGGTGGGCAGGGTAATTCTGGGCATGGAGGGGGTAGCCAGAGAGAGAGAGAGAGAGAGAGAGAGAGATCCCAGGAACATTCTCACAGCCCCGGCTGCACGACAAACCTGAGCAGCACTGATGCCACTGATGCCTGGACAAAACACACTGGAGTAGCTTCCTTGATGCAGTCTTCCAGTTGAGGTAAACAAGCATCAGTCTCTTACGAGGGAGGCTCCGGGTGTCAGTCTACCCACGTTTAGCATTACTTCACTTGTCATTACCATTCAGTGGGACACAAAACAACAGCTATTTCTGTACACGTTACTGTAGACTACTCCCCCATGCATTTCTTCACTGCTGTTTATTTAGAGGAACACAACAACCCCACGCCACGCATAAACAGGATGTTCAGGACAATGCGAGCTTGTGGTCAAGGGCTGTTATCGTCACATGTTCCGTGATATAAAAAACAAGCTTAATTCTGGCCCCAGGTTCAAGTCAAGACTCTTCTACAGGGCCTCAGAGAAGAAGGGGGATGTCCATTGCCATGTACTCTGTCGCATAGCATGCAAAACAGAGTCAAATGAGTCTAAAAGAAACCCTGTGTCAAGAGACGCCGTCTCTCTGTCTCAGTCTCTCTCTGCTCTCTGAGGACGTCTCTGTTTTATTCAGGGTTGCAGTCATGAGATCCCAGTCACGCAGTCATGGGAATTATATTTGTACGTCGGACCAACCTAGAGCTAACCTGCTGGACTAGTGCTGTCCAGGGGCCGCTCATTAACAGAAAGCCAAACACTAACTAATCCTTCAACTTCCACAGGAATGCGGCAGTTGATCATTAACCTGTGGGGGCACCAGAAAGTGGTTAGAAGATAAACCACAGTTCAGCAGGAGTCTACTACCCCAGACCCCTTCAAATCCACTGGACCAAATATCCACACATATTTTAATACCAGCAGTCCATCATAATCAGCATTGTTGGACGTTTGACAAGTCTTTGAAAGTCAAACAAGGCAAAGTCAAAAGGGACCAATGGAGAACACTTGACCCTCTCTTGTGAAACGCCGTGAAATGAAGCAGGTCACTGCTGTGCCGCCTGTGCCCTTCGTGACCTCTCGCCGGCGGTTTCCGCTCCTCAACACCATGAGTCAGTGAGGGGTAGCCCCGTGCCGAGACAAAACCCCCGTTTCAAGCCCTCGCAGAGTGGCAGCTCTCGTCTGCGGCCTCCCTTCTGGCCGCTCCAGCTTTCTGAAGAGGCCAGCACAAGAGCTCGCCTTGATAGGGGCTTTCTCACTGTCTTTTCCCCCCTCAGAGGGAGAAATTCCAGCGAGACACTATCACGTCTGTGTGTTCCCCCGCAGACCATGCATGTGGCAGAAGAAGAGTAGTGTCTTTGTCTGGCCCGGCCCAAAGTATTTATAGAGCTGCACTGCCGTGTGCACCAAACACTGGAGCGGCGCAGAGGCCTAATCCAAACATCCAACCCGTTCGACATGTGAAAGAAAGATATGCCAGGGCAGGGGGGGATTATAAACAAGATGGAGGCTGCCGTGTCACCCAGGCCTTTATAGGGGTTTAGAGGTACCTTCAGGACTGGCTGTGGCAGGCTGTGGGCCCCTCTTTATAGGAGTCTAGTAGTATCTCTAGGGCTAGCACTGGTGAAAAAAAAAAGAAACAAAACTCCATCTTGACTTTGATGGCCCTCATCGCCAGCAGGCTTTTGGCCCAGATATTCTTCAACACCCCTTGTCTGCAGAGTGCAGGCCACTAATTAGGAGCTCTAGGGACACGTATCATTCTGTGAGAGAACGGCTTTCATCAAGCCATCTTGGGTCATACTTGGCAGGACAGGACAGAGAGGCTGCTGCAGGGGCCCAGTGACTGTAAGCATTGTGCTTAATTGCAGATTGAGCAACGTGTGATACATGGCAGTGTTAAGAAAAGTGCAGAGCGATTCAGAAGACAGCTGAAAACGAGCAAAGAAACACTGCTTCCTGTCATGGCTCTCCTCCCCTAAAGCGATGGTGATAAACGATCTAAACACTATCTTTAGCGTGATGGATGTCAGGCCGCAGAGGAGAAAGTTCCCCAGAGGTCTGTCATTGCACTTTGGTGCTGTGAAATTTTTAAAATGATATAATGGAAGGTGATGTGAAATGCTATATTCCCCCATTAATTCAGTTGGCTTTTGATATATGGCAGCATAAGTGGTCTGCAGCAGTGAAAGAAAAGAACGCTAAGTTAGTATCATCTGGACAAGTCTACTGTACGGGGGGAATGTGACACGAGTTGACGTCGGGTGATGTCCGGCTTCGCTGAAATACTTGTGATTTGGAAACTAAGAGCAAAAACAAACTTCTCAAAAACGTGTCGGTACTCCCTGTCTCTCTGGTAGTACACCGAACATCTCTTTTCCAGAGTTATGGCATACTTTGGGCTCAAGAAAGACAAGAAGTACACATGGTACATGCACACTTGCACGTAACATAAATTCTTATGTGTTGCAGGTAAATTAAAAAAACGAATGACAGGAAGGTGAGATTATCATAATTTTCAGTCAAAGAGTCTCTCAAAGACTGTAATTTGAAATTACAAGTCGATGTTGCCCCAAGACTCTTCTTGGAGTTCGAAATAGTATGTATTTACAGCGAATGATAATTATATAGACTTGAGCAGTAATGTGTGCAGAATGATGTTGAATATGAAACAAACACATACTGAGAGAGAGAGAGAGAGAGAGAGAGAGAGAGAGAGAGAGAGAGAGAGAGAGAGAGGAGCAAGAGGGAGAAAAGCACATATGGAAGAAAACCTAAGGAAGTGTGACAGAGTCTAAAAGAGTACCATGTCCCCGTGATGGGCTGTTTTTTCCTGGCAACCAAACAACAAACACAAAGTCATACATGTTAACTGCTGCGGATATCCTGGACGAGGAGCATGGAAGTTTTCACCGAAGTCATAAATAGTCTCCTCAGCAGGCTGACCTTCAGTGTGACAAGAGAGAAGGAGAGGAAGAGAGAGGAAGCTGAGCAGAAACATGCAGGGGGAAAGGGTACAGATAGACAGACAGACAGACAGACAGACAGACAGACAGACAGACAGACAGACAGACAGACAGACAGACAGACAGACGTGGAGGAAAGAGGAATGGGAAGAGGATAGGATAGGGACGTCAAGATACTAGAAAGAACTAAAGAGAAACATGGGGAAAACAGTGAGAGAGTTGGGGGCACGAGACAGAGAGAAAGAGAGAGAGACAGAGAGCAAGAGATAGACAGAGAGACAGACAGAGAGAGAGAGAAAGAAAGAGAGACAGAGAGAGAGAGAGAGAGAGAGAGAGAGAGAGACAGAAAGAGAGAGACAGAGAGACAGACAGAGAGAGAGACAGACAGAGAGAGAGAGACAGACAGAGAGAGAAAGAGCGGAGGAGGAGAGGGAGAGAGCAAGAGATGGAGGGTGATTCTAGATTAAAGGAGGGGAGCTGGTGATGGGTAGGGTTGATAGAGGAACAGAGCCCTTCCTCCTCTCCTGCCTGCACAAGTTTGTTTATTGTTTATTGTTTATTGACACACATCAGCTTCACCTTTACAGGAGCACTGTTCTTCCTGTGGTCAAACAATGAAATCATTTTTACAAATATATGCTCTTCTCTCTATACACTCTTCTTCTTTTTATATTTTCAAATTGTACAACCCAAACACACAAATACAACCCAAACAAAACAAACCCAGACAAGACACACAAAAAAGAGGAAAGGTTATGTACAAGTTATGTATACTATGTATGTTGGTTATGTAGTTAATATCATTAGAATTTAATATCATTAGTATCATTAGTATTTCCTTTTACCAAATGTCCTTTAAATAAAGGGTAAAGAAAAAAAGACAGGAAGAAACAAAAGTCAAGACACAGATAGCAGGGAGAGCAATGGAAAAGAGGAATGGGGAAGGGGACAGACACAGTACAAAAGAAGCTTAGAGAGGTAGAGACAGAAACAGAGAGAGAAAGAGAGATAGACAGAGACAGACAGAGACAGAGAGAGAGAGAGAGAGAGAGAGAGAGAGAGAGAGAGAGAGAGAGACAGACAGAGACAAAGAGAGAGAGAGAGAGAGAGACAGAGACAGAGAGCAAAGAGAGAGAGAGAGAGAGAGAGAGAGAGAGAGAGAGAGAGAGAGAGAGAGAGAGAGAGATGGCCACTATTCCAAGAGCAAGCCATGGATTAGTGGTGTGGAGTGACTGTGAAGATGATCACAGATTAGAGATGGGGAGTAAGAGAGGAGGTGACAGATTAACGGTGGGGAGTACGAGAGGAGGGGATAGATTACTGATGGGGAGTAAAAAAAGGAGGTGATATTAATGGTGGGGAGAGAACGAAGAGGTGATCATAGATTAGAGGTGGGGATTGAGAGAGGAGGTGATAGATTTGTGATGGGGAGTGAGAGAGGCGATGGTCATAGATTACTGGTGAAGAACGAGTGATGAGTTGATTGATGAAAGGACAAAGTCCTTCTGACAGCATCCTTCTCTCTTGAGAATGAACAAAAGAATAAGAGATGTCATTCATTGACTCTATTACATGTGAAAAAATAGACACCCTCCTAGGCCATCCTGAAGAACTACAGTTGTGCTCATAAGTTTACATACCCTGGCAGAATTGTCGATTTCTTAACCAGTTTTTAGAGGGTATGAATGATAACACAAAAACTTTTTTTTTCACTCATGGTTAGTGGTTGGCTGAAGCCATTTATTGTCAAACACCTGTGTTTACTTTAGTTAAATCACAATTACAACAGAAACTACCCAAACTATTCTCTGAAAAATGGTTAAGAAACCATCAATTCTGCCAGGGTATGTAAACTTATAAGCACAACTGTACATAAGTGAGACAGTCAGCATTCCACATCCCAAAACATTTCACCTTTAACACTTGTTGAATGGAGAGTAAAAAAAATAATGTGATATTACACATATATCTCACACAAATCTGCCTAGGGTGTTATGCACAAAAAAACACAGCATTGGTTAAAAACACAGCATCATTATGATACCACAGAAGTTATTTTCCTTATATATTTATAACACAATTCTAAGAACCAGCTAATTTGTGAGAAAATATCCCACATTGCTCTTAGACTGAATGAAACTGACGTAGTCACGGAGACATCTGTTGCAGACTTCCCGCTCGCTGACAAAGATGAATTCATTCATAAGTGTATCTATAGACACACAGAGAAGCTTCTGCACTTAATTAGTAAACAAATGAAGGAAATGAAAGCCAGATAGAACAAAGACACTTTAGAGACAAAACAGCTGTTCATTAGGATGCTATAAATTGCGATGAGTTAAGTGCTATCCAAGTCATCAACAGGCAATGAACCAAGTCTCTTGGGATGGTTTCACACTGCTGGGCAGTGATTTAAATTCCAGCTACTGATTCCAGTGCCGAGAGGACCACTCCAACAAAGTGTTGTTTTATTCAGACTCAGAGAAACATCTAAGTGTTGCTAGCGGTCATAAAGAGGAGGGAAAACTCCCTAACATAGCCTACACATTTAAATAGAAGACACTAATAAAATGACAAAGGCTATATATTACTCAAAGAAAAGAAACGACGCGACAAGGACATTTCCTACTGAATTTTCAAAATATTCAACAGGGTAAATATAAGTAGACAGACACCTGTTTGATTTAGCACAAGTTACAGGTCATCTCGTAAAAGTGCAGACAGTGACTGCCTCTGTCTTTTGTTTGTGTGCAAAATGTTTTCATCTGTGACTGCACTCAGTACTGAGACAGTGTTACCACACCGCTGTGCAGAATTTCTTCTCTTGTGGTTAGATCTAACTCGGTGACAACATGCAACCCACAATTTCGGGATGAAGGCTAGAGGGGCCAGCTCACGTTTTCCAAACAAGTCTGTACAGTGTGGAAATCTGTTGCTGCAAGACTGACGCGCCGAATGTGTCACAGCTGAGATTACTTGCTACACAGCCCACATTCCAAGGCTATTCACACTCCCGAACAAATATCAAAACATTCCATACTGTCATTTCTTGAACATCAGCATTAAATTCTTCACTAACACATCACATGTTAACACAACCTCAGTCTATTCGCTAGTTTATGCTTCTTATGTTATGCTTATGTTATGCTCTCAGTTTGCAGAGACCGGGTATCTATCTCATAGTCCAACGCTCTTACAGACGCACAGCTGACCGGTAATACTGTACATCCTCCGTGCAGTTGCCACTCTGATTGAGCATCTGTTGCATCACCCCTAATACGTTGAATCTCTCGCTGTTAAAGTTGACCAATGACAAGCGGATTAAGAAAGTCAGGATTACACTTGGGGGACTAAGCGCTGGCACTGGGTAGTGGCTGACAGTCAATGATACGGGATAATTACTCCTACACTTCTGAAAGTTTCCTAACGTATCCATGTTGCCAATTGATTGCGTGACAAAACATGCGAAATAAAACTTACAGGTTGTATCAGTGGTGTCCATCTCCCACGTGCCAGTTTTCCTTTTTAAATAAATTAATATTATCCTGGATAAGATTCCTTTTCAGGACGGAGCCCCGCGAATAGTTCAACTGACTCAACGCTGAGTGAGTGGGAGAACGGGGCGGTAACATACCGTCCCGCTTCATGCTCACTTGGTCCTAGTGCCCGCCCCAAAACAATCTCCATCATGTTGATACCATGAATGGTGTGGGCACAGTAAAGATGTATGATTGCATATCTTGCGGAGAGGAGCGGCGTCTGAGTGCGCCTCTGTACCTTTTGAGGCAGATAGCCTAACCTAACATCTCGCCTACAGTCCTGCTTTCATGCGCAATTTCATAATAACGATATAATAATAATATAAATAATGGATTATCAGCATTCGTTGAGACCATCAACCGTATAGGTATTGCAGCCGATGACGTAATCCTTTCAGTGCTGGCATGTAACCTGGCGTAGAACAGTATGGCGGCCGATGACGTAATTATAGTAGTGCTGGCACATAACAACTCACCATTTTCAGAAAAAAAAAATCACAACGTCCAGTCCCTTTGTCTCATGTGTGCCCATCCATTGAATTGAACACCAAACACGCAATAGCACAACCATCAACTACACACCAAGAAATACCAAACAGTGTTTGTGAAATAGCTTTGACATGAAAACACATTTTTATTTAAATAAAATATATACACATTTGCTCTGATGTCTCAGTGATTTAAATGAACTATTAGCTGATTGTTGTACAGTTACAAAACCAAACAATTTTAAAAAACGTTCTAAGAGTTGTATTGTGTTTATGGCCTCATTCCCCAACAATACTATCACCTACAAAAGATGTAAGTACAGTAACTACCGTGTAAGTTTTAGTGTTGTGGGGGCTGTGTGAAAGAACAGTTATTTACCAGAAAAATACAAACATATATGGCAGTTAGTAATCATATTGCAGATGACAGAACCCTTGAACAGCTGTGATAAAGACTGTTATTTCACCATTTTCAAAACCGGAATATGCAATGTGATATGAAAACAATCAAAAACTGAAGTATTATTGCACAGACAAAATAAAAACCAAAAATGACAGAGTCTGCTCTGTAACTTAAAAACATCACTGTGACTGTGTGCTTGGCAAAATGATAGTTACTCCATAACATCCCATTGCAGTCACACAGACAGACAGACAGACAGAAGCCCTGTAAAGGAACGAGATCTGCACTACACCTGCCCCTATAGCATCTAAATTTCACCAACCAAAGATGGCCGACAGAGTCACTGTCTGAGCATGATCCCCTACAGTAGGGATGGTTGCAGTGCTGGTTACTACGGTGTCATTTTAGACATGTCGTCAGTTGGTCATACACTGTACTGACAGACTGACCAGTGCTCAGCACAACTAAAAACGACTCGGTTTTACACAACGTGTGTTCACCTTACATACTACATACTTGTTTTTAAACAATTTAGTGTCTCATGTCCTCCTCCTTAAACCTCCAATACATTACACTCCATTAAGTCCTAATGACATAATCCCACAGATTTCACTCTAACCTCTCAAATCCCTTCTTTTACTTTTCTATAGTCTCATCTCAGGTTAAGCATTCGATTTGTTCAAAGCATTACGAGCTAAGCCAAAATCAGTTATTTCTCAGTGAAAGATAACAAAAAGAAAAAAGAAAAAAAAGAGCAACATCACCTCAAATTACAGACTTATCAGTCAGTTTTTCCAAACGCTACTAATATTAGTGCCGAACAGAGCACATTTTTATACTTATGGCAGTTAGCTCCAAACACAACTAGCACATTTGTGTATTCCATATTTCCTATTCACTTCAGCCAGTAACCTATTAAATGTATCCTCCTACTCAGCCAAAATGATAAGTGGTGTAAGCTATTAGTTTTTACATCTTCGAAATGCATCATTGTTTTTCTTGTAATTTTGTAGTGTTTGTTGACGCATGTTAAAATACATTCTTTGGATCCATAAGGGTCGGTCAGTTTACTTTCTCAGATTATTTGCGGTGAGTTTAGGGCTTGGACAAACAAGAAGAAAATAAACAACAAAAAAATTAAATTTGAATATGTTTGATTCACCAGTACTTTGGTTCGCAATCAACAACAACAAAAAAACACTCCTTTTTTTCAAACACATGAAATTAATCAATCGATCCGATGTACATGTACCCATCCATAAATCAAGCAATCCATTAAGTTCAAACAAAAGTCTTGTAAGAGAAATATAGCATCATAAAAGAATCTCCCCCGTGTTTACCTGCCATTTTACACAGTGCTTTATGAACTCCCACTCTCACTCTCACTCTAGCCACCTCCCACTCACCAAGCAGTCTGAATCACGCTGAAATCGCTTAGCTGATATAAACATTCGGATTCCACAGTTGCTGGTGTTCTTAACTAACACTCAGCGATCATTTTAAGGCAACTTTCAGTCATTCTTCACTTACAACTGAGCTCTATGTTTAGTGTGGGGTAAAACACACAAACACACACACACACACACACACACACACACACACACACACACACAGACACACACACACGTGCTTGTGCGCAAACACACACACACACACACACACACACACACACACACACACACGGAAATACTGAAAGCGTCTGTGGCCTTTTCAGTGAATTGAAATAGTCTCTATGTCTATCCATCTTGTTAGTGCATGTGGCTCAATGGGAGCAAGCAGCAGCTCAACCCCAACCCCTCCTCCCTGACCCAACCCAACCCCTCCCCCTCCCAAAACTCCCTGCACTTCCCTAAAAGTGTCTCTCAAGCTCCTCTGGTGGTCTGTAGTGCTGTGGTCCAGTAAGCAGTCAGGAGTCAAGCTCTGATGTTGGTTCTGAGCCCTGAAAGGGGGTTCTGTGCAGCCCGGTCCGGCACAGGCCCAGGCCCAGGCCCATTTGAGGGTCCCTCCTGGAAACCCTGCTTCAGAGCGAGCCAAGTAGGCCTGAGACACGAGAGACGAGTAAGAGCTCTCAGAACAGACGCACTTGCTTCTTCAGCTCGTTCCTCTTCCACAGTGCGAGCCGATCAAAGTCCGCCACCGACATCCCGAACACCTGATAGAACTCCTCTGGAGACAGATGACGCTGTGGACGAGAAGGTCTATGTGAATGCGAATGTGAATGTGAACGGGAATGTGATGGGGAGCCGTGGCCTAGTGGTTAGGGAGTTGGGCTTACAATCGGAAGGTCGCCGGAATCCTGCCCTACCCATGGTTGAGATTAGCCTGGTAAACCCACCCCTCTGACTTCATTTCATTTCGTGCAGAGGGTCTGGAACAGAGACCATCAGAAACGATTTGCTGGAGGTGTGGACTCTGCTGAAGTTTTAAAAAAGTGCCTCTGCCTTTACCCAATCGCTAACGCCTGGTTGTCACGTATGCAATTAGCCTACCTACGCACTACAATTCAATTGTAGCACACAAGGTCAACATCACAGCTAACGAACACACCCTCTGTTCGCTGATTGGATCGATGTTTCTGGAACATCGCAAATGTACCTGTAAATGTAAATGGATTTCGGTCCAGACCCTCTGCACGAAATGAAATGAAGTACGAGGGGCGGGTTTACCAGGCTAGATTGAGACGGCCTTGAGCAAGGCATCTAACCCCCACACTACTCCAGGGACTGTAACTGAAACCCTGTAAATATCTGTAAGTTGCTCTGGATAAGAGCGTCAGCTAAGTGTAATGTAACGTGAATGTGAATGCGAGGACCCACAGATGTAATGGGTGGGTTAAGCGGAGATGGAAAATTCCACAGGCAGACATTACAAGTCCTGCCATGTTTTAATGCCCCAGATGGTGGCAAGTGTTCATTTTGTTGAGAGTCAAGAGAGATGAAGTGAGAGAAGTTTCATTCCTC
>CM050214.1:21257706-21280206 GCA_027475355.1 Coilia nasus
GCAAGATTAAGGGCATCCTGTCACAGACACAGCTGGGGTTCTGGAGGTTTCACCATAAACTGTTTACTTCAAGCGCCTTTTACTGGAGCCGTGCTACCGGATTATACACAAGTGCACAACTGCATCCCATTAGCACTAATGCATTTCATCTGGAGGGAGACGCCGCAAAACTTTCACAATCGCCAGACACTAAAACTGTGCTACATGTCAAGCAACCTCTCTTGCGAAGCACTGTCATTGCTGACAGTCAAATATGTCATACTGCCCAGTTAGGCTGTTGTGTAGGGAACAGGTTCTTTGTCTAGAACTCCTGGGTGCAGTGCTGCCCTACAAAGGCAAAAAGCAGTGACACATTTTCTAAAAAACTGAATTTAGACTGGACCTTAACTGTAAAACACCTCCTTTGTCTTGTGATCAAATATCTTCCTTGTTCCTATTAAGGAACTAGATAAAAGCATCACCACTATTATACCTACAACATATTTGACTGGGCAGTATGAGAACTTTGAAGGTATTTTTGTCAGTTTCAGTGTTCCGTCGCGTAGCTGCAGCACTTTGCCTCTATAGAGCGGAGTGCAGGTGGTCTGGTGGTCAGTGATCAGGATTTATCAAAAAGAAACACCAGATGGTTGCACGTTCAACCGCAGGATCTGCCAAGTCGCTCCAGGAGGCGTGTACCTATAGTTAGTTCACTTCAAGTCATTGTGGATAAGTGTTACTGCTAAATGTGATGCAATGTAAAAACAAATTTAGTCTGAGTGTTTTCAGCTTTCTTGTGTTTCGAAATTCTTCTTCTCCAAATGTCGGTGGTTTTACATCAGCCAAGAATGTGATAAGTGTGAGTGGTTTAAATTCATACCCCGCTTGAAAGGGCCTTTTCTGGGAAGCAATTTTCAAATCCTGTCAGAAAGACAAATTGTGACAAAAAAGAGGCCATCCATTTCAGTTGCATTCCAGTTTTATTCCTGCCTGTTTGTTACCAAGTGTAGTGGACCAGCCTTTAATGCCTGGCCCTGGATTTGTTTAGTGTTCTCAGGAGGACTACATAATGTCAGCATCCATAAAACAAGGCAGCGTTCATAATTCATGAATTCAGAGCAGGAGGAAGGGACAGCACCTGGGAGATGGTGGGGGTGGGGTTGGTGGGGCTGCTGGAGACTGTGAGCACAGAGGAAGTGAATTCAGCACAAACATCTCCACCTGTGTCTGTGGTGTAGAGGAAGTGAATTCAGCACAAACATCTCCACCTGTGTCTGTGGTGTAGAGGAAGTGTATTCAGTACAGACATCTCCACCTGTGTCTGTAGTGTGGAGGATGTGAATTCAGCACAAACATATTCCCCTCCGTCTGTGGTGTAGAGGAAGTGAATTCAGCACAGACATCTCCACCTGTGTCTGTGAGGCGCAAAGGAACTGAATTCAGCACAAACATCTCCACCTGTGTCTGTGGCATAGAGGAAGTGAATTCAGCACAGACATCTCCACCTGTGTCTGTGGTGTGGAGGAAGTGAATTCAGCACAAACATCTCCACCTGTGTCTGTGGTGTAGAGGAAGTGAATTCAGCACAAACATCTCCACCTGTGTCTGTGGTGTAGAGGAAGTGTATTCAGTACAGACATCTCCACCTGTGTCTGTGGTGTGGAGGATGTGAATTCAGCACAAACATATCCCCCTCCGTCTGTGGTGTAGAGGAAGTGAATTCAGCACACACATCTCCACCTGTGTCTGTGGTGTAGAGGAAGTGTATTCAGCACAGATATCTCCACCTGTGTCTGTGGTGTGGAGGAAGTGAATTCAGCACAGACATCTCCACCTGTGTCTATGAGGCGCAAAGGAAATGAATTCAGCACAAATATCTCCACCTGTGTCTGTGGTGTGGAGGA
Organism: Coilia nasus; assembly: GCA_027475355.1. Classification (NCBI taxonomy): domain Eukaryota; kingdom Metazoa; phylum Chordata; class Actinopteri; order Clupeiformes; family Engraulidae; genus Coilia; species Coilia nasus. Next base: position 21,259,590 of record CM050214.1, read on the forward strand.
AGTGAATTCAGCACAAACATCCCTATATGTGTCTGGGGTGTGGAGGACGTGAATTCAGCACAAAGATCACTATATGTGTCTGTGGTGTGGACAAAGTGAGCACTGATCCCCACCTGTGTCCGGAGGCCATTGTAGACTCCACTGTGGCCCCAGTCAAAAACCCACCACTTTCATTAAAAAACTACATTGCCACTGCTGTAGTTTAGAGGCTGTGTTTTTTACTGTTTGTTTGGAGTTAGGCAGTGGGAAAAATGCTGTACGAAGACGTAGGCGCAGACTTCTGCTTCCCAGATCTCTCCTGGTGACCATTACCACCCCCTCACTCTCCACGGCCACTGGAGCCACACCTCTCCACCCGTGTCCAATGCTGCATTGTTCTCCACTGAACACAACCACGCATTTGGACCAATCCAACACCAACACCGAGAGCCAAACCCACGCCTCACTATTACATTACACTTAGCTGACGCCCTTATCCACAGTGACTTAAAGTTATTTACAGGGTTTCAGTTACAGTCCCTGGAGCACTGTGGGGTCAGATGCCTTGCTCCAGGGCATTTCAGCCATGGGTAGGGGGGGGATTCGAACCTGCGACTCTCCGATACCAAGACCAACTCCCTAACCACTAGACCACAGCTGCCCAGTGACCAGGCTGCATAAGACCACTCTGAGTAAGGATGAGGGCCGGACTAAGTATAGATGAGGGCCACACTGGGTAAAGATGAGGGCCACACTGGGAGAATGAAGGCCACACTGAGGGGGAATGTGATAACTCTATTGAGGCTGCATATGGCTGGACTTAAGGAGGATGTGATAAGTGTAGCGGGGCTGCGTATGGCCGCACTGCATGGGGGAAAATGTGATAAACGGTGGTGATGCCTTGTCTTGAGGTCAGTGGGTCTTGGAGAGAGATATGGGGCCCTATTTTGCTGCGGCGCATTGTGCATTCGCGACATGTGCATGCTGTCATTGCTATTCTGTGCCAGCGCATCGTTCATTTTTTCAGGCAAAAAAAATCACGTTGTTGACATTGCGCCGTGATGGGCGTGTCAGCGAAAAGAAGAGGTGTGGGCTGGCGCAAAGCGCACCAGATGCTATTATGAGGATGCAAAAACCATTTTCCTATAGACCAGTGCAAACCATGTTTTTTGTCAGTTGTCAGTCGCGCAAGGCTGAAAAGCTATTTTAGGGGCACACAACGCTTTGAACCCCGATGCATCTGCTGTTGCGCCAGAGAGGCAAGCTGAACTGGCAGAAAAGTTGCAACACGTATAGCCTATAGCCATGTATTTTTATGTGTTAATAAGCAAACAGGCACAAATAATGAGAGTATAGCAATGTTTTGCAGTTCATAGCAATGTGTTTATTTACGTTTTGTTTTGTGGTTTTAAATAAACAGCGATTGCAATGTTCTGCAGTTTATTTACGATTTCTTTTGTCGTTTTAAATAAACAGCATGGCAAGTTGTAAGAAATTAAATGGACAAATCATCAAAAAGAAAACTTGATGGACCTCCACCTTCCCTTTGAGTTTAAAGCTTTTGTTTTCCTGTCTTCTAACGTCGTTGTACTGCTTTCGGCACTGTTCGAAAGTTCTCTTCTTGCCAAATTACTGAAGATATTTCCTCCCATACTTCTTTGACCCACGGAGGATTCTTTCCATCCCCGAATATTAACTGCTCACGCGCTTTTACTTTATGCACGAGCAGATCGGTCTCCTCCACCGAAAACCTCCTCCCGTCCGGGTAAATCCTCCATCGTAATAGCGACAGACCATGGACAATGCGCCCGCTGGCTCTTAAAGGGAATGAGAGTATAAATTCTCATTGGTTAATTGTATGTTACGCCCAAAACACACCCATGACTAATGGAGTAATTTAAGACCAACCCTTTTGAACAATGCGCCTGGCGCAATGTTCACTTTTGGCGCCGTCAAAATACCAAATTGTGTCGAGAACGCCCCCAAAGCAACTTGCGCTTCAGACTTTAGACAATGCGCATATGATCGTGAAAATAGAGCCCTACAGTAAGTCTTTCTCCTCCACTTGCTTAGCAAGACGTTTAATCAGAGAAGAAGCCGTTGAGAAGGTCATGGGGTGGATATATGTGTGAAAGAATGTGTGTGTGTGTGTGTGTGTGTGTGTGTGTGTGTGTGTGTGTGTGTGTGAATTTGCACCCTTAGGTGCCTTTGGCTGATAGGGGCTGGGTGGGATTACCTTGGTGTCTGTCCTCTATCCCCCATCTACCATTGGCCTGGCCCTGTGCTTCCCTGTCTAATCCGTTCACAGCAGGAAAGACAAGCGTTTTCATTATTCAACACCGTCTCTCCCTGTCAATTTACACTCCAGCATCCGCCTCCCGTGGCGATGAGACAGGCGAACATCAATCCCCACCGCGTCCTCCGGCTAACCACCGCTACAGTCAGCTGCAGAGCTGCCGAGATTCACCCCTGCTCAATATGGCAGGCCATGGGGAGGCTTTTGAGCAAGTGACTGCACGCCTTGCTTTTTTATTTATTTATTTATTTATTTTGGCGAGCGTCTGTTCATGTTATCAAAACTTCTACCGTGATTACATAACACTAGCACTGTACCACACGACAGAAAAAAGAAAACGACTACACGTCCACCAAGGCCAAATGCAGTGTCATGTTTTGTGTGCCGAAAGTGAAACTATATTTGCACAGTTGGATCACTGAGTTGGATCTGCTCTAGTCCTGTGGGTTTTTTCACTGGTCGATGCTGTGCCATTCCACCAAAGTTTAATGAAAATCAGGCCAGCAGTTTTTTTGTGACATTAAAAGTCCCCCCCCCCCAATGGGAAATGCTAGGATAGTGAATTCAGCCAAAATTGAACACAAGTTTCAAAATGGAGTTTCATGAGGCTTATTTAGTGCCCTGTTACTGACTGGCCTGAGGTACAGCAGAAAGCTATATCAAGGAAGGGCACCGGACGGTCACATACTTCGGGGACACCCTCATGCATGAGCTGAGAGTGGAGCACCCACCAATCAGCATGGGGGAAACGGGGCGGTTATGATGAAATTTCTGGAAAATGGCGAAGAGGATGTGCCTTGCTAATTGGCTGAACCTAACCAACCAAATCCTGACTGGCCAGGTCACTTGCTAACAAGCGCATTCTAATTCAGTTATATTCGTCTCAGAAAACCAGCACGCTATTCCCATGAACCTAGGGCATATTTATGGCTACTCATTTAAAAATTCATGTCCAGCGCTTTGTGAGATGCACATTAAACACCCACTCAAGCTGCAGTAACACTGACCCACCTGGGACTGGCACCATCGCTACCGCATGACATAAGATGGGTATGGTGGGTAGCATTTTATTTTAACATTCCCTTTTATAGGATATCACATTATGAACTTACACTGTATACACTAATATATACTATATACAGTATATGTAATATATACCCTAATCTTAACCCTAACCCTCAGGTAAAGTCTAAGTACATACTGTTACATTTTTTATTTTATTTCACACTTCATTACACTGTACTTCACACACTAAATATACTGTAACAAGCACTGTTAATATCAAATGTAACTGTACGGTGTGACGGCTATGCAATTGCTCTGACAGTAAGTAAGATTAGATCTTTTTTGTGACAATTTTTGACATGGTTCCGATGTGATGCGTATGCCATCGCTACTGAGTAAGGTGAGAGCTTTTAGTAATGATTTCTGAGAAGGTTGTTGTGTGAGGAGTACCCCATTGCTACTGAGCAAGACAAGATCTTTTTGTGCTGATTTTTCAAAATGGCTACAGAGTAATGTGTACACCACTCCTGACTGAAATGAGATCTCTTGGTAATGACTGTTTTTGAAAAAGAGTAAGAGGCCTCATTTCCACCGACTTGAGCGTGTACATCCGTGTACAATAGGTTTGTATAGGGACAGAATACGCTCAGATCACGCGTGTGGTGGAAATGGTCTAATCTGTTCACGTGCATTCTAAACGAATACGGACAAAAAACGGCCACGCGCTGTACCCGCAGAGTGTTTTGTGGAAATGAGCCCTAAGACACTCACAGGCATTGCTACTGAGTAAAAGAAGATCTTTATGTGCTGATTTTTGAGATGGGTGGTTGTGTTGACGAGTATGCAAATGCTCCTGAGTAAGATGATGAGTCTTTTGATGAGTGTTTTTGAGATGGGTACAGTGTTAGCTACTCACAGCCATTGACAGTGTTGCTGTAGCCCAGGTTGTGCAAGGCCTCTTTGCTGCCGGAGCGAGAGTTGCGCCGGCTTCCCCAGGGATCATTATCATACGAGCCTGATCTGGCTTTCATCTCCTCTTTCAGAATCAGCCGGCCAATACTGCCTTGGAGCTAGAAAAAAAAGGCATGGATTGCAAAAAGAGAGAGAGAGAGAGTAAGAGAGAGAGACAAAGAGAGAGAGAGAGAGAGGAAGAGAGAGAGGGAGACAGAGAGAGAGAGAGGAAGAGAAAGAGTAAAAGAAAGAGAGGAAGAGAGAGAGAAAGAGGGAAAGAGAGAGAGAGAGGAAGTGGAAGAGAGAGAGAGAGAGAGAGAGAGAGTAAGAGAGAGTAAGAGAGAGAGAGAGAGCAGCAGTTTGTGCATTACTGCATAGATCATCAGCAGACTCAGTTAAGTAGACTATAAAATATACATTTTATTCATGAATATAGAATATAAAAATATTAGCATTTATTAGATTTAGACATTTGGGAGGTAAATTATCCCGCCATTCATTCTTTTCCTCTCTTGGCTGTGACAGTCCTATTTTATGGGGATTATGGTGGTAAGTGAGCATGGAAACCCTTAGCTGTGCTCCAGCACTTTTGGGGTAATTGGTGACTAATTCATTATATGGACAGAAGGGGGTGGAGAAGTAGTCTGTGTGTGTGTGTGTGTGTGTGTGTGTGTGTGTGTGTGTGTGTGTGTGTGTGTGTGTGTGTGTGTTAGGAAGAGAGAGAGAGCGAGAAAGGGACAGAGTGTGTGTGTGTGTGTGCGTGTGTGTGTGTGTGTTTGTGTGTTAGAAAGCGAGAGAGAGAGGGAAAGAGGGAGAGTGTGTGTGTGTGTGTGTGTGTGTGTGTCCCGTATGGGTGCATGTGTGTAGATGCGTGTGTGTGTGTCTGTGTGTGTGTGTGCGTGTGTGTGTGTGTTTGAGAGAGAGAAAGAGAAATCCTCTCACCCTGGTCAGACTCTGGTTCCATCCATCCTCCTCCCCACCTGAGGAGAACCTCCGCGCTCGAGGGGCTACAGGAGGTGGGTCGGGAGCAGGGAGGAGAGGGAGGGAGGGGGGTCGGGTGGGGTGCAGGGTGGAGAGGGAGGGAGGGGAGCGGGTGGGGGGTGCAGGGAGGAGAGGGGAGAGGGGGCGGGTGGGGGTGGAGGGGTGCACGGGGGAGAGGGAGGGAGGGGGGTCGGGAGGGTTGGTACAGGGGAAAGGGGAGAGCGGGTGGGAGGAGGGGGTGCACGGGGGAGAGGGAGGGAGGGGGGTCGGGTGGGGGGTGCAGGGGAAAGAGGAGAGGGGGCGGGAGGAGGGGGTGCACGGGGGAGAGGGAGGGAGGGGGGTCGGGTGGGGAGTGCAGGGGAGAGGGGAGGGGGTCGGGTGGGGGGGGGGGGGTGCACGGGGGAGAGGGTCAAACAGATTAAGCACAGACAAGTGGATTGGTGCACAGTAATTAAACAGGTAAAGTAGCCTGGAGCACTAAGCACAGCACTCAGCCTAAACGAGCCCATCAAACAAGCATGCCTGGGGGCCAGCAGCATGGCTTGACACCCATAGCTGCACTCCCCAACACCCACAAGTAAACATTTTGTAAGAAGAATCCCTTTCAATCAGTCTGGTAGCGCTGTTAACTTATCTATAGTTATCCTTCAAACCATTTTTGTGCACAAATGCATGGTCCGATGCAACTCCAAAAACCTGAAAGGGGGGTGAGGGGGTGGGGGCTTCACATACAGTGCTGAAGTGCAGGGTAAGTACACATGAATACTGTTTACACACCTCTTTAAATGACAACACAGAGTTTACTTGACGATTTTATGATCAGTAGCATAATGATGTTATGACCAGCATAATGACCACTGCACATATACTGCAGTTTACCCTTCTCTTTTTTCACCACTACACATCTGACTGCATGTGCATTAGTACTGACAGAGAGGGTGATCTCAGGCCTACCTCTGACTGCATGTGCATTAGCACTGACAGAGACGCTATCTCAGGTGTACTAAACCTCTGACTGCATCTACATTAATACTGACAGAGACGCTATCTCAGGTGTACTAAACCTCTGACTGCGTCCACATTAGTACTGACAGAGACGCTATCTCAGGTGTACTAAACCTCTGACTGCGTCCACATTAGTACTGACAGAGACGCTATCTCAGGTGTACTAAACCTCTGACTGCATGTGCATTAGTACTGACAGAGACATTACATCTACATTAGTACTGACATAGAGGATGATCTCAGGCCTACCTCTGACTGCGTCCACATTAGTACTGACAGAGACGCTATCTCAGGTGTACTAAACCTCTGACTGCGTCCACATTAGTACTGACAGAGACACTATCTCAGGTGTACTAAACCTCTGACTGCATCTACATTAATACTGACAGAGACACTATCTCAGGCGTACTAAACCTCTGACTGCATGTGCATTAGTACTGACAGAGACGCTATCTCAGGTGTACTAAACCTCTGACTGCGTCCACATTAGCACTGACAGAGACGCTATCTCAGGTGTACTAAACCTCTGACTGCGTCCACATTAGTACTGACAGAGACACTATCTCAGGTGTACTAAACCTCTGACTGCGTCCACATTAGTACTGACAGAGACACTATCTCAGGTGTACTAAACCTCTGACTGCGTCCACATTAGTACTGACAGAGACGCTATCTCAGGTGTACTGTACCTCTGATTGCATTTGATCTGCATTTGACGATCTCAGGCCTACCTCTGCCTGCTTCCGCATTAGCACTGACACAGAGGATGACCCCTACCTCTGACTGCATGTGCATTACTACTGACACAGAGGATGACCCCTACCTCTGACTGCATCCACATTAGTACTGACACAGAGAATGACCCCTACCTCTGACTGCGTGTGCATTAGTACTGACACAGAGAATGACCCCTACCTCTGACTGCATGTGCATTAGTACTGACACAGAGGATGACCCCTACCTCTGACTGCATGTGCATTACTACTGACACAGAGGATGACCCCTACCTCTGACTGCGTGTGCATTAGTACTGACACAGAGGATGACCCCTACCTCTGACTGCATCCGCATTAGTACTGACACAGAGGATGACCCCTACCTCTGGGGGAAGTGCTGTAGCTGTAGTAGTCTGTGTCGGGGTGCTGGCAGTGGTCTGGCGAGTAGGACGAGGACAGCTGAGACGAGTGCAGGATGTCCTCGCTGGTTTTGCTTTTTGTGGCTTCGTGATCGTAGTCATCTGTGTGAAACAGAATGAGAGTCAGTGTGGGGGGGGGCAGTCAGACACAGCAGTATAGGGGGGGAGAGAAGCCTACAGTGGCGTGTGTACCGGGAGTCGTGCAAAATTCTGCATCTTGTTTGCTACCTCAGCCGAAAACACAACAAAGATAGAAGAACTCAATTCAACTGTACATTTCGCACAGCACTGCGCAGGCTTATGCAAAATGTCATGCAAATGAAGATATGTGGCGAGATTTCTCCTGAGAGGTGAGACAGACAGACAGTCAGACGGACAAACTTTATTGTCACTGTAGAAAGTGCAATGAAAATCAGGAGTAAGAGCGAATGAGTGCTGTGTCGTCACGGGTGTGTTTGCAGGGAGGGGAAGGGGCTTAATGAGGACAAAGTGGGTAATGCGAGCAGCGGGGGCCTTTGTGCTGCACGAGTCCAGTTAAGGGCAGAGAGTGACAGAGCATTACTCAGGTTAATGAGGCTACGCTCCAGAGAAGAGAGAGAGAGAGAGAGGGAGGGAGAGAGAGAAAGAGAGAGAGAGAGAGAGAGAGAGAGAGAGAGAGAGAGAGAGAGAGAGAGAGAGAGAGAGAGAGAGAGAGAGAAAGAAGGAAAGAAAGACAGAGAGTGGGGGACGAGGGAGAAAGAGAGACAGAGAGAGAAAGAGAGAGAGGGAGAGAGAGAAAAAGCGAGACAGACAGACAGATAGACAGAGAGAGAGACAGAGAGAGAGAGATAGCGAGAGAAAGAAAGAAAAACAGAGATAGGTGGAGGAGGGAGAAAGAGAGACAGAGAGCGAGAGAGAGAGAGAGAGAGAGAGAGAGAGAGAGGTAGAGAGAGAGAGAGAAGAGAAAGCTGAATGTAGGAGTGTGTCTGGCACATGAAAAATGAGGAAGAACAAGCCAATCACTTTCAATGACTCCCTTTTTCACAGCAAAAACACGCCATTGAAAAGCATTATTATTTAGGGCACACACAGCTCTGATGAAACAGCAGCGTATCACATTGACTACACATCAGCACGGCTGCCAAAACACTGGAGTGTATCACACCACAGCCAGCGGCAGATTAGCATCAGCCCATTAAGCTTGTTTAGTCTTAGCCTCGGATTATGGACAGACCTCCTCATAACCCTTTCGCTATGTAGGAGGAGAGGACTTGAGTGAGTTGAGCGACCCGAGAGAGATACTTACAGATACCAGGGGGCAGCAACGGACAGGAGGAGAGCAGGACGAAGGAGCCCAGACAGAGGGAAAAAAGGAGGTGGGGGAAGAAAGGAGGAACGGTAAGTGCAAATGAAAGAGGGAGAGGAAGAAAAAAAACGTAACACTTTAGCCACAGCTGACTGTCAATCAAGTAAGGGCAGATCTGCCACATGGCCATATGGTGGTAATCGGAAATGCATCACGCTACCTCAGCATCATATGGGGCTGCTCTTCCAAGGCCAATTGAATCAATTACACACAAACTAATATGCGGCTTGAATAAAAGATATATCGGCTTCACCCACATGGCCAGCACAGAGGTTTAGGAGTAAAAAAAAAACAGAAGTCCACACACTGAAAACTCTGCAAACGACTGCTTTATTTAAAAAAGAGCAACGTTTTGACCCACCAGGGTCTTCTTCAGGCATAGAAATTGGTCAAAATGTCCATCTTTATGTAAATACATCAGGCGTTTGGGGAGTTTTCAGCGTGTGGACTTTGATTTTTTTACTCCTTGATGCTCTTTTCTGTCCTGCACCTGCCCTCAGTGAGGTGGGGTGTGCATGCATCTATTTTGACTAATTTTGTCAGCACAGAGATTTACTCACTGCATGAAAAAGCACTACAGGCCAGTAGTCACAAGGGCATGGTTTTAGAGACACTAACTGTTCTGCAGTCTAACGAAGCTATGCTGTTTGTTTACTGCATAAGAATAGTGCATCATGCATGTTTTTTTCTATTGCAACACATTCAATCGTCTTAAGTGATTGAATAGAGTTGATTATTTTATCCTGTTACTAACATTGGCTTTAGTGTGTAGTGTCATCATCATCATCATCATCATCATTGTGCAAAGGGATTGGCTGTGAGTCAGCATCATAGGTCTGTGAATGCCCATGGCCACGGGTCTGTGGTGCACACAACACACCGGTTCACACCAAAGCACACAGCACAACACACAACAACACACACACATACACATACACATACACACACACATACACATACACATCAACTGCCTGAAACAGACAAAAACATCGGGAACACCTCCAAACCAGCTTACAAGTTACCAGTTTTAACATGTGCTGGATCTTGGCCAATATATTATAATGGACTACCTGAAGCACCATCATTACTTTTCAGAATTATATAAAAATAAAAATGGGTGACTCTTATTTTACTGTCTTTAGGTATTATGGATTTCTGTGGGGTTTTCTTTATGTACTGTATATATAGTCCTGCATGAATATGGATTACGACACTGAGTATGACACGCGGTCACATTTGCATCTTAGCACAGCTATTTGTGACAAGAAACACACGCATGCACGCTCCATCGCTCCAGCTGCGCAATTATTTTTTAAAAATGCAGTATTGTTGATGTTTTTCTGTGTATTCTTTACACATGAAAATAATGAAAAATATAAATCATATGAGACATGCATTAGTTCCCTACGAGAGCACTGGCACTTCTTCAACTCCTTTACATATCTGATTGTATTAGACCAGTAAGTGAATACCGCCGTTTACATATCTGATTGTATTAGACCAGTAAGTGAATACCGCCGTTTACATATCTGATTGTATTAGACCAGTAAGTGAATACCGCTGATCAGTTGTAGCACAACGGGGAACGTCACACATAGCCGAACTACAATATTACATTTTGAGCAAAACAAAACAATCAATAACTAATATAACCATAGATGAAGCAGAACTTCTCTTTCTCTTCAAGGACATACAGTTTGCACAGAGTGTGTTTAGTGAATTGGCCAAGATGCTTAATGCACTCTACATGCACTCTTGCTCTGATAATCACGTTAACACATTCAGCTGGGGGGGTTTAGTGGAGACGCAGCACGCGAGTGACTGTTACGGCACGGCACACACACTCGTCTATCTCCAAACACACCGGGACTCGGCCCCCGGTTATTTAGAGAAAGAGAGCAAGAACGAGACAGAGAGAGCGAGAGAGAGAGAGACAGCTAAGCGAGGCACTCAAACACACACACATATACCATGTCTCTTATAGATGGGAGGTCTCCTGTAGATGTTGGTCTCCCCTGGAGCTGAGGACAGACACACAGAGACACACAGAGACAGACAGACACACACAGAGGACGTGAGACAGGGGGGAAAAGGACTTGGGGACAAGAGGCAAGAGGGGTAGGGACAGTACCAGTAGGGGACAGCATCGCTCTCACACTGTCAAACTGGGTTAAACACCTAAAAACAAAACACTAAGACAAACTCCAAGGTACTCTCATACCACAAAACCTAAAAAAAAAGCTTTTTAAACTTTTTAAGGCTTTTTATCTTGTATGATATGAAAGTGTCTTGGAGTTTGTCTTGCTGTTTTGTCTGAAGTTTCCCAGCCAAAGAGCACCTCAAAAACTACTTCTGAGGCCAGGAAGTGCTCCTAGGCGGACATTTTGTTTGGGTTAAATACCTCTTTGCTTCCGAGGCCATCCAGTCATTCTTCGGTCTCTAGAGCAACATGAACTGTGAAAAATGTTTCGCCCACCTTCTCTTGCATAGATCATTAAAGTAGCCACATGCTTACATAAGCACTGTACCGAGGTCCTGACATCCCTATTACTGGCTCTGAGAGGCCAGCGGCGTTTTTTTTTTTTTTTTTTAATGAATTGCCTCAGTGCTTTGACAGGAGGAAAAGGGAGGAGAGCAAGAGAGGAGAGAGATAGAGAGAGTAAGAGAGAGAAGGAGTGAGGGAATAAGAGAGAGGAAAGAGAGGGAAAGAAATAGAGAAAGAGAGGGAATGTGGAGAGACACAGAAAGAGAAAAGAGAGAGCGAGAGAGAGAGAGACAGGAAGGGAAGGAAGGGGAGGTCAGATAGATAGATAGACAGACAGACAGACAGACTGACAGACAGACAGACAGACAGACAGACAGACAGATAGATAGATAGATAGATAGATAGATAGATAGATAGATAGATAGATAGATAGATAGATAGATAGATAGATAGATAGATAGATAGATAGATAGATAGATAGATAGATAGAGTGTGTGCGTGTGATAGAGAAAGAAAGATAGAGAGAGAGACAGAAGATGTGGAGGGAGAGGAGAAGATGAGAGAGGAGGCAGAAAGGCTGCCAGTCTGGATCAAAGGCTGGAGCACATGTACACACCTGCGGGGGGGGGAAATGAACATGCTTGTGCTGACTGAAACTAACCCCAGGCACACAGCACTGAATCAAAGCACACACAGCACACCACATATACTTACAATGACCACAGAACCACACGCACAGAGATATGCTCCTATAAGCCTCTCTGAGTACAGAGACTGTGTTGACCTATAAAGTTATAAAGCTAATTCTTCGTTGTTACACGGTTCGTGGTCTGAACTTAACACAGAGCTGTTGACATGTGACTGCAATAATTAACACCAAGTAACACCATCAATGATGACCATGGCTTCACGAACACATCACATGTGCCACACCAAGGTCGGTCACACAATTAACTCAAGTCATTTTACTGACACGTACTCAATTAAAACATATGACACGCAGGCCACTGCAAAATTAACTTGAACAAAAAAAAAAAAAAAAAAAAGAAAAGACGTCACTGGACTGCTGAACAGAACAAGCTTTGGGGAAAGATAATGAGAGGAGGGTGGATGAAAGAGCAAACTCGTGAGGAAGAACGGGAAGCTGATCCACCGATGAGGAAGAGGAGGAGGAGGAGGAAGAGGACAAAGAGGAAGAGAGGAAGAGGAGGTTAGTGCATTAGATGGATGCATGGGGGGATGAAGAGAAAACCAGAGGCCTACCTGGCACGTGAAAATGCTTGGGTGCTTGGATCGTGGTGGGCGTGTTCGACCTGGCGTCAAGCTGACTGTAATAGGGAGAGCTCCTGCCACTCTCAGTGCCTGCAGTCAGCCCAAGACCAATGAGAGAGCGTGAGCGTGGGCTGGACCCGCCCCCGGGACCCCACCCCACCCAATCACAGCCTAGAGCGCAAGCCTTGCAGTTCACAGCAGCCAGCAAAGTCATGTGTGTGTTAAATAGTAAGCACTAAGGCGCATTCCATGCTCTACTAGTTACACTAAAACAAACAAACTACAACAAGCGCATCTGCAGGTACACAGCTTATTGATGATGAATGTGCTGCTGTTTCAGCTATTTGAATTTTAACTTTAAGCCTGCAGTTTTCTCTCAGCGTAGCGGTAATTGCATTAGCAATAGTGCTTGCACTAGCAAGTCGACAGCAGCGATATTAGAAGAGCTACAAGAGTTTTAGAGGAAGAAAAAGTCATCTCAGGAAAGGAGTGTGTGCGTGGTACAGGCAAAGCGTGAGTTTGTGTGAATGTCATGTCAGTCTCATGTCAGTGACTTGATCCCGAGAGCAGAGCCTAAAATGGGGTGGTGACCCCTCTGCATTAGGCGCTGCTCTTCTGTGGTGGTGGGGGAAAGGAGTGATGACATGTTGGAGGGGGGGGTGGGCACTGGGGGTGGGGGGTTGGGTGGTGGTGATGAAGGAGAAGGAGCCAACTCTCTGCAGTAAACCGCCAACCTGACGTCTGACAGCAGGCTGAGGCAAGCTCAGAGTTCTTTACACACACACACACACATACACACACTCACACACACACACATACAGGCACGCCTGCAGCTATACACACACGCACACACATACAGTACACAAACACACAAGCACACACACAGGCATGCAAGCATGCACACGCACACACACATGCAGACACACACACACAACCGCACACATACTGTACACACACACACACACACACACACACACACACACACACACACACACACACACACACACACACACACACACATCTTATGTCAGGCATCTTATGTCTCTCATCACCAGAGATGGAGTGCCTGTAAGGGGCCTACATGTATCTTTCTCTACGGCAGGCCTGACGCACTGCACAGCTAATGGTGAACGGCTCATCTGCAGAGAGCTGGGGGAGTGAGTTTATGAGTGAGGGGCGTGTGTGTGCAGACTGAATCTTTTTTTTTTTTAAAAAGAAAAGAAACCTGTTTTCTTTTTCCAAAAGATTAAGATGAATTAAACTGCCACTGCAAAACAACACCACCGAAGGAGTATTTCACAAAAAAAAGGTTATTTTCATGTCATCACAACATCAAAATGTCACAGCTGTCGTCAGGTGCGCGGATGCTGTTCCTCCCGGACGGTGTGTTGTGTGTCCGCGCTCTGTAAGTGAGCGAGGGAGGCACGGGGGGGGGCGGCAGTCTCTCGCCGACTCACCGGATCGGTAGTAGAGCTGTGGCGAGCGCGGTACGGTGGGCGACATGCCCTGGCGGCTGTACGTGGGCGAGTCGATGTAACCGGGGCTGGAGGAGCGCCGGTGGCGGATGTCCATGCTGTCGTAGATGTCCTGTAGACAGGGGGGGGGGGGGCATCGAGATGATCAAACACAAATAACGACCATCAACATACAAAACATAATAGCTGATACAAGACAACATAGCCTGATCCTGTGCCCGGGTTGACACACCTCTTTTATGCAGTCTGCATAAAGGAGGATTAGTGGACCAACCACAAGGTCAGGAGGTGTAGACACGTCAGTCATACATCAACGACACGCCCCTGCATGCAGCCCGGAACTGATCCCCACTTTGCCCCGAAGTATCTTGGGCATATCTACCATCTATTGTAACACTCAGAGGAGACTCTTGCTGCTCTTGTTCACATATCAGTAATTACTCTTGTTGGTTCTCACTGGTTTTTGACTCTTGCCTGTTTTTCGGATGATTGACTTTGCTTGCTGTTTTTGTACCCGGAATTTGTTTTAACCTTTTTCTGACCCTAACCTGTGTTTTCCACGTGTGTTTTGCCCGAGCTCTGCCTGCACCTCTGCCTTTTTTTTTTTTTTTTGGACTTTTGCATTTTTTTTTGCCTCAGTGCCCAGGTGCCCAGCAACCTTTATGTTTTTTGTCTCTTCTGTTTTTTGGTCATTAAAATAACATTATGAGTCACCGTCTGTTTCTGTGTCTACTTTTGGGTTCACTATCTGCACTCTGCATATGGGCCCTGACAAATATTGTCTCTGTGGATCAAATGTCTGCTGACTAAAGCACAAAGCACTACTAGAAGTTTAGAAATACCAAACCCAACACTACAGTACGCTGCATTCATTCCCAAAAAATCTTCAATAACCAACGTGATTCTTGAGCAACTAAACATAGTGAAAGTCTCATTTTTGTCATTGTGATCACACAACCCAGCACAGCACGCAGTGTACCCAACGAAATTCACCTCTGCATTTAACCCATCACACACATGTGAGCAGGGGGCTTCCATGACAACAGTGCCCGGGGAGCAGTGTGTGGGGACGGTACCATGCTCAGGGTACCTCAGTGGGACCCGGGATTCGATCCTGGTTCGATACCTTAACCGCTAGGCCACCACTGCGCCATGCTTATTTCATATACATATTTTTATTTACCTACTACAGTGCACACATACAGAAGCAATATCTAGAGCAATGGACTATTTACCGTTACGATTCAGCAGAAGGTTGGAGAGGATTACCTGAGAGTAAGGAGAGAGCGTCCCCAGAGACTGGCGTTCGTGTGGTGTTTCGGTTAACAAAAGAAGAGCATAAAGACAGAGGAGTGAAAATCCATTCCTGTGGTCCCCGACACACAAGCCAAGGCCAATCCATGCTAATGAAAAGGATTAGTACAATCTACACCAAAGAGAAGTGGAAAAGAGTCTCCGACGCTGGCTTTATTGACACCGCACTGCACAATACAATCATGTCTGAACTACTGCTGGATGGAACTATTATTTCTATAAATTACTCCTGGGCTTCCAGCTAAAGTAAAAATTCAATTGTGTTTTTTTTTAATCTTGACAATACTATATCATGTTTAAATTTGGGCAGAGAGGATTAAAGGATTCCCAGATTTAATAGTGGCATCTGCCTGTGTGCCATATAAATGAAATATTACAATATTACATTTATGAGTTATGGGTTTAAAAAGGCGGCGGAGGCAGCACGTGAGCATGGGCTCTGTAGCACTGGGTACGGGCCAGCGGTGACAAGCACAGGAGGCAGCCAGGCAGGGGGGACGGGGGGACGGGGGACAGGGGGGAGGGATCTGGGGTGGGGGACCGCCAGCCTTCACACACTCGCTCACACATGCATGCTCTCTCTCTTGCACCAGCAAACACACACACACACACACACACACCAACACACACAAACCAACACACTGTAAAACATACACATATGCTCTCTTTCTCTCTCTTTCTCTCTCTGGTACACACATGCTCTCTCTTTCAACCACACACACACATACCACACATCATGCACTCTCTCGCAGGATGTCTCTTTTTCTTATGCACACACATGCTCTCACACAATAATTGTGTCTCTCACTCACTATTGCACACACTTGCACTTTATCGCTCTCTCTTGCATAAATACACATGCACACATACACTCTCACACTCTTACCCCCACCCAACCCACACACACACACACACACACACCCCCACAAACACACACACACACACACACAGTGCATTCATGCGTAGGGGTTATGATGTGTTAAACACCAGCATGTCAGTACCTCCCCATAGCTGTAGCGCTCTAGCCTGTCATCAGAGCAGTATGTGTGATAGGACTCATAGGGAATCAGATCGGGCTGCTGCACGTCATAAATAGCTTTAATCTTAGGCAGCGCAGCCAGATCTTTATAATTTAAGATCTCGTTTTCCACTTTGGCCTAAAGAGGGAGAAGACAGAGGAAAGAGAGAGACACAAAGAGAGAGAGACAGAGAGACAAAGACAGAGAGAGAGAGAGAGAAAGGGAGAGAGAGAGAGAGTGGAGGTAAGAGACAGTGACGAAGCTTGCGGTGACACTGACAAGCAGTCCAGGTGGCCTCGAGGTCGAGAGTTCCCCAAACATTTTGGGACAGAAGAGGACAGACACACACACACACATCAACAGACAACCACATACACACACACACACCCATCAACAGATACACACTCAAAAAACATACATACAAAAGAGTCCCACAGACACATCACCCAACAGACAACAAAGCAGACAGAGAGACAGAGTTAGTGACACATGAAGCACACAGAAAGCAGTGACTCTTCTGAATCCCCTAATAAGACCCCAACTTCCCCCCTCTACTCAACTCTCATGAATCACCACAGTGATGGAAACGCCAGCTACCTAGGTAGTAACCGTAACTAATGGCCAACATGTGTGGCGTTATACTATGGATGTGAAGAGCATCCGTCACTGACTGACACTGAAATGTGTGATAGAGGAGACGGATGCTAGCTTTAACCACATCATAGCTACCAGACAGACACACACACACCGCATAACTACACACACAGTTATTTACTTGGCATGAATGCTCTAATGATGAATGATGTGTTCTTAGCCTGCAGACAGAGGGCATGTTGTAGGGTGTGTGTGTGTGAGTGCGTGTATGTGTGTGTGTGTGTGTGTGTGTGTGTGTGTGTGGGTGTGTGCGAGTGAGTGTGTGTGTGTTTTGGACAGAGATCAAAGTCCCCTACAAGAAACAGTTAATGAGTCTCTCTCCAAGTCCTATCTTTCCGGGACAAGCACAAAAAAGATGCACGAGACACAACAGCACCTACAGCACAAGACTACACATTCCCACAATAACATGTAATTATGGTGCACATAAAACAGCCCTCTGGTTGGGCCACCCCGGCTGAGTTACACTGTCAACAAGCCATCCACAACCCATGAACAAGAGCAGGCCGGCTGCTACTGCAGCAGTAGGCCACTTACACAGATCACCCGGCTGGGGGAGCCTATGCTGGATCCAGGGGGGGAGATGGATGCCTCAGAGGTACGTCTTAGCTGTTACAGCAAAAGAGCAAACACACATACACACACATACATACATACACACACACACACATATATATACACACACATACATACATACACACACACACACACACATATACACGTACACATACACACGTGCACGCACACACACACACATATATATATACACACACATACACACACACACACACACATACACACACACACACACACATATACACATACACACGTGCACGCGCACACACACATTTATATACACACACACATACACACACATACACACACACACACACACACACACACACATATATACACATACACATACACACGTGCACACACACACACACATATATATATACACACACATACACACACATACACATGTGCACGCACACACACACACACACATATATATTTATACACACACATACACAAACATACACAAACACATACACATGTGCACGCGCACACACACACACACACATATATATTTATACACACACATACACACACATACACAAACACATACACACGTGCACGCACACACATGCGCAGACACACACCCAAACATACACGCATGCATGCACATACACACACACACACACACACATACATATGCATACACAAACACACATGTAAGCATGTAGTCACACACACACATGTACGCACACACACATATGCAAACAAACACACATTCCTCACACACAATAACACACAGCCAATCATGCTTGCACACATGCATGTATGCACGCAAGCAAGCAAGCACAAATGCACACATGCATACACACAGACAGATACAGAGAGACACACAGAGACAATGTTGGTTATTTAATGCCACAAACAGTCTTTAGAATAGAATAGAATAGAATAAAAATTCATTACTTTTTTATGTGTGTATTAGTAAAATAGATCCGTAAAATGGTGTAATTCTGTAGTAAGCGCCAAAGCAAAGAAGAAAGACACTGGTGCTTTTCTGGAGGTGAGCCATGGTGAGCTAATACTCAAACAACTCCTACTTCCCCCTTCACAGATTTCCCAGGAGTACTCCCACCCACCCCTCCACCCCTCCAATCCTGCTCAATTAGACTGGTGACTGACAGGCCAATTATTGTGCTCATTGGTCAGCCACCTACTCATGCTGATTCATTCATTCATGTTACAGGGCCTAGACAGCTGCCATTTCCTATTCAGAATGCTCGAACCAATCTGCTGGATGTGCACAGGCCCTCGACAAACATTTCCCAAAGCTGTTCCGATGGTATGTGTGTGTGTGTGTGTCTGTGTGTGTGTGTGTGTGTGTGTTACTATGCCAAAGTAAAAAAGAGAGAGAGGGGGGTGTTGAGCACTCGTTGACTTACCCTGAGCTTCTTCTCCATCCGTGCTGTTTGTTTACACGAGGGATGCCAAACCTCTGAACCTGCCCGACATCACAACACAGGAGAGAACAGATGACCCACAATGGGTCTGTTAGAGTCAGCAGCACCTCGCTGCACTATTTACTAGCTCAGTCTGCATCAAACAGAGACAGAGAAAGATAAATACAGAGAGGGGGAGAGAGAGACAGCGAGAGAGAGAGACAGAGAGAGAGAGAGCGAGAGAGAGACAGATAGAGAAAGGACTCTGATGGCTTAGGTTGCATCAAAAAGGCCCAACTACACACACATACAGTATAGGAAGAGAGAGACACACAGAAAAAGTGATAGAGAAAGATAGAGAAAGGGAAAGAGAGAGAGAGAAAAAAAGGAAGAGTGTAACAGAAAGGGGGAGTGGGGAGGGGGAGAAATGGATGCTGCTACACGCTCAGGTCGGACTTAGTGCTATATTTTTTCCCCGAGCTGCCCCACCCTTCTCCGTATTCATCAGCGGCATCTTTCAAAAGAATAAGCTGGGACATCAGCAATCAGCACTTCCAAACACAGCCCACATATCAACCCATCCACACAGGCCCATATATATATTTCAGCACAGCAGCCTGACGGTCGAGGTTGTAACTCTTCTTCCTTCTCTCTCTCTCTCTCTCTCTCTCTTTCTCTCTCTTTCTCTACTTCCCTATATATGTCTCACCATCTCTTCTAGCCAACACATACATGTGTACAGGTACTACTCGGAAAATTAGAATATCCTGAAAAAGTGCATGCATTTCAGTTGTAACTCAACTTTAAAGATGAAATGTTTAAAGGCTCAGGACCCTTTTGCAAGTGTTTTGCATTACTTACCTGATTAGTGTATGACACTTTGAGCCTACAATGCTGAAGATTTTCACAGTATTCTCATTTTCTGAGTTTTTGGGTTTGAGGTTTTAATAAGCTGTAAATCATAATCAGCAAAATTACAACAACAAAAAGCTTGAGATATCTCCCTTTGCATGTAATGAATCTGTAAAATGTATTGGTTTCACCTTTTATGTTGGATTGCCTGAATAAAACAACTTTTACATGATATTCTAATTTTCCGAGTAGTACCTGTATACAGTATGTACAACACACAAACCCTCCGACACATGAAACACATCATACACACAACCATGGCTGTGGCCTGGCCATCTTCCTCTTCTGCATGTTCATGTAGCTCTGTGTGAAATGGCATCATCTGAGAGAGGGAGCTTTGCCATGCACTATTAAGATACACACACTCACACACAGAAACACACAGCGACACACACACACACACACACTCACACACATACACACAGAAACAGACACAGATACATACACACCCTCACACACACATGCGTGCACACACACACATGCGTGCACACACACACACACACACACACACACACACACACACACACACAGAAACACAGAGACAGAGACAGAGACAGACAGACAGACAGACAGACACACACACACACACACACACACAGACACACACACACACACACACACACACACACACACACACACACACACACACGGTAACGGTGTTACATGTTACGTGAGAGAGAGTGTGCTATGAAGATAATAAAACTGTGCACGAGTCTCCTTCCTGACCTGCCATTCCTCCCCACCGCTGGTGCTACTGCAAAGCCAAGGGCAATTTACTGCCTCTGGAATCTATTCAAATCAGTTTAGCCCTCATGTCCACTGTATAAAATATGA
>CM050214.1:21285206-21287706 GCA_027475355.1 Coilia nasus
GTGTGTGTGTGTGTGTGTGTGCGTGTGTGTTTCTATGTGTGTGTGAGTGTGTGTGTGTGTGCATGTGTGTGTGTGTGTGAGTGTGTGTGTGTGTGTGTGTGCGTGTGTGTCTATGAGTGTGTCTATGTGTGTGTGAGTGTGTGTGTGTGTGTGTCTGGTGTCTATGTGTGTGTGTGTGCGTGTGTGTGTGTGTGTGTCTGGTGTCTGTGTCTATGTGTGTGTGTGTGAGTGTGTGTGTGTCTGTGTGTGTGTGTGTGTGTGCGTGCGTGCGCGTGTGTGTGTGTGTAACAGGCTGGCAGGTACGTGGCGACCTACTTGCTGATGTATTCCCCAGTGAGCACGGTGCCACAGGTCTGGCACTTGAAGCAGCTGACGTGCCACTGCTTCTCCAGGGCCAGGAGAGACTGGCCCTGCTTGATCTCCTCGCTGCACCCCGCACAGTCTACCAGGGGGAACAAACACACACACACACACACACACACACACACATGTGTGCATATACACACACACACACACACGCACATGCACATACGCACACACACACATACATACACACACACATACGCACACACACGCAAACACACATGTGTGTGTACACACACATGCAAACACACATACGCACACACCCACTATGTCACTCTTCAAAATCACTCCTTTTTCTTCAGTGGTTTCCACTGTGAGGTCACCATTGTGACAAACTGACTGAACTAGTAACAAAGACAAACGGACACATAAAAGGTGCCATTCCAGTGCCTGGGGGGTGTTGCTGTGCTTTGCTGTGCCATACTGTGCAAAGCTGAACTGTGCTGTGCTGTGCCGTACTCTGCTAAGCTGTGCTATGCTGTGCTGTGCTGTGCTATGCTGTGCTGTGCTGTGCTGTGCTGTGCTGTGCTGTGCTGTGCTGTGCTGTGCTGTACTGTACTGTTCTGCACTGCACTGCACTTTGCTGTGCTGTGCTGCCTCACAGATGTGTAATTGTGGCTGTCGCTGGGCACGCTGGCCAGAGCTGAGATTTATAGCCATTGATGATTCATGGCTGAGTATGGCACTCACAGTGGAAAAGGTCACAGTCCCATTTGTTCTCATTCAGGGAGCCCTGTGGCACACTCAGCCACACCTCAACCTACCCACTAAGACAATGAGAGAGAGAGAGAGAGAGAGAGAGAGAGAGAGAGAGAGAGAGAAAGAGAGAGAGATGGAAAGACAGAAAGAGGAAGAAAGACAGAGAGAAAGAAAAAAGAAAGAAAGAGAGGGGGAGACAGATGAAAGACTGAGACAGGAGGTGAAAGAGAGAGAGATAAAAAGGGAAAGACTGGGAAAGAGAGAGAAGGATGCCTGACAGAAGAAGAATGAGGAATTTAGTTCCCACCTCAGGACTGCATCCATCTTTTTTGTTTTACCCTAACGATACGCTCCTCTCTCACCAAAGTCTGCCACATCTTAACAGCCAGACACAGGTGACCTGCCAACCCCCACCCCCCCAAACACACACACCTCCCTGAGGAAGTCTCCACATAATCTTTGATCTATAGGAGCCCTAAACACAGCCATTACTGCTACTGTCAGGACTGGACTGCACAGCATCTGGTTTGTGGCTGGGACATCTGGTTCCAAGCCTTTAATGAGTAGCCATGAAATGTGGTGGACCTTTTCACCTGCTCTTTTTTTTGCCGATATTGGGAAGGATGACGGCACAGAATGGTAGGGAAGCCAGTGGCTGCTGCTTCCCATAGGGCCCGCGGGGAGTCTCACAATGACACAGCTGCATTCTCACACCACCCAACGCCTGGGAACAGACTGAACTGATTAGCTGTGAGACTGGCGGCTTACTTGCAGTCCGAGATGGAAAACCTCGTCTTCGTAGACTGAAAAAACTACCATCTATTGGTTTATCCCACATAATACGACAGCCGATTTCAGTGGTAGCAAAACACGTTTACTTGCAGTAGTGAGAAAGCTCGACTCCGTATAGTAACAAAACATCATGTATTGGTATTACCTGTACACAGAACACAGCCGATTTCACTTATAACCAACCTGTGTCTGGTTAAAGAGTTGTGCTGACTGGAATGAGCTGGTTTTGAGAAGGGTTTGAAGCCCTTGTACTCTCTGAAGTAAGATGTTTCACCTCAGGTTATTTGTAGCACTCCATGGCACAAGCACAGCACAGCACAGCAAACTGCTACTAATCACAGCGTAGCAAGACCAAGGTCACCAGTGGCGCTCCCTCGGGACGGTGATGACCCCTGTCAATACTGGACAGCTTTATGGTGTGGATTTACTCCCACGGATAAAAAATAAATGTGGCTGATATAAGGTCAGCAGTTTGTTTTTCTGGTATTTTCTGTCTAGTCAGTGCAGAGTAGGAGATTAAAGAGTGAAGATGCATGAGGATGGCAGTCTGGCAGGACGATATAAAGTACAACAGTATGAAATAATGGCAAGTATTAAATAAACAAACATAAGATGGTAAATAAACAAACGAATAAATAAAATCAGG
>CM050214.1:21297706-21300206 GCA_027475355.1 Coilia nasus
GGGTGGCGTGTCCAAACAACACGCCAATTCGACCCACCTCGGACCCTACACTTTTTTGCGACATGGGGCGAGCGTGAACACGAGCCGAGGCAAGACGGGGCACAGGGTGTGGTATGGTGACGTTTCACAACTGCCACCACCCACCGTCGGGACTTTTAAAACAGCTGAGCAGAACTACAAAAACACCAACAAGAAGTTCAGAGGCAAACTGTCTTTCCAAATATGCTGTTTATTTGGCCTAAATCATATAACTCACCCAACGTGATACCAACGTACCAACCAACGTAATTTGTTTTTAATTTAGATGCTGTACGTGTCTGTTGGCCAACAGCTTTATCATGTAGCCTAAATGTGCAAGGAATAATATCCCCCATTTCGGTGTTGTTTGAAAGTACATGATTTTGAGTAAAAAAAAATTGCGAGTTCACTTCCTGTTACCCCGGTAGTCGTAGCGTCATTTTAAACTCCGTGGTCCCGGGAAACTTTTTTTTTTAGAAACACAAAACAATGACATGACAATGGAAACGGTAGGGTAAATGCTATGCCGAACATTTTATGTTAAATAAACAGCATATTTTGAGAGACAAATCATTGTGTTGTGTGCCTTTTAACCAGGAGAGTAAAATGTTTGATGATAGCGCTACTGTTTTGTTAAGGAAACATATGTCCAGAGCGCATCCATCAATATATCTCCATATATTGTGAATATCCTGAAATATGTGACTGTAAATATGCCCAGTGCATCTTCACCCTAAGTGTTGTGGGCTTTTTCGACGTGGGCGAAAATGTGTGGATAGAGTAAATTATTTAATGATAGCGCTATAGTTCACCTGATGGTGCCATGTACAAATAGCTACAGTAAATCGGCATCAAATGTATTCTTTGCAAATATTTGCAATCCCATGTAAGCATCTAGGTGCAGTACAGTACCATGTCATTTGCCCTTGAATGGTTGTGCAAAGAGCCAGCAACAACTCTGTGTCTCGCCATGGTTGTTTTAAAAAACTGAATGAAAACTTTGCAGACAGGTGTATTTACTACGATGCACTGGTCATTCACGTCATTGTACACGCCCAGCAGTATGCATGGCGTAATGTTACAGTGCCACTGGGCTACGCCTTCTCAACCCACCTTTTCAGAAAAGGGTTCAAAAACACGCCGTGCATGCACACTGCCGTTCCGGGGTAAATTAGCGTGTTGTACCGTGTTGCCACCCCATGTCGTGTAGTGTGAAAACGCCTATACTCAGCATGCTGCTGTCATGGAGCCCAGTCTAGGAGCTAAACGTGGGCCTCTACACCTGATAGCAAATGTGTCAGTGTGTGTGTCTGTGTGTGTGCACCCATATTTCTGTGATGTGTGTGTATGGGTGTGTAAATGTGTTGTAAAGTTGGTAAAGTGCATTTGTGTGTGTGTTTGTGTGTGCGTGTGTGTGTGTGTGTAGAACACATTACATGAATTCTGAGGTGTTGCAAAATCAGACTCATGCAAAAGCTTTAGTGATGGAGTTCAGTCTGATCACCTGCACTGTTGCAGTTTGTCCTAACGGCTGATAATCTGCAATGGTGTGATAGCCCCTATGGGTCGCCTACCTGCACTGGCTGCAGACGAAGCACTTGGGGTGGTAGGTGCGGCCCAGGGCGGAGACCACCTCCCCTGTGATGAACTCTCCGCAGCTGTCGCACTGCGTGCCGTACAGCCGCTGGTAGTCCTCCGTGCAGATGTACTCGCCGCTCTTCTGGAAGAATCCGGAGCGCGCCAGGTCACAGCTGCACACTGCAAGGCAGACGAGACACACACACACACACACACACGCACACACACACACACACAATAGAAAATAAATGAGATGCCACTTCCTCACATCCCCCGGCAAACAAAGGAGGATGAAGATACAAACAGTACTTCGAATGTTATTGTTCCTCAAGAACCCACACAAAGCGCCGTGACACTCAGAGAATGATTAATGTCTTATATATATATACACATCCTGGCAAAGCCTCCCATCCTGTGAGCTACTGAAGAGGAATTGAACAGCAGATAATGCAGGACTAGACGTTTAACAACAGCCGGTTGTTTTCTCTATAGCTTGGCGTATATGTGTGTGAGCCAGGCCACGCCACCCTGATGTGCTTGCATAATTTATAAAGGAAATCTAAGGTAAACCCATTAAATGAATGGCCTTTAAATCTATCTGAGTGGATTGGATCAATTTGCCAGCTCCCATTCAGCCCGTCCCCCTGAAATGTTAACTGATCCATTTAAAATGATCTGCCGATTTGTCTTCAAGCACAGTTCAATAGCCAGATGGCTTGCGGATAAAAGCTGTCTCTGAATTTGGCGGTACAGGTCCGAATGCTCTTGTGCCTTCGGACTTGTGCCAGATGGTAGGAGCGCAGTGAATACAGTGGAACGAACAGTTTAGCCATTCACAAAACAAACAGAATTAACCAAAGCAAAGCAGCAGTGAGTTTCAGTGAAAGGCTCTGTGACAGCCATA
>CM050214.1:21310206-21320206 GCA_027475355.1 Coilia nasus
ATGGAATATTGAATGTTTGAATTTTGAAATTTACCGGATGTGAAACAATGGACTACTGTAGCTCCTGTGACACACTGTCCCAGTATTGTATGCCCCAGCATTGCTGCATGTTATGCTCTGGTACCAAGCGGCAACATTCCAGGCCAAACAATGAAGCCAAAACTAAATATTCCAAAGTTACAACACCTCACATGTTCATTGGGTTGATGATATCTCTGAGGGGGGTGATTTTTTTTTTTACAATTCGTTAGTTAAATCCATTAGTGTAATTTGTTAGATAGTTCTCATTGACATTCATAGAATTAAATGGTAAAGATGGCGGCGGCCTGAACCTTTAATTTGGGATTCATCCGGTCTGTGAAAAAGTCTATGCGTGACATCAAAGAGGGTTCGGTCCAGTTCTCTTATATACAGGTTGTGGTTTGTACCGCGGACTAATGATAGCTCCACTCTGACTCTTGAAGCTAACAGAGAGAGCCTCTCTGGTCCAAAGCGCAGGACACTGGGAGCTGTGCTACTCACACATCCGCTCCACTTCACCGCACGTCGTCTTGTTGCAGGCGGACATGAAGGCACATGGCAGCCTGCTGGATTATTATGCTCCCCACACCTAGCCGTGGAAATGCCACGCCGACCTTTTTACCCTCTGCACTAAGTGCTACACGTGCATGCTACACTCCAGGGTGCACCAGCACAGCACCTCCCCTGCTCCCCAGGGAACGGGACTCCTGCTCCTGTCTGCATGCCTGGGGGAACCTGGGGGTGGAGAGGGGGTGGAGGGTGGGAGGGGGGCTGGGGTGGGTTGGGAGCAGAGGCACAGGCTCCACTCCCTTCTCCTCACATGATTAGTGTATGTGTGCATGTGTGTGTGTGTGTGTGTGTGTGTGTGTGTGTGTGTGTGTGTGTGTGCATGGGTGTGTCTGTGTGTGCGTGGGTGTGTGTATGCTTGAGACAGAGAGAGAGAGAGAGAGAGAGAGAGAGAGAGAGAGCGAGAGAGAGAGAGAGAGAGAGAGAGAGAGAGAGAGACAGCGCGAGAGGAGAGAAGAGAGAGTGTGTGCGTATGTGTTGTTTGTTTGTGTGTATGGGTGTGTGCATATAAGTGGGTGGGTTAGTGTGTGTGTACAGCGTGTGTGTGTGTGTGTGTGTGTGTGTGTGTGTGTGTGTGTGTGTGTGTGTGTGTGTGTTTGTATGTGTGTGGGTGTGTGCGTATGAGTGTGTGTGTGTGTGTGTGTATGTGTGTAGGTGTGTGGCTGTGTTTTTTGTCTTTGATGTCACACTGCTGAGCATGCTTCCTGGGATTCACTCTAGGAAATATCACACCCAGAGGAGGTGGAACACTAACACATCGCGAAACCTTCAGATTTGTGAGATAGCAACATGGGGAACACCCCAGACACAGAGCTTTCTTTTGGCAACGATGCCTTATCTGTGCTCATCATACTAGATGTTCATTTGCATAGTTTTGCACTGGTGCTTTGTAATTTCCATATCGTTGTTAACACAAAATATACAGTATATTCATCAGGAATCTTCAAAGTCAATCCGATATATGCAGAGCAAATGGCTTCCGTTTCTACTCAGCCAGACAGACGTATAAATGACATGGTCTACAGCTTGGCAATAGTGCATCAGTTAACACTAACCCTAGGCAGTGTGACGATCTGCACAACCAGCCCATTAGCGGCTTAGGGGAACTCAAAACTACATTTACACAAGAGACACAAACATGAGCCACCTTCAAAGGGTGCCCAACAATAGCAGAAGAAAACACAGCACATTCTGATTCTATATTCTGCTCGGATTATAAACTGCGCACTTAAATTTGTAAAAAATCACATAAAAGCTGGCAGACTTTGAATAAAAATGTTGTATAGTTTTGAGTATGCAGATTTTTCTTTATTATTCAAATCTTTAGTCCAGAACAACTCAGCAAATACCTGATGAGCAGTGATTTTGAACTATTTTCCACCCAGATTGTTCTAAAAATTAAAGAAGTCACAAATGTTTATCCCCTCATCTTAGCTTGTAGGTGATGAAAATAAGGCACGGATAGGATTTCTGTTAGCTCGTTCATGTTGAAAAACGTACTGCCGATGCCCTGCAATGGACCTCTTATCTGCAGCAATTCCTCCACGCTCTACTCACCCCCTGTCCACTTAAGGCATTCAGCAGACTGTTTGGAGACATGCCTCACTTAATGTCTCAACCATGTACACAGATACGCAGCCAAACGTAGGAAATGCTTTAAAATGGGTTCAACACGTGCCTGGTGAAAGGCATAACTCACAGAGAATGGTCAGGGGGATTATTGCAAGCCCTTGTCCACACCCTTGAAGGATAAACGACCAGTGCTCAGTGGTTCAGTTATTTCGGAAACAGCAGCCCCACAATGCCAAGGTATGTGGCAAGGTCAAAGCTTGCGAAGGAAGCTAGCCTATGTATATATAACCTTGCCTGCATGAAATATTAGTTTAATCCTCTGTGGCCGGCTTTCATGTACATAGATTTAGCCTGGTCTTGGACTACAAAGAGAGTGTCAATAAAGATCTCCGATGGGAAAAAAGGTTTTAGTTCAAGACTAGCCTTAAATCATGTCTAGGAAGCTATAAAAGAGTGTAATCCTGCGTAAGTCTGTGGCACTGACTGAGTTTAGGCCTGTGTAAGTCTAGGGTGGTCACTGTTTTAAACCTGTCTGAACCTGACTGAAGGGTTTTGTGAGTAGAGAGCCTGGCCTGCTTTTGAGATGTCCACTTTAAACTTTAACTTTTAAATCATTCAAAATGGCACCTACACGGACTGATTGCAGATGTGTGTTAGGCAGACACCTGAACTCCCGTTGGACAACAAACATTGCTCGACGAGCGATGAAGTCAATGCACTCAATCCCACCTCAGCTCAGTCACGCTGGCCTGGGACAGGTCAGCACAAATCGACCGCAGGAATTCGACGAGCGTCTCCGAGGTTACTGGGGTCCATGATTAGCAGAGTCAGGGGCTGTCGTGCTCCTCGTTTCTCAAACTGACGGACATACACACGCACACGCTCAGCAGGCCTTCGCCCCAGTTTCGTTAGCCCTGTGACCTGATGTTACCGCAAGTCATAACCTTTGACCTCTGCTCACTGCATCTCAGCTGATCCTGAAGTAAGTCAAGACACACAGAGCCCCACACACGAGCGCTCTCTGACACACTCATTCATTCACTATGTGGTGCACTACAGAGTTTGTGTCAGTTACACTGGTTGATTCCCAAAGCAGTCCATTATTCTACATAGCAGCAAACAGCACAGAGTGCATATCAGATTCAGTGAAGAGTACAGTATACTCCACAATACTGCTCTACAAAGCCAAACGGCAGTAACTACTTATTTTGTCAAAACTGAGATGAGACTGAAAATGGACTTTGTGACACCTTTTTTGTCTTATGACTAAATCTCTTGCTTCTTCCTATTAAGAAAGTACGTAAAAGCATCACCACTATCATACCAACATGTTTGCCTGGGCAATATGACAACTGTAAAGGCGTTTTCTCAGTGTCAATGTTAATGTAGTTACTGCACTTTGCTTTTGCAGGGCAGAATAGTACATTAAACCTTTGGATTTGACTGTTTTCTTTCCTTAGCGAAGCTGTGGTAGTGTTTATTTGCAAGTGAGTCTCCGATCATCATTCCAGCTCCCTCACCACCCACACCACCCCCACCACCCGACGGAAGGGTCTGGAAACTCACTTGAAGTCACCATGCAGCCATTCCATTAGCAGGAATGAGATCTTCAGATTAGGCAGAGGGCAATTATAGCATTAGTGCAGTGACACGATTCGACACGGTGCACCAGCCAAGAGGGTTTGTCGGTGGAGCTTCAAATACCTGTCTCAAACAGACATGCCTGTTATGCAAATAAAGACACACCAATTTGCCTTGAGGTTGTTTCTCAACTCTAATTTCCCGATATTTAAGGCCAAGAGGCTCAGTCGCTATCAGGTGGTTACGAGTTAAAAAAAAAAACAGGACACAAGAAGCGTGTCTTAATCCGGCGTGGAGTGAGACGGGTCACACCGCGCAGGAAAGTAAAGGGATTATCGCGTCCCTCCCAAGTCCCACATCTGAGTGAAGGGGAGCTGGGAGGACGGCCATTTGTGTCTGGCGCAAACCCGCTGCTGCTGTACCTCGCACCACCTCCACCTCCACCTCCACCAACACCAACACCACCACCAACACCAACACTGCCCACCGCCACCATCTGCCGGCTCCTCCTTCTGAAGCTAGATGCACGGCACTTTACACAGCAGCCTGGTGCTTGGTGTGCTAACGTGCAAAGCGCTCAGCACCGGCTCCACAGTAAGGACAAAAAAACGCAAGACCATGTTGCCATGGGAACAGTGGCATTAACCACCTCTCCCTCTCTCCACTCCCCTCTAAATGCTGGCTGCCTGTGAAACCCCCACCACTCTTGTAGCCCCCCACCCACCTCTCCTATTAAGGAACATGGGGTTGCAGTTGTGGACGGTTTTTGAGGTCACATGGAGCTTATCTGACTTTCCAACAACTGTGGTCTCTCCTGCTCCCCCCCCTGTCTGTAGAGTTCTAAATATGTCCATGCAAGTATGGGTGTGTGCATGTGCATGTGTGTGAGCTTGCGTGCTTGTGTGCGTGTGTGTGTGCGTGTGTGTGTGTATGTGTGTGTGTGTGTGTGTGTGTTTGTGTGTGTAGGTGCTGCTGTGGCAAGGGAAAGGCCGGTGGACAGCTGCTTTCTATGAGGGACCCACCTGCTAAGGTCAACAGAAGAGCTGACAGAGTGGCCGCCGCGGTGCTACCCCTACCCCCACCACCCCACCCCCCATCCCCCAGTGAACCTACTGCGAGCCATGCAGACAGGCCCTAGCCGTGAATCCAACAGGGAGCTTTCTCTCACACATTTTCACATACCAAGACCTTGCACAGCATTCCTGCCTCAGCCAAAAGCCTTTCAGCTCCGGCTCCAAGCCACCCAAAAGCAGAATGAAACAGCTTTCCACCTCCCCCCCACAGCACCCCCACCCCCACCACCTTTCCTTCTGGAAGTTTCCAGAGTGCCATAACTCAGGGCACCCCGACAGCGCCCCTTTGAGCCTGCCACCATTAGCCGCGACGTAAAAAGTGTGTGAGTCTGCTCTTAATCACAGTGCCCCGGAGCAACCCCTTACTGTAAACGGCCCTCTCCGCATTAAATAGCTTGGGTAAACTATTATTTACCGGAGTCAGAGACCACGGCCAAGGAAGCTGATCACATGGCAGATTGATGGTTTCTGAACGTCGAGATTAATGCATGTGCCCACCCAGCTCTGCAGCAGGGCTCAAACCACGCTGAAATCCTACTGGAATGCACTAGTAAGCGCTTAGGATCTATTACAAACAAACATAAAAGTAAAATCTATATCTATGCCACGTTCGTTTTATCAAGTTTTTCCCCACATTTCTACAGCTCTGTGAGCAATCATTTACTCGTGCCTATGTCCATGGCAGAAGTCCAAACGGGTTAAGGAGAACAATACTAATCTGACACATCATTACACAAACTGTGTCTTAATCTATGCACCTCCACAAAATTAGCACTCTCTCAAAGTCCAGCAACAAAGAGAACGACAGGGCAGGGAGAGAGAAGAAATGGAACATTAGCAAACAATCCACACAGCCCATCAGCACCCACACTCAAAGGAAAAACATTGGTTAGAGTGTGGCAAAGAAAAGAGAGAGCAAATAAGACAGAGAGAGTGAGTGAGAGAGCAAAAGAGAGAGAGAGACAGAGAAAGAGAGAGAGAGAGAGAAAGAATGAGAGAGAGAGTAAGCAAAACAACAAAGGGAAAAAAGAAAGAGGAGGAACATGCCGGAACAATTTGGGACAGGATCTCTTTGGAATACCTAGTGCTTTTCTCATTCTGTGGGGAGTGTGGCGTCCTGGCCGGGGCGTAGGGAGACAGAGAGGGGAAATGATGTGGTGGAAAAGGCCCGAGAGCCAGGCTACACTCTTTCCACTGCCACAGCGAGAGAATGTGTGTAGCGGTTTTGCTGGAGCTTTGGCTCAGCTTTGCGTAAATCTACTATGACTCTGTCACCTAATACGGTCAGGGCATGTGGCTGTGCTCCAGACTGGACGCGAGGATGGCTTACCTTTTGGCCTAATCGAGGCCTATCAACGGGATGCTGTGGTGCCACAGTGCATTAAGCATTTGCATTTAGCAAAGCAATTCTCAGAGGACAGAATGTGAGGGGAAAAATAGAAATTGTGTGTGAGACAGATACACATACAGAGAGAAAGACAGATAAAGAGAGAGACACACATACAGAGAGAAAGACAGATAAAGAGAGAGATACACATACAGAGAGAAAGACAGATAAAGAGAGAGACACACATACAGAGAGAAAGACAGATAAAGAGAGAGATACACATACAGAGAGAAAGACAGATAAAGAGAGAGATACACATACAGAGAGAAAGACAGATAAAGAGAGAGATACACATACAGAGAGAAAGACAGATAAAGAGAGAGAGTGATACAGAGAGAAAGACAGATAAAGAGAGAGAGTGATACAGAGAGAAAGACAGATAAAGAGAGATACACATACAGAGAGAAAGACAGATAAAGAGAGAGAGTGATACAGAGAGAAAGACAGATAAAGAGAGAGATACACATACAGAGAGAAAGACAGATAAAGAGAGAGATACACATACAGAGAGAAAGACAGATAAAGAGAGAGACACACATACAGAGAGAAAGACAGATAAAGAGAGAGATACACATACAGAGAGAAAGACAGATAAAGAGAGAGATACACATACAGAGAGAAAGACAGATAAAGAGAGAGACACACATACAGAGAGAAAGACAGATAAAGAGAGAGATACACATACAGAGAGAAAGACAGATAAAGAGAGAGACACACATACAGAGAGAAAGACAGATAAAGAGAGAGACACACATACAGAGAGAAAGACAGATAAAGAGAGATACACATACAGAGAGAAAGACAGATAAAGAGAGAGAGTGATCCAGAGAGAAAGACAGATAAAGAGAGAGAGTGATCCAGAGAAAAAGACAGATAAAGAGAGAGAGTGATCCAGAGAGAAAGACAGATAAAGAGAGAGAGTGATCCAGAGAGAAAGACAGATAAAGAGAGAGAGTGATACAGAGAGAAAGACAGATAAAGAGAGAGAGTGATACAGAGAGAAAGACAGATAAAGAGAGAGAGTGATCCAGAGAGAAAGACAGATAAAGAGAGAGAGTGATCCAGAGAAAAAAACAGATAAAGAGAGAGAGTGATCCAGAGAAAAAAACAGATAAAGAGAGAGAGTGATCCAGAGAAAAAGACAGATAAAGAGAGAGAGTGATCCAGAGAAAAAGACAGATAAAGAGGGAGAGAAAGTGAGAGAAAGACAGATAAAGAGAGAGAGTGATCCAGAGAAAAAGACAGATAAAGAGGGAGAGAAAGTGAGAGAAAGACAGAGAAAGGCACAAAGAGAGATAGAAAGAGAGACAGAGCGAGAGAGGGATAAGAAAGTGAGAAACTTCAGCAATTACTGCAGCTCTGGTTCAGAGTTGTTTCCTGGAAGCCTGTGGGCATTACGGCAGAGGGAAAACCGATGGCACACACATCAGATCAGCCAGCACAGAGGCAACAATGACTTAACTGTACACTCGCATACCTCCCCAGTCACCCGCAATAAAGGATACAAAGACATGCTCGCAGAAATGAGGCAGGTCATTTAGCCTTAAGGGCTACGCTACTGCATCTATCACACCCAACTGCCCTCTGGGGGTACGGAAGGGATCCTAGCGTAAAGTGAACATGGTGGTATATATTTTAGATTCAGCTAATACAGGAATTTATGATGCTTACCATAAGACACTGAGATATGATTTAGTGTTTTTGCCCCATCTGAGCTGTGCTGTGGCGATCACAGATGTGTAATACTAAATGTACTAAATATCGCATCTCAGTTGAGGCAGTACACTTAATTCAAACAGTCTGGCTGAAATGAGCAGTCGTGCCCCGTCGTTTGTGGTTTCTACCAAAAATCAGCGAAAGCAGCAGGAGGATCAGCTGCTCAATCTTCATAAATAGAGTAAAATCACAGGGTCGACATTTTCAGGGGACAATTTCATGACAGGGTATACTTAATACCCAGACATCTAGGGCCAGAAGAATCAACAGCAGGCTGCTCTGCCGAAAATGGAATCTATCTGGACCGTAGAGGATTCGCTAAGTGCACAAACAGACACGGGGGTGAACGTAAACTCCAGAGGATTCACACAAATGCTCCATCCATTCATCTGCTGTACACACGTCTGCATATGGCAAAGCTTTGTGAAAGCTTGGTGTGTATTTCACTGAGAGTCTACCCTTGATGTGCATGACCGAGTGGGGGCTAACCAGGCGTCACACACACCTACTTACAAAGGCACACTGACTCTATATTTTGCACTGCAATTACTGTCAACTAATACTAAGTATGTGTGTTTCGAGTTAAGTGAC
This sequence comes from Coilia nasus, assembly GCA_027475355.1. Classification (NCBI taxonomy): domain Eukaryota; kingdom Metazoa; phylum Chordata; class Actinopteri; order Clupeiformes; family Engraulidae; genus Coilia; species Coilia nasus. Next base: position 21,318,715 of record CM050214.1, read on the forward strand.
TGCAGGCCAGCCCACAAACTCACAAGTGTTGAATATGTGGAAAACTGTAATTAAGTGAAGAAGGTAGATAAGCACAAAAGAGAGAGACAGAGAGAGAGAGAGAGAGAGAGAGAGAGAGAGAGAAAGAGAGAGAGAGAGAGAGAGAGAGAAAGAGAAAGAGAGAGAGAGCGAGAGAGAGACAGACAGAGAGAGACAGAGAGAGAGAGTCAGAGAGAGAGATGGAAAGAGAGAGAGGGAGAGAGTGAGAGAGAGAGAGAATGAGAGAGATAGAAAGAGAGAGAGGGAGAGCGTGAGATAAAGAGATAGAAAGAGAGGAAGGCTGGAAAAGAGAAAGAGTATTTGTTTAGTCAGTGGAATGTGTGTTCAGTGTGCAAACTGGAAATCCATTTAAGTAGACCAAAGTCGCAAGCCACAGGCTGCACAGATCTATTTCAGTAGTCCGCCGCTCTCTCGAGCTTATTTGTCTTTTTTTTCTAGATGGACAGCCGTCTTCCTCTGCTGCCGACCCATAGCCTGAAGGAGTGAGAGAGAGAGAGAGAGAGAGAGAGAGAGAGAGAGAGAGAGAGAGAGAGGCAGAGAGAGAGGAAGCAAGAGTGGAGGGAGAGGTCTCTGTTGCAGCCTGCCCCATCTCCTTCTGAGAGGAGAGGAGAGGAGAGGAGAGGAGAGGAGAGGAGAGGAGAGGAGAGGAGAGGAGGAGAAGAGAGGAGGAGAAGAGAGAAGAGGAGAGAAGCAGAGCAGAGCGGAGAGGAGTGGAGCGGAGAGGAGAGGAGATGAGAGGAGAATAGAGTGGAGGAGAGGAGAGGAGATGAGAGGAGGACAAGAGGGGAGAGGAGAGGAGAGGAGCGGAGCGGAGAGGAGAGGAGAGGAGATGAGAGGAGAGGAGAGGAGAGAAGAGGAGATGAGAGGAGAGGAAAGGAGAGGAGATGAGAGGAGGAGAAGAGAGAAGAGGAGAGAAGCGGAGCAGAGCGGAGAGGAGCAGAGCGGAGAGGAGAGGAGATGAGAGGAGGAGAGGAGAGGAGAGGAGAGGAGAGGAGCGGAGCGGAGAGGAGAGGAGAGAAGATGAGAGGAGGAGAAGAGAGGAGAGGAGCGGAGCGGAGCGGAGAGGAGAGGAGAGGAGAGGAGCGGAGCGGAGAGGAGAGGAGAGGAAGACTCAGCGGGTACGCCTCTTCCTCCTCCTTCCTCCCAGCTCCTCTCTCCTCTCTCTCCCCCTCCACATCACACCCCTCCTCCTCCTCCCTTCCTCGCTGACATTTCCACAAGAGGAGAGCGAGGGCGGCCACGGCTGGAGCTGCCACTCTGCAGATCTCGTCTGCCTCTCGGCCACTGTGCCATCGGCGCCTTTTGGGGAACGCAGCCGGCCCACCCGCGGCCTGGACCGGGGCCAGGCATATTTGCTCAAGTTCCCATCGTCGCATCTGACAAAAGATGGCTTTGTTTGTGCTAACAGCTCTCCACTGTTGTCGACGAGGCTGGGAGCGTTGTGCGTCCACTA
>CM050214.1:21325206-21547706 GCA_027475355.1 Coilia nasus
TAACCAACCAACCAACCAACCAACCCCACACCCAGCCCCCAGTCAGTGATGGGCATCGAGGCTTCAAAAGCTACCATGCAGTACCACATACCTGTTCCAGCCATTCACAAAATCAGCTGATTCTAATTAGCACCACTCATCAGCCAGGTAGAGGAGTTAATTATCTAAATGGTCTGCAAACATCACTATGTATAGCCAGGTTGCCCATCTCTGCCCCTGCCCCCTCCCCACACACAATCCACTGTCTTTATTAAAGCAACACTAATTCATGTTTTCAATGTTCCCAAAATGGTTTCTGTGGCTCATGAACTTGTAACTGGGTGAACGAATTTGCTTTTCCATCCTCCTTGGCTACAACACGCTGGGTAAGTTGGACGAGTGGGCTGGATCTCTGTAGTTCAAATGAGAGACAATTTTGCTTCCTAACTGTAGGGGGGACCAAAGACGAAAGCTACTTAGTGTTGCTTTAACATTAGCCCCCCCCCCCCCATACCACCACAATTGACATGAAGCCCATCCTACCTTGGCAGGTGAAGCACTTGACGTGGAAGTGGGCGTTCTGGACGCGCACCACCTCCCCCTTGCACACCTCCCTGCAGCGGAAGCAGTGGATGAGGGACGAGCTGCTGCCTCTGCCTTCCCTGGCACTGCTGCTGCTACTGCTGAAGGAGCAGCCTGGTAAGGACCTGCTGGAGAGGAGAGGAGAAGAGAAGAGAGGAGAGGAGAGCAGAGGAGAGGAGAGGAGAGGAGAGGGGAGGAGAGGAGAAGAGAGGAGAGGAGAGGAGAGGAGAGGAGAGGAGAGGAGAGGAGAGGAGAGGAGAGGAGAGGAGAGGAGGGCAAAGGAGGAGGAGGGAAGAGGAAAGAAGAGGAGAGGATAAGAGGAGGAAAGAGGAGAGATAGGAGAGGAGAGGAGAGGAAAGGAAAGGAAAGAAAATGAAAGGAAAGAAAAGGAAAGGAGAAGAGAAGAGAAGAGAAGAGAAGAGAAGAGAAGAGAAGAGAAGAGAAGAGAAGAGAGGTGAGAGGAGATGAGAGGAGAGGAGAAGAGAGGAGAGGAGAGGGCAGGAAAGAAAATGAGATGAGAGAGGAGGAGAGGAGAAGAGGAGAAGAGACGAGAGGACAGGATATTAGAGGGGAGGAGAGCAGAGGACAGGGCAGGAAAAGAGAGGAGAGGAGAGGCGAGAAGAAGAAAGGAGAGGAGAGGAGAGGAGAGGAGAGGAGAGGAGAGGAGGGGAGGGGAGGGAAGAGGAGATGAGGGGAGGGGAGGGAAGAGGAGATGAGAGGAGAGGAAAGGGACAGGAGAGGAGAGGAGAGGAGAGGAGAGGATGGGAGGGGAGGGTATGGGAAGGGAGGGAAGGGAAGAGGAGAAGAGAGGAGAGGAAAGGAGAGGAGACAGTGAAACAAAATGAGTTAACTAATCATGTCACCCCCATTAATAACACACCATATTCATCATGCAGCCAAAGGAGTTCATTTGTGACTTTCACTTTATTGAACTTGGGATACCAACACTATACATTAAAGTGTATGCCAGTTGGACCTTTTTTACAGAAATTAAACAAACCCAAGGAAATGTAGAATATGCAAAGTAAATGTACTTCTGATTGCTACTCGACCTCATGCTTGTACAGATGGCAAGCGTAGTACATTAAGGAGCAACCACAAGCAGCTGTCTTATTTTGGACTATTCAGCCAAAGTGTCTCAAGCATAGACTGTATATAAGAGAACTGCACAATCCCTCTGTAACATCATGCATAGACTTTCTCACAGACCGGATGAAGGTTCCAGGCGCAACCATCTTGGCCAGTTAATTCCATATTCTATGTATGCCATTATCTTGGGATTAAATTAATAGATTTTTAAATTCGCCCCCTTTAGAGTTATCATGGACCTGAAAACTACAGAAACACACTATAAACTCATTTTGAAGCAGGCTGTAAATTATTTTTGCTGTGAAAATTGACTTTTTAACATGGGAGTCTATGTCACGTTGCTCACTTCTGCAGCCAGCCGCCAAATGGACGTGTGAGATTTAGCAACTCTAGAGTGTTTAGTTTTAGCTTCACTGTTTAGTCAGGAAATGTTGCCGCTTGATAGTAAACTGACAAGAGTGGCCGTGTGAGGTATTCCAGCTTTAGCACATTCAGTGTGGCCTTTATTGTTTAGCCTGAATGTTGCCGCTCGGTCTGAATGCACTATAGCCAGAGGAGCATCTTCATGCCATTTAGTGTGGCAGAGCGAACTTCAATGGGATTGCCTCCTAAGTACAGAGATCTTTTTCCACCCACATTAGGGAGACAATACAGTGATGCCTGCGCATAATCTGCTTTCCATAAGAAGGGACAGCAAATACACTCATCTTCATAAAATACCAGGTGCCCGGCATGGTTGTCAGAGCGCTCTGCGTCACGGATGTAGCCATCTTTTTTTTCTCTCCTTCGCCTTGCCACTGAAATTAACGTGCTACAGCTGCCACCCAGCATACAATTCAGGAACATCTGCGGCCACAAACCACCCTGAGGGCCAATCTGTGGAGCATACGTCAGGGCAGGGGGCCAGGGACAACATGGGCCAGAGAGACAGAGAGAGGGTGGGAGAGATGGAGAGAGAGAGAAAGAGAGAGAGAGAGAGAGAGAGAGAGAGAGGAGGTTTGAGGGGGGAAAAGAGAAAGAGAAAGACACAGAAAGCAAGAGGGAGAAACACAGGGAGTGAGAGGGAGACAGAGAGGGGGAGAGGTAGAAAGATAGAGACAGAGAGACAGAGAGAGAGGGGAGAGAAGGAGAGCGCGAGGGGGAAAGGGGAGAGGGGCAGCATCAGACGGCTCCACATCACTCCGTACCAACACAGACTCAGCCCCTCAGTGACAGCATGGGCTCCTCTAATCCATTTTATTTGCATGGGCTAACATCTGTGTGCTACACCCAGACACTGTGATACAGTATGTGACCAGAAAACATGAGCACATCTCAGAGAGTTCCACTGATTGCTTGTAATTGTTCATGGGTAGCTCAATTTATACTGTGTGATCAACACTGCTGTGACAGAAAAGCTTGGAGAATGAACATCCGAAAGAATATCTGGTTCTACAGAACTGAATGTGAAATTTCAGAATATTGCATTGTTGCAGATCACATTCTGTTTTAAGTTCTATGTTTAAGTTCTATGTTCAAAGACTCCTGTGTGATCAGGGTTAAATGAGACAAAGCAGAGCAATGTCTGTATACAATTAGTGCAGAGTGTCAGGCTTGCCCTTTTGCCTCGCACTGTGAAAATTATGACAGGGAAACATAACATGCATTCTTTCAGTGATTTTGATTTTTTATGCTTTGTTAGAGATGCACTGTGTTTTGTTTCAGCGAATTCGCTCCCCGTACACATTTTGCACTGGCAGGAAGTTTTTTCTGTATTGCTATTATCGACTGTCGTCTGGTCCATTGTTCGGCCCAAACAAAGCTGACAGGCCCGCGGGCCGCGCTTGTGGAAGGCTCATGACTGGCCTCCGAATCTTTTGTGTCATAATACTCCCCGATGAAGCAGAATGCAAGTCATAAAAATTAAACTGTGCGTGACAAACCAGCCAGAGGGAGGGATTAGCTGCAAAAAATTACACCCAGCCACACAGTGGAGGTGAGTTTATAAGTCAAACGTCTACTTCCACAGCTACTGTTAAACAGCCGCCACAGTCTGTTAATTACAGTAACAGCAGTTCAGTGCTTTAGTGGGCACATGCATCATCAGTTTATTGATGACACTTGTACAAACACACACTTGCACAAACAAATGCACAGACACATACTACCATACACTTGCACCAACACACACACAAACACACACATACACACTTGCACAGACAGACAAACACACACAGACACACACACACGGGTCTCTAATGCTATTTGTAGTGTACACTGCACAGATCAGATGTACCCCTCAGGGCTGTGGCCACTTCTTTATGGCCACCCCATATCTGAAGGACAGACAGCTCCTACACAGGAACAGCAGGACATGTATGGCCAAGATAGAACAGGACATTTATGGACAGGATAGGACATGACATGTCATGGACAGGACAGGACATGCATGGACAGGATAGGACATGTATGGACAGGACAGGACATGTATGGACAGGACAGGACAGGACATGAATGGACAGGACAGGACATGCATGGACAGGACATGAATGGACAGGACAGGACATTTATGGACAGGACATGAATGGACAGGACAGGACATTAATGGACAGGACAGAACATTTATGGACAGGACAGGACAGGACATGTATGGACAGGACAGGACATGCATGGACAGGACATGAATGGACAGGACAGGACATTTATGGACAGGACAGAACATTTATGGACAGGACAGGACAGGACATGTATGGACAGGACAGGACATGCATGGACAGGACATGAATGGACAGGACAGGACATTTATGGACAGGACAGAATATTTATGGACAGGATATGCATGGTATGGACAGGGCATGTATGGACAGGACATGTATGGACAGGACAGGACATGTATGGACAGGACAGGACAGGACATGTATGGACAGGACAGGACAGGACATGTATGGACAGGACAGGACAGAACATTTATGGACAGGATAGGACAGGATATGCATGGTATGGACAGGACATGTATGGACAGGACAGGACATGTATGGACAGGATAGGACATGTATGGACAGACATGTTTATCTGGAGGACAGCTAGCAGCACACTTTTCTGAGCCCGCTCAGCACATAAGTCAGATTCTCTGTGGGCAGGACTGAGAGTGTGTGTGTATGTGTGTGTGTGTGTGTGTGTGTATGTGTGTGTGTATGTGTGTTTGTGTGTATGTGTATGTGTGTGTATGTCTGTGTAGTCAGATGTGTGAAAGTGAAAGTGCCCAAGCCTGAGTTCTCACACAGAAGTACCCCCCCTCCCCACACACACCCCAACCCCCCAAAAGGACAGCGATATGAAGAGGGGCAGCAGTGTAGAGATGGAGAGTGTATGAGAGCACTGACAGCAGAGGGGAGATTGTGAATGTATGTGTGGCTATAATAAAGGCTTATGTCCCACGGAGAGCATTGCTATCTTCACTTACAAACCATTTGGCCTCGCCCTCTCCTCACACAAGGCAATCTCAATCTAAACTGTTCTCTGTTGTTGCCCCTTGAATAAGCAGCTGCTACAAGAGTAGGACCATCTCTCTTTATCTTTAAGTAGCTTGTGAAGACTCTCCTTTTCCAAGAGTGCTTCCCTTCGTAACAACACTAACCTCCACTCACCATCACTGTCCTGTACCCTGGCTGCACTAACTTTGTTAAGCCTTTGCTGACTCTGTGTTCCTCTGCATATCTGCAGCTTGTTTATGTCGTGTTTTGTAAGTTGCTTTGGATAAAAGCATCTGCTAAGTATAATGTAATTTCATGTATGTGAACAGTGTTTGATATGGTGAACGTATGTCAGTACTGTTTCATAATGTGAATGTATGTGAACAGTGTTTGATAGGGTGAATATATGTGAGCAGTGTTGGATAGGGTGCATAATATGTAAGCAGTGTTGGATAGGGTGGATGTATGTGAGCAGTGTTGGATAGGGTGAATGTATGTGAGCGGGGTTTGATGGTGAATGTATGTGAGCAGTGTTTGATATGGTGAATGTATGTGAGCTGAGTTGGATAGGGTGAATGTATGTGAGCAGTGTTTGATAGGGTGAATGTATGGGAGCAGTGTTTGATATGGTGAATGTATGTGAGCAGTGTTTGATATGGTGAATGTATGTGAGCTGAGTTGGATAGGGTGAATGTATGTGAGCAGTGTTTGATATGGTGAATGTTTGTGAGCAGTGTTTGATACGGTGAACGTATGAAAGCAGAGAGGAGATGGTAAAACTAGGAAAGCAGAGAGGAGATGGTGAAAGTATGAAAGCAGAGGGGAAATGGTAAAACTAGGAGAGCAGAGGGGAGATGGTAAAACTAGGAGAGCAGAGGGGAGATGGTAAACGTATGCGGGCGGTGTTAGAGATGGTGAACGCATGATGTGCATTGGGCCTTCCCAAGAGGCGGGAGAGATAAATGAGCCAGATTAGAGATGAGAGTCTGCAGGAGTGGCTCAGAGAAGAGGAGATCAACACGCTGACACACACAGTCATGCACAGGCATACACACACACACACACAGACATACACACACATACACATGCACAGACACACACATACTTACACAAAAGCACAGACATACACACACTCACACACAACCATGCACACACACATGCACATGCACAGACACACATGCGCACAAACACACACGCAAACATACACTGTCTGTACATACATACATATACACAGACATACAAGCATGCACTGATATGCACAACCATGCACCAACCACAACATTCTCTGTCTGTCTGTCTCTCACACACACAAACATATGCACACACGCACACACACACATACAGACGCACAGACATACCCACGCCCACAGTGAGAGACATGGAGCCACTGATGTGAGCAAAGCGGTGTAAAAATAGACACAGCAGGCTACGCTGCTCATCATCTGTTTGGGTGATAATTGTCATTCCTTAATAACGTCTCCTCAAAGCTCCCCGCTTTCGGCAGGATCAAGAGTGATTATGCCTCATTTCATCACCAAGGGCTCTGTCTCAAAGACCACGAGGCAGCAGAACAGACCTACACACACACGAACCCCAGACAGAGTCACGCAGTATGTAGGTGTGCGTGTGTACTGTATGTGTGTGTGTGTGTGTGTGTGTGTGTGTGTGTGAGTGTATGTAGGTGTGTGTGTGTGTATGTACTGCAGGTGTGTGTGTGTGTGTGTGTACAGTATGTCTCTGTGTGTATGTGTATGTGTGCATGAGTTTATGTGTGTGTGTGCATATGTGTGTGTGCGTGTGAGTGTATGTAGGTGTGTGTGTGTGTGTGCGCATGTGTGTGTGCGTGTGAGTGGATATAGGTGTGTGTGTGTGTGTTTGTGTGTGTGTGTATATAGGTGTTTGTGTGTGTGTGTGTGTGTGTGTGTGTGTGCGCATGTGTGTGTGTGCGTGTGAGTGGATATAGGTGTGTGTGTGTGTGTTTGTGTATATAGGTGTTTGTGTGTGTGTGTGTTTGTGTGTGTGTGTGTGTGTGTGTGTGTGTGCACATGTGTGTGCGCGTGTAAACCCACTACACCAGCATGTGTAAATGGAAAGGAGCAAGGGGTCAAGAGGACTGGGGAGTATGAAAGAGGTCTCTTTATGGTGCACCACCACAGAGGGGGGGCATAGAGAGCAGCGCTACACTGACTCGCTGTAGCGCACTCTTCTGTGGGGACCTGTACATACACTGTGGGGAAACCTAGGGCTCGTATCCCCCCCCCCCCCCCCCCCCCCCCCCCCCAAACAACTAAGTCATATCAGGTCTAAATCATCGCCAATGAAAGTGCAGTAAAATGACCACAGGGCAACATGAGACCCTGGAGGCCCGTCTAAACGGCCATTTTTAAAAACTCATTCAGAGAGGAGAGGAGGAGGAAGAAGAGGATGAGGAAAAAATAAGAGGAATAGAGTGATGTGGAAGAGGAGGAGGCACTTGGCAAGGGTCTAAAGAAAGCTACTGCCATGCCTCTGCATCAGACCACAGTGCACACACAGAGGCCACCGGAGCACTGGAGGCCATCTAACAGGGCTTAGGTGCAGATCGAACATCAAGGCTTTTTGGACTGCATGAACTGAGCTAGCAGAGGACTGTGTGTTCTGTCAACTTCCAAGAGTTCTTTGTACTCAGAACCAAACCCACAGTTCACACGGAACCAGAACTCTCTGGGCTCCTCTGTGCGAGTCCGAGTGAGAGTGTGAGACAGGAAGACATGGGATAGACAGGCGTGATTCTCTGCAGCGGACTGTCGGAAATTCACCTAAGGGGGAAGTATTTGATTAACATTCTTAGTACGAGTCTAAAAAGACTGATTTTACAGTACACATATTACATTGAGCTGATGCTTTTATCCAGAGCGACTAAGTATATAAAATATAAAATAAACTGTCCATTTAAGGTGCAGAACTGAGAGACAGTTTGCAGATTTAAGTTTGAAGTACATGATTTTTTAAAGACATTTTTAGCAGCAAAATATTTCAGTGTCTATGATGACCTGTAATGATACTGAAACTCAATAAAACTAAACTAAACTAAAAAAGGGATAATCTAGGTAGAGACCACCAAATAAAGCAGAAAAATCTTCTCCTCAGTGAGATTCAGCCGCGAGGGAAATAAGAGCAATTAGTGGAAGAGTCTGCTGCTAATTTTACTGTCATCACAATGTTGCCACGAAGATTAAAGTCCAAGAGGATGTAGATGTGAAGATTAGAGTTGACATGCTTGGCTCAGGATTTTTCACGGTTGCGAATGTGTGTGTTTTCCCCTCTCTCTCTCTCTCTGTCTCTGCCTTTGTGTGTGTGTGTGTGTGTGTGTGTGTGTGTGTGTGTTTGTGGTGTGTGTGCCCACAAATGAAATCCTTCTTTGGATAAAATGACCACAGTTCCAAGCCACTAATCTTACCAACAACACCAATTATAATAAGTTACTCGGTGCTCACAGCTTGTAAACAAAATGTCAGAAAAAATATTGAAGATACAGTAGTTTAAAGCTGTCTAGAAACATTTCTGTTAGATATTAAGCTGAGTTATTTTTTTGCATGTTGATTTTAGTAATCAATACATCACATAAAATCTATCATCTAGCTTAGTGCCATTGGAAAAATATGTTTTCAAAAAGAGATATCATATTCCAGTCATAACAGCCCATGCTGTGGGTTCTTCCATAGATGTGTTGGCTCAACCAGTGCGAGACCTACAGTACATTTATCAGCTGTGACACACACAGACTGAGAGTAGGAGAGGTGTAAGTCACTGTCTGACAGGACTTACTGTATGCAGCAGATTATAATGCGCAGGCATTAGCATAGCAGAGTGCTGTTCATACATACTGTAAAAAAAACACATATACATCATTGCCAAGGCTATAGCTCGCTTTGCTTCAGTCGCTTAGAGATTCTCATGTGGAGCTCCTTCATTTTAGCATTGACACTTCTTGGCCTCTGTGAGTTAAGGTATAGTGAATTTCATCAGTGATTCCACTGGGATCAGTGATGCAGTGTCTATTCTAGGATGGTGAGCCTCTACTGTAAAACTTGTTCACTTCTCTGAGAAAGAAACCTGACAGTAAAATATCAGCCACGTATCTAACAGAGCAACTGATGGAGAGTGCAGGCTGATTGTTTACACTGAACCTTGTAATACTCAACTTAGTCAGTACCTGATCCATACTGCGCTACAAAGGCAAAGTGCAGTAACTATGCGAAGTCAGGAACTGAGAAAAATGCCTTTAAAGTCAACATAATGCCCAGTCAAACATGTTGTAGGTATAACAGTGGTGATGCTTGTATGTGCTTTCTCAATACGAAAAAGCAAGAGATCTAGTCACAAGACAAAGGAGGTGTTATAAAGTGAATTTCAAGCCTAAACTCAATTCTGACAAAATATGAAGTTATTGCCTTTTGGCTTTTATAGGGCAGCATACTGCCTGCATGATCTGTTTTGTGCATGAACACGCAGACAACTAAATTTTTTAATCATAAATAACAGACTGTGAAATAAACCACCAGATGTTTTTTTTGATATCCTGATCCTTTTAGCTGGCAATTCGTTTTGTGTTCCTCTCCAGACCACTGTGACAATCCATGAAAAATCCCCCAAAGCGCTCTATGACATTACAGTTGTCTCACCAGCTAAATGGTTCCGTCTACCCCAGCGCTCACACAGCCTATGACAGCCACTACACTCCACACACAGGCCTGCGGTCAAAAAACGGCCGTCCTTGTCATCTCCCTCCGACATCATTCCTCCTTCTCTGGAGGGACTCCTGACGTGTCAAGGGTTGGCTCCTCCAGAAATGTATGTGTGGTTTTTTTGCATGGCTTGACAGGGTTAGGCGGTGGCTGACAGGGGTCACGCTCAATCCTGCGTCTCAATGATTGGCTCAGTGACGCACTTTCAAGGTCAGCAGGAATTAAATGAAGGGGCTGTGAGCGTCTCAGTCTCACCTCACCTCACCTCACAAAAGCTTGTTCACAGGGGCTCGTGGAGCCAATGAAGATGTGGGAACAAGAGTGCAGAAAGCTTGACAGAATGGCCAATGCGGTATTGATTTATTAGGGATGAATGACAGTTAATGGGACTGCTGTGCCTTGTTTACACCCTGACCTGAAAAATGCTATCTTTTTGTTGTTGTCTGCATGCACATCTCAGTTGACTTACTGCAACTCAGTGTTTCATTGTCCCGGGCCAACACCTGAAAGACGATCCAGCTAGAGTGTCAAAAAAACACCTTTCTGAAACAGCTTATGTTCTCCCAGTGTTAACACAATAAGCAAATCACGCAGGCTAATAACCAGTTGATCTCAAAGCAATACTGCACTATGTAACACTGTAAATACATCTCGACACATCTGGAGATACTTTGTTATTGGCACAGGTTTAACATGTACACACACACATGCACATCCATGTAGACACCAACACACACGCGCGCAAACACACACAGACACACACATGCACACACACACTAACATATATACACAAACACTCCCAAACACACATATGCACACACACACATAAACAGGCACCCACATACACACTGACATTCACACAGACACACACATAGACACACCTACTCAAGAACACACACGACCACCCACCCACACACACTCATGAACACACATGAGCAGACACACACACACACAGGCGCACACACCTACACACACACAGACACACACACACACACACAGACACACACACACACACACACACACACACACACACACACATGCAGGCACACATGCCAGGTGGCTCACAGTTCTCTGGCCATGGAACCATTCTTTCTGCCAGTCTCTCTGCCATCTGTGTGCAGGGCTGGTGCCAGCGTCCAGGGTCTACCCTCCGGAACTGGCTCTCAACCCAGCACAGCGTTTGTCTGCTGGCCTGGCCTCCTAAATGGTGTTGCTAGGTAGGGTTCACCTACAAGGGTCCCAGTGACATCACTGTAAGACAACCAATAGCGAAGAGTAGAAGAGGGGCAGTAGATAAGAAGTAGTAAACCATGGGAAGTTTTTCAATCACTTTCAAATATATATATTTTTTTTTTTTATTATTATTTATTTATTTACTTTTTTTTTATCGTTGTGCCTCTGCAGCCTTCCAGGCCAGTTTTTATGGAGATATACAGCCCTGTCTCCGGGATCAAGCAATTTTCTTACTCCTGTGACAGGGCAGTTCATCAACATCCACCAGCGGTAAACACAATTCAGTAACTTACAAGTGCATCAGCCCGCCGGCCCCGGTCATGATTCAAATCAGCCAACACAACTAGCACTTGATTCAAATCACCCACTCCACTAAACTTCAGTGAGTAATAAAGTGTGCTGCCTTTGCCATCAATCCATACATCCAACTAATCCAGAGAGCCTGCCTGTCATCAATCACAGGCTCTAAAAAAATCTCTGGAACAAAGCCACTGGCAGGTATTTCCAGCTGACTCCCTAGCAAGTGAAAGGAGGCTTTGTAGAGCTGCACTTAGATGCACATGAGTAAAGTAAAGACCCTCTGGCCTATTTCCTCTTGGGATTGTGGAAAGCGAGAAGAGGTCATAGGTCGTGACATGTGACAAGTGTGTTCCCTGACCCTGTGGCCCGCATGTGGCCATATGTGCAGATTACTGCATCTGACTGTAAGAGCTAGCAGAGCAGAGCTGAGGCGCACATGAGAAAGAGAGAGTGACAGTGACAGTGAGAAAGAGAGAGTGAGAGAGAGAGTATATTGAGAGAGTGAGAGAGAGAGAGTATTGAGAGAGAGACAGAGAGTATTGAGAGAGAGAGAGAGTATTGAGAGAGAGAGAGAGAGAGAGAGAGAGAGTATTGAGAGAGAGAGTGAGAGAGTGAGAGTGAGAGAGAGAGAGTATTGAGAGAGAAAGAGAGAGAGAGAGAGTATTGAGAGAGAGAGAGTATTGAGAGAGAGAGAGAGAGTATTGAGAGAGAGAGAGAGAGAGTATTGAGAGAGAGAGAGAGAGAGAGAGAGAGAGAGAGTATTGAACACGCACAAAGCTTGTCTCCATACATTTCTCCCATGGCACCTGCGATTCCACTGCAGAGGAGGAATAACATCGTAATGCGATGCATAGCTCCATGTCAGGCATATAGCTCATTAGCCACTCAGCTATTCCTGCAGGAGACATTCCACACAACTGCTGAAGTCATTGCCAACAAGCCCAAACTAGCTACAAACTTTAGGGTACCCACAGAAACAGACAATAGGTAAAAAACAGAGCAGATGGAAGTGGCTGACACAGTACAACAAAATGTGCCAGTTTTCCCTTTAAACAGAAAATAAACAACATGTTATTACATATTGAATTGAACAATATCCCAGTATTTCTAGGATTATATTACAGGATTAAACTATAGCCTAATCTACGCTTAACCAATATCCAGTATTAAATGTTGTATTTGTCTTGTGATACATACTCACACACACAGATCTTGATTATTTATTTGGAATCATGATTTATACTGATGAAAACAGCACACACACACACACACACACACACATAAACTATATTACATTGTATTTAGCAGCCGCTTTTATCCAAAGCGACTTACAAAAGGAGGACATAAACATAAACATAGACAGAAGTGTGGAGGAATACACACACACACAGACACACACACACACACAGATAGCAGATTCTTGCTATGTAATGTATCCTACATCCGGGCATCATGTGATATGATGTGCTGTGATGCACCCATGAAGGCTGCTGTGCCGTGCCGTGCCGTGCTGTGCTGTGCTGTGCTATGTTGCGCTGTGCTGTGCTATGTTGTGCTGTGCTGTGCTGTGCTATGTTGCGCTGTGCTGTGCTGTGCTGTGCTGTGCTGTGCTATGTTGTGCTGTGCTGTGCTGTGTTGTGCTGTGCTATGTTGTGCTGTGCTGTGTGTCCTCTGCAGTCCCCTGCCTCTGCAGGGTCAGGGTAACGTGAGAGGCAGGCGGTGGCCTGGTGAGCGGAGCCGTGTGGCTGCTGGCTGCAGGTGAGTGCTGCCCGGCTGGGCTGCGGTGACCAGCGGTGACAGGGTGCATTGTGGGGGGGGATAAGTGCTGACGCGGCTCTTTCTCCAATAAAGGCCAGCCAGCGCAGCGAGGGGGCAAAAAGAGCACAACTACACAAGAAGCTGAATGCGCGTGAGGTGAGTCAGGAGTGCATCTTGAAGATATAGCCTACCACAGCTGAGAAGCAGGGGGAGAAAAACAGCTAACGCCCATGACTGGAGAGTGAGAAACAGCCTTTGCCAACAATTAAACCGTTGGGTGAAGAAAAATATGAATTTTCTTTTATTTTTAAGGCCATTATTGTCCAACACTGTGCTGAGACTCATTGATTTGACCACAGTAAACAAAAGAGGTGTGAGGGCCCATTTCCACTGACTTGAGCGTGTACAGCACGTAACCGTGTACAGTATGTGTGTATGTGTGACAGAATACGCTTAGATCACGCGTGCGGTGGAAATGGTCTAATTTGTTAACGTGCATTCTAAATGAATACATGCATTTAAACCTTGGTGAATTATTTCATAGACTAGAAGTTGACGAGATAAAACATGCAAACAAACAAGGCAACCCTTTACATGGCTGGATCTTTTAACCATCCAAGATTGTTGACCTATCCGAACTATCATTTTAAAGCTTGTTGTCTCTTCTTTCTATTGATACAACTACCTCAATTTTGAGTCTTGGCTTAGCATGGCTCATTTAGCCATATTAGGGGACATTCAGGATG
The DNA here is from genome assembly GCA_027475355.1 of Coilia nasus. Taxonomy (NCBI): domain Eukaryota; kingdom Metazoa; phylum Chordata; class Actinopteri; order Clupeiformes; family Engraulidae; genus Coilia; species Coilia nasus. The sequence goes on from CM050214.1 coordinate 21,339,073, forward strand.
AGGGGCCATTAGTGAACATGTGCACACACACTTACTGTAGGTATACAGGAAACCAGAATGAGTGTCTCTGATGTTGGGCCACCACAGGCTTGCAGAGCATCTTCAATAGATCAATTCCACTTGTCTTGTGAAGAATACGGTAAAGAGTGACTGATTCTACAATATCTTTTTTTTTACCTCTCTGTAGACCAAAGTGTAGGGTTTTTACACCACTGAACTGTCAGATGTGCATTCATCCTTGTAATGAGGGGTTTATGCATTGCGACCTCACCATAATATCTTTCTCTGTCTACTTGTCAATAGGCTGCTCCTGCTGACACAGCCTGTCACGTCCTGCATTGACAGTCTCCTTACCTGATGTTGAGTTGCTCTTGTTTTTCTGTTGTCCTTTGCACATAGCACCAATGACAGTGCATCGTGGTAATCAGATGCACATGGTCACCCATGATCTCTGACCCTGTGTAATGATGTCTTCCCCACAGATTTAACTACCACGGAAGCACTGGGTACTTAAGCAGTGTTTGGGGCGAAGCACTTGCCATTCATGGCCTAACAACAATAACCCTTCTTAAAAGGTTGCAGATCTTAGCCTGTTATCACCCTGTTCTAAGATCAGAATCAACACGGCCTGATCAGCATTTTGTATGTCACAGAAAAGGACTGAATGTTAATGGCTCAATTATATCATGCATGGATCTGCTTGCGTTCTGTTTTTTCCACTCATTCACTCAAGTGACAGACAGACAGACAGACAGACAGACAGACAGACAGACAGACAGACAGACAGACAGACAGACAGACAGATAGATAGATAGATAGATAGATAGATAGATAGATAGATAGATAGATAGAAGAAGGGAACAGTCAGAAAAAGGAAAAGGAGTGAGTGAGTGACAGGATAAGAGATAAGGAATATAAAGGCCTATGAGACCAATGCTTTTGAACCTCTCTGTGGCATTGTATATAATTGAGCCTGTGATCTCCACAGCATGCCCATCCAGAGCTATCAGAGCTTGGCATGGAAACTATGCCGCCTGCCTCCGTGCCCGCTAATGCCAACCAAACCGCGCTGGAATCCCTAGTGCTTACATTTCTGTCTGTCTGCTCGGAGTGAGCCATACCCTCATAATCTCACTAGTATCGACTGGCAGCAGCATATGGGAGTGAAAACTTGAGCTTCACTGTCAATGAACCGGTTTAAATTGGTGCACGCGACCGATACTTTCTGTTCAAAGAATGGTCCCATTGGAAGAATGTGAGCCGTGCCCTACTGCCAAAACTGCCACATGGCTACCGTCCTCAGCCACACTTTGACCTCTGAGGTCAAACTCTTTAACCAAGAGCCATCGACATGCGATATATCCGTCCGCCTTCTGACACAGCACGTTTCCTTTGAAGAGGTCATTCGATGGTATGTCGCTGGGTTGTAAACAAACATGGCCTTGTTCATATGAGAACACCACTGTTCATGAAGAAAGAGGATCAAGGTTACAATAAGTAGCTATTGGACTGCATGTGAGCATGGTCTACCCCAGATATCATGTTTAAGGCAGAACTGCTGTAAACTTACAATGAACTGTCTTCTAATAATGAGGTTGTGGTAAAATAAATTTAAAAAATGATTAAATGAATAACTGTACTTTTCACAGAGTTAAGGCAATTGTTTTGGAAGGACAGTAAGAACCTTTGTGCAAATATCAATCTATCCAAATTAAATGGATGTAAGAACTAGAGAATTAGTGCACACAGCCCAAACCTTCAAGGGTATACTTACTAAAGCCACAGGCAAAATAATTCTTTCATCTGTGGATGTTAGCCTCATACTGCTACTTTAAGCCCTGAGTTTGACTGTTCAAAAGCCAAACAGCCCACTTGATTCATTATTTTACATTTCAAAATGTGTAAAGTCGATTTTGCTACTGGCTGATTAAAAAAAAAATATCTCTACCAACCAACTTTCCAGGAGTACAGGCAAGCAAGAGCTACACCGTACTTCTGCTTGATGTGTTTTTAATCAAGATATCATTCCAAACATGTGAATGTGCCTGCCACATTGGGATATATCACAATTTTAAGTTTACATGCTTTTTCACATTTCACAGCCTATATCAGTGCAAAAGCACCTATCCTTTATGACAATGCTGAAAAGGAGAAAAATCTTAAACATAACTGTTTTCACAATGCACCCTGTCTGCCTAATGTTTTTTTTTTTCCCACCGACTTCACAAATGTGAAACAGCCACATTGCTACAGTCAGCCAAGCTCTGTAGATTAACAAAAGGGATTCTCGGCATTGCAACGCTCACAATGGATCTTTTCAAACATGAACTAACTGCACAGACACGTGCCACTGTTTTCACGGGGGGTCAGCATTGGTCAGTGCTGAATGCTACTTTTTTTTGGTAGTTTCACAAGAGTGGAGAATAACACAGTGACATAACAGCGTCCCACACACAGGAGAACGGTGCAGATTAAGGGCTGTAATCCCAGACGTGAACGCAGTGTTGGACATGACCTTTGACAGATCTACAGTACTGTGCCAGCTTCTGTAAAAGTGCACTGCATGTGTGCTGTAAACAACTCACATGTGTATGTATTACAATTGCCCTCTTTAATCCAGGAGAGTCAATACTGCAGCCTACTGAAGTTCCTGCACCTCCTACATACTGTATCCTGCTACCACTTCAGTAAAGCTATCTCAACCAAATGATCACTACCCTCAAAAGTTTTCCACAACTTCTGTTACAAATTATAGACATGTCTCCCAGTGGGAAAACGAAATGTCTGTATTTCTGCACTGGACGCCAGACTGCACTGATTACCACCTAGAGAAACAGCACTGCCACAGACTACTCTAAACCTTCTGTATGAAGAATCTGACTGACGGGGGACATGGGACTGGGGACGTGGGATTCTTAAAGAGATGTTGCACAAAATGTGTTGACAAAAAAAAAATTACACTGTTTGCATACAACGCAGAGGGATACATTCTGTGGTAACCTGAGTTACTGTACATGATAGAGCAGGTAGGCGACTGGAATTGTGTCACTATGTGACATGTTACACAAATGCTCTTATCAGTCCAACTAATCCCACTCTTTCATCAACATAGTCCTTTTTCTAACAGCATGTAAAGGTTACGGGAGGGCAAATACATTACAGAATTGTTTCTGTTTCTAATATGTAGCCTACTATCTAGTCCCACTATCAATATTGGTGAGTACATTATTTTCTAAGCTACTTTGTAACTTCTGCTTTACGAACTTGATGTTTCGCACCCATTCATTTACCTGGGAAGTGGAAAGGCTTATATGAAACATACTTCAGATTTGCATTGTTTTTCAAATGAACTGTAGCCTACATTGATTATGAAAATGTAACAGAATCGTAATTGGCGAGACTGAAATGTGCAGAACGAAAGGGGGACAGGTGCAAAGTAGCATATTACCTGAGTCGCCATGTGATAGCATAATCCGTTCTAGAAATACCAGGTCCACTGGCTGAGACAAGGTAACACTTTATTGGTTTGAATAAAAGGGGAATATATGAAATTCTTACCGTTGGTGCTCATGATGAAATGAATCCTTGAAGTGTATTAGAACTTACGCCGAAAAATGACTATTCAGTTCTCGTATAACACATGGCCAGCGTCTTTTGGGGCAATATTTGAAACGAATTGTTCAACTGACAGTTGCTGGCGATTCTGAGAAGCCAGTAATATTTCATAAACCTTTACTAACTCTTAACTCCTGGACGCGCGCTCAGTCCGTGAACAGTTCCGACCAGTAAGATGTCTCCTGACAAGGTGAGAAATAATGCAGGAATCTGAATGGAGCGATGGGTGTTCCCTGTGTGGAGAAGCCGATTACAACAATGCTCTTGTTGAGACTGCTGTTCTTTGAGGATTTGACTAAATCCGGATTGCACTGGTGGTGAGCCGTAGTTCAGTCACGTTCTATTTGCAAGCGACAGCATCCTACTTCCAAAAGAGCACCGTTGCATGGTATATGAGGCGGAGGCTACTTCAGCGTTGTGTCAGATGCCGTCACTTGTGCTCCAATCTGCGACGCGATGCTTCTCCCCTGACCTGTGAGGGCTGGAGAGTATCACTGCTAAGGGACTGACGATCGTGATATGGCTCACGAGCGCCCTGTAGCGTCAGCCACGTTCAAATACTGTGACTCAATACCTTTATATTAGACACAACTGATGGTCCAGTGGAATAGATGTAGATGACAGAGAAAAAAATCAAACAGAGAAGAAAAACATTGATTAGTATCATTTTTTTGCTTAAATTATAACACAGAACAAAATGTTTATTTTTTAAATCTCAGATATTGGTGGTCACTGATAATCATATCAGCCTATTTGGATTTTTCACATGTAGGCCTACTGAGTATTGAACTGTGATATGTTCATTTTGTTTCTGCCACCATATGAAGTAATTCAGAACTAATGTAACAAATACTGTACAACCATTTGTCAACCACAGCGGGGAAATGACAGGCGTGTCAAGGAAGTTTTTTTGACACATTAGCGTGTGCTGACATCTTGTGGTATTAAAAATTATTGGAGATAGTCCCAAGATGTTTAGGCAGTTGGAAGAATTTTAATGTGTTGTGATGTGAGTTTTGACATAGTTATAATAATACTATAGAGAAAACAGTTGTGACTACTGTTTGAAAACACACAAAAAGATTCTCAAACTAGAATGAAGTGGAAGTCTGTGTCACACTTGTAGATATTCACTGTGACATTGCTCTTTGTCTGAGAGTAAAAATTTCAGTTTCTTAGTTTTTTAGTTTCTTACAAGGGAAAAGAAACTATGAAAATGTTTATATCTCTAGTCTCATAGACTCAACCATGCCCCTTGTTAGTGGAACCTTTTTGACAAAAAGCTAAACATTCTAAACATTCAAGATTTCTTTATTATTACATATCATTATATTTGAATAAGGGACTAAATGTTCAGTGTTTATTCCTCATATTGCTGCAATAAACAAACAAACAAATAAATGTGTTAACGATTGAAAATGCTAAGTGAGAGTAGATGAGTAGATGAGAAAGGATGGATGGAGGGAGAAAGGGAGAGAAAGACACAAAAGCAGGAGAGGTGGAAAAAGAGAGACATGAATACACATACATGCATGCCAGCAGAGGTGCTGCTAAAATACTGTGGGCCCCTGAAAGAAAATAATTTTGGGCCCCCATCCCATATGGTTGATTAGAATATCACAGACCTCTGTGGGCCCCTGTGAAGCTCTGGGAACACTGAATCGTCCTGATCTAGCGGTGCCCCTGCATGCATGGACACAGTGAATAGAGTTCTGTCTTCAAATTAAGTTACATACAACTCAATGGATCCAGTCTTCACACACACACACACACACACAGACACGCACTGGTTTTTAAATCTCAGTTGCACAGCATGCTCTACCTTATATCCAGATAGTGTCAGTAGAGGTTTATAGAATTTCTTCATGTAACAACACGATCTGGGGAAATCACATTTGAACTCACATTTCAACTCTATTTAGGCTCTAAACCTTCATGCAAGAGGCTTCATATTGTATGGGTCTTCATATGTTTTCGGGCTTGATGAATTTGTGTTTTTTTATATCTACAAAGCAGTTCTATATTTTCTATAAAGTTATCAGGATCATTGTGTTTATCATTTATATTTAAAAATTTGATATAGGAAAATAAGAACACCTTGGCCCATTTAGCAAGCAAGATTTATTAACTTTACAACGTTTCGGTCATGGACCTTCGTCAGGTTGCTTCACAGGTCCAGTCTGACAAAGATCTATTACCGAAATGTCGTAAAGTTAATAAATCTTGCGGAATGGACAGTGAGCATGAATTCTTATTTTCCCAAGTGAGAGCACGGTCATCTCCAATGCACCTGTCTTCTCCAGAGGCGTGCAAAAGTTAATCCTCTTTTTGAATATTGAATATAGGAAAATGAACAGAGAAGGAGCTAGGGAAAAAGATTTAAACTAAAAAAGCATTCAGAGAGCCCAGACCTGGGCAGCTCACATCATCACCAAAATCTAATCACTTTTAAGTTAGCCCATTTTTGACCTACCCTGAAAATGTAATTAAAATCAATCCATACATTTTTGAGTTATGTTGCTAACTAACAAACAAACTAACAAACAAACAAATGCCGATGATCACATAACCTCCACTGGTGGCGGTAAAAACACTCTATAGAGATAACGGAATATAGCCTACATAAGGAAACACAGAATTTTCAGATGAAAAGTAAACAAATAATAAACTTTCATGATTTCAACGAAATCATCAGACATGGAAATTAGTTTATTAGCCTACAGGTTTTTGCATATATCTTATTAATGACTGTCTATACATGGAGCCTAAACTGTGTTTAAACTAAAATGTAATGCATAAGCAATGTGGTGATTACAGACCCTTCTCACATTGGTAAAGAAAGTGGGGGGAACTTAATGATCTAGATTTGGACAACCATGTTGAAAGACTGACCACCGTATGGGCACCCCTTTGTCTTGATTTTAAACATTTAAGTAAATTAGATCAGTACTCTTTAATGTTTTGTAAGAATGTGTGTGTGCACTCACACACACACACACACACACACACACACACAAAGAGGGACCCAACTACAATACCCTCGGCCTCTCTGCCCCCTGTTGGAGGCCAGGGGTAATTAAGTGTTTAGATGGTGGCTTAAAATGCTCCCTGTAAAAACTGGGTATTTGGGTGCAAATTGGTGATGTTCTTACACTTTTCCAATGTTCTGTTCTCTTTATTGCAGGGACACTGAGTCAGAAAACACACTGTGTTCTAATTAGAAGTACTTAAAATATCTTTATGTCCAAAACCACGTAACTTAACCAACGTTCCCTTCCCTTTGGCCTTCATATGTCTGTGGCCTGTGTTGAAACGTTTCCCTTTACTCTGCAGGTGTTGTCTTCTGCAGATCCGCACATCTTACAGAATGGCAGGCAGCCATGTTTTCTGGCATTGTTTGTTTGTATAGACTATGTTGATTTTTATTTAGTTAATTATATTCAGCTGTCCAGTCGCTGAACTGAAAATACTACTAGAGTAACCTAGTGGTTTTTATTCTCTTCGTTACTTCTGAGATTTTCCCCCAGCGTGTTCTGTCTGTCCTGATATTGATTTAACATCACAGTCGTCACAGACATTACATTCTCATTTATTATTGTAACACTACAATGCCCCCGAGGAATGTAACACTGACGACATCGGGGCAACCCAGGCCTCCCAGCGCGCACCCGCCCGACTGGGGTTGGGGTGGGGGTGGGGCGCGCTGGCAAAAGGGCCTCTTGGAGGGAGTCGGAGCAGGTGGAGGCTGATGGTAGAAATATGGATTTCCTATCAACACCGAATGGCAAAGCCATCCATCAGCGGCGGGTCCACTTGATGCGCACATCATTTGGGCCCATTTACTGGGAGCACACGCAGAGAATTACAAGTGGATGGATAGACGGACGGACGGACGGATGGACGGAGGGAGAGTAGACGAGAATGTGAAAACAGCCAAGGCCACAGGCAGGCAGGGCCAAACAATGGTGGCGGGCCTGGATGCTGGGTCCATGGCGTCAAGAAACTCTGGCGCTCTGAAACCAGAGAAACTGTCAGGTTTTTTTAGGACTAAATTGTTGACATTTTGAGTTTTATATTTCATTTCGCTATCATCATGTCACTATTGAATGTCATTACTCTGAATGTCTGACTCTGTTGCAGGCAGCACCACTGTCTAAACACCTCACATGACTTCACCAGTCTTAGTCTTTGTCACATGTTTGATAACAAATCCCTGTTTCCAGAAAGGAGAGCCACATGGCCCACTAATCGAGTGAAATATTTTGCAACTGGATTGGAAGTGTGAAGTTTTGTTGATACACTGTAAAGTGATGATGGGGGGGGGGCAGGGTATATAAGATACACACACACACACACACACACACACACACACAGTCATATATGCAGACAACAAGCATGCGCAAGCACACACTCTTACACAGACACACAAGGTTTCATTGTATAGGCAACTGTTCAATGAACAGGGACACAAACTAATAGATTGTAGTAAATGCCAGAATTATGTCTGTCTATCTGTCTGTCTGTCTGTCTGTCTGTCTGTCTGTCTGTCTGTTTGTCTGAGAGACCTCTCTAAGTTAAACACCTTATTTCCTCTTGTATTCCATCCATGCCATTCATACAGTTTCAAATGTTCAATGTGTTGTTAAAATTCCACAATGTACCATGAGAAACTGCAGAACATCGCAGTAAGTATATAATAACGGACATGGTGAATAGTTGTTCTTTTCTGAGAGCTCACTACGCCTCTCTCAAGGGAAATCAGCTGCACACATCCTGATGATAACATCTCTCTATCTCTCTCTAGATCCATATGTTTCAACACCACATATGCACACGTAGACACACACACACTTGGAAACAGGCCCAAACAAGCACGCGCGCACACACACACAAACACACGCACATACACACACACACGCACATACACACACACAAACACACACACACACTTACACTTGCACAGACAAACAAACACACAGACACACATACACACAGACATACATGCAGACAACAAACATGCACAAGCACACACTCTTACACAGACAAAAGGTTTTGTTGTACAGGCAACTGTTCAATGACAAGAAAGTTCTTGAATCTTGGATTTTAAAAAGCGTACATACGGTACACACACGCACACATATACACACACGCACACATCATATGCACATATACATACAGCCACAAACACACACACACAACAACACAGTAATATTCACAACAGGCAACAACAGACCCGTACAAGCACACACATACATATTTGTATTTAATTGTAAAACGTTTTTCTATTACAGCACATTATAGCTTATTATAGCATTTTATTTACTCCATTTATCTGCCACTTTTATCCTAAGTGATGCATAGCTCAGATGTACCTCTGATAAGTGTGTTTCCTGTCGCCATGGTGTTTTTACGTTACCTGGTGTCTTCTTCCACCAGCCGAGCCTCTTGAATGTTGTCATTCCTGCTTAACTATTCCATGCCAGCGCCTTGACGAGTTGAAAAAGCCTTCGCCTTGCTTTTTCCTGAAGAGAATACTTCAAATTCTTCTCTTGTGCATCACTGTTGCAATTACATTGGACTCCGTGCAATGTGACTCTATCGTGCAATTACATGGGACTCTGTGCTCTACGACTCTGTCGTGCACGCCACTTTTGCTGCTGGCATATTCTGCACTTTATTTATTTATCCATAGTTTGGTATGGTAAAATGTATATATCGTTTTATTGTGTTTCATAGTATTGCTTGCATATATTACTGTAAATCTATAATTTAATTCTACCTAGCTATTCTTATCTATTTCTATTCTTATTCTTATGTACTGCTTCTTCTTGTGCAGTTTCCTGTTTCCACGACATGTACGACATCTCACTATTCTTCGTATTGTGACAATAAACTACTACTTTTAATTCTGTTGCTCTATGCTGTTGCTCCACATCATTCATCGTATATGACCTTAAAGTAGAAACCAACGTGTTCAGCTATTTTTACCCACATAAGTGCACCTTGCTCTGTGACTATGCTCTGCTTGTCAAACTCTACAATTTTATGAACCTGTCACTATGGGAACTGGAGTTGTTTCTCTTCCTCTTTCACCATTTCACTCACCTTTTCTTTCTTGAGTTTCCAACTGACTAAATCTAATTAAAAAAAAAGAGATGTTTAGTTATAGATATGTGGTGCAGATTTGAAATTTCATCCATTAATGGAGTGGAAAACCCAGTATAACCAGCTTCATAAGAAAATCTCTCCTGAAATGAATATTTCTTCAAAAATATTTGACTTGACTTCTTACTGATTATGTTTATGTTTACCAAAAGCACAACACACCTGTGGTGTTAAATTGGCCTGTCACATATATGATATATTACTAGCTAAAAATAATGTTCTCACAGGCATTGTTGACTCTGAACCTGTGCCTCGACTTGGTAATTTTCAGCACAGTCAGAAATGAAGTAATAAGTTCTTCTGCTCCTTCACTCTGAGTGCAAATGGTATACACTGTAGTTCAATAGGTGACTGCAGGCCAAGATAGAGTCACAAATTACTGCTATTTTTTGTAGTTTGGAGGATAAAGGCTTATTTCCCATTGGGCATTGTGTGTGTTTTTATTATTATTTCTTTATGAATCTAGTGATGCTAATATTCCTATTATATGTCTGCCAATGACTCAGAGGAAGAAAATATTCCATCAGTCAACGTTATCACAGCACACACCGAAAACATTATGAATAATAGATGCGTGAAAAGGTGTCGGTAAAATTGAGTGTGAAATATGTGCTGAATAATGCAAAGTCACACAGTCCCCTACAATATTAGCTTGTTTCATATATTTCAACCTTTCAGACCTTCTTCCAGGTGGAGCCATAATCTGCTGCATGAGTTCATCGTGGGTGGCTGGCTGACATTTAACTAGAGAGCTAACCTTTCACATATTGCCTCCCATTACAGGCCAAACTGTAGCTAACGGCTTTCCACATGCAATTTGTTGTTATTTTTCATGAAGTGCAGCTGGATTGAATAGAGAGATAGAGACCTTTTTTTTTTTATTCCGGTTTAAGATTTTTAGAATGGCAGAGCTGAAAATTAGAAGTAGATGTGGAATTCAAAGTTGGAAAGGTGGTTCAAATTTGGAGAGATGGTTCAAAGTTGGAAGGAGATGAAAAGGAGAAACACACAGTTTTCGTGCTGTAAACTTCCTGTTGTGCAGAGAAGGCAGTGGGCCCCACATGAGCACCCTGAGGCATCAGTGGCTCTCTGGCAGGATGGGATTCCCGAGGCACATAAACACCTTCCGCCAGCTGGACCCTGGCCACCGACACCGATACCAACACCGACGTCTGTGACAGACTCTCATGGGTGCGAGCGATCCCCGCACGTTTCACCCCGCGCTCTCATAGCTGTGAATCCCACTGCCCTGTCCCACGTTTGTACCCACTGGTCCCCACTGCTGGGAGCGCGCTGATTAGCCTGTGCAGTGAGCCACTGGTTCGCTTTAATCTAGCTGGATTAAGTTGAAAAGATTGCGTGTAAGCAGCTGTGGAGAGAGTGACAGAGAGTGTGGGAGGTTGAGCTGCTTTGGATGTCGGAACGTCGGAACACCCACATTAACTTGTGTCAGGGGGCGCCCTAAGGCGGTGATGGTGTGTGTGTGTGTGTGTACGTTTGTGTGTGTGTGTGTCTGTGTGGGTGTGTGTGTGTGGGGGGGGGGGGGGGGGGGGGTGAGTGTAGGGGGATTACAACATTAAAATAGTTCCCAGGACCTTGCACTGACAGGTGGCCCCAATAGAACCAAGGGTATCATGTAGGGTAAACACATGCACATAAAATGACACAGCAGCATTTACCGGCCTTGCTATGATCGATAATGTTAAAAACACACACAGTTTACCTACCTTTTTCAGTGCTTCCCATGTAATTTACCAGCCCTTCTTTTAACCATTCTACCACTGCCTATAACATAATGATTATTATATTTGTTGCTGCCCTGCATTATGTTCCCTTACAGGGGTAGACCTGTGTCGCAAAAGCCCTGACTGGTATACCCAAGAGGTTGAAGTATCATTTCAACTGAACAGCTGTCATCCAAGACATTTCCGACATCAGAAAGTGTAAGGAAATGTCTTGGACAAAAGCTGTTCAGTTGAATTGGTACTTTATCCTGAGAGAGAGCACATATGAAAAAAAAAAATCTTTATTCTGCTGAAAGTGCTGTTATCTTGTGCTATTATGTGAGTTGCTCTTGAAAATACGTTTCAAATAGATGAAATTGTATATAATTGTGTTCCGACTGGCTGGGCTCTGATTGATTAAACATCATTTTGTGTCAAGTATATGACAGTAATTTTCTTTTAGGGCCTACAAAAAAGCTGGAATTCAAAGAGGCACCATGCAGTCACAAAGGACTACAAAGCTGTTTTCAATTTACAACAGTCACTTTTACAGCCACTGGGCTCACATTTGTTCTTAATTTGTTCAAAATCTAGAGTGAAAAAAGGGGGAGAGCACACTGATGACCATACTGTTATCTTACAGCCATTATACATTTTCAGCAGATTAAACCACTATGCTGCATTATTGAAGTGGGCTTTGGACACGTTAAAGATGAAAGACAGTCTAAAATGAAACAACAGTGGGACAACTTTTAAAGGCCCGAGGATTTACTAGATAATTCACGAAGATGTCACATATTTTATCAGCTGTGAGTTCAACTCTACTTTCAAAGGCCATTAGGAGGAATCAATAAACTGATGCGCTGAGGCTTTGTTGACGAAGGGGACGGCCGTTAGACACAGGATTTGGTGTCAGGGAAAGAGCTAGGATTAGTTTACACTCAGCTGATGGGTAGTTGAGAATTAGTCTTAGAGGACAATCTCGTCTCATGTGGCTCTTTTGTAAAGATCAAGTGCTACAAATTTACAGGTAGTGCTTAAAATGAAGGGGCCATTACGTTAAAAATAGCAGCCTGTCACCAAAATAACGTCTAAATGTAGTTGTAGGCAGTCTACAAATAAAAATGTGGCAAATAAGGAAGAGAAAGAATATGCAACATAGTATTGCATAATTTACCAAACTAGTCTCTGTCTCTGGGCGGTAGCATCTTTTTCCTGTGTCATCTTACTAGATATCAAAGACAACCATTGGAAGATGCCATCTCATCTTTCACCACGTACTCTAAACAGACATAAACCCGCAGAAGAGTGTAGAGAGATGGTACAGGCCAGAGTACAAGGACTGACCAAAGACAAGGGACAGTGTGTGTGTGTGTGTGTGTGTGTGTGTGTGTGTGTGTGTGTGTGTGTGTGTGTGTGTGTGTGTGTGTGTGTGTGTGTGTCAAACCAGGGATGACTGTATGTTGTGCCAGGCCAGCGGAGGGCAGTATTGACAAATGTCTCAGTTCATAAATTATTGCAAAACCATTTGTGTTAACACACCCACATTTAATTTTGTGCTTTTAAAGTGACTCGTTAAGCAATATCAAGTGGCTGGATGATGCTGTCCGAGACAACCTGAATACAGTTTTTCTTTTACATCTATAACTTGTCACTATGACAGTGTGTCATCTGGAATGGATTAAAAACAACATAACAATTCATTTTTTACAGCTGCATCTAAAGTATCCACTCAAAACATTCACATTGTACAACAGTCAGTGGTCTTTAGGGGATACGTTATGTAACAGTTTTTTCAAAACGTTAAGTGTACTTTGACAAAAAGGCATGCTATGTTCGCTAACCTGCACATCAACAGTGTCACAAAAACAACACAGCTCAGTTTTTTAAATGAACACCTTTCATTTTGTTTTGTTTGTTTGTTTTTCTCTGGATACGTTTAGAACACATCACAGTTTTACCTGAAAACAGCACTATCAAGTAGAACACATTCAAATAAATGCCACTGTATCAAAGGGGGTTGTGCGTTCATGCAAAACAGTAAAAACTCTCTCTCTCTCTTTCTCTCACTCTCTCTCTCTCACACACACACACACACACACACACACACACACACACACACACACACACACACACACACACACACACACACACACACACACACACACCACTATTTAGCTCTGAGACGAGTACAATGTAACTAAAACTAACTGCAACACTATAAAAATGTACGTCACCTTTTTCTGTGTCCCAAAGAAAGTGCTTAGATGTGAGTAGCTTGATGGTGTGCAGCTGTGGGGCGTATTTCCGATGCGTGCACACCCATATTTTCAGTAGTCGCATAAATGTATTTATTTATATATCTGTGGCAGGGGTGGAAATAAACTTAGCAAAATGTGTTTTTTTTTTTTTACCAGACACTCACAAATAAATGGTAAAAGGAAATTATTATTTGTGTCCAAAATCTACCAGCCACTTTTATATTTTACCAGCATTTGGCTGATAGCTGGTGTGAATTTTCAACCCTAATCTGTGGTCTGGCGCTGTGTTAACAGCAGGGAGAATTGTTTGCAGTTTTCCATAACCGTAGACATCCAGTCATAAATGACTACGCACCAAGATGGCACTTTGCTCTTTTAGACACAGCGCATACCTCCAGCTCACAACTTCCGTGTAATGGGCTGTATTCTAACCATGCCAATCTATCTGTATCTCGCAAAGACAATATTACTAAGAACAGCACCTTATTCAGTTGTGAGCCTTTAGTTATTGATCATATATTACAAAAATGATTAATTGTGATATGTACTGAAATGGCTGTGCGTGTGGAGGTGCTTTTCCAGTACCCTCTCTGCCCTCTCCCAGACTTCAATAACAACCTTCCTCCCTTGACGGGAGATTGCTATCCCTGTAATGCTACTATCTTTAGTTTATGTGCAGGCTCACATGACACACCAAACTAAGTAACCTCAGTGCACTGACAGGAAATAGTAAGAGCTGAGGGCTAAAGTGTGAGGCTTATTTGCAAGAAGTCGAAAGGAAGAAGGGTTTCTCTCTTTGTTGTTGCAAAAGAAAAAAAAAAGTGCAGCTGTTACAGAACAGGCGGCATAATGCACCTGTTGTCTCTTGTCAGTCTAAGATTTCACCTCTTTAGACAAGAGACCTACATCATCGTATAGAGGCCCCCTGGCTTAAGAGAACGACGCCTATATCCCTCTGGAATGTGTCTAGAGTGTTCTTCATAATATCACAAAGGAGGCCAGAACAGCACCTCCCTTTTCATGTCACGTATGTCTTTCTTCATGTTATATCTCATCATCTTTTTTTATACATTAGTGTAAATTGAATGTAACTTGAAAGTAATAAAACAAGCAAATGAAAACAGAAAAATAAAAACCAAAAGAAAAACTATAATTTTATGAGGTAGGCAGAAGTAGGTAGAATAGACACGGAGATTACTTTCAATGCACATTCATGACAATGTTGAATATGTGCAAAAATAAGTACCCACATTGCTTAGAAGAGCCACAATCACACACAGGTATCCTTTCAACAAATGACACACATCTGCTGTTTACTGGTAGAATTTTAAACATTTCAGCAGCATAGTGTCCATCCAGGAAAACGTCTGTTTTATAATCTACCATCTAAATTTTCACTTACCAGTTTGTCAGTGAAGTCATTTTTATTCCCATTCAAGACCAAAAAAAAAACCATGAGATTATCTCAGACGATAGGTGTTACGTCTTCGTGCCAGTTTCCATCTGAGATTCATACGTTGCGGTGAGCGTGTCTGTACCCAGCTCCACGGTGCCAACCTCTCCCAACGTCCTCCTTTGGCTGCCAGTCCTGTCACCGGCAGCCTGCCAGCTGTGTCCAGCAGCATACGTTAATCCGTTGGCTTTCCTGTGCCTGGGTAGCAAGGCCCTACCTCCCCAGCAGAGGATCTCCTTGAAGGCGCTCCTGAACTCCGCGCTCCGGCAGTAGATGAGGGGATTGAACGCCGAGTTGGCGTAGCCTATCCAGTTAAGTATCCGAAAGGTCAGGTCGATGTTGCCCACGTCGCATAGGGCCGCCACCACGTTCAGCACAAAGAAAGGCAGCCAGCACAGCGTGAAGGTGCCCATGATGATGCCCAGGGTCTTCACCGCCTTGTGGTCCTTCAGGCAGAAGCGGGTCCGCTTGGTGCTCCTGGTCTCCCCGGTGGTGGAGGTGGCGCTGGCGGCCAGGGTGCGGGCGTTCTGCTTGTGGAAGCGTCCCTCGCTGCGGTCGATCTTCTGGAGCTGCTTGCGGGCCTCCTGGAAGACGCGTGCGTACACGAAGACCATGACCACCAGGGGGATGTAGAAGGAGATGATGGAGGAGGACACGGCGTAGTAGGTGTTGGTGTGGAACTCGCAGCAGTAGGTGTCGTTGTTGCAGAGGATGGCCTCCTTGTCCTCTGAGCGCCACCAGCCCATGTGGATGGGCAGGAAGGAGATGAGCGCGGCCACCAGCCACACCGTCAGCACCATCACGCAGGCCCTGCGGCGGGTCAGCAGCGCCGGGTAGCGCAGCGGCGAGGTGATGGCCAGGTAGCGGTCCAGCGCGATCAGGCACAGCGTCTCGATGCTGGCCGTCACCGACAGCACGTCCGCTGCCGTCCAGAACAGGCACAGGAAGTCGCCGAAGTACCACCTCCTCAGGAGGTTGTAGCATGCGCCGAACGGCACCACCAGCACGCCCATCACCAGGTCGGCGCAGGCCAGCGAGGTGATGAAGTAGTTGGTGATGGTCTGCAGCCTCTGGAACCGGACGATGGCCGTGATGACCAGCACATTGCCCAGGACGATGCCCAACACCAGCAGGCCCATCAGGATGCCCAGGAGCACCACCTTAGCCTGGCCCGCCTGGCCCACCTCCGCCCACGAGGAGTTGGTCCCCACCGACACGTTCATCAGTGCCGAGGGGCACACGCTCCCCATTGGCCTAAGCAGGTGTCAACCGCAAAAACAGACAGATGTCAGCAGCGAGCCGTAAGCCACAAGCTGCAAGCCACAAGCCTATAACTGGCACACACGCGGAGAGAAACATGCAGCTCGACCAGTTCAACAGCTTAATAAATGACACCGTACTGAATAGAAAGCCCAGTACAGATACGATCAAATAGGGAATTCTCATATGGTTAGGTGCTCTGTGAATGTGTTAGATAAGTGCAACTGTAAAAATAGGTGACAAACTCACATGTTAGAAACTTAGATAAAGTCACAGTGAAAAAAAAATATCACACTTACTTGAAAAGAGAGACAGCCTTACAATCCCTTGAATGAAATGTTGTGTTGTATCAAAAAGAAGTCCAAAGATATGTTTGGTAGCTTGCATAAGTGTTCTTCCCTCATGTGTTGCTCATATTGTAGAGATTCTCGCCCCCCCCCCTCTCTTTCTCTCTCTCTCTCTTTCTCTCTCTCCCTCTCTTTCTCTATCTATCTCTCTCTTTCTCTCTCTCTCACACACACACACTCTCTCTCTCTCTTTCTGTTCCTCTTTCTCCCTCTGCTTGTGCAGTCCTCTGGTTGGCCACAGACTGACAGGAGCCCTGCCGCTGCCTGGACACGAGGTCTCTTGGACTAAATGTGCCTCTCAGTCTTTTTCTCAGAACCCTTATAGCAGCCAGCAGTGACATCACACTCCCGACAGCCAATCAGCAGCCATATAGGCATCAGGACTAGATAGCTGGACTTTTACTGTGAGCTATGCTTTTCATCTGTTACTGATGGAAGCTTGCCATGGCGATTACTGTTAGAAATATTTCTACACATTTGTCACGGTAAAGTTTAAGAAATTAATTTCAACCACAGAGGACAAATGTCTTTGCGTCTACACTGACATCTAAAGTTGTACAATGTTTAGAAAATGTTCAACACATATTCAGTGACATTGCATGTATTAAAATAATTGTAGTTACAGTGCTTTTAAATCATCAGTGACTATTGGCTATCATCAGTTATTGGTGTGGTATTAGTTTGCTTTTTTTGGGCTATGTGTCTCAACAAAAATTATCAAGTTATTAGTGATAACATCTACAGACTCAGGATATTTCTCCATGAATAAGTGGTTTAGTGGAGGTGGAGCAAGAGGAGGAAGAGATCGTTTACTGTTGTCTTTAGGAGAGACTAGTTCCAGTATTCTCAGCAGAGTCATGAGTCTGAGGTGTCGTACAGTAATCACTTACATGGACACTCAGGCTTCACACCCCTTCAAAGGAATCCAAACCGTTCTTGTTCTTTTTCTTTCAGCTCTGTCTTGGACGCCTGCAGGAATCGATACTTATATATATATCAGTAATGAAATTTGTCACACCTCCCCTTTAAAGAGAGACTAATGACCAGGGATGATCATCTGTCTCCTGACTCTTTCAGTTCCTGCAAACACACTTCATCACGTAGCACCCGTGTTTACCCGGTAGGAGAACGAGAACGAAATTCCTGTCAGGTACAGGCCATTGAGTGAGGAGACCCATCACCACCACCACCACCTCTAGCGTGGAACACCTACAGACGGCATGGGTCCAGCACGGGAAGGTCTAATCATTAACTGAAACCACTCAACCCATCTGGCATTGCCAATCCAGTCAATATGTGCAGGCACACTTCAGACTATGACAAGTAGTGCATGCAAGTTCACATGTCACACTGTGACTTTGTTCTACTAGTGCCTGAACAGAAAGACAGAAAATAAAATAAAAAACTCCTCATTATTTAGACTTAAAATTAAATGACAAAATGTGCTTTTATGATTTGTTAATATATGCAGACACACGTAGGGTTTGTTCACAGCACAGGTAGTAGTGTATGCTTGGAGAGACAGAAAATAAAACTCTGTAATGCTTTTTGTGTAAAAGAAAATGGCTGAATGTGCTTGTATGCTTTGAAAGAAACTTTGATTTGGGGCGTGGGTGAACTTTGTTGGGAGTGACCTAATTTATGGGACCCATCATTTTGGACTCTCTGACCGACCGACTGATAAGCATGGAAGTCAACCCTTCAGCTTTTTCCTGCCCCAGGAACAGAAAGGACGGGCAATTGTTTTCTGCTCTGATCCTGTTTTGATTCTGATACAGAAATTACTCCACTATCAATAACAAAACCTATGCACATTACACAGGCCTTATCATCACCACCGCATAACCCCTATTTACATAGTAAATGTTGTCAGGGATTATGGGATTATGGACAACACGGTGTAGTGTAGTGTAGTGTGTGTGTGTGTGTATTTGTGTGTGTGTGTGTGTGTGTGTTAGTGTGTGTTAGTGTGAGACTTAATAGTAATCCATTGAGGATCTTTTGTACAAATAAATGTGAATGACAGTAAATGGTGAGGGGACATACTTAAGCCAGTGACCCAGTCCAGCAGACACATGCCCAGGAAATTATTTTATTCTGGGGAGGGCAGCAGGCAGACTCTCTGTGGGCGAGCCAGAGAAGTGGGCTGAAACCTGAGACCCGCATTGACCCGCTCAGTACCACTGGGACCCACTTCACTCTTCTACCCTCCACCCGACATACCACGCCCCTCCGTCGCTCCTCTTTCTATACAGCCCACAAGGTCAAGACGGGCCCACTTCCTCGCCTGGTGCCCTGAGCAAGGACACACGTCAGACCGCCAGACACAAAAGGGCTTCCACTCGCTTCGCTGGAAAGAGGAAATGGGGACACTCAGAGAGTTTCCACAGGATACTCCACAACACCCAGCCCTCGGGCCGTCGTCCACCTAGCCTGCCCGCTGTCAGTACCGTGGCAGTGGCAGGGCCATCCATCCGTGCCGTCGGTGGTTCCCAGCATCTTCCTGTGGAAGAGGGGCCAGCAGTGCTGCACACTTGTTCCTGTGCTGCTGTGTTGTGTTTACACAGACACACACAGCAGACCTGCTGCTGCCCAGCAGCACCTGAACCTGACATGAGTAATTCCTGCCAATACCCACTGGAGGAATTAAGGATTTTTCACACTTTATTTCACGATTACTGTTTTGGTGGATGTAGTTACAACAGGAAGATTGTGCATATCCCGTATCAACGTGCAGGACAAAATTTGATCTGCAATCCAGTAAGGAAGATGACGATGGTCGAAACGTCATTTTGATTTTGTGCCTTGAAATAAATCACACAAAAAAAGGATTTCAAGTGTGCAGACCTTTTTCCTTATTGTATGTACATGTAATAACATGTTATATTATGTATTTACACTAACACTAACCCTAACCCTATGGCACAGTGTAAGTACAATGTTACATAATGTTACAAACTTTGTTACACTGTACCTAATAAATGTAACAGGGACAGTAAAGAAAAGTGCAACCCTTTCTCTTAAAGATATTTTGTTGCTTGTGTTGGAAAAAAAAGACTGTTCGAAATAACAAGTCCCTTGTAAGAAAGTACTTAGAGCATGTTAAGCAAGCCTGGTACCCCTACTGTTGTCTATTTAAAGCATGTATATCTACAGAGTCATGGAGGGGTTAATTACCTTTCTGCTCCTCCACTGTGAGAGGCCTCAAAGCATTATTATCAGAAAGGGAAATAGCCGCCCATGACCCAAGTCCCCCCCACCCAACCTGAGTGAATGCACAATACTCAGTTGCCATACATACCCATGATGGACTCAGCCCCCACCTCTGCCACTCTCAGACGTAGTGTCTGCTGCTCCCACCTGATTGGTGTCCCGTTGCGAAAACAGGAAAAGATAGCACATCTGCACAAGTGGTGAAGCAATGAAAATGTCAGCGAGGCACTTTGGTTAATCAAAGATAAAAGCCCTGAGCACACGGCGGCACCAATCAGGAAGCTGCGCCTGTGTGTGGCACTCAAGAAATGAAAATGACTTCTGGCTTTTTACTTGCAGCTGCTTTTAAAGCACTCATCCCCAATTTCTTCCTCATTCCTCTTTTATGTGCTCTTCCGATTTTTACTTAAAGACCTTCAGTCGTGTGATATAATGGCAGAAATGCTAAAATCGTTAAAAAATCAACACATTTTTCTTTAGAACACAGCTCCAGAAGAGTGATTGCTCTTCCTTTTTTTACTTAAAGGCCTTTAGTCATGTGATATAATGGCAGAAATGCTAAAATCATTAAAAAAAAACTAGAAAAGCACTCAGAGAGCGCAGACCTCCACCAGGGCAGCTCAGATCACCACCAAAATGTAATCATGTTTAAGTTAGCCCATTTTTTAACTTTTTGAGTTATGTTGCTAACTAACAAATAAACTTATAAATGCAGATGATTACATAACCTCCACCGGCCGAGGTAATCAACAAATTTTTCTTTAGAACACCCCTCCTAAATAATAGTGATTTGTCTTCCTTTTTACTTAAAGGCCTTCAGTCATGTGACATAATGGCAGAAATGGTAAAGGCATAAAAAATCAACACATTTTTGTTTGGAACACACCTCCTAAAATAATAGTGATTGCGATGAATCATAAAGGTGAAGTACGACACCATATAATAACAAATGTCACGCTGAAGACACTTTTTCTTTTAAAGGTCACTGTACCATGTTATTTCAACTGTAGGCGATGCAAGGCAAATTGTGGTTTGATCAGTAAGCTTTATTTGTGCATCAACCATCTGATGCATAGCGCATTCATTACAAGGCATTGTGGTCATGTTCAATTCAAGCATGCTGGCATGTTGTGAATTCAAGCATGCTTTGTTTTTTTATATAAAAAGAATGTGTTTCCTACGTTCATAGCTCCACCTTTGCTTGGGAACATGCTGATGCTATTTTTTGATGCTAATGCAGACCACAGCTTTTTGTGACATGACCATTTTCAAGACACACCTAACACACACACACACACACACACACACACACACACACACACACAAACACACACACGCACACACACACACACACACACACACAAACACACCTTCCCCACATCCTCCCTCTGCCAGCATGTACTGAAGGGCTTTTGTGTACTGCTTCATTGTCTGTTGTGCTGTTAGTGCTGTCTTATTGATTATGTTGTGTAGTCATTGCTCCTATTGTATAACTGCATTGCTGTCTCAGTAATTGTTTTGCTGTCATTGTTTTATTGTTGTCATTGTTTTATTAAAGTGATTGTTCGTTATCACTTTTTTTTGTGTCACTACTGCCTCTTGCCAACTTTTTTATGTGGATTACTACAAAAGCATCCTCATAGTAATAATTATTATTAATATTATTGTTATCACTATGTGTCTCTCACAATGGCATCGAGCATAAAAAGAGACATTGTCAGAGAATGGCATTCCAGTGAGCACATGGTAATAAAATTTGGCGTATTTGACAGCGAAAACTGAGAGACAAATAAACCCCTCTCGGTTGGGGAATGCGTCAGAGCTGAGAAGGTGTTGACATCTGTGAGTAGTGGGGATCTGGAACGCTGTTGTTAAAAGGTTGACCGGGTTTAACAGTACGCTGCCGAAGTATATCCCGTGTCACCTAGCGACACGTCTTCATTTCCCTAGATATATATGTATATATATGTATATATATGTATGTGTGTGTGTGTGTGTCTGTGTGTGTGTGTGTGTGCCTGAGCATGCATGCGCTAAGAACACAATGGTGCTAGCTGCTGCTGAAGTGGCCATAGCTTTGTGCGGGTGAAGCCAGGACAAGAGCAGGCGAAGAGACGGTGACGTGAAGTTCATGGATGTGATTTTATTGTCTTAGAAAAAGTTGTTAAAATGAGGAAACGTAAGGTGGTATTGTGAAGGACATGTCCAGAGGGATTAGGTGGTAACATATATATGGTACGTATGTAATCTGTCATGTCTGTGCCACATGCTGTGAGAAAGGGCTGATTATCCATATTGTGCTGTCCTCATTTTTAGGAACCAGTAGTGACACATTTACAAAAAAGGGGTCACATCCTTTCTGTTAAAATAAGGAAGTGGAAACTATGTGTATGTGTGTGTGTGTGTGTGTGTGTGTGTGTGTGTGTGTGTGTGTGTGTGTGTGTGTGTGTGTGTGTGCGTGCGTGCGTGCGTGTGTGTGTGTGTATGAGTCACTGGGTCAGTGTATGTAAATGACAGCCTATTTTATCCATTTCTACATTAATCTTTCATAACCAAACAAAAGGGCAATACAGCATTTAGGGTTAATGTTATCACAGCAACAACCTAACCTGCATGACCTGTCGTCATAACATGTCATAGTAAAATGTGAACTCCACAACCTGACAAAGGTCCATGACCAAAACGTTGAATTGATTGAATAAATTTTGCTTGTGGAAAGGACAGTATGTGGCATTTTATACTAAGTTGTAGACCATGGGTTACCTCCAACGCACCTGTCTTTTTTAGAGGTGTGCAAAAACTCATTGTTTTTATCATAACGTGTCTTAAGAAGCGGCATGTCAATTTTGCAAGTAACTTTATAAAAAAAAAACATGAATTTGAAAAGTTGGATAAATGTTAAATGTGTGAGATTCAACAACTGTTTTTACGTAAGGGGGACTTGAGGTTCTTCGGTAGTTGTTCGGTACCAGGGTCAACACGGAACAGTGACACTAACTACTGCGGTTGTCAGCAGCAGTTGAAATTGCCTTTCAAGTCATTTTCTGTACTTAGAACAACTGACATTATCATTGCTCAGCAGGAGTGTCAAAAAAGGGTCATCAAAGGTGTTTGTCTGAAGGGCTCAGGTACACTTTTGCAAGCATCATCTCCACACAGTCCAGATGACACAAATCTCATCATGTATATACACTGCATGCATGCAGGTTTCAAGCACTGGCTCCACTATTATTTAGTTTCGATGGCACTTTTATAGCACACAATTTGCAATAAAATGCACATTTCCATTAGTATGTTAAGCTCCTTGGAAATAAAGCTACAGGAGACATGGTGATGGTTTTGTTCAGCAAATTTGGTGATTACACTAATCAACCAGCATGACTGTTCATTATCCTGCTATGTTTTTAAAGGAGAAAAGGAGTACAGAAAATGATTTAGGCTTATAAAGCAACAGTCCCTGATGTGGAGTCACACAATGTGGGCATGTTATCTCTGACACTGTGCCTGTGTGCTGACAGGCAAGTCAGTAATAGCAAATTCAATACAAGTATATTAGGAAAAAACATTACTGACTTTCATGTCTGTATTGCACAAAGCTGTGTCCACAAACGTGTAGGCTGGTTGGACTATTTGTCTGATGATTCAGAAAAATTCACTGCTATAAACAAGTCATTGAAACTGAAAAGAGTGTCAGTGTGGTGTTTCAGCTGGAGGCCTTACAATAAGGAATTTAGATAGCAAATCCACTGTAATGAGTTACAATATGATGATGTTAGAGATACTTTGCGACTACGTTCATCACTTTATGGCAATATATTCTTTAGGTTTGATTGTTTTGGACAACTATTCTCTTTTCATACCCCTGTGAAAGAGGCCTTATCATAAAATCAATATCTCCCTTGATATTGGAACAGCTCTGAGATATAACACAGAGGGACCAGAAAGCCCCGAACTCCCAGTCATTCCTGGCTCCAAAGCTCATCTTATTCTGTGATTTAAGTGTCATTTAATATTAATGCCTGCAGGCATGATTGGCATTTTCAACAGATGGATTGAACGAAGAGCTGCATGAATAAGATATGGTTCTAGAACTCCAGGTGATGACCACAGGGTTCCGTACTCCGAAACACCTTCAACCAGATGAAAAAGGAGCAGTTACAGTATGTCTCTTCTCCAAGGCAATAACACTTTGTATCTTGTATCTTGTGACGGTAATGACATGAGCCCTTCCCAAAAATCTAAGAGCGACCGGATAGCTTTCACTTTATATTTCTCTGTCATCAGTGAATCTGCGATCCCAGTGGCCTCCCAAGTTATTTCAAGTGGTTACATTTTGGTCATAGACAGATTTTTTCTTTTAAGTAATTCGGCCTCTCAAATAATGACATTTGTGCAGAAAATGTACACGTCTCTCAAAAATGTGTTATTTTTTCTCTCTTATGGCAAGCATCAAACGAGCATTTATCTCAACCATAATATGATCCCTCTGGGAAAAAAAAGATTGAACTCTGGTTGAACTCACAAATAATGAAATGACTGTGTTAAGAATATGTTATGACATCAAGGTCTCAAATTTCTTCAACACATTTTCTTGAAGGACAAAGTATTCTTGAAGTCAGATGCATGACAATAAAAACACATGTTCATATGTAAACAGCTTTCACCAGTATGTCTGATCAGGGCTGGTGGAGATGTTGTGTTTGCCAGTAGTTAAGTGGTCACACCGGGTAGGCCGAGGCGTCCAGCTGTTTGGGCCGGTCTTGGCCGTGTTCCCTCTGCCAGAGGCGAGGCAGGATATGAGGACGATTTAAGCCGAGGTCACGGCCGGCGTCGAGCTCTGCCTCTCCTCACCTCTGTGCTCGCCAGGTCGACCAGCGGGAAGGAAAGTGACCACCCGTCCAGAGCAGCGCGCTGGCAGGCCCAATCGATGGACACTCCCAGCTCAACCATCCTCCTCCAATCAGGGCCCGCTCGGAGACAAAGAAAATGAGTGCCTGCCTGACGCTGCACAGCCCCAGCATAATTCAATGTACCCAATCCTCGGCCAACTTGATTTACTCTTTTTATTAACAAGCAATTTCCTGCTGGACAGTTCATCAGGATTAGTGACATGAACCTTGACAGCTAAAGTAAGCGGATGGTCTGGTCAGGTGGGTTTGGTGGTTGGGAACTCCAGGCATAAGCCAGTGAAAGCATTTCATCTCTCTGCTTCAATGTCTATAAATCCTTCGCTGTCTGTCTGCAGGCACGCAGGGCTTCTTGTCCTCCCTATGACTCCTCATGTAACGTGTTTAGGCCTGTGTGTGTGTGTGTGTGTGTGTGCGTGTGTGTGTGTGTGCGTGGGTGTGTGTATGTGTGTGTGGTGCACTGACATCACAGAAGAACCAGCACTAAGCTGTTATATCTTCAAATGTCATCTACAGCATTTGCCCACATATTGTTCTTTGCATTTATTTTTGTTAAGCACTTTGACTGGCCTATGTGTGTGAAATGCGCTATATAAACTTGCCTTTCCTTACCTAGGCCTAATCAATGTTTACATCACCACAAGTAGGAGGGTTGTGACAAAAAAAGAAAAACATTGGTTGCTATTGGATACTCATTTGAGTGGGCTTTATGGTATGAGTCCTTGTATATTTGCTGACCTAAAGGCAAACTCTTTGAAGACAAAGTCCAACATTTCAACAACAGCGAATTTGCCCACACCAACCCACCAGTGCCTGTTTGCTGTATTGATAGGCATTTACAGTGCCTATTTTTCATTGATCAATTCTGTACATTTCAATTTCAATCAATTCTTGACATTGACATGTGATATCTTTTCTTACAGTAAAAAAGTGGTTCACTGTCATTTCAATTCAGCTAAGACATACATGGACATACAGACTGACTGACACTTTGCTCTCAGGGTCCTGAGCAGAAAAAGTCTCAGTCAGTTCACAGGCAGTTGATTGAGAAGAAAAACATAAGCTGACATCAAAATACACACATAATGATAAAATGTGTTGAAAATGGTAATATAGGCTACTACAAAAACATTCCCAGCCACACAACTCAATTATGCATATGTCAAATTGGGTTATATGAACTGAATAACCAAAGAGAATGACTGTCAATACAAATTAAAAATGGATGATGATGATGAGGATGATGGTGATGATGATAAGACTGATAATTAAATGACCATAAATGCAGATTAGGCCAAATGCAGTTATACTAACTCCTGTCCCACAACTCAACAGACACAGACATGAAGCGACTATCCAGTAAACAGCTTCAAAAGAGCAACCTTTGTTCAGCAAACATCTGTAACCTTTCTCCCTCGCCTCTCCTGTGCCTCTGGGTCAAAATAGTCACTTCCACACTGACTGTTGGTTTAGTGAATCAGCATTAGTGTCCACCTGCCTAAATCTGTAGGCTAATCTGGGCTGTCAGCGACTGCATTATCCCATTGCACTGTTGGTTGACCTGTCTGTGACATCTCAGGCCAGCCCTATAATGGTATCACTGTTATCACCGTTAAATAGCACTCTGCACGTCTCTCCTTTAACGTCATAACATGTACAACTGCACTTTACCATCCTATGTATGATGCGGGGGGGGGGGGGGGGGGGGGTGTATATGTTTGCCCTGTCTAGGAGTATTCTGTTGTTTATCCTGTCTTGTCTATACGTCAGCTGTCTATCTTGTTTTGTTTTGTGTGGTCCCTTGTGTTGTATCAGATGTACTGTATGGCACAAAACAAGTTTCTGCAAATAAGCATTTATCTATCTGTCATCTATAACATCTATCTATCTATTTATCTTTCCCCCCATAAGCAGGCCAATTCTCCCACTTATTCACGTGCTACTGCTGACGGTCAGGTAAAATGCCCATCTGCATGCCTCTGTTAACTGTACTACATGCCACTGTCCACTTTGAGGTACATGTCCATCTAATACCCCTGTCCACTGTGAGGTACATGTACATCTAAACGCCAGTGTCCACTGTGCTACATACCACCATTTACGTGATTATAGATAGTGTAGGGGTAGGTGTAATAGCTATAGTTTCTCCCTAAGGTGCTCTTCCTACATGCACAAGTACTTTGTGTTCTTTGTAAACTGTGGTCTAGCATAGCTAGTGACTGCTGTGAACAGGGCAGCTGACAACAAGGGAAAGACTTTGTGACAGACTGGAAAGACAGCTGACAGGAGGGAATAGACCCCAATGGAGCTTATATGGGTTAGCTCCCCAGATAAGCAGTGGCAAGTTCATTGAACTGAGCCATGTCCACATTTTGCTACGTCTAATATAAGAGATATACCCCTAGAGTTAGGGAGAGCAGGGGTGGAAGATGACTCACAGGCAGGATTCACGGCTTTAGACACTGGAACGGAAATGACTATGAGAAGGTCGAGCAACTTAAGGGAGGATGGGGAGGTGGGGTTATCCGGTAGAATTGAAAGGGAAGAAGAAAGTAGTGAAAGAGTAATGAGAGAACAATTAGAAAAGAAAGTACAGGTTTGTTCCTGTGGCTGGCAGAAGATTACAACAGTGAGAGGCCTTAAAATCCATCAGGGGAAGAAGGGGTGTGGAGGAAAAGTGGGACAGGGAAACCGCATTGAGCAGTACTTTCTAAGAAGTTTGCGGAGTAAGTCGGCTGAAGTCCAGCGGCAGGTAGAAAACCACAGTTCGCAGGATATCAGAAACCCAGTCTTGGAAGAGAGGGAGGAGGTCAGAGGGACTGAGGGAGAAGGAGAGCCTAGCCAGTCAAAAAGGGAGAAAGCCTGGGAGCAGAAAGCTAGGGTTAGATAAGATGACTTGGGAGTCCGTAGACAGAGACTTGGCAATGGTGTTTAAAAGGGTTAAAAGGGACAGCCATGGCAAAGTTGGAAAGGATGGGGGAAGTGATCTATAGTTATGGCTTAGATAGGTTTGGAAGTAGTGATAGAAGGAAAAGGGAGCCAGCACAACATTGTCAGTCGAGACGACAGAAAGACATTCGTGAATTGGTGTTAAGAAGGAGGCAGCTAAGAAAACAGTGGAAAAGGGCCACAATTGAGGAGAAAGAAGGTATAGATGCCCTGCAGGAAGAGTTACGATGTAGGTTAGCAACTCTTAGGAGAGCTGAGAATCTTAGAAGGAAGAGAAAAGAGAAGGAGCGGGTAAGAACACTGTTTTATAAGGACCCCTTTAAATTTGTGAAAGGGTTGTTTAACCAGGAAAAGGGAGGGATATTGAGAACCTCAAAAGAGGAGGTAGAGGAGTACTTGAGGAAAACTCATTCAGATCCAGGGAGGGAGGGAGGATTAGGTTTTCCGCCTGACATGCCTCCTTTGGGGGAGATAGAAAGTCAGATGGATGTTGTGCCACCTAGGTGGAAAGAGGTAGAGGCTGTGGTGAGAAAAGCTAAGGCTTCATCAGCTCCAGGGCCTAATGGGGTGCCATATCGGGTATATAAGAATGCCCCAGGGGTTCTTAGGTTTCTGTGGAAGTTGTTTAAGGTTGTGTGGCATAAGCAGAGCATTCCAACAGCATGGTGCAGGGCAGGGGGTGTGTTGATTCCAAAAGAAAAAGAGTCTGTTAGAATAGACCAGTTTAGAATGATCTCTTTGCTTAATGTGGAGGGGAAAATCTTCTTCAGTATAGTGGCTAAGAGACTTGTGCAGTATTTTGAAAAGAATGGGTTAATTGACACAACAGTGCAGAAGGCAGGAATCCCAGGTTTTGCTGGATGCATTGAGCACACTAGTGTAATTTGACACCAAATTCAGACAGCAAAGCAAGAGGGTAGGGAGCTTCATGTAGTTTTTTTGGACCTAGCTAATGCCTTTGGCTCAGTGCCAGTTGAGATTGTGAATATAATGAAGGAATACTTTAA
This sequence comes from Coilia nasus, assembly GCA_027475355.1. Classification (NCBI taxonomy): domain Eukaryota; kingdom Metazoa; phylum Chordata; class Actinopteri; order Clupeiformes; family Engraulidae; genus Coilia; species Coilia nasus. The sequence continues at coordinate 21,367,974 of CM050214.1, forward strand.
AGATATTAGATTGTGCATAGGTACAGGGGAATTTGTATCAGACTGGCAGAAGCTAGAAGTAGGCATTATGGCGGGGTGTACGATCTCACCACTTGCTTTTACAATGGCAATGGAAATGGTAATAAGAGCTTCTAAGTGGGTGGTGGGAGGGGAAAGGCGTCGGGAAGGACTGCGTCTCCCGCCAATTAGAGCTTTCATGGATGACATGACTCTGTTAACAACAACGGTGCCATGTACACAAAGGTTGTTAGAAAGGATAAATACAAATCTCAGGTGGGCGAGGATGAGGATAAAGCCTAGTAAGTCAAGGAGTATCTCAGTCACCAAGGGAAAAGTGGTAGAGCAGAAGTTCACGGTGGAAGGTGAGGAAATCCCATCCATCAGGGTGAGACCAGTGAAAAGCCTGGGGAGGTGGTATAATGCAGACCTGAGTGATCGAGAGCAGGTAGAGCAGCTTAGAAAAGACGTGGTGGAGGGATTGGAGAAAATTGATAGGTCAGGGCTACCAGGAAAGCTGAAATTGTGGTGCATGCAATTTGGACTGTTCCCTAGAGCAATGTGGCCCATGTCGGTGTATGAAGTACCATTATCAAAAGTAGAGAAGCTAGAAAGGGTGGTTAATTCATACGTTAAAAAGTGGTTAGGGGTTCCACGGTGCCTAAGCAGTGTAGCTCTGTATGGGAAGGGCATACTGCAGCTGCCAATAAATAGTCTGGTAGAGGAATTTAAGTGTGCTAAGGTTAGGACAGAGCTGTTGTTAACAGGGAGCAAGAACAGGATAGTCAGTGGTCTGGCTCCTAACCCGAGCAAAGGGAGAAAGTGGAAACCAAAGGTAGCAGTGCAGGAGGCAGAGGCAGCCCTTAGACATGGAGAGATAATGGGAAATGTCCAGATTGGGCGGGGAGGCTTGGGGCGTACATCAGGGAAGCCAATGTTGAGAAAGGCAGATCAGAAGGAAAAAAGGAGATTGGTTGTAGAGCAGATACGCAGGCAAGAAGAAGCTAGTAGACAGGTAAAAGCTGTGTCACTAGCAAAGCAGGGCCAGTGGTTGAATTGGGAGGGAGTAGAGAGAAAACAGGTTACTTGGAGGGATTTGTGGAGTATGGAGTCTAACAGGCTAAAGTTTTTATTGGGAGCGACGTACGACGTGCTCCCATCGCCAGATAACCTGAGAATCTGGACAGATGGGGATCCGTCATGCACACTCTGTTCAGGTGTAGCCACATTGAGACATATACTATCTGGCTGTAAAGTTAGCTTGGCACAGGGTCGCTATACGTGGCGTCACAACCAAGTATTAAAATGCTTAGCAGCAGGAATTGAGAGTAGGAGGCAGCAGGTAAATGCAGAAGGTAGTCATAAAAAAGGTATCCAGTTTGTGCGGGAGGGTGAGAAAAGTAAGAGAGCCGTAAAGTCAAGGAGTACTACACAGGAAGCAAAGGATTGGCAGATGCTGGTAGATGTGGGTGGAAAGTTGGTGGTCCCTCAAGAAATAGTTACCACTAACTTGAGGCCAGACATAGTCTATTGGTCGACCAGCCAGCAGGTAGTGTATTTTATTGAACTCACTGTCCCATGGGAAAGCTCCCTAGAGGAAGCATATGAAAGGAAAAAGCTTAAGTATGAAGAGTTGAGATTGGAAGCAGAGCAGAAAGGATGGAGGGCAAGAGTATTTCCAGTAGAAGTGGGTTGTAGAGGGTTTGTAGGGAGGTCAGTCATTTCATTACTAGGGGAGCTTGGGGTTGGTGGTAAGAATCTACGTAAAACTGTTAGGGAGATGTCAGAGGAAGCAGCTAGGACTAGTAATTGGATCTGGATGAGAAGGGCGGTCTCTGCCTGGGGTAAGCAGTAGGGTTGCCATGTTCGAATGGGGCGGTGGAGGGATTCGAACCCGGGCCCTCCAGGTGTGGGTCGAGTGCCGTAGCCAGTATGCTACCGAGGAGGTTGCGATTAGTGCAACTTAGGGCTGTTTGTGCAGATAAGGATGGGCACCCCAGACCAGCAGATGGCAGTAGTGCGTTTAGTGGGTCAATAGAAACACAGAAGAAGAAAGAGGCTTATAAATGGCAGCCATCACACACATGGGCAGCTTAGAAGCAGGCTCTCTGGGATCGTGCGGTGTATTGGGATACAGAGTGGCCAAGTTTCCCGGGGTTTTGCGGTGTATGGAACACGGGATAGCTGAGCATTAGACACCATTAGATTCAAGAGGTGGATACATCTAATGGTAAGTCAATGGGTAGAATCGTTTTTAGAACTAGCATTGGCAGTGTCGTTTGTGTAATGGCGTATGCGTTAATGACTGCAAAGTGATAGTATCTGTGGTAAAATGGTGGTAAAGTGCAAATATTCGATAACAAGTCCTAATTAGTAAGTAAGCAGGTCATTTTGGAAGTAAATTGTGGTTGTGGTTAATTTTGTAAGTAAAATCTTGGAAGTCGGGCGGGGGCAGTGTAGGAGATGAGATGGGGGAGGAGGAGGAGGAGGAGGAGATGAGGCCCAGACAGGCTCCCTCTCCCCCCCTTCTCCTTCCCCTCCTCTTTCCCAATTTTTTTTTTTTTAAATGCATTGGTGCAAATAGTTGGTAATGAGCAGGAAGTAGTAAGGTTTTTTTTTTTTTTTTTAATGCGTTGGTGCAAATAGTTGGTAATGAGCAGGAAGTAGTATATTTTGGGAGTAAACGGTGGTTGTAAGTCAATTGTGGAAGTACATTTTGGAAATTTGGGTAGCAGGTAGCTAAACTGTGGACACACGCTAAAGGATTGATCACCTTTAGTGGGGCCGACTCAGGGGAGGGTGTACAGTGAATAAAGGCCCGAAACACCCGTTGATCCTGAGGTACACTGCTGAGGATGTGTCCCACATAGTGTATGGATAATTGTAATGGCTGTAGTTAGGAAAGCCTGAAGTGTGGTACAATGAGTGCTCTCCCCACATGTGCAAGTGTCTTGTATTTTTATGTATTTATCTAGTTATTTTAATTGTTAAGGAAATGTTGGAGGAAACTGCAAAGGCTTGCCAGTGGTCCTGGATGAGATGCATATTGTTGGCATGGTGAAAGCCATGGGGGAAAGCGATAGGTAGGTGCTGCTGAGTGGATCATGTAAACGACCCCAGCAGCCCCAGTCACTGTAACGGTAGCCGGCTGGTTCAGGTTAACCCTTGTTGAGCATCTGTCTGTACGGCTCCAGTTCCTCAGCTGCTCTGTCCTGTACAGCTCACATGAGGTTGCGTGAAGAGCTGTAGTCAGCGGCCAGTTGTGCGTGTTACACCTGGGAGTAGGGACTAACAGCCTGAACTATTTACGTGATTATAGATAGTGTAGGGGTAGGTGTAATAGCTATAGTTTCTCCCTAAGGTGCTCTTCCTACATGCACAAGTACTTTGTGTTCTTTGTAAACTATCTACTCTAAGGTAAGTGTCTATCTAAATTTATGTGTCCACTGTGAGGTAAATGTCCATTTACATGCCAATGTTGATGTTCAGGTAAAATGTCCATCTAAATGCCACTGGTCACTGTCCTGTCCAAGACACTCCCTCTCTATGGGAATATACACATTATCTGCACACGATCTCATCAATATAATGGGAAATGTCTGTGCAATGATCCAATTAAAGTTGGCTAAATTTTAACATTTAGGACATTCAATAGCAGCATTGCTTGTTCTTAGCCCTAATGTGTTTTATTGATGAGGTCACAGACGGGACAGCTTGGCGAAGCAACTCATATATAATTTTTTGCCTTAAACTATAAAAAATAAGTGTCAAAATGCATAAGTACATGGTACTAAAACCTCTAATCAGAAGATTGCAGATAGACATTTTGCCCAGAACAAAATACAAAGAAACATGGGCCGAGTCACATGGCCCATTGTTCCTTACGTTCAATTATAGTGTTCGCCATATTTCAAAAGTATTATGGAATTTAAGTTTGAAATTACTAAAGCATACTGCAAGCTTGGTTTAAAAAGAAATTCAACTCAGATCGACTTATGTTCCAGGTCAACAGTTTTAGAAACATAAGTTTTACAGTTTAAGACAAACTATAGATCTGAAGATAGTTTCTTTAGTTTGCATAGGAGTGTGTAAAAAAAGTTTGAGAAGATGTATTGAGGTCTTTAATTGTATACATACACGAGAGAATAAACGGAGATGCACAGCCTATTGTAACGAAATGTAAACAAGAAGACTGAAAAAGAGTTGTGTGTGTGTGGTGAGTTTCCTCGCTATGTAGGCGTGACTTCCTCAAGCAAAAAAAAAGAGAGTGAGAAAGTAAAATTCACCCCACACACAAAAACACACCCAAACACACACACACACACACACACAATCTGAGACACACACACACACACACACACACACAATCTGAGACACACACACACACACACACACACACACACAATCTGAGACACACACACACACACACAAACACACACACACAATCTGAGACACATACACATACACACACACACACACACACACACACACCCAAACACACACACACAATCTGAGACACACACACACACACACACACACACACACATGTATATATATACACACACACACACAATCTGAGACACATACAGACACACACACACACACTGAGATACATACACACACACTCAGCAAAACAAATAGATTTTTGTACTTATATGGAAGCATATCTACAAACTCATAAACACACATTAATGTGTCCCTTGAGTGTTCATGCAAGACTACTTATACCTTCTTACATGTCTGTTGCATGAAGTCACCTACATAAACTTGCCCAGGAACACACAAAGCAGGTACACTCACCATGCTTTCACTCATAAGCATAGAAGGGTATTTTACGACTATTTGATAATGTCATTACACCACTGTGTGTGTGTTTGGGGGGGGGGTACGTTTGTGTGTGTGTTTGTGCGTGCCTGCGTGAGTGCGCGCATGTGTGTGGCAAACATTTGCTACCAGTTTTTTCCAGCTGGTCGGTCCGTCACATATACGTAAGAGTAGCCCTTGTAGCTATGCCAGTCCCCCCTGGAGCTGGAGCGCGTTCCTCCAAGGATGTGTGAGGCTTGGAAAAAATGTGCGCCACGTTCACACACTTTCCCTGTGTGAACCTGGCCAAGTGGCCACAGCCATGCAACGCTCTGCCTGCCTCACGCGCCACACTCCAACCAGACACTTCAATGACACTGGCAGGAAAATCACCAGCCGAAAGACAGAGATAGGAAAGGGCAGAGAGAGAGAGAGAAAGAGGGAGGGATAGGGAGAGAGAGAGAGACAGAGAGAGAGAGAGAGAGAGAGAGGGAGGGAGAGGGAGAGAGAGAGAGACAGAGGGAGAGAGAGATACTGTAGGAAGAGAGAGTGAGAGAAAGACAGGGAGACTGTGTGTGTATGTGTATGCATGTGCTTGTATGAGTGTGTGTGTGTGTATGTGTGTGTGTGTGTTTGGGGACTAGTGTCAGCTTCGTAATCAGTCTTTTTGATCTTCCCAGTGCTAGTCAGATAGGCGCCCATTTTCTTTGCCCAACTTTGTGTCCCTGATGGTAAATTTCTTGGGTAAAAAATAAAGAATAAAACTGAATCTAGGTACAGCAGATATAGATCTCTGCTTTAGACTTTAGATCTGCTATAGACTTTAGATCTCTGCTACTTGTCTCTGGTGGCAAAGCCAGGCTTTGAAAACTACCAGGAAATACAAAGACTTGCTACCTACCAAAATACTCCATGAGTTCTTCAAAGTCATTTCCATAAGTGTAAGTCATAACTAGGGCTTTGTTGGACATGCAACTATTTTCTGCTCAGTTTGCATAACTGGTTTCGTCAGGGACATGCTGCACCTTTGGAGCAATGGCAGAATACATCCATGTTTTTAATACGTATTACCATAGCAGCCACACACACACACACACACACACACACACTCACGCATGCATGCACACAAACAAAACACACAGTCAGGCACGCACACACACTGATGCACACACGCAGACACAAATGAGTGTGTGCGTGCGTGCGTGCGTGCATGCGTGTGTGTGTGTTTTTGTGTGTTTGTGTGTGTTTGTGTGTGTGTGTCCAATTCTTTTCTATTTCTACAGCAGTCAGTGCACTCAATGCTTCACTTCCTTAATGTATATTTGTTTACATATTAGAAAGGGTCCCATTCACTTTCTAAGCAGATCCTGTCATAAAAATAGACAGCAGTCCCCACAACCCCCCTTTCTCTCTCTCTCTCTCTCTCTCTCTCTCTCTCTCTCTCTCTCTCTCTCTCTCTCTCTCTCTCTCTCTCTCTCTCTCTCTTCTCCATTCACCCCTCACTTTGACATTGCTTTCTGTCTGTGCCAGCTGGCTGCAGTCTGAATGGAGCAGAATCAGATTTGATAGTGCAAGTAAGGGCCCGTCCACACGACAACGTTTTCGGGTGAAAACGGTAAAGTTTGTTTGCGTTTTGGCCTTCCGTCCACACGGCGCCGGCGTTTTGGGTGACCGAAAACGATAACTTTTGAGAACGGGTTCCAAAGTGAGAGTCTGAGAACGCCGCCGTTTCGTTTTCGTGTGGACAGGCAAAACGCAACCTTTTGAAAACGATGACGTCGTCGCCCATTCACCTTGCGCTGCACATATAACAACAACTTCAAACTTTTCCAAACTGGTTGCTGTCGAATAAATTGTGATTTGATTAGCTTGTACTGTAGGCTGGCTGTTGTGCAATTGTTTCTATCCTTTGCCATTAAACTGTCTGTATGGCTAGTAGGCTACTTCTTGTAGGCTTTCATTATTCTTAATTAATTAAAGAGCAACTGTCGCTGCTTTCAGCTCCCCTCAGTAACAACAGGCATTGCTAAAATCAGCATATGGCATGTTTTAAGCGAATAATTGCGCAGTTGTCTCAAGTTTATTTGCAGCTCCTTCTATTTTTTCATGTTCTGCTCCGTATCGCTTAAATGGGTCAATTTAACGACGTGACATCTCACAACAGCGTCAAACTTTTACAAACAGGTTGCTGTGGGATACTTAAAGTAAAAATCGTCTGCAGTGTAGGCTATGTGTAATGCAACTGTTTCTACCTTCTGACATTGAACTACAGGATGTTTTTGTATACATCGCTAGTTCAGCCCAACAAACGCTTTTCATCACGTTATTCTTTTTAAATAGGGCAACTGTCGCTGCATCCGACCCATCTAAACTAGAACCCACATTGCTAAAATCAACATACATTACATGTTTAAAGTGAATCATTGGCTTCTGATCATGCCCCTCAAGCTGGGACAGCGCACCTTCTGCAATGAAAACGCAATGAAAACGTTCCCGTGTGGACGTAAATATTTACTGCTCCGTTGTCGTGTGGACGCGACTTTTTTTTAAACCCGGCAAGAAAAAAATCCAGGAACGTTTTCGTGTGGACGGGGCCTAAGAAGTCCGTTGTCACAAGTGGGACAGAATCTAGGAAACTCTGAATCATTTTAGGACTAAACTTTTTTGCAACATATTAGTGCATAGCTTTGGATGTTATGTCATTTCTGGGTCAAAGGTTGTCTTTGGATTCACATCTGAAGGCACCAGGTGATGATAATGATGGTGATGAAGATGATGATGATCAGCCTTTGCTAGATCCAAGAGGAATCACAGCACGACGTCTGAGAACAGAATTACAGAAGTCTAAGAAGGTGTCAAATGTAGTGCCCTCTAGGACGACATGAGCTCTGCTGGCAGTTTGAAGAGGAGAAGTGTAGACCACCTGCCCCTACTCAACAGACATACTGTACCGCATAGACATCCTATACATGTCATATATATAGGTGTAGGATGTCTATGCTTTACCGTCTCTCGCTCCATTCTAGCTCGCCTACTCCATACTAACTACTAACCTTCTCCATACTAACTACAGTGGGCACAGGCAAACACACACACGCACACTCACACAAACACTTGCCCCACCCCCTCAACACACACACACACACACACACACACACATTGGTGCACACACATAGTGGTGTTTACTCTATCAACTTCCTACTAATTCTGTGACAGTTAGCAGAGCAGAGCTCCTGGGTCATCACACACTACATCAGTGTTTGTGATTGTTTTTCAAAACGAGGACCATTTCTCCCCCTTTAAAAAACCCTCATTTCTCCCCCTTTAAAAAACCCTCATTTCTCCCCCTTTAAAAAACCCTCAAGGACCACCCACCCCCCCGCGCTGAAGCGCTGGTGCAGTATCACAGCCCTAACTAGGGAATGTCATGAAGATAATATACATGTTTTTTAAACACACAGTGCAAAGCATAGGTAGCTAAAGAAACATGAAAAACAAAATATTTTAACACAGCTGCTCACGGACCACTTGGGATTTGTTGCAGACTACCAGTGGTCCACGGACCACACTTTGAGAAACACTCACCTACATGGATGGCTGCCCTTAGTGGACAGTTATGACACCCATGCACTCTCCGAAGAGCCCTTTGGAGTATGAAACCAAGGCTCGCGTTAGTACAATCTGTTACACGGAACGGCAGACTGGCAGATCTCCAGTGACCTTTTAGAGTGCGTGTCGAAATGAAGGCGGGCTCTGGCTCAGTGCCCTAATCCCACCACTGCCAGGTAAAATGATCTCCCGAGTTAGAAAATAGCCGCTCCCGGCAACGAAATAGACGGTACGGTTGTTTTATTATGCAGAACATTAGGACCAGGAGTTGGTCTGACGTTAGGCCAGTCGTTGTTGAAGGTCACTGGTGGTGAATACATCTTCCACCCTCAGCAAACAGTTCTTCCAAAGGTTGGGTGAAAAACACATTCAAATCTGTTGAGTTTTGCCTGTGTTGAAATCACACATTGCATTGAGTGTTAAGCTAATGAGCTTCTGTAAATGGATGTGTTTCGTCGTGTCTCGGCCATTTCTCTTTGTCTCGTGTGTATGTTGTAAAAGCGAGCAGGGGAACCCCCCAGGCGGAAAACCCCTCCCCCTCACTCCTTATCCCCCATTTCTTTTCCAAAGGAACACAATCTGAGGTGATGAGAGGGATGTTTTCCAGGTTTGGCGTGATGTCGCCCTCTAAAGCGGCCCCTGTCCACTCCTCCGCTGTGTTTGCTCTGGCTGCAGCCCCTGCACTGCACAGACTGCACTGCACTGACGGGAACAGGCAGTACCGTGTCTCGTCTGGTGCCCACTATCAGTAACCCTTATAGTATTTCATTGATGCTAAATATAGTGGGGGGATGGGACATGTCTTACATGACTCAAGCCTGCCTTGCCACCTTCCTTGTTAATCATTGATGGCGCTCCTCTGTTATGGTTAGTGTCAAGAGTGGCATGGCCGTGATGACAAGACAAGACAGGACACACACGCACAATCATGCACGTATGCATACATGCACACACACATACACACACACACACACACACACACACACAGACACACACACACACTCATATACATGCAAACCCATGTACACGGAGAAACACACATGCAATCACATGAGTGAGTGCACACACACATTTATGCTTGCACATGCTTATGTGCTTATGGGCAAACGCAGTAGATTCTAACCATCCTTTAGTAATACAGAGGTAATTCAGCCGAACAACTGGTGGCTTGCGCTGATAGAAAGGTAATAGTAAGAATGCCTGTATTGCCTTTATTTTTGCCACAAGCATACTTTTTTAAAATAATGTTGAAATCGTTAAATATGCAACTAGAATGAGGGAATAGCTTACTCTGCAGATTTTTTATGACTGCTCTGAATGTGGCATTTAAGTAATACTATATATACACGTGAATAACATATACATAATTGCCAATACACAGATGAAAACATGCATCTCAGTTCTGGAAGTAGAGTACATATGTAATTTACAGGTCCAGACTGAATGCAGTAAGAATGTCCCACACTGAACAGAATGAGCTTTCTAGTAAGAATACCACAAGAATCTTACAGTCATAAGTACGTCAGTACCAGAGAAAAAGTGCTTCACGGTGGCAGTATTGTTAAAAGACTAAGAACACAACAGTAAAACATAATCACAGAAATTATATGATAGGTTTTACAAGTTAGCCAAAAGCTAGTTTAGCCAAAAGCCTCCTATTAAAGTCACCTTGCTCTTTCTATTAATCTCTGCTGTTCTGGAGAACCCTTTTGTGTTGACAGTAATCCATACTGACCCTGGGTTATTCAACTTCTGACAGAACAGACCCTGACTGGTATGTGGTCGATCAACTTTTCTCTCACCACGTCTTGGGCTTGTGACATTCTCTGCAGAAATGTTGTGCTTATGAATCTGTCAGACGAAGTTTTATCTTTGTAATAATTAGTCACAGCTGAAAGTGCTAGAATAGAAACACTTAAAGGTGGTATGCAAAGACCCCCTGAGGCTACTCACTAGAAAGTATACACAGACACACATACACACACACACACACACACACACACTCACACTCACAAAAAGACACAAAAAGACACACGTATGCAATCTCACCTGTGTGTACACGAACATGCACGCACACACACACACACACACACACACACTGAACCATCTTCAAAGGCATCTAAAACAAACATAGTGTACATAAATCCTCTCAAAAGAGCTAGCACACTGCTGCACTGTCATAATTAACACGTAATTGTTCATTATAGCCCACAAAAGCTCCTCTGTGTGTTGCTGTTGTAAGTCTTTTGAATAAACATCGTATCAATCATCTCATTAGTATCTGCAGTGTGGTGCGAGCCAATGCTTCTCCTTGAGCATATGGCCAGAGCTGGCATCCTTCCTCCCCTTTGCCGCTCACATCCAGTGAGCAGGGCCCCTCTAACGGTGGGAAATAACTGCACATAATGGCTCTGCTCTTGTGTAGATGGCCGGCCACAGAAAACGCTGCCAGGGATACTAAGCCAGCCTGGTCCCAGCTCACTTCCTTTCTTTTTGTTTTTTCTTTTTTTTTTTCGCTCAAGAGAGTTCCAATTAAAGCCTTCTCACATGCTATTCGCTAATAGTGAGACATAAAAAGGCTTCATGAGGTACTGAATATTTATATGACTAAATATTTTCAGTGTGAAATGGTGGCCAAAATGCACTCTGGAACCACTTAGGTGAGGGTACCAAAGTATGAAGAATCATAACTATAAAAAACACTATTTAGTTTATTCTGGAATGCATTTAGTTCCTATAAATATAACTGACAACTTTTCGTATTAAGTGCTCACCCTCATCCCTGGCTTAAGTGCCCTTGAGCAAGGCAGCTAACCCCACACTGCTCCAGGGCCTGTACCTTGTATCTAATTAACTGTCTCTCTGGATAAGAGCATCAACTAAATGTAATGTAATGCAAAAGAAATGTAAAGAAAGGTCAATCCACTGAAAACCATCCACAGAGCAAGAAGAGTTAAAATTAAAGCAATTAAAACACAAAGTATTGTAGTGTAAAGCAATTAAAACACAAAGTATTGTAGTGTTCCTAAAACTCTCATTGGAACATTTTTGATATTTAGGTTGTTACCAGCTCTATTAAGTACTTAAAAACAAACACGTTTTAGTATTATGAAAAAAAAGAGGAGAGTCAGGCTTGAGGAGTGAGGGTTGTGTGCCACTAATCAGATTACTTGTTTATTACTATAGAGCAGAAAGAACCATTTCCACCTGTAACAAAAATAGTAGTGTGGTTTAGCGGCTGGTCTAGTCCAAAACAGGCAGCTATTTTTTACCTAATTTAGTGGTTAAAAGGTGTTTTGTTTACTTGTCCATAAACAGTCACTTGGCTGTGCTAGCTATGAGCTCACTGTATTATCATGCACGATGTACAGTCCATGGAAGGAAGTGGATCACTGGGGGTAAGCGTTGTCAGGAGACGCGCCAACAAACTGAGCTGCGTCGCCATGGCGGCGAAAGGAAGTGTCACCCTCGTGACCCCGCGACTCTTGTCTCAGGCAGCCAGATCCCAATCACAAAGAAAAGGGGAAACACATCCAAAAAATTGGATTTTCTGTTTATTCAGCATCCAAAAAAAGCATCGCTTTTGATTCAAACTATTTTATCTGCTTGCATAGCTGGCAGACTGTGACAGCTGATAGTGGGTGGCCCTTGAGAAAAAAAACATGCGAGACACTCCGAGTCTTTTGATTCTGTGGCCTCAGCCACAGAATAAAGACCTTTTATTCTGAAGAAGAAGAAAAAGAGAAAGAAGATGTTTTACGCAATATTTGTGTTATAATTTTTTTTTTTAGATTCTATGTTCCTGTTTGCCCTGTTGCACCGATAGCCTTTTTAAGCATGTGCTGCAGGCACAGTGGAAAGTTCCAGTCATCTGTCTGGTCGGCCAGGATAGGAGTCATTCATTTGAATGGCCAGGCAATGACAGCCAACTGTGACCACACACTTTTAGAGACAAGAAAATAAATAATTTGGGGAAGATGAACTCTCTCTCTCGCTCTCTCTGCCTCTTTTTCTGTGTCTCTCCCTTTAAATAGGATGCCTTTTAAACACATACATAGATCATGAAGAAATATAAAAGATACATCACTGTAACACAAATATTATAAGTGAATGTAATGTGCTGAGAAAAGGTCTGAGAAAAATGTTCCCTCTTTCTAAGAGCACTATTGTAATTGACTGAGGATTTACAACGCTACATTATTAAACATTAAATCTAACATTTTTGTGATGATGGTAGGTTTATGTGTAAGCAGGAAGCCCAGCTGAAGACTGAAACTGGACTCCTCTCTTAGTTGTTTTTGGAAAGCTCACTCAGCATTTCCATATAATATCTGACCCTGTGGCAGTTATCCAGGAGTGTGAGTGAGTGTGTCTGAGCATGTTTGTGGGGGGGGGATTCTTCTACTATTGCTACAAAAGCACATAGGATAGATGACTTTACTTAGCTAACTTATGAACACCATGTACTTAGGTACAGTGCACAGGCACTCCTCATTAGTTGGTGAAGCTTAAGCTATGACACTTATAATATTTATTTTAAACCACATTTGCCTACCCATCTGTACTCAGTTTCTGGGTTGCAGCCAAAGCAAATATGACATGGAAATTCATCCCACTGAGAGGAGAGACAGAGGCATACGCAACATCTGAAGGCAACGTCCCAAGGTATGTTAGGTGACCACCAGGTGGCGCAAATAATATTTTTGGACAAGACTCATGTCTCGTGCCTGGTCCCTTTTGATGCCAAGAGCTTTCAGTGCACATCAAGGCCAATAACCTGCCGTCTATGTGAAATGAATGCCCGCTGCAGGCACCGTATTTTACTCTCCAAGTCTGGGAAGAAACCCCAAGGCTTAAGGGATACCAAGGAGCTCTATCAAGTCACAGAACTCTGAGCCATGAGATGTATAATAAATCTGCTCGTTGCCAGTTTTGGAAATATTGATGTGTAGTGGTGACCACATTGCCAATAGCATGTGTCCAGTTTGAATTGAACTGAATTAAATTACAATGAACTGAACTGAATTACTCACAGGAGTGAGAAGGTCAAACATATGTGAGGTGCATGGGAACGAGGCCACCATCCGAGGAGTGCACCATCGGACATGGGAAGAGTAATGGATCCGGTCATTGTGTTCCTGGAGTACATGACAGTATGATGAGCACACGTATTCAGGCGTGCCATCGCATAGAGTGCCCACGACTGTGACAGTTTCAGTACCAAGGGGGCCAATCATTTTTTCAGTACAAATCATTTTTTAACATAATAAAGAATAAATCAATGCAAACAATAGCAGTAACACTGTTGGATCTGTGATGATAAAAACATATACAAATAAAAAAAAAAAAAAAAAAAAGAATGAAAGGCCTCTGTACCCAGAGGCCCAGTCTTCCTTTGGAGGCAGGGGTTTTAGTCTCACAGCAAACTCACCACTCTGCCACAGCCTCTGACTGAATGAGAAGAAAAAAAGACTGTATTTGAATAGGTAGATGTTATGCTAGGATAGATAGGTGTTATGCTACAACATAAAACAGTTTATCACTGTGGTTACATACTGAAGGAAAATTCTGACTCTTGAGAGTCAGATATTCATACTAGTTCCTCATTGCAAAAGATAGCACAACAAATCATGTCCCCTTTATTTTAGAGACATTTATGCAATGAGCCTGATCTATACGTTCTCAAATTTAATACGGAACAGCATTTTTATGGATTACTTAATTCCACACGGTTTAGGTTATATCGTTATATGCTGAGTTGTTCCTATAGCCCCCACTCCTGGGTCCGTTGGTTGAGTCATAAAACATATGGAACATATGGAAAACCTTCTCAATCACACATGCTAAACATCAGATGTTTTGAAGCACATTCCTTATCGCATTAAGGGATTATGTTTGCCAGGCCTTTGAATGTTGGTTTAATAGGAATAGGCCCACAGACATTTTAAGATGTTTCTTTGAAATCATGAGTAATGCCATAGCAAAATATCTCACACGCTTATTTATGTATTCCAACCTGTATAAGACATTTACATATAGCATGCAAAACTAAATCAAATCGGCTTCGGGCATTCTGTTCAGCACACAAGAGACAAAAACGGGACATAATGAGTGTGTAAACGGCAGGGCAAAACCTCTCCTTTTTCGCCTCTTTACAACTCACCTCTCACATGTGTAAGATGGCTTACACAGTCTTAGCTGATTGTTTTAACAAGGGGATGTGTTTTCACGGGTAATCCTTTAACATTGATGCATAGATAAATGTGGAATGTGGAAGTAATATTAGTAAAAACAAGCATTATTATTGTTTTTTTTTTTTTTTGACATGCTTAGGAAACTTCACACTTTTTCCGCTGAATGGACCAACACACTAACATAGATTTAGTATATCTAAGGATACATAATGGCGCAGTATGGCAGTCCCATGACGGTATACCACTCCTTAACTACATTTTTGATTTGTGCGCTTACATCATACATTAGTTGAGACAACCATTCTTGACTCTATGAAGTTTGTCTTGCATTTCTAAACCAATCTCAAGAAGTGTAAGGGTACACTGTTTAAAAATGGCTAAGAATAGAAGGCCTGTCCTCGCCTGCACAATTCCTGTTGACTGCTGAAGGAACCTGGCTGAAGGGTACATAAAAGGTGATAACAGTGCTTATGTATATTTAGCCTGTTGTTCACCAGTGAAACCCATTATACGACACGCCATGCTCACCCAAGCCAATTTCCATAAGTGGGTAAACATCTGGTAAAGTAATTGAAAAGACCTTTGCTTTGGAACATTATGTTGCCCCCTTTGGAACAATTATCAGGTTTGGACTCTTTCAGCATTTGTGAGTTGCCTTGTTGACATACAGGCTGAATCATGTCAAATTGTTATTCAGGAAGCAAGATAATTAAATTAACTGGACACAACAACATTGCACCTCTCCTCCCATTCTTCATAATTTGCAACAGCAAAAACAATCAATAAATTAATAAACATTTTCATGAACCATCTGATAAATACCCTTCACTACAATATGATTTACTGTATAATGAGAACTACATTAATTTGTATGCCTGCTGTATGACAACAGCTTCTTGTCAAGTTAAACTACACTAGAACTTATAAAGCTATATAAATCATTTTATGTGGTTTCTGCACAGACACTCCAGTGGTATTTCAAACAGGTTTTAATATGAGTTATATGTGTTATAATAGTCTGCAGGGTGAGTAAAACACATAACCATCTTGTACAGATAAAAAAATGCACATTTATGAGCTAAAGAATTGTTCGAAAGTGCCAAGGAAGAAGCTGTAAGAGGAACAGATATTTATTGTTTCTTCTTGAAAATATTTAAATATTGGTAGCACTTTATTTAGGCCTGTATACATTTGGTTTGAAAATACACTTCTGCAGCGGGCTTGTAGTGGTCAGTCTTATCTGTACATCTTGACAAGTGCAAATGCCAATGCCAATTGACAGGTGCATTTGCCAGGTGCAAATGCCATTTATGTTTCCATAAACACTTGGGGGAAGTATTACAAAGCATTATAAAGCTTCTTTACTTCTTAATGTGATACTTTAAGCTGTAAGGGCTTATACAAAAACATCATATTGCCTCCTAATTACACTCCAGGCTATGTATAGATAGTTATATATACACAACTATTTTGAATGTGTTATAACACTTCTACTTAATGCTTACAAGATTCATAGAAAGTGTTGCCAAACTATTAATATTCATGGAGTATGAGATTAATTGTGGCTGTAATGATCTAGAGAAGTTCTGTCCTCGTCTCTCCCCCACATGCTGTCACGATCAATGTGCTGTGAAGATGCGGCCCTCCTGCATTGATATGGACAGAGATGGGCATTGATCTCTACAGTTTAATTAGACACCAGCATTCCTCTCTATGTGATTATCTATTTGCTGTGTCTGAGGTCGAGCAGGAATCTGGTTTCTGTTGATTTTTTGTGTTGCCCACCCCCCCTCCCCCAACCCTCACCCCCAACCCAAAGAAGGAGATTGATCACGATTACGAATCAGTCCTCTCTCTTATCAGGCAGCTGAAGTGATATGAAAATCAATGCTACCGAGGGGTGGAGATCAGTGGCTCATCTCACAGAGATAATGACAGATTAATGAACTATTAAACACACAGAGAAGGTCAACTCTACCCATAGCTCTTATGCAGTCTGAATAAACACAACAGGCAGCTGGATCTCACCACAGTCTGATTCCTTAGAGAGAGAGAGAGAGAGAGAGAGAGAGAGAGAGAGAGAGAGAGAGAGAGAGAGAGAGAGAGAGAGAGAGAGAGAGAGAGAGAGAGAGAGAGAGAGAGAGAGAGAGAGAGAGAGAGAGAGAGAGAGAGAGAGAGAGAGAGAGAGAGAGAGAGAGAGAGAGAGAGAGAGAGAGAGAGAGAGAGAGAGAGAGAGAGAGAGACACACAGACACACAGACACACAGACACACAGACACACAGACACACAGACACACAGACACACAGACACACAGACAACATGAATTTTAGTACATACATTTTGGGCAGGCACATACCCACTGCTCATTTCTTGAGTTTTTATATTTGACCTATCCTGTATTGTGTATTATTTCTGTACAGGATGTGGGTTTGATCATTAAAAGAGTGATAATGAAGTGATAGTGATAATGAAAAACGGACATGGTCACAAAATCAAATTTTCAAGTTGCTCCCCCTATTGGTAGTTGCACTGAAACCTCAGCTTTTTCAAAAGTGCTCCTGTGAATAAATGAGCGTAGTGTTGAGCTAGAAGCATTTTACAATAGCATTTAGCCTTACTTATAAAATCAAATTAAAAATCAAACTGATAAATGACTTTTCCCATGGAGTCCTCATTGGCTACCATTTCTGTAGACCACTTCAGATTTAGGGAGGGTTGCAGAAGAACATAACATTCTCCAATCATATGTGTATGAGATGCACTATAAATCATACTGTAGTCAATGGAGAGCACCCAAGCAGAAAAAATATATCTTATCGATGGAAGTGGTTCATGTGTTATTTTGTTATACGTCAGAGGAAGAAAATTGAATTTCTCAAGTAGAACTGACATCTTTGATGTCCACCAGCGAAGCATCTGATGTACGACAGAGGTAGAGAGAGAGAGAGAGAGAGAGAGAGAGAGAGAGAGAGAGAGAGCGCGCGCGCGCGTGCGTGTGTGTGTGTGTGTGACGTGCTAGCTTTGCACACACGGAAGTAATGTGTTGTATTGTACGCTACAAGTTGAGACCTTCCATAAGAATTTGAAACAATATGGTAAGCTTGACCTACACCCCATGTCAGATATGATGATAAGAATGATAAAAAAAACAATTAGCAGTTGCCAGTTGTGAAAAATCAATGTTCTAGGCATGATGGACTTAATTAACTCATTAGATCCCATTATAAATATGTAATTAAATTATTTTTCCAACACCAGGTGGAATTACTCTATGGAGTGTACTGTATCAGGTCTGGAGCACAGACAATACAAATCCTCTGATGACACTGATGCAGCTATGACTAAATGTATCCGATTCCCTGACCAGTATTTCATTTCCAACCATAGCGTGCAAGTTTTAACACTTAGATTATTGCGGGAGGCTGTTTATTGAAGTGCTATTTTCAGTCCCTAACCAAACACATAAGAACACATAATGGCTGTCTGCTGGTCTGAACAGATTTTTAAAGAAGCTAACGTTATGAAATGATGCATTTCATGGTGAAGTTCAGAGGAAGAATGTATACAAGTACATAGTTCACTTCAATTTCCTAAGATACAACAGTGCCATCTTGTGTTACATTGAAAGACTTACATGATAAGATATAGTTGGTAACTCAGAGGTATTAAGATGTTAATGTTATTACTCTAAGTAGTAGAACCTTAAAAGCATTACGATTTTAACAACATTCATGGATTTTGTAAACGTATTTTATTATTTTGCTTCTAATTTTCTTCTATACAAAAACACCTCTTAATATAATTGAAATCCCTTCTTGAGAAACTGTGTTTCAAGTTTGAATCAAACATAGGAAATGTCCAGTTTACTTCTGAAGGCAGTTTATAAACTACACTCTCATGACCTCTACACACACACACTCTCTCCCCCTGTGCTTCTGTTCTTCAGAAAGCAGTTTGTCACAACTGAGAAATACCTTGTTGTACCTTGTTGTATCTGCATTGTACCTTATAAAAAGGCATACCTTTCACAGGGAGCTGTTTTATTTTTTGTTACTGTCATCACATAGGCTGCATTTTGCACAACAGCAGTTGCAAGACTAAAAAACAGACACCCTACCATACCCTTTTGTAAGTTAGGGGACCCCTGCGGCCAGTCAAAAAAAAAAACATCCCCTTTTTTCAGTTGTCGTGTTGAATGCTTCTTTCATTTCCTCCTGTTGCTGCTGAAACCAGGGCTATGCGGTTGCCATGCTACAGGACTTTCATGGGGGCCTTCCAGCACACGGCCCTCTCCCGAGATCTCCTCATGTTTATTTGTGAACTGAGGAGGCATTATGTGTGTGTGTGTACGTTTCACAGGCCGGTTGCATTGTTTGTATGTATTTTATTTTATTTTAAAAGAAACGGTGTACATTAATTAGCATGCCCATAGATATCTCTAGACTCATAGACTAGCCTCTGTTAAAGGCTAGTTATCATCTGTAGTCCCTGGCATTGTGAACTTCAATGCCTACTTGGGAATAAGGCACTTCTAATGGCTACAGATCAGGTGTTCAATGGCACAGATAACTTATTATCTTGACTGCCCTGACGGTAACAATTGAGTTGATCATTATATGCTAATATCTCATGCTATGCTGTCTAGCCATCAGCAGACAGATAAATTATTTAACTATGTGTATGAGTGAGCTCCCAATTTCTGTTACAGAAAATACTGTTGGGAGGCGCTCTGCAGCACAGTGTGTAAAGCAAAGGTCTAGGGGTAGAGAACAAGTTGCTTACCTGCCTACCATGCGCCCCTAACATATGTACAGTATGTGTGGCAGTGTGTAAGTGTGAGTGTGAAAGGCTATGGTGATGAGGCGTGAACTAGAGGGGACCGCTGGATTACCTGTAACTCGGCTTACCTGTAACTCACCCAACCCACTCTGCCCTGACCCTGAGGTGGTGTGAAGCCGGCTACTGTGAGCCCCGACCCCGGGTGGTGAATCATCAGTGACCACTGAACCCTCTCAGTGACCTTTGACCTCTTAGCAACCACAGAGCACCCTTAGTGACCACTGAACCCCCTCAGTGATCTCTGACCCCCCAGTGAGCTTGGCCCCCCTCAGTCACCTACGACCCATCAGTGACCACTGAACCCCCTCAGTGACCTTGGACCCTTCAGTGACCACCGAACCTCCTCACTGACCTTGGACCCTCAGAGACCATGGACCCCTCGGTGACCTTTGACTCCCTCGGTGACCTTTGACTCTCTCAGTGACCTTGGAGTCCCATCTATGACTCCTGAACCCCATCAGTGACCTTGGACTCCCTCAGTGAGATGAAATGTTATGGAATGAGCGGTGTGGTCTACAGCTCCACCTCCAGTGATCTAGCTCCTGGTTTCCCAGCATCAGGCCAGAACTGAGGAAGCCTTTTGGATGAAAGGTCAAACGTCTTCAAGTTCCAAGAAGAAGTCCAGTTGCTTACAATTTAGCTCCTTTGACTCCCTCAGTGACCACAGAACTTCCTCCGTGACCTTGGACCCCTCACTGACCTTTGACCCCCTCAGTGGCCAGGCCAATAGCCGCATTCACACTACCAGGCCAGTCCAAGGCCAGGCCAATAGCTGCATTCACACTACTGGGATGGTGTGAAGACAGCTACTGTGAGGTGCTCTCAGGTGCTCTCAGCTCCGTGACTGAGGAAAAGCCCTTCTATTCCTCACCTGTGCTGCTGAAAAGCTTAATGAGCCAATGAGTGGCGCATAGGAAAGCCAACGCCGCCTCTAGAGGATGGGATGTGAAAATGACAGTATAGTGTCTAGACTACCAGGGTACCTATGCTTACCTAACAATACATACAAAAATAGAAAAGCTCTCAGAGAGCGCAGATCTCCACCAGGCCAGCTCAGATCACCACCAAAATCCAATCACTTTTAAGTTTAAAAATTCAAAATTTCATCAAAATTTGATTTATGTTGCTAACTAACAAACAAACAAACAAACAAATGCCTGTGATTACATAACCTCCGCTTGCGGAGGTAATAACAGATGCGTTCTGAGTGTACAACAGATTGGCAAGTGTTTTAGTGACTCACCTCTGTGAATTATTCTACTTAAAATGCACCTGACTACATCAGTCTTGAAATAACAGGCCGCTTGTACGAAGAGTCAGTATGAATCATGAGTTGAGCCTGGCCAAAATAGTAATCTGTCCTGGATCTCCTAGATCAATTCCATGGATAGATCCGACCATCTGATGATGTTATTCCCTTTCGGTTCCCCATCAGGGCTTTCAGACATAAAAGCAAGAGTACACAATATACCTGAGCAAGCAAAAAACATGATGCATGTGCCAAAATATGTCTCCAAGTGGGACGGAATCCAAAACTTAAGAGCCCTTGTCAAGTACGAACCCTTGACAAGACAAAGTCAGCATGAACAATAAGATGTAATTCTGCTTCTGCAACTCTTCCTTGACCCCACATTCCCTCTGTCTGTGGTTTTACATGCAATTTCTGATTGCTACTTGCCCTTTGTTGACCTTGTTACACTGAGGCAACATTCTGAAAACATTCTGAAAGCATAAGGTAACATTCTGAAAACAAGTCTAAAAACTTCACTTGAGTTCACTTGACAACATTCACACACATACTGTACAACTGAAAGAGTCCTCTCTCAAACACCTAGATTACGACACATGTAATCAGTAAAACTGCAGTAAAATTATACTTCTGACATGTCAAAATTCTGCATTAAAAATGTAGACTGACAAGTACTGCTAAGACCCATTATACCCAGCAAGAGGCTGTTTTGTCATTAGGTTTTATCATTTGCCCCAATAGTACCTGTCAGTGCTGATTGCTATGTCAGTGATTTCCAAACTGTGGTTTGTTTTTGGCAACTGTTGTATTTCCTAAAATAACAGTTTCTGTGTGACTGAAAGGGAAACTCATGCCAATCGTGCAAGGACTGTGTGTAATTCACCTCTCTCGTGTCTCTAATGTCTGCTGTTGCCACAACATCACAGCAAAAAGACCCGTGTTGAATTGACTTCCACAGATTTGATTTTAACACTTTTGAGGCTTTATATAGCTCCAGTGAAATGAACACTTTTAGAATGTAAAATAATCCCGACTTTGGACATGATTTAAATCAAAAATGTTAAAATTATTTAAAATCAACTGCAAAATGTTTTAACCCTAAAATTTTAACTCTCCAAATTTGTGCTGTGATGAAGGTCATCTCAGCTGATCCTATTAGAATGATGACTGAGCTAAGAGGCCTATTCCTGTGAAATTCTGGTTCTGAGGTATGCACGGCTATGCAGCCATGCCTGTCATTAATGAGTGAACTTAGAAGTAGAACTTACAACTTCTTAGTTTTGACAGCAAATCATTGAGACTTTTGAAAATCTCATTAAGCCGTGCTCGATTAGTATTTACACTGTACATAATCTTAACCCTACAAGTTGTTACACACTTTGCTGCACTTACCTAATTGATGTAACAGGGACAGTAAAAGAAAATGTAACCCAGAAATGACATCAATCTGGACACAGGCAGCAACCTACATGAATCACTAAAGATTTAGCAAAGCAGATCTCGTCAGTGACTAGGTTTTGACTGGATATTTGAATCTCTCCTGGTTTAATTACCTCCGCCAAGGAGGTTATGTTTTTGCCGGCGTTGGTTTGTTTGTTTGTCTGTCTGTCCATTTGTTTGTTAACAGCATAACTCAGAAAGTTCTGGATGGATTTTGACGACATTTTCAGGGTAGATCAGAAGTTGGCTAACTTAGAACTGATTCGTTTTTGGTGGTGATCCGAATCACCATCTGGATCCAAGATTTTTCTAATTTACCCATCAAAAAGTCTTCAGGTGGGGATGCTATAAGGTGGAGATTTCAGCTGCCTTGGCGGAGGTCTGCACTCTCCGAGTGCTTAGTTTCATTGTCATTTTTGAAAACTGGCTGTATCAGGATTCTTTGATATATTGTGATTCTGTTGCTGATCTACATTTTCAATTTGTGCAATAAAAAATCTGTAAGATGGCTTAAAACTTAAGGATGGGCAATAGCATTGTTTAGTGGAAAAATGGCCTCTAAGCAAAACAAGGACAATAGACTAATATTATTTGTAAATTAATTGGGCTCACTACTGATATCGTCCCAACACCAACAACAGTGTAATTACATTATTAGTGCTTAACAGTCTTGTGTGCAGGGAACTAATGACAACAGAGAGATAAAGAGGGTGCATACATTTCCACTTGTCACACTTTTTAGGATGATTTAGCTGAATCATTAATCTTGCTGCTACCTTGGGGTTGTCAACTAACCATCTTATGTTATGAACTGATTGCCTTCTTTGTGATCACATTGTTGATAAGATATATCTGACATCTCTTGGCTTCTTTTGCTACCGTGGTGAGCAGTGAACTAGAGCCTCACCAAGGTGGAGTGTCAGGCTTTAAAGTCAAAGCAACTGTCAATGTGAATCATTCAGTCACCACTCTCTCAAACGTCTCAACCTACAAAATAAGACATCTGAAATGGAAATGTACCACATATCTACTTCATTTCTTGTAAGAAATTCCAATTTCCAGATGTTCAAGTGAGTTCAAGTCACTCATTAGTTTGTAGCAAAGTGTCCGTGGAAGGCTCTTGCCTTATGATGTCAGAGAAGGTCTGAGGCTAGCATCTCCCTCCTGTTGCTCTCTGAAGCTAAACTGACCTTAAACTGACCTCGAAGCATGTGCCTTAAACAATCTCCTCTTGCTGGATTTTTCCTGGCACCTGTTCTCTTATTCAGCCTACTTAGCCTCGTGCTGCTCCTTAGTTTCCCTTTCTCCATCTGCTCTGCACTTTTTCTCCTTTGAGCTACCTTTTTCTTTCCTTCCTTTAGTTAGGTGTGATGCATCTTTTTCATATTCTCTCTTCTTTGTGTCAACTTTTGATAATGTTTTTAATTTAGCATGAACTAATGAAATCTCCCACTCCTTAGCATTGTTTTTCCGATTCTGTTGATTTATATTTCTTATACTTCAGGCTTCTTATTCTTCAGACTGTCTCGATTCCTCTTATTAGGTAGCAATTCTGAGAACAAGTGATGCTTACACAAATACACTGTTAAACCTTGAAAACTTAGTAGCATAGCAGATAAGAAAAAGCAATGAATGTTCATGTATACAGTAGCTTAAGGTCACCATTGAAAAAAGCCAGCTTCCCCTGAAATTCTCCTTTTTAACTTTGAATCCTCTACATCAGAAACTTGTTTGGTCAATTTCTGCTCATCACTCAGCCATCTCAGCAATTTTCTGAAGCCCGTGGAACAAAAGCAGACAAGACAATTAAGCCTTGTCCTGGTTTATTAACAATTCACTTAACAGACTGACACCTTGAAAACTGCAATATCTTCACGTACAAGAAAATTAACTGAGAAAGAATCACCCATCCTCTTTTCTGACATCAGCCTGTCTTTGATTATAAGTGGTCAGAGTTCCAGATATGTGGAGATATTCTACTTCCTTCCTTCTCCTGTGGCGTCTTTAAGTCCCTTCGCATGCTTGCTTCAAACTACCAATTATACTCTCTTTCCTGCTCTTCCTCTGGGGTGGTCAACAATTTGATGTATTTCCATTTGAAGAGATAAGAGTCTCTGCTGTTTCTTCCTTGGCTTTAAACTGTGACTTCCTCAAAATGCTGTGTCATTGTTTTAAGCTGCGTGTACCTGGGGACAGCTGCTTTTCTGCTTCCCTCATTAGAGCCTCTGTGACCTTTTTGCTAGATGTTTGTCTCTCCTTCATCCCTCATCACTTTTGCAATGAGGCTGTGGTGATGGTCTCTCTCCAGTTGCTCCTTCTCCTGTCGTCTCTCTCTCTCATAATCCCCTTTTGTTTACACATCCTTGCAGCAATTTCTTTAATGGCAGACATGTCACTCGCTTCTTCATTGCAAGCATCTATCTCCAACTGCGATTTCTCTCTTTCTTTCTGTGCCCACTGTAGTTCAAACCTAGCCTGGTAAACCAGCCCATCGTACTTCATTTCATTTTGAACAGAGGGTCTGGCCTTGCTGCATTGAGAAACGATTTTTTCCTGGAGGTGTGGACTGCTGAAGTTTAAAACGAGGTTTACCAGGCCAGTTCAAACCTCCTATCTGTGTCTGGGTCCTCTATATATCGAAGCAGTTTTATCATGGTCAATTCTTCATTGCTGGTTCTTTCAATTTACAACCTCACAATTTTGCAGGGACACCTTAGAACACCTTTGTCATGGACTCAGTCAACTAAGTCTGATTGCTTTTATTAACCTTCTTCATCTAAACCTTGAAGAGCAAAACATGACACATACTCAGAGGCCCATTTTAGTCACAACAAAGCCTATACTGAATTGGTTGAATACAATATAAATCCTTTCAGCATTGGTGCCTTCAGACCACTTTTGATCACTTGATGTGTGTAGCATGTGTTTTGTATCAGTATGTATGAGTAAAAGGGTGCATAGTGCAATATATATTTATATAAAACACCAGAGACGTTCATATGTACTGCTTACTTTCTGCCCTTCCTTTATGTTGGTGTTGTCATATGTTTGTTGTGTAAGTCTGTTCCTCCCTTGAAGCACATTGGGTCTGTGCCCAAAATGTACAATGCAAATAATCTTGATTTGACTTGACTAAAATGGCAACACATGTTTATGGGCACTGGCTATGACCTAATGTTAAATCATTTTTAAGCAACTGTGCATGGTCTACATCTGTGCAGCATCTCTCAGAAGCACATGTGACATGAATTCATCTTCTTTCAGGTGGTTATGGGATACAGTTGGTTAAGGTAAGACCATTTGGTCTTTACAAAGAATCCCAACAGGATAAGCATCCAGCAGCATGATATAAAATATGTGAATCAGTCATGCTACACCTGTGATGACCAGGCTCAGGCTTCTGATTTATTTCCTAAGGTCATTGTGTGAGGGATAATGGTTGACATCCCAGTAGCAGCGGTTAATGTACTTTAGGACGTGGACGGACACAAAGCCTGATCATAAATAAAAAAGCAGCATTGCCTTGTGACCTACATGACTCAGAGGATTCACTGCTGACATCTAGGTGCTGAATTCCACAAAAGCATTTAGAGGTCTGGCAGAATCATGCAGATTGGAGCTGTTTTGTCGGACCTCAAAGGACCAACAAGACATCAGACAGGTGGTCATTATATTTTGGCTCAGTCTACCACTCAGGCAATTAACTCTTAGGTTTCATGTCTGAAAAGATCGACCACCTTGGCTGCATTTACTGCTTGCTTTTAGGTTGAGTCCATAATTTCTCCATCATTTCAATTTCTTACAACAAACACATCATGATGACACAGTAAATAGCATAATGCCTTACCATGTGCCTATGGACTTGCCTATAGAAAAGGTGCTTTAACAGCTGAAGATGCATAATATTTCAGTCCCATGGGATCCTACAATAAAGCACAGGGACTGGATGAGTTGTTTAACCCGCAACAAATATACAAATCAATAAATAAATTCAAAGCAAAACTTTTAAATCAGTCTTTTGAGGTCTGCTAGAGGGAACAGAGAGCAGCCAATCAGCATGACAGCAAGTTCACCAAGTTGCCAAGGATGATGCAAAAATTACCAGTCTAGGGGTTCAGGATGTTGGCCACCTAATGACCACCACTTTAAGGCATTACATGGCCTATAACTAAACATATATAAGCCTGCTGAAAAAAGGAGGGAACACGGGCAGCAGGGCTTTGTGAACAGGAAGACAGAGAGAGAGAGAGAGAGAGAGAGAGAGAGAGAGAGAGAGAGAGAGAGAGAGAGAGAGAGAGAGAGCGGAAAAAAACAAGTTTGCCCTCATTAGAGATGTCCGGACTGTACGCTGTATTTGATACTTTCCCCCACTTATGTCTACATCTCCTCTCCGCATTTGTTTCTGTTTTTCGCTTTGAAGAACGGTCACCTCATGATGATGTGTGCACACCCCGCCTCTTCCCAGCTGATGCTCGCGCCCTGCTGTCAATTTCCATTCTGAGAAGAGTAGTTGAGGAAGGGGGGAAACAGAAAACAAGAGAGGGTCTGCGGGGGTAGCGCAGCAAAATATCCATGGGTGGTTGTGTGGGCAGTCATCATGATTCTTCAGGCAGTTTAAACGAAAATTCAGACGGCACTGGAGGTAGGAAATAAGTTACATACCGGGGGGAATATTTTAGTTATTGATTGGAGAATTTGAGTGCATGCTTGTTCCCATGCGCCTTGCCTTCTCTTGTCTGCTGCTACCATCGCCAATGTCTGTAACATCGTGGCTGTATTTTAACGTTAGTGTCTTGTCTCACACACTTGTTTTAGTCGGTCTCATGGTTAGACCTAATCATAGATCAGCGTGAACGGAAATGTTACCGTTGCCTTTTGGTAACCGCTGCCCACTGTTTTCAATGGACGCAGCTTTTGGATGTCCCAGCGAGCTAACATGCTAGCTTGCTAAGTCTAAAAAAGAACGACTGCTAGCCTCTCAACTAGCCTATTTCGGTCGGTTATGTTAAAATGTGGGTCAGGAATGCGGAACATACCAAGGAACTTCTCTTTTATCTCTCTGGTCTCATAATTCTTTGCTCCCTATCAACTCTCCTGCATAATACCCTGTTATTAATGCCTTAAATCGTTCTGTAACGTGAGAACATCTAAAAAGGGCAGCAGAATGATACTGTTGCGGGGTAGGGTGCATGTTCACCTCACTCAGAGCATCAATCACTTCGTGTGTGTATGTTTGCTAGCGGTGTCCACAGGCCTGTGTGGTATATTGTCAAATGTAGTTAACGGCACTGCAAGATTTTCTTGTGTAAAAATTAACGTGAACTTTTTTTTTATTGCATATGTGTATAAAGTACAGACACTTCGCTAACGACTTCTCGTTTAAATGTGCGTCAATGTGTGGGTTCCCATCAGTTCGGCCTATTATGCCACCACCTGGCTTTATATATTAACAGGACATTGCACACTATTCTTTTTTATTTTAGATTTTACACCACTCGTATGAATCCTCAACATGATTGTTCTTCTCTTAGGTCGGGATTTCCGGTGTCTAGTGTTGCAGATGTTGTAACGCTAGTACTGTAACTGAGAATTGAGCGTGTGGTATAGGGGGAGGGGCAGATTTAGCACAAAGGACTGTACTTGACTCCCTCCACAATTGACTACTTAAAAGTTGTTCTTTTGCACATAGGCACAAGCATTTGTAGGCTACACGGAAAATAAACTGTAGGTAATTAAAAAATTACAGCGTCAAAATGTACTCAGTGAAAGCTTTTAAATTTGTTCTGATTGTGTCCCAGCATACATAATTTAGACTTAACTGACCATAACTGTCTAAATGATCAGTTTTGTGTGTGTGTGTGTGTGTGTGAAGTTGCCACCCCCTCACTCTCTTAAAAAAGGTTTCTCTTGCCCTTACATTCTTAGTAGCCAACCTGACTGACATTTCCTCTAAACCATGTGGAGAAAGGCATCCTTTTAATAGCAGCTGGGTAGAAGAAAAACTTGTCTCTGTTTACAGTCTGATGCTGCAGAGTTTGCCCTGAAACAGCACTTGAATGAGCCCACAAGTGTTTCATATATTTATCTAACTCTCGGTAGGAATGCATGACAAAACATTTTCCGTCTTTGGCCCCGGCCTTCTCGGCCCATTTCAAAGTGCCTTTCAGCGCAGTCAGTCTCTCGGTCAGCACAAGTTGTGTAACGGGTAGAAGGTGCAGCTGAGAGCGAGCACAGCTGGGCCGCGGGAGATGCTGCAACATCTGGATCCAAGGCCTGAGCAGCAGGCACGCCGGCCTCATTATGCATGAAGATGAACCCTCTTCATCTGCGTCACAGAAGCCCTCTGTCAGCACAGCCGCAAACCAGCGACCAGTGAGAGAGAAAGAGAGCGAGAGGGTCATTCGCCATGTCTGTGTGGCCAAGCCAGTGTTTCCACACAAAGGAAAGGGAGCAGTTTGTGTACTTCTGTAACTCTTTTTTTTTGTGTACCTTGGAAAGTTTCATAATGTTTCCTTCCTTTCCAATCTGTGCACGCCTAGTCCCCTCTCGGTGTCGAAGATAAAGGAGCGACAGCAGGTTGCGCTTTTGAAAAAAGTGCACGGAAGGTGAAACAGAAGCCGGTGGCCCCGTCCTGCATTATGCAGTGTTTGAGTTCCTCGCTCAGAGCCTTTTGCCGTGCCAACTTGGCCGCATTTTGGCTCACCAAAGTAGCCATGGAGATAAAGTGTGGTCTGGATCCTGAGGAAGGTGGATTGTCATTGTCAGTTTCATTTCTGAATGTAAGCTAAAAAAAAAAAAATTGCCTTTCACACTGCTGCCGCCCACTTACAAGTGAGAATGAAAGCAAAAGATGCCTTACTTGTAAGGAACTTTGAAACCATTAGTGCTTGTATTGTACAGTGATTTGCATAATGGTATCAATTGAGAATTGATGTTCGTGGCTGTTGTTAAAAGCTATCATCGTTGATGGCTCTTAAAAGGAGCGGGGGTTGGTAAATTGGTCCCGAAGGAGTTTCCAGAGATCTTGTAATATGGCCCTTGGCGTTCGGAGGTTGTGTAATTTTACACTCGTCACATGACCCCCATGTGTGCATCTGAGCGAACCCAGTCAGTGACCGAAAACACGGCACCTGTGTTTTCCACCGGAGGACCCATGAGGGTTCATGCAGTCCACACACACACACACAAACACACCCAGTCTCACGCAGACACACACACACACACACATGCAGACATACACACTGACCCAGATGACAGCCTTGGATGTCATGTCACAGGCCCCCTCTCAGCTGTCCTGCTTCTTCATGGGCATGCCACCCTAAGGCGTGACGCTGGCATCTTGAGAGCGCACAGTCACAGTCACACAGTTCGCCTGTGCCGCGAAGCTCTGTGCAGTTTCCCACCCCTGCCATTCAGTCCTTTTGTTTTGCTCTGTGTGTGTGTGTGTGTGTGTAAGCGAGGGAGGGAGAGTTTATGTGTCTGTGTACATGTGTGTGTGTGTGTAAGAGAGGGAGGGAGAGTTTGTGTGTCAGTGTATATCTGTGTGTGTGTGTGTGTGTGTGTGTGTGTGTGTGTGTGTGTGTAAGTGAGGGATGGAGAGTTTGTGTGTCTGTGTATATCTGTGTGTGTGTGTGCGCGCACTGACGTCTCCTCCCTGTACTGACCAGTTGGCAGCGCTTATGGTTCCCAGATGTGAGGCCGGCCCTCGTGCAGCTTGCTGAGAGCTCGGCTCACATGGCTGACGAGCGCAGCGCCGATGGATGAGAAATACATACTGGATGGATGGAATACCTCACGCATGAACTCAGCCGTGCACTATTTTCACAAGGGGTGCGGTGGGCCGGGCGGGCTGACTGTAAGGCCTCACTCGGGCTTGCTGCGAGAGGGGCTCGGAGACTACAAGATCGGGTTAGGCCAGACCACTTTACTGCCTGCCTGCCTGCCTGCTGTGGGATGTGTGCCAGTATCATTGTCATAAGAAAGAAATGAGTATTTCAACATTTGCACTGTTCTTTTAACACTAAGAGTACACACACACACATACACACATACATTTAAACACACATGCACACACACACACACACGCACGCACATAAACACACAGAAGGAACATCAAACTTTTCAGTCCAGCTGGTGTTCATTAGTGCATGTTTTTATGTCCCAAAAAACATGTCTGTTAGCAGCCTAGTAGGTGAATTAATTAAACTCTTGTGTTTTTCCCTATTTTGGTGCACAGGCAGGCAGCTCCCTGTTCGACCTGCTCGGCGGCGACCAGCTGCCATTTGTCTGCTTTTAGACGTGCTGCACTAAATGCTTTCAGCGAAAAACCACATGCAATTCGACCAGAGTGACGTGCTGCCATATCTGGTGTTGTAGTGTAAATTGATACACGGGCTTAATGGCCTCTTTTTCAAGCTGGGACGCCTTTTATATCTCCCCTTCACCACTGCCTCCCGTCATCACCATGTTTTCTTGCAGCTTTGCATTCAGTCCATTTGGCTTAATCAACTATTGTTAGTTTTATTTACTTATTGTGCAAGCTCTCTCTCTCCCACTTGTAGTGGCTGGGTGTTTTTTAGCGAGGTAGGGAAAGAGGGTGGGTGAAGTACGGCCGTCACGAGCCCTGCTGCCTTTCAAACTGCTGTTTGCAATCGCTGTTAAATGAATTACAGGTGATTTTTAGACCATCAGTGGTGACATTCTCCGGGGGACGATGTTCCCGATGTTCTCAGACAGTTTAATTTCCCCATACACATCCGATTGCCTTTACTGACCCAATGAAACAAAAAGGCGTCCGTCATTGTGTTCCAGTGCCAGTTTACAATATAAACAAATCTTTACAGGGTGTCAGAAGAAACGTACCAGATGCACAGACATGGGGGTGTACAGGAGTCATGGTAACTTCTGTCTGGTTTGTCATTGCTTCACAGCTGTAGCACCACCACTGGTGTCTGGAACCGTTTTTTATTTTGTCATGGCTTGCCACCAAAGAATAGCAGAAGTTCTGTCGAAAGAGATGGTGTGATGTGTGTGTGTGTGTGTGTTTGTGTGTGTGTAATGTGTGTCTTCTGTCCTCCAGGGCTCCGGCTACTGTTAAGCAGAAGTGCCCCTAAATGCCACGCTGGCCCTCTGCTCCTAATTAGATTAACGTGTTCGTTTGTTTGTTCGTTGGCCATTCCACTTCGCTGCACACATCGCCGTATCATTCATTACACAGGAAGTGGGTACAGTCTTAATCAGGGCCCTGGGGTTTCATACAGCACAGGTGGAATAGGGTGCGTTTACACTAGCCTGGCCTATAACTTTATATATATACTTATACTTATAACTTTATCGCTCAGCAGGATGAGGCTGATAGACTGAGACCACAGGAAGTGTTGACTCGGATTGTTCAGAAATGGTAAAGATTGTGTCACTTGTTAGTGACACTTTGCAGTGTTTGTGCTGAGGACACATATGAACTAATATGTTGATGAGAAAAGTTGATACGCAACTCTACAGTGGTACTGGCAACCTGGCAGGTAGCAACATCTTAAATACGGTTTCTGTATGATAATGATAGTCACGAACGAGTGCAATGGAAGTCCATGAATTAAGATTTACGTTGTTTTTAGAGATTTACTTATTGCATATTGATCACAGATAGGGATATATAGCATTTTTTTGTTTCACTTTTTTTAAGGGACAACCTAGGCTGTCTATTCAACTCCCAGAAGAAGGTCACTGGCCTATTTTGCACAACGATGACTTTTGAAATGTCCTAACAGTTTTAGGGGTTCAGACTTTACTGCTCTGACTTGCATGGAACACCAGGCAGCGGTGCTGTGTTGTTCACATCCGAGTCTTAAGATGTGGTGAGCTATTGTGTTGCCCTAACCGCGTGGATGGCCTCTGGAAAAGCACTCATTCTTCTCACCCTAGACAGATGAAAACATGGCGCACTACGTGAGACCTTTTTTTTTGCTGTCATTATTGGTGTTTGCGTCAAAGTCTGCACAAACAGGAAGCGAACATGTTGCCCCTGAGATGCACGGACTGGGTCATGCTGGCCCTTTGGCCTACCTCCCGATGGTGGCGGGCCACTTTCATCTTTCCTCCGAGAGGCAAGGCGAGGCGAGTCAAGGCAAGGGCCCTCTCTCTCTCGGCCTGTGTGTGTGTGTGTGTGTGTGTGTGGTGAGAGCGGCGGCTGTTTCTGGGTCGCACAAAAAGTACAGTACAGACTTCCTGGCCGAGCTGAATTATTGATGCGTGGTGGATGCGGTGGTGGCAGCGATGGCTGTGGCCAGGCTCCCTCTCTCTGCAAACTGGCTGTGCAGCACTGAAGTCATCTTTGATGGCCCTTTAAAAATAAAAGCCTCCATCTAGTAGATTTTCTGTCTGTTTGCTATGGTGACATGTTTGTGCACTGATGTTGTTGCTGAAGACGTCTTTGCTGGTTGTTTTGGAGGAAAAAAAGCTTCTGTCTAGTAGACATTCTATCTGTTTGCTGTGGTGGTGACGTGTGTGTGTGCATTGATGTTGTCATGCAACTCTGAAATGTTATCACTTTTAAAAAGCGTCTGGGCTGAAGCCTTACTGAGTCATTTTAGAATGCACGGCGACAGCCCATGGGTGGACCTGTAATTCCAACCAGCAGGATTCAGGCAGAGTGTGCTTTTTATTTATTTAGATTTGTTTCTTTTTTCTTCTTCTTTTTTTTTTTTTTTGTCTGTGCGTCTTGCAATTGTTACATGGTGTCCCGGACGAAAGGTTGTGCATAATGGCCGCCAGATGTTCTCCCCCTATAAAAATCCCTCCTCCCTCTCCTCTTCTCTCCTCTCCTGTGCTCCCCTCTTCTCCCCTCCCCTCCCCTCCCCTCCTCCTCTCAGGCAGGTCAGGCTGGCTGTCTGTTGGTGTAACTTACTGGCCTTCAGCCCTTTGTGATTACACCAGAGCCATCTACTGGGAGGCCTTTTTCAGGCTATGTCCAAAATGCGAAGCTAGTAACTTGCTGCTTCAAGGTGCCGATTAAAACCTTTGTTTCGGACAGCCTGACTAGACAGGAACACCAGAATGCTGTTGCCATAACACCAGCAGCTGACCTCATAGCTCCATAGAATGTTGGATGTTGAAGGCAGCGTGAATGGATGTTGAAAGCATCTGTGCTTCCTTCAAAATTGGACAAAAAGAAACTACCTTCAATGGCAGCATTTTATGCATTTATTCGATTCGGACAGCCTTGCTGCCACTAAACGCTCTCTTCGAAAGGCAGCATTTTGTTTCTGTTTCGGACACAGCTTCAGTCTCCAGCCTGTTAAGGAGTGTTCCATGTGTACTGCAGGCTGAATGGCAGTGAGGCAGCTGTGGCCTAATGGTTAGGGAGTTGGTCTGGATTCGGAGGGTCGCAGGTTCGATTCCTGTACCAGTAGAACAATTGTAGGTGGGGGGAGTACATTGCCATTGCTCTCCTGCACCCTCGTCTATAGCTGAGGTGGCCCTGAACAAAGCATGTAACCCCACATTGCTCCAGGGGGACTGTCCCTGTTCTTAATTCACTGTAAGTCACTCTGGATCAGAGCGTCAACTAAATGCAATGCAGTGTAATGTAATAATGAAGGGTTTGTAGACTGAGGATGCCTACCTATTGTCTGCATCACACGAATGCAGTATAGACGGTTGCATATAGCTACACAGTAGAGCACAGTTAAGCATATTGAATCATTGTATTAAATTATTGGTGTCAGTGTGATTATATATCATGAAAATGTTTGTATGCACTGTGTTTGAATGCACTGCTGTCTGTGTATGCCTAAGTGCATGTGTATGGATGTGCATGTGTGTGTGTGTGTGTGTGTGTGTGTGTGTGTGTGTGCGTACGCCCATGTGGGCTGGTGGTGCATGTGTGTGTGTTTCAGTGAGTGCATAAATGCGATTATCTGCTATCTGCAGTAGTCTGCTTGTGGGGCAGACTTACGTGTGAATGAGAACTTGCATGCGGTGAAACATGTGTCTGCTTTCCCAAAGACCCATCAGTCATGGAGAAGCATATCATACACTGTCGGGGCCCAAGTTTTAGGCACACTATTTTGTGCACCACATGGTTGTCTGTCACAGTTAATACTTTTGTGATCGATACCTTTATGCTTTATGGTTGCATGCAAGGCTCCTAACCTGTTTCTGTCTCTCCCTTTCTCTCTCTTGCTCACTTCTCCACATCCCACTCTGTCTCTCCCCCTCCCCCCATTCCCATCTCTCTCTCTGTCTCTCTCTCTCTCTCTCTCTCTCTCTCTCTGTCTCTCTTCCACCCTCTTCCCTCTCTCTCTCTCTCTCTCTCTGTCTCTCTTCCACCCTCTTCCCTCTCTCTCTCTCTCTCTCTCTGCCTCTCTCTCTTCCTCCCTCTTCCCGTCTCTGTGTCTGTCTCTCTCTCTCTCTTCCTCCCCCCCTCACTCTCCCCCACCCCCATCATCTCCTCTCCCTCTCCCTCTCTCTCTCTCTCTCTCTCCCCCACCGTCCCCCAGTGGCTCTGGGGCGTAACCAGCCCCTGAAGAGAGAGAAGCCCAAATGGAAGAGCGACTATCCGATGACGGACGGGCAGTTGCGGAGCAAGCGCGATGAGTTCTGGGACACGGCGCCGGCCTTCGAGGGCCGCAAGGAGATCTGGGACGCGCTCAAGGCCGCCGCGCAGGCCTTCGAGAGCAACGACCACGAGCTGGCACAGGCCATCATCGACGGGGCCAGCATCACCCTGCCACACGGTAGGGGACAGAAGGGGACAATGTCCAGCAGTGCTTCATGACTCCATATAGTAACCATAATACAGTGATCCCCCCTATATCCCGGTTCACCTTTTGCAGTTCTGCTATATCGCCTTTTTCTTTAATATATGTATGCTATGTGACTATGCATGGTAAAAAATTTTTTTATCAGAACAATAATATCATTTATGATAACTGTGCTGCCACATATAAATATTGATTATAATGCCGTAATAATTTAATAATACATACAGTTAATGTATTAAACAGCATGTGGGAGGGGTTTAAACTAAA
This sequence comes from Coilia nasus, assembly GCA_027475355.1. Taxonomy (NCBI): domain Eukaryota; kingdom Metazoa; phylum Chordata; class Actinopteri; order Clupeiformes; family Engraulidae; genus Coilia; species Coilia nasus. The sequence continues at coordinate 21,403,133 of CM050214.1, forward strand.
ATAAAATGTTTTCTATATGGTCTTGCTATATCGCGGGATTTTCACCTATTGCGGGGAGTTCTGGAACGTAACTACCGTGATAAACGGGGGATCACTGTAGTAATAATATCAATACAAGTAAAATAAGTAGTTTATTATAGCGCTTTTCTAACTACTCAAAGTCACTAAACAGTTGGAATGACACAGAGGAGGATAACATGAGGAGAAAACAGACTGGTAACAGTATGACATGCGGTGAAACACATTACATGAGATTCATTAGACAAGAAGACATTATAAACACACTGCCTTTATACAACATTTTCCGCACTCAGCAGAGTAACTGAAGTGCTTTGCAATTTACATTTTTATACCACACATACTCCCATTCACTCATTCAGATATGAATGCGGTGAATTTCATGAACTTCATGAAGTTCATTTACAACAATTCTTTCGGGTAAGATTCCAGGTATCCTATAATGTCTGGTCTGTGTAAGAGAAATCAGGTACATCTTTTTTATGTCTTTAGGTAAACCAAAACATTATGGTTTTTGGTTTTATATCTCTTTGTGTGTTTGAGAGGTTTCACTGTTTTCACTGATTGCAGACTAGGAATCGCAAGAGTAGAGAAACGCTGGCTGTAAAAGATTGATGTAGTTTTTGTGGCGTGTGGCGGATGGGAATTGCCGACGCTGTATTTCTTGTGTCATCCAGAGTTAGGTGGACATAGTGATGGAGCGGGCTAGGAACTCAATGTGACTGCTGAAACGATAGCTTAAGCAAAGCGTCAGCACGCTGCTCTGTTCGGTGCCCAGTGGTGTCTCAGCAACATGATGCTCACAAAACTCTTCATCACCCAGTCATAACCGGCGGTGGGAAATCTGGCCTCAGAGAGTAATAGGCTATATCACGCATTTGTTTCAGCCACTCACAAATGCAGCCAATTCTAATTAGTACGACTCATCATCCCAACAAGGGAAGGCAATTAGTGGAATTCCCAGTGTAATGTGCACAGGTAGAAGTAATACATGGCATGACATTTACGCTGGAAATTCAGGGCTTCCCAACTCTGTTTTTAAGAAGCAGAAACAGTGACTGGTTATATTGCCACATAATAAATCCACTTAATCAGTGACACACAAGACATGAGTTCATTGCCAGGTTCAGCCAGATGGTTAAAACATGTGAACCAAAATAATTGGTCATACTTGTCAATTATATGAGTTGCAGCTGTTACAATAGCATATGAAAACAACTAATTTACTAGATATTTACCTTGTTTGTTCCTGTGGGGAAATTGGCATGGCCTTATATCCAAACATAACAGCGTCTCCAATCGACCCACACATACCCATCCACGCACACATTCCCATACAGAGCGAGCAGTAGACATACTGGCATGTACACTTACTGTATATACGTATACACATCTCTCTCATCTTGTGCCAGAGTAAATGTGCGAGGCCCTTGATCATTTCTCCCTTTATTATCCATGTGGCGAGTTAAGAAGCTAACGTGCAACTCTGCATCATATTACCGGTGACAGTGTAGAGATGGTGATGATAAACTCAGAAAACCAACAAATGAATTAATTTACAGGTATGTGAGAGATGTGGTCTTACCTGATGTGTAATACACATTTGAGGTTAGTGGGAAAGTAGGGTGGTGTGCCCTACATTAAATGTAGTACTTTTACGTGTGAGGATCCGAGTCAAATCAAATATACCAATTGTATATTTGCACCTTGGTTCACGTCCGTATAAATATTGTATAGTGTACAGTGGGAAACGCAGTGGCTTTCGAACATGTACAGTATGTTAAACATTCGTGTTTGTCCCACATGAAGTGCAGAGGCCTGTGTGTGTGAGAAGTGAAGGGCTTTGGCATAGCTGTGGGACAGAGGTGTGTTAATCATTTCAAGATGTCCCTCCTGACTTTTATTCGTTTAGTCCAAGATGGGAGTCTGTTGGGCCAGTAAGACTGTCATATTCTGCTGTAAAAAAGATTATCAACTACATATACAGTCGCCTCTGTGCTCTCTTCATTAAAATTGACATTCTTCTCTCACATTTGAATTGCAGTTCATGCTGTGGTATTGCACAATTAGGTTAACATGAACAGAACATAGAACTATAGAAATACATAAAGGCAGTTTGGTGACATGACTACCCAAAGATCAAATATCCATTTTCCACATGTCCTCCTTCCACAAGAGTGTTACGCATTTCAATTCAGTACCCTATGTATATGTACACAAACACACACACACCCCCCCACACACACACACACATTGGATGGACCCATAGAGTGAAAATTGCAGTGGCGTAGTAGCTGAGACACATCAGGTCTAAACATGGTGTATGTGAGGACTGCAAAGTTCAGCTTTCAATAATCAGCCTACATCTAACGACTGTAGATGGTGTTCAGTTGAGCTTTCAGTAGTTAGATTGCATTCTCCTCCAGGTGTCAGTAGGCCAGTTATATTCTGCATGACCACCAGGAGGCCTCAGTTGGACAGTCGACTGGACTGAGTCTTCTGTCAGGAGCAGAGGTGTGTAAGAGCCTAACCACGTGTCTGCTGAGGTGGAGTGTCAAGTGCATATGTGTCTGAGCTGAGGCTTGACAGGCCTTTAGTCTAATTGAGTTGACAAGTGTGGAAACTTGACTGGTGCTTGCTGACACACTCTGTCAAGGATATCTGCGCTCTCCATGTCCATCCTCGGTCAGCCAGGGCCAGCAGTTGATGTTATCAGCCAGGCTCAGAGGTAGGGCGCAGACATTAGGCATTCCTCCAGCCCAGCCAGACCGCCTCCAGAGGGAGGGATATCCTCTCGCACAATCAGTCGGTTGTGTCACGCATGACATTATTTAACCCCCCCACCACCAGTAATGGGAGCTGTGGGTATGACAGGTCCTTCTGTCTGTCTGTCTGTCTGTTTGTGATGGTGCTGTCCCCCAAAATCCACTTTCAGATACTGATCGGTCCCAGAAAAATTGGATATTGGGATCTCCAACAGTACTGGTATTAAAAATGATGTCTTATCCCTCAGGTGACAGACACGACTTCACACAGCACTGCTTCCCTCACTAGCACCTGCTGGGCCCGTGTGCTGAGCTCATGAACGCTGGGTGACCTTTTCAGCAGGTTGAACATGTCTGTTGTTGCTGCTGCAGGAAAAGAGGTCCGTCTGTCTGTCTGGTCGGTCGGTCTGTCTGTCAGTCTGTCTGTCTGTGAGTGTGACACAGATCACAAATTGAGGGAACCATTTCCTAGTCACCTGACTGCTGTTCTTGGGTTTCGCTTTAGTTAGGTCCGCACATTTTTTGACACGAATCACACTAACCCAGTTTTGTAGTGCTGTGATCATTGTAATTGCAAAGTAAAATATAATCACAAAAAAGAAAGTGCAACAGAATTAAATTATTGTTGCTTTTTGTAATGTATTTCTGTAGTGTAATGTTTTGCCGTCGCTGAATCTAAAATGTGCCAAACTGGCACCAGGAGAAAGCTTTTGGAGCTCCCAGTGGTCAGAGAACGAGCATTGGAGGATGAGGAAGGGGCAATTTTCATAAGAAATCAATCATGAGTTATCTCCAGAGTCATTTCCAGAACTGATTACGTTCATCCACGGGCATGACACCGGCCTGTGCATCCATATGCGAATGCGAATGCACACTGTGTCACGCCCAGAATGAACATTGTTTCATTTTGTTTTCATTTGGGCTGCCAGGGACTGGCTGTGCTCAGATGGCCTTGGCCATGGAATGAACAGTTTGTCTGTAACTGAGTGATGCAATGCTTTTTGGGACATGAGCTGTCGCACGGGTGCTGTTTTGACGATTGGATCGGCCGCCGCCTCGGCTGCGTCATGAGTCGAGTCCTCGACGGCGCTCCAGGAGCAGCCGTGTGTGTCGACACAGCCCTCGTTTCTTGTTCCCTGGCGTCGTGCCCGCAAGCTGTCCAAGTTAACGACCAGTGTGTCTACTGCGTCTCTTTCTAACAACTTTCCTCAGCCCTTCCCCCGAGCTCGTGGGTAACGGCTTAGGCAGCCATGGTGATGGGACCGTTGGGCTGAAATGCTGAATTTATCAGAAGACCTTTTGTCACATTGGGAGTGATACAGAAGAAATTCCACTTTGTCATATCTGTCAAGGTGGTCTCTAGGTGTAGACTCCCCCCCCCAGTATGATTTTCACATTGACACACGTATCTACTTGTGGCAGTGAAAGGGGAGCCTTACAGTAAGGTTAGCGCTGACTGCTTCCTGAAGGCCCCATGGGTCTTTTTGTGTGTCAGGCTGAGCTAACATTTTTTATGCAGGCGCTTAGAGGGGCAGCACTGGGCCACACAGTGACATGAAGGCCCCGGGGAGGGGGAGGGGGGTAAGAGGGCCAGACTGTTGACCCCTGTCTTAGTTCATCAACCCTCTTTGCTGCCGTGCTGGCAAATGACTTCAGAGTTGGAGGTAAATAGATGAGAAGCAACGACCAGTTTGTTCCTTTACTCTCCACCTCAAGCTGGTGTTGTGGCGCATAATGGCTGCCGTGCATTACTGAGGGTGGTGGTTAGTGAGGCCCCCCCCCCCCCCCCCCCTTTTTCACTGTTTAGGGGAAAGTACTATATAAATGCAAAGGGGTAAGTACTTAATTATGCAATGAGGTATTGATGATGTCAGTTCAGTGAGTGGTTTACATGAAGCCATGGCTGGACTGTCATTTTTGTAGAGCGTTATACACCATCCACCCAAGCCGAACAGAAAGGTTGGGTGAGTCCTCTGTATGGGTTAGCCTCCGCTCAGCGTAAGCACAGAAAAGATCTTACATCGTGGCTGGATACTTATGACTTGCGCAAATGCTCGGATGAGAAATGTGACCACATCCCCTAAGAACAGGGCCGCCTCAACCTGTGTGTGGCCCCCTGACGTGTTCGCAGCAGTTCGAGTGCTTTACTGCCACACACCTACATCTTTCCAGCAGTGCTCTCCAGCATTCTTTGCATAGAGAGAGAGACAGAGAGAGACAGAGAGAGACAGAGAGAAGGAGGGCCACAAAAGAAAAAAAAAAGAAAAGACAGAGCAGTAGAAAGAGAGAGGAAGAAGTAGAAAGAGACGGGGAGGGAGAGAGAAAGGTACGTCACGTCAGCTCTGAGTCTTTTGAGGCCGATCTGGAGCAGAGCAGAGCAATCCCTGAACCACCTCAAAGAGGCTCTCGGTGCCCTCATGCAAGCCACCGGCGGTAATCCAACCAGCTTGTGTGCAGCTCTCGGGCCCTTTTGATCTGGTGATTGTTCATTACCATCTGCTCCTGTTATGGCCATGCAAGGACTGATGTGGTTGGATGGAGAACAGTTGCTCCCCAGTGAATCCACCGTCCCACAGCCCCACCCAACCATCTCTCCTGGCTGTCGCACTTCTCTCGTTTGCCCTCCTAACAGGACCTCACGTCATGCCCTGCTGCCTCCCCCCAAACACAACAGTTTCCCTTTCCTTTTAAAAGATGCCATCATAAGTAGAAACAATGGTGTGTAAAGTGTGGTTACCTGCTGGGCACAGAGTGTGTATGAAAAAGAACCTTAATGAGTCACCTTAATGATCAGACACACACACACACACACATATACATACACACACACACACACACAAATGCACACGCATATACACACACACACACACAAATGCACACACACATACACACACAGATAATTGTCCTGTAGCTCAGGATCTATCTACTTGGTAATAGAGTTGTCATGATAGGCAGCGATTACGTTTCGCTTAGAGACTGATAAGACGCAGGAAGAGTAGGTGTTGATAAAGGGGGATCTCGGAAATGAGAGTTAAGCTCTCGCTACCAGGGCCGGACGTCACTGCCTTTGTTGCAGTCACACAATTCCTTTTGTAAGGAAAGCAGAAGCTTTTTGTTCGTTTCTTGTTGCCCCAGTTGGAAAATGCCCAACGCTTAAGTGCCTACGTCAGTCAGTTGCACCACTACCTGTAATAACCTGCTCGCAAGGACTGATTTTTAGTATGATTTTTAATTATTTATTTTTTTTATTTAACTTTTATTTAGCCAGGATTGTCCCATTGAGACTGAGCGTCTCTTCTACCAGGGAGTCCTGGTCAAAATGGCAGCCAAACAAATAGTTGCAGACACAGACACAGTACAATAACACATAATAAAAACATAAATAAGTAAGTAAAAATAAAATAAAAAATACATTTACGTAAAACACAGTAGCAACTGAGAGTTGAGTGAGCTACCTCTAAAAGCAATGACATTCCTCAGTATACACAGTATGAGCCCACAAACAAGGTGTGTTTGTTTTGTTTTTGTTTTTCACCCCCACTCCACCACTTTTATGTATAGTTGTATTTGCCTGTAAGTTGTATACTGGCAATAATGTTACAAAAAAATACTCAGTTCAAAAGACAACAGCTCTGGAGACATTTTTTTTACAATATGAGTACAATAAAGCTTTTTAAGGTAGATCTGAATGAACTAGATGGGTACTGTGTGTGTGTCTGTAGAGGCACAAATAAAAAGCATTTCAGAGGTGTTTCTTGTGATCTGTAAATCGTTTTAAGCCTTTGAAGGTTGAAACACTTACCAAACACTTCTATTTGTTATCTCTAAGATAACGTCTGTCACTTGTAGCACTAATAGGATGTCAGGACTTGGCAGATTTGCTCAGCACGCCTTGTTTAGCACAATACTGAAAGTGAGGGTCCCTAATTTGATTTTTGCGAAAGCGTATATTGCCACTGAAAGGACTGGCAAGCTGCAGCATCTCAGTCAGTGTTGTCTAGGGACCTTTGCTTCCTTCAATACCATGCATTCATAATAAGGCATTGAAAGGATATCTATAACAACTTGAAGTATTCAAAGCAGTTAGTATCCATTTGATCTACACAAACAGAGACACAGACAGACTGGATGGCTAGGTAAGTGTTTTATGGGTAAGGAATAAGGATGGATGCATGCATGGTTTACTTTCTCCAGGGGGAAATTAAGGAATAAGTGAAGTGTTTAATGGGTAGGTGCTGGCTATGTTAGTTATGTGACTATGTATGCATTGGTTCCTGCGCATTAGGGGAAACTTTCAAGCACTCATCTTCTTATGATGGAACTGATCCTACTGAACTTGGATGCCCTACAGTACAGTAGATTGAGTGTTGCCTCTTAATTGTATGATGTTTTGGATGAAAGTGGCTGCTAAATTCAATAATAATTTAGTGGAATATAATGTGGTAAACAGCGTGCCGTAAAATGCAATTCACTGAGGCCTTTTGTTGGAGAGAAAGAGACTGTCAAACGGTGTTTGCCAGTGAGCCGTTGCCAAGCAACAAGGCAGCCAGTGAGCAAGGCTGTCAGCTCAGGCTGTCACTCATCCTTGGCATCCTTGTGGCCACCGTGTGACTGACAGGCCTGGGCCACCCACTCATTGCCTTTGTAACGCAAATGCTGCGCATCGTCCTCTTTTAGCTGCTTCTTCCTCTTCTCCCCTTCTTCTCTCTTTCTGTCTTTTTCTTTGTGTTACTATTCTCTCTCTCTTAGTCTGTCTTCCTCCCTCAATCTCTCACTCCCTGCCTGTCTGTCTCTCTCTCTCTTATTTACTTCTCTCTCTCTCTCACTGTCTTCCTCCCTCCATCTCTCACTCCCTGTTTATCTCTCTTTCTTTCACTTTTCTCTCTCTGTCTGTCTGTCTTTCTCTCTTCCTCCTTCCCTCACTCCCTGTTTCTTTCTGTCTCTCTTCCTCCCTCTCCCACTTCCTGTCTTCCTACCTCTTTCTTCCTTCATCTTTGCTAAGGTTTGTCTTTTCTCAAGAGTCAACAGAACTAATAGTGGTGATGTGGTCTGTGGTTCCTTACCTGCTTTGTCAAACACTGAATGGATCCCTCTCTGTGCACTCGTGTTATTTCCCCATCATGAGTGGATGCGACACTGTGGTTCTTTCTGGGAGTTTTGCACATCTACCATGACAAACATAATTACCTTCTATTCAGTACATAATGTATGGCATAGTTTTGTATACCATATCGTACCATACCATCATGTCGTACCACAGTGTGGTGCTACTTCAGTTTTGCTGCTCTTCAGTCCTAGATATGTTTATATATAACTAAAAAACTAAAACTGGCATTATTCTGTTACATTACATGCTGTGATAGATTGAATTCTATCTCTACTGAACACAAACTAACAGTTGGGTCATAGTGCAACAAGAACTGGAATACACCAACACATTTCCCATTTGGATTTGAAAGCTGTGCCTCAGCAGACTACTTCACCTTTTCAGTTTCCAACTTCAGCCAGACGTGTGCTGTGTTTCAGTGTTTTGTGTGTTCCAGTGAAACAGGCCTTGTGACCAAAGGAGAGCGATGAGCTCATCCCCTGTCAGCATCAGGGACAGTGATATTTTTTTGTGTATGTGATGTTAGGGTATCTTTGAAACGTCTCAGCGAAACGAACCCGGAGCCCAGTTTTGGTTCGTCTCCACTCACCGCTGTCCCACTTTTGCTTCCTCTTTGCACAGGTTACACACACAAAGCCTTTTATGAAGCTGCAAAGCCAGGTCGTGGGGTAAAACGTGCACACTTCTGTAACTCAGTCTTTCACACAAGTAGGGTCTCACGGTCATGGAAATTCTGGAAAACACATTACGATTTCAGGCAGGGCTGAAATTCTTATTGCATCCTCGGGTGGCTCATTCAAGACAAAGACATAAACACTTGTAGAAGATGTCACAATAAATGACATAAACCTTCACAAAAAGAAATATGCTATAAGAAAAAAGGATGTGTGTTTCTCTTGGTTGATACAGTAGTCAGTTTATTCCAGTAGGAAGCAGTGACGAAAAATGAGAAACATACTTCAGATTCAGCAGTGTAAATCGGATCCACAAGCATCTAGCCATTTATACTGTTAAAACTCCTCCCATGTCCTTGTGTATATGATGAGCTAGGCTCAAACGGGTCTGGAGACGTTTTGTCACTATGTATGATAATTACATTACTTTGAAACATTGCCTGTGATGGTCCTCAGTGGCCTACCCCCACAACCTAGCCTGGTAAACCCGCCCCTCGTACTTCATTTCATTTTGTACAGAGGGTCTGGACCGGAATCTCCTGAGGGTCATTTAGCAAGTCCCAGCAAGACCGATCCAATCAGCGAACAGAGGGTGTGTTCGTTAGCCGTGACGTTGACCTTGTGTGCTACATTTGAATTGTAGTGAGTAGGTAGGCTAATTGCATACCTGACGACCAGGCGTTAGCGATTGGGTAAAGGCAGAGGCACTTTTTTTTAAACTTCAGCAGAGTCCACACCTCCAACAAATCGTTTCTGACGGTCTCTGTTCCAGACCCTCTGTACAAAACGAAATGAAGTACGAGGGGCTGGTTTACCAGGCTACCCACAACCCATACTACAGTTGGTTGGTGCTTTCACACACAGTTTGCTTCCTTAACCCGGATATGTGTGTGGACCGTTCTTGTTACTAAAATGGGATTATCATTAGGGCGACTACCTTCTTGGTAATTAAAGTTGCTGCTTCATCATGAATCACAGGCGGGGCAACTATAATTTCTTACAATGCCTATAACATGTAACACCCCCATGACCACATTGTACAAAAGAGGACAAAGATAAATCACATATCTGTTTACACTTCATACATTACAAATGAAATGGACCCTGGAATAATATTTTAGCTTAGTTATTTCAACAATAGGATGGATGAGTATGCAAAAAGGAGTTATGTGATCAGTGACATTTCAAAGAAGGAACTCAAATGTGGCTGTTATGCAGAAGTTGATATTTTCTGGAAGGCATGTTAGGAGTCAGAGGAAGTTTTTCTGGACAACCTGAGCATGCTTTTGGTGTAAGCTTCCACTGAACAGAAGTCACCAAATCAGCATTGTGAAACTCTTAAAAATATGTGAAATGATGAAAAGTCATGGAATCTGATGATTTCACATTATGTAGGTCTAATATTTATTTTACTCCTATGCAATAATGTTTCTTAATGAAGAGCCATATGGTTTCTGAGTAAACCATCATAGCATTTTAGAATGCAAAAGGTTGTTTCATTTTCATTTATTACACCCAACCTATGTGCTTATGCATGTAGTTTCGTACTCGCAGCTTGTAAAGGGTCATGGAAATTCTGATAAGCACCTTTGAAAGACCTGAAAGAATTTAAGAAAAGTTGTCCGATGGGAACCCTGTTCAAGTGTTTGTATGTGTAGTGAAGGGGAGGACCTGACTTTGAACCCGGGTCTCCGGGGTTCCAAACATGCACTTTGACCGCAACGCCAAAGAGCCAGGCTCGTTGGTATGGCAGTCAGAGCACACCCACAACCCTAGTGATGGCACTCCATCACACTGCCTTCCCTTCACACACTCAGGTGTCCCTCACGCATCTGCCACCATACTTCGCCCATCCAGGGTGCGTATATGAGCTTTCTAACACATTTGTTTTTCTTGTCTTCTCTCTCTTTCTCTCTCTATCTTTCTCTCTCTCTCTTTCACCCCCTCTGTCCCTCTGCTATCTCTCTCCCTCTCTCTCTCTCTCCCTCCCTCTCTCTCCCTATCCTATCTCTCCCTCTCTCTCTCTCTCTCTCTCTCCCTCTCTCCCTCTCTCTCTCTCCCTCTCTCTCCCTCTCCTATCTCTCTCTCCCTCTCTCCCTCTCTCTCTCTCCCTCTCTCTCCCTCTCCTATCTCTCTCTCTCTCTCTCTCTCTCTCTCTCTCTCTCTCTCTCTCTCTCTCTCCCTCTCCTATCTCTCTCTCTTTCCTCTCTCTCTTTCTCCCTGTCTTTCTCTCTCCCCCCCCCCTCTCTCTCTCTCTCTCTCCCTCTGTCTCTCTCTCTCTCTCACCCTCTCTGTCCCTCTCTCCCTCTCCTATCTCTGTCTCTCCCTCTGTCCCTCTCCCTCTCCTATCTCTCTCTCTCTCTCTCTCCCTTTCTCCCTCTCTCTCTCTCTCCCCCTGGTGCGCAGGTGCTCTGACGGAGTGCTACGACGAGCTGGGCAACCGCTACCAGCTGCCGGTGTACTGCCTGTCGCCGCCGGTGAACATGATCGAGGAGAAGAGCGAGCTGGAGCCGCTGGAGTCCTCGGAGCCGCCGGCCGCCAGCGAGGGCCAGGAGTGCCAGCTGCGCCTGCGGCTGTCCACGGGGCGCGACCTGCGCCTCACCGTGCGCACCACGGACACCGTGCAGCACATGAAGCGCCGGCTGCAGGCGCAGGAGGGCGTGGCGGCCGGCACGCAGCGCTGGTTCTTCTCGGGCCGGCCGCTCACCGACAAGATGAAGCTGGACGAGCTGAAGATCTCGCGCGACTACGTGGTGCAGGTCATCGTCAGCCAGCCCCCCCCAGCAGCCCCCACCGCCGCCACAGCCACAGCCGCAGCCACAGCCGGCCCAACCACTGCCTCCCCAGACCCCCACGCCGGTGGAGAACTAGAGGAGGGGGGAGAGCCACAGGGACCTGGGGAAGGTGGGGTGGGACTAGGACTGGGACTGGGGGGGGGTTGGGTGGGGCTAGTGTTGCAGCAACACAGGCAGAACTGTCGTGGAGTCGTCGACTTGTCGTAGAGTGCTGCTGCCTAGAACGTTCTTGCCGTTTGGCCGAATTCCGTGTCGTTTGGCTGAATTTGCGTGTCCATCAGGGCCTTCACTGGGTGCGGAGGGCAAGACTGGTAAGCAGCCCATGTTGGTGTGTGAGGGAGCCACTCTGCAGCAGCAGCAGCTGAACACGTAAGATGTAAGAAGCACATGGCGTTAGCAGCAGGGAGGACTTGAGTCACAGTTTGGGGCTGGGAGACCTTCTCTCTCAGTCGTCAAAAGGGCAAAGTTGTAAGCAGCTGGACTTCTTTTGGAGCTTGAAGACGTTTCACCTTTCATCCAAAAGATTTCGTCACGTCTGGCCTGTTGATGGGGAACAGAGAGCTGCATCTCTGAAGGTGGAGTTGTGAGCTGTAGACTACAGTACATGCCTGATCATGTGACCATAATGACTCTCACTGTGAATACGATGACGATTCACAACTTGACGTATGTTAGTAGGCTCATTCGACTTGATAAAAATGTTTGCAGCCGTTTGCAGTCAGTGTTGCATGATGGTTAGAAACTGTGTCAGACTTCCCCGAAAAGTGTGAGGACCACCAGAATGCGACCATGCAGAAGGAAGCGACCAGGAAGAAGATTTGTGTTGACATGCCCACCCCTGCTGTGACCAGCAGTTCTCGTTGACGTATGCAGACAGACACAGACAGACGGGTTTCTAAGACGAATGAACCTCATGGGTGACTCGTGTGACCCTTTTGTCACATGGTGAGGAGTTTGGTCTACAGCTCACAGCTCCACCTCCAGTGGTCCAGAGATGTAGCTCTTGATTCCCCATCATCAGGCCAGAACTGAAGAAGCCTTTTGGATGAAAGGTGAAACGTCTTCAAGCTCCAAAAGTAGTCCAGTTGCTTACAACTTCAGCTCTTTTAACTACCATGACCTGGATGAATGAGAATCTTCACAGACATAGTCCCTCTCAGTCCCTCCTCTGAATTGCGGGGAGCACTCCTGAAGGGGTGCTGGCTGCTGCCCCTGCTCTCTCTCTCTCCTCTCCTCTTGCCCTCTGCTGATGAGGTCATGCTGGATGTCTGCAAAGCAGACAGGGGACTAGTGGACCAGTTGGACGTGCCTGCCTCTCTCTCTCTTTCTCTCTCTCTCTTTCTCTCTCTCTCTCTCTCTCTCTCTCTCTCTTTCTCTGTCTTTCTTTCTCTCTCTCTGTCTTTCTTTCTCTCTCTCTCTGTCTTTCTCTCTCTCTCTCTCTCTCTCTCTCTCTCTCTCTCTCTCTCTCTCTCTCTCTCTCTCTCTCTCTCTCTCTCTCTCTCTCCTTCTGCCCCCTCCTAGGAAAATGTAACGCACTGCACATAACTAAGAGCAGGCACATAAGACTTTAATACTCCGCCTGAGTTTCTAAAAGAAAAGGAGAGAAAAAAACGTTTTGTTTTTGTTTGGGTTTTTTTTTTTTTTTTTTTTTGTCGTTTTGTTTTTTGTTCCTTTTTTCAGATGTCTTTCTCATTTGCGTTACTTTTTAGGTTTTGATGGAAACTGAACAACCAAAAACAAAAAACAGCCAGGGAATTTGAAACGGAACAAATGGAAACATTTCTTGGGGGAAAAAAAACCTGCCTTTTCTGATAGTATCACTCTTAATCTCTGGTCCAGTCATTTCTATGAGGTCAGTTGTTCATTTCTTGCGTATGTACATTGCACTCTGTCTGTAATCTTGAAACATTTCACAAAGTGGGTATCTTTTGGCTGGTCGACCAGGTCTTTTAAAGGGAAAACCATTTTTTTGTAATAAACCACCTGTCTGACTTTTTGCCCATGACTTGTGAAATTTTATTAGGGGAAAATACTAGTAATTGTGCTGCATTTCATTATAAATAGTTAAGTACTCTTCGGTAAGCACCCCTGTATGTGTGTTCACCCTTCGTCACCAATCCCTGTCCTTGCTCATGGGAGGAGGGACATCTTCAGGCCTCAGCCATGTTTGGTTGGCTGGCTGACTCAGCAGCTCCAGTTACTGATTGGCTCATGAAGATGTTTGTCACCTTTCATCGCAAGGAGTCAAAGGGATTCATAACACTGTGTTATGTTTCACTTTACCTGGGGATGTCAGCATTATCAGAAATAAGTACCTAGAGTAGTTGTGTGTGACTGTGTGCGTGTGAGTGTGTGTGTCAGTGTATATGCATTAGGCATGCTTGCGTCTGTGTATGTGTGTGCCCATTTCCACGTGTTTGTGTGTGTGTGTGTGTGTGTAAATGCGTTAGGCATGCTTGCATCTGTGTGTGCGCACACATCACAAGCCTGCATCAGTGTGCTCACTTTCCTGTCCGTGTGTGTGTGTGTGTGTGTGTGTGGCCACCTGCTCTTAATTGCTTCGTGTATGTAAGCACGTGTGTGTGTGCGTGTGCTTCTGTGTGAAGGGAAAGATGCAAAGCAAAAGGAACTTTCAAACAAGCGGTGGAGGAAATGTGTTTGCACGAGGACATTTATACTTCACGTGAGGGTTGCGATGGTCACCAGGGAAGGCACACAAGGAAGAGGACTCAACCCAACGCTGGGGCCATATTAGGTCAAAGGTCATCTGGACTGACTGCTGGAGCTGGACATGAGGGCGTAGCCAGGGGATCTCTCAGCTTGCCCGAGCACCAGCCATCTCTTCTGAATGTAGCTGATCACAAGGAATGATGCTATTCTGACACCCTGACGCCCTTTGTATGTGTGTTTGTAAATGGCATCAAGACTATGTCCTGATGAAAACAAATAATGAATTTCAGAAACAGTTGCATATTTTAATGATATAGAATGCATTTTTAATTAAAACAATGAACTTTTTACTCAAAGGTTGTTTTTTATTAAGTGTGATCTTTCTGTCAAGATTTTTTTTTTCTTCTGCTGGTCTTATATTGCAGACCGAGGACATGCTATGGTTGTGCACATTTGTCAATGAATGGTTGCAGAAAAGGATAACGCATCACATTTAACCTACTAAAGGCCCGAAAAAACCCAACTGGAATGTAAATATGTTCATAAGATGTTCCGAGACCCCTGTGATGATGTGAGCTTTCCCTTACGATTTGGAAAGGGATTTGTGTGTGATTCAGTGTGATTCTGTGACTAATGATGAAGTGCTGAGCTTTCAACTTCCTCTTCCACTTGACTGAAGGGCAGCAAAACCAAAAATATTACAATTTGCCATCATCCTCAAACTTAAGGTCTCTGTACAGGCAAAAGTCAGGGGTTTTTATGACTCTTACTTTTGTCACATCTGTCTCCCCTTCAGTTTCAAAACAATCTGTCCGTTAAGGAAAGTGGATTGCATATTTATAATCACAAAACATGGATTAAAGAGCAAGATTAAAAGCAAGACTCAACTGTCTAAACAGATTAGATCAAACAAGTATACAGTATAAGCAAAAATCTTAGATTCTCCCTCAACACTCTCTGATATAAGCCATAATAATGTGACATTTTGTATGCTAGTATATTTGATGCTAAAACTGAGTCAGGGGTGCTGCTAAATAACTGTACATAGGATAACTGATATACAGGAGTTCAACATTAGATTTTGCTCATTTAGATCATACAAGATTATGCTATTTGTTACAGGTAGTTGCCGTTGGTGACTCCAAAATAAATTATGTATGCATTTGTAATATACTGACAGTTTTGTATAGTAGTAGTAGTATAGTTTTGTATAGCAGTGGCTGAGTTGCATATGGTCATAGTAGCTATAAACTTGCTTCTCTCTCCACTGTGACATACTCAAAGTTTAGCAGTGGCAACAAAATATGCCTTCATATGGTGTATTCAGGGCTGTAGTGGGGTCTAACCACCTCTCACATATAACGTTTTCCACCTGTCAATAGAGAATATTGACCTTATGATGCACTATTATGATCTTACCAGAGTTGATGCACCAAATAGGCTACATTCCAAAATCGCACTACACTATAATTGCCATATATGCCCCAGGGGGCATTTAACACCACTGGCATTGTTCAAACATGTTGTGATGGTAATTTTTTAACATATGATGCTGCACAGCATGCCCACCTCACAGTGATTACCAAACATAATTTACCCACCTCTTACTTTACCATGTCACCCCTGTGTTTATGGAGTTTCTGAGTGCATTACTAATAGGATGCAGTACAATGGTCAGAGATTGGATTTGGTTTTAGTGAGATCTCTCACTGATTTTGGTTTGGTTATTTAATGAGAGAAAGTTGTGTTCAATTTCTCCACCGACTTAGTCACCTGTGGCTTTGTGATATACTGAATGACCTGTGGTTTCCTGTAAGAGGAACTATTGTCGTATAATTAGGAAAGGTCATGTTTGACATTCTCATTTCTCTAAAAGGACTGTATCGCCACGCTGTTGATTTATGTAGGGAATTTTCTTCTCTATGTAGCCCCTTAAAAAGTAAGAGTAGGGGGGAAATTCTGTAGTGAAATAAACAATAAGTCAGAGGTTACAAATCAGGCAATCAATGACTTTATTTCTCTTTTGGGGAATTATACACGTATTGCATTATCCTTTCCAGTCATCCCACACTATGTTGTCAGCGTTGGCATTATGTTTTATTTGAAGTCATGGTTGAGATAAGCCCTTGGCTCAATGGTTCCCACTTTTAAGTGAATCAAAGTATTGATCAGATAAACCATGCTCAAAATACAATACACATACATGTCAAATACATGTCAAAATACAATACACATACATGTCAAATACATGTCAAAATACAATACACATACATGTCAAATACATGTCAAAATACAATACACATACATGTCAAATACATGTCAAAATACAATACACATACATGTCAAATACATGTCAAAATACTTCATTCACTTCAACGCACAGAGTAAGAATTGTTCCTTTCATTTACCATGTTATCATTAGGTTTGTGTCTGTTTTTGTACTTGAACCATAGCTAGGAAATTCCCTAGGCAGACCTGCTATTAATAGTATTTCCTCAGGTTTGTCAAAACCTGTATGCGCCAATTTCATTTCTCACTTGTGGGGAAACACTAACAGGTTCATCAGGGATTGAACTTTGCAGGGAAACACTAACAGGTTCATCAGGGATCACAGTTATTTATAGAAGGACGAGTCAGTCAGACACATTTAGTTAAAGACGTTCACCTCACTCCCCCAGTGTATCTCACACAGGAATATTAAGGTTATATAACATACCTTCGATCATAGACTGGTCCTTTTTAACCACTTAATTGTACAATAAACTTAAATGTACTACAGCAAACGTGTTTTGAAGTCCAGAAGCATTATAAATTAGCATTATAAATAATTTCAAAGTGTACATTTGTAATAAATGACACCATGCCCATGGGGAGTGGTGTTTGAAGTGGCAAAACAGCTCTACCCTTGACTTTCTCGTCCACCTTTGCCACAATTCCTACTCCTACTTTCAATCATACTGTCAGAGTAGGGGTCAAGGTCTGCTACTCCAGTTCCACTTTTTTATCGCACCGTTTTCAGAATGATGGACTGAAATTGTGATGCAACTGAATGTTATGCCTCTGCAACAGTAGGACAAGTATTCCTACTTTATAAAATTCCTCGACCTAGGAGAAAGATACGGTAATCTTGTCATTTTGGTTTGTGTTTCAGTGAACAACTTTTATCCTGCAGCACTTAGGAATAAGTGCGATAAAAAGGAAGGAAAAGGAAAAGGTTGCCTCTCAATCTGATGCTGACACTTTCAGTTTATTTGACAGACTCGTGTCCATAACCACACAAGGCAGGACAGATTAAAACAGAGTGTAGAAAACACAAATAAAATGAATTAAATCACATACAGACATTTTAGCCCATGCACCCTCATCCTGGATCTGTAATGGGAATAACTCACAATGGGATTTGGGCTTCAACCATAATACTGTTGGTGGATTGATCCAGACGTCACACAAACTTATAAATCAGGTTTCTTAAACGTGCCTTAAGTGTGTTCACTCCTACAAATACAAACATCTGACTAGCACTCTCCCTCCTCTGTGAATCATGAGTAGGATTCTCATCATCATTGTAGGCAACTTCTAAAATCTGCATGCTGAATTGTACTTGTTATACAGCACACATTGAGGCAAAAGCAAGTTGTAAGTGGTGGTTTGGTTTCACGTGATTTGGTAACTCAGTTTTCTATCACCTTAAGACCGTCTTTCCACTGTACTACATATTCCATACACCAGATTTAATCCCCTGCTTGTTAAACTCCATGGTTAGGCCAAAGACACACTGGCCATGGACTATCTATAAATCACCTGTGCTTTTGTCGAATCACTGATCATTTATTGGTACATCATGTCTCCAAGTAGGCTAGAGACCAGAGAGACGGTCTCTTCACTCAGATGAACAAGGTTACCTTCACTTTCCTACAGACTCATTCGACATAACATCAACAAATTACTGGTACCATATGTAATATATTTCCCCATAAATCAACATAAGTTTGTTCACCAACCCAGGTACCATCTTTCCTGCCGTTTGTCCTGTGTACCTGTCAATTTGTCTGTCTTGTTCTGTGTTTCTGTCAGCTTGTTTGACTGCTTTTATTTGTTTGTTTATGTTTTCCATATGTTATCATGGTAACAGGGTGGCTAACTTAAGTTGGAGTGGCTTCAGTGACAGTTTAAAGATAGGACAGTTTCTTAACTCATTTTTCAAATCAAAATTACGTTTGTCTGCTAATGAGGGGGAGCAGTGTTGGGCCAAAAAAGAAAGAACCAAGATTACAATGTTACCTCAGGATTATATACATATTTGTAACATTGTCTACCTGTCTTTATATAGCTTACTGTAGCTTATCATCTTATTTTCATGAGATAACTTTAATTAACAGTGCCATCTGTGTTTGTGCTTGCCTTTTTTGACTGCTTTGTTTGTTTGCTTTTTTGTTTTTTAAGCCTCCATCCCCATTTATTTGGTGACTGGAAATGAAGCCAAATCAATGCAATATAGGGTAATTCCCCTGCCAATCAAGTTGGATGAATTAAGTAGTAAAACGGAAAAAAAAAAGAAAAAAAAAAAAGTTTTCTCAGATGTCACTGGCCATGCACAGAAAGCCCACCTGGGGCCAGTGGTGATTTGCCACACACTTCTCGCACTGAGTAATAGCAATAGTTGTTTGCTGAACAATGACAGTTCCTCTTCCACAACAGTGGGAATTTCACACTCACATGTATAAAGGCTTGTTCTCGTTACTTGTGACAGAGCAAATTTGGACAAGTGGCTGGAGCCCTTACAACCATTTCAAGGTATGATACTAACTTATCTACTAAAATATAATAATAATTTTAACATAATTATCTCTCTTTACAGTGCCTATCAGCTTATCTTTATGATATCACTTTCATTAATGATGCCATTTGTGTTTGTCTACCCAGATGAAATTCATACCTGTTATTCTCATTTTCCTGACCTGCTATAAAAATTGTCAACCCAGTCACACTGGGACTTACTTGACACCAAATGGTAAACAGGCTTATCTTTCTTCTTTTCCACAATTAGTTAATGTTTCCATTCACATACAGGCACATCTCAGAATTACATTATCACAAAAAAGTGTATGTATTTTAATACAATGTGAAATGCAAACGCAGGCCCAACTGGCATAAACATTAAACTTTTCAGAAGGTTGACATTTGTGTATTATTTTTTTTAGATACTGATTTTTTTTTAATTACCTGTAAGATGTAATACTCAACATTAAAGCAAAGCAGACCAACTGTTGTGAATGTGAATCCCCTCCCCTCCGCTCTCCAGTGCTTCTCCAGCAAGTGAGGGAGAATGAGTCTGTCAACATCAACCTGTCCTGTGGAAACCACAGCGGGGATAACGTCAGCTGGAGGCACAATGGAAACTCAATGAATAGCCATGGGAACCAGATCCACACCGTGGTGAAGTATTTGAAGGGCGGAAACTACACCTGCCATGGCGCAGCTGGGAATATCCTCCATTACACCCTGGTGCTTCAGCAGGGCATTGGATTCAGACACAACATCCTGCTGAAATCATCAGGTTCAGGTAAGAAGGGCACTGACGGAGGAAAGGAGAGGGGGGTGATGGGGGGGGGGGGGGGGTTGCAGAAGTGTAGAAGCACCCTTTATATTTATTTATTATGTTTATGGATGACTTACAGTAAGTGTTTTCTCTTCGTTTACCTTCCACTTCCTAGAACACATTACATGTTCAGCAAGGAACTTTGATGGGAAGTTTCAGTGCAGTTGGCAGAAAACCAGCCAGCGCAAAGATGCAGAATTATTTCACTTTGTTGTTACTCGGTAAGATCCACCCCTTTCAAATATTCCTGTGTGAAAAATAGTCTATTACTATGTACCACAGAGTGTAATCAAACTGTGTCTTTATTTATTTTTCTGGTGTCTGGTACCCAACAGAGCATCAGGACAGTCAGGCAATATCACATGCTCCATGGGTGTGGATGGTAGCACACTGAGCTGTGAGGACACAGCACACTGTCCTTACGCAGAGGAACCAGGCCGCATCAATCTCTCCCTCTACTTCAGAAGCTGGTACCGCTATGAAGAATACCACCGCCACTTTTTCATTTCTGAAATAGGTATGTCTAGTGTCTGCGCTGTCCAAATCCCACTCTACTTCTTTACATACATTACACTTAGCTGACGCTTTTGTTTATGTATTGTATTATGTGTAGGTAGGCCTACATACTCCAGCCTTGAAAAAAATACTTTTTTATTACAAGGCAATATTACAAATAGTACATTTTAATGTGTTATAGCCTGTGACACATTATTTAGCATTACTGAGGGGACAAGAGCAATATACACCTTACTGTATTGGCACTTGCATTGAAATTCTATCCACTAATGCTGACCTTGATTTGCTCTTGGCCTGTTTCGATTGTGACTTAGTTTACAGGGGGTTTTATAAATTTATCTTGGTGATCAAATCACAGGTGGACAGCTGAATAACATTTTCATATACCCCTGTGTTTAATTCCCGAAGCAGATATCGCCGACCACTTTTGCTAACATTGTCAAGCTGTCAAATGTATTGCAAATTACCTGGGCAAGAGTCTGTCTTAATGAATTGTGTACACTTTTCACACTGAGCGAATGTCAATGCATCTACTACTGATATCTACTGATAGTAGATAATAAATAGCAGATAGAAAACATACCTTTTTGAAGTCTATCAGTGTTATAAGTATTACAGTGATTGATCTAAAGCAACATTTTTTTGATTCCAACAGTGAAACCAGATCAGTTGATCATCACGAAAGTGAATGAGCGAAACTTTACGTGGGCGTACCCTGAAACATGGAGCGTGCCCTCGTGCTACTTTCAGCTCACTTTTGAAGTGAAGATGGTTCATGCAGACCAATCTTGTGACCATGAGTCCAAGGTGAAAAACATGCCACTATATTTCGCTAAATAAATCTCTCTTATGAGCAAATATGAAATTAACACTTAAAGCAGCTGATTGATTGGCCAGTTATTTTTTTGTTGAGCTGATTAGAGCTTATTTTGTTCCAGTAGTAACTGTTTATATAATAATAATAATGATAATAATAATCATAATAATAATAATAGTTGTCGTCATGGCTGAATACTAACAGGCTTGTTTTTTTAATATTATAATAGATCACTAAGACCAATGAAAGGAGCTTCCTAGTGCCTAATAAGAAGCACAGGAGAGGTTACAAGCTGTGCGTCCGTGCCCAAGAAGAGTCATCTAACTCCATATGGAGTGACTGGAGCTTCCACTGTGAGTCACGTCCTCAATAACATTAAAAGAACATTGCAGTAGGGACTCCGTAGGAGCTCATCATTTATGTACATCTTACTCAATGTATTTCACATTTCAATCACCAGATGAACCTCCACAGAAATGATCTCACGTCCTGTTTTCTCCAAAGAGACTGTGAGTATATACTTATAAGGATCCTTCCTTTTAAGTCGCATTCAGCAGGATGCCTCACAGATTAACTGCACTGGAACCCGGTCAGATTCTAATTGTAATGTGTTCCCCCTGTCATATAACAGGTACGATGAAGAGGAGCACACTTTCTCTCAGCACCTTCGTCCTGCCAAGACCTTCTTCAATGCGGACAACCCTTTGCCATTTAAAACGCTCACATAAATCTCCTTTACCTTTCAAATATGAATGTGAGGATTATAACTTATTTATTTATTTATTTGTTTGTTTGTACTCCAAATAGTGCTATTGTGAAATGTCATGAACAGTGACGTTGATATACATGCTTTCATTCTTCATATGAAAGGAGGAATTTTCTAAAATGCAAAACCACTTTTGTTATAATAAAGCATGCCACACTGCTATATACTATAAAAAGTTTGACTTGTTTATTTACATCAAAGATATGACCATAAATCCAATGCTTACACAATTATACATATTTCAAACATAACCTTGTGATGAGGATTCCAGGCTCGTTTGAGGTATGACCCTTTCAAAGCAGGGAAGCCTGCTTTTGACACACAGGTCTCAAGTTGTATACGGAACACCAGGACATCCAGCTCAGAAATCACAGGGCACAACCTTATGTCACTTCCACATGTAAACCCATCAAAATAAACATCAAAGCCAGTCTGGACTTGATATAAGCGTAAAGCAGCAATGCTATGACACACGTGAACCGGTTTCGTCTTCCACCACGTCCATTTTAGTACTTTTAAATGACACTTTCATGAACTCTTCCCGATGAATCAAGTCAGTGACGTCACCCTAGGGTTAAAGCACACCATGTTGGAATTAAATCTGGGGTTGTGGACCTGGTAGCTGTACCAAAGCCAACAGGCTGGGTGGGGTATACTGGTAGCATTTAGTATTTATTGCTTCCTCACTAAACAATGAAACAAATAATACTTAACAAAAAAAACATGACAGTAAATGCCAGACATTAGGCCTGATCGAATGTAAAAATGCAAAAGTCCTTAGAATATCGTCTAGGATAGAGAAACCTGTGGTTTCCAGTATACAAACACAGCAGACACCTAAGCGCATGATGCAAAGCGCCGTACACATCAAGTGTCGCCCCAAAGAGTTGTTACGACATTCTTTTCTTACCTTTCCTCTTTACATACTAGGGTCTGAAATGTTAAGAATGCTTGCCAGTACAGTATACTGACCTGAAATGTCCTGAAATTTTAACTCATCGCTTATACTCAATATTTCATTTTGAATTCACTGGCCTCAAGAGAATATCCACAGAACCACAAGTAAGTAAAGGGCATGTCTGACTATCTATGTATTTAGTATTTATGGCTTCAAAAATGTGTTATGTTTAGAGCTGAGTAGACAGATGACACAAACTACATAATGAAAAAAAATCTGAACCACAACTTGCGCAATTCCCTCGCTGTCTATACAGCTGTGATTATGTCCAAATTCAGTGTTTGGTTTTAATATGCATTCCCTCAAAGTGGAAGCCCCATTTAAAAAAAAAAAAAAACATGTGAAACAATGCTTCCTTCCTATTCAATAACACTACATATCTAACTATAATCAAAATCTACACGTAAGCAAATTCTCGACCACCATTTTGGAGAAATCCAATAATATGTTTCCTTTTTTGGCATCAATGTACCTTCACATTTGAACCTGGCTGAAATCACTATGCTGTACATTTATATACTGAACCAGCTGCCATGCTGGGCAGATCTGCAGGCATTCTGTGGGTTCATCAGGCATGCCTGACCATTTACCGTGGCACAGTGCGAGCAATAGAGTAGGATATCTTTGGTGACCCAACAAGCCAAACCAATGATGACACTGCCTCATGTTGTTGGGGAAAAAACCCAAAGCAAAATGCGTGTTAAACTAACCCACTATAACACAGCCTGATTGCATCATCTGATTTTGTGTTGTACTGCCACAGAATACTGTGGCTGATGATGCTATATGCAATATCAGAAAAAGACCTGACCCTTGTAAATGCTCCAGAGAACAGCCAGAGTGCTGAAAGTTTTGCTGCCAATGGGGATGGCCTGGTGAAGATTTGGGGAAATCACTTGTTACCAACACAATACATGTGACCAACTGTGCCAAAACCAGTAGGGGACCTTCACTTCCCTCATCTTCAGTTCAGTTTATACACTGCACAATGATGCAACCCCAACGGCAAAACTCGGTATGCCTGCAAATCCTCTCAGATGTGCTTTAAGAGTCACTTGATCATAATGTGTTTGTTTGGACAAGCTTGATCTGGTCAGGTTGAGAACACAGCCAAAACATTCTGCTAAAGAGAACAGAATGTGTGTAATTTCTTGTTGCCTGTAGTTCATGAGATACTTGTCCTTACTCTCATTAAAAAAAAAAAAAAAAAAAAGATTTGTGCCTATTAATGCATTAAACAACACGCAAACCAACAACACAGAAGTAACTACACCTCCAAAATCCTGCAGTTACTGAGAACCTTTTCAGCTGAATTGAACTGTTAAAGGCTATGAAAAATCACAAATGCTAATCAATGCACTGATATCAATCAAAATATATGCGAGGAACAATATATTTTATCAAGGTTAAAGGTCAAGGGTCCTTTTCATCTTCATTATACTGATATAGTATCCTGTTTGCAAATTAAATACACTTTGTATTTTTTTTATTCATGCCTGTCAGATTCGAAACTATCAAAGTAAAATATGTTGCAAAATATCAAAAATATGTAGCAGCTGAAGAGCCTCAAAAATATCATTACCTTAAGGCATGGCTGAAGTCTTGCATGGCTGCCTCGCCTTAATGGAAAATATTCTCGCTCTTTTTTTTACTTTTTGGACATCACTGATGTAGGCTTCCATGCCTACAGAGAAATGACTTGGGAATGATTCATTTCAATCCACATTCTTCTCCAAAGAAACTGACATAAGTGGACACCGCCCAGTTGATTTATCAAGGGATGAGCACAAATCTGCCCGGAAAAGTAACATGGTATCCTACATATTAATTACAATCCAAAAACACCAACACTGTCATTTGATGCCCTTGATCCTGTACTGAGGGTGGATTCTGCACTTGTAGTACAGACATAGATCAGACATAGTAGTGCGCTACCAGAGACTGTGCTGTGTAAATAAAACACAGGCTTGGATGAAATGTATGGTCATCGCCAACACATGCAAACATGAATGACTAGCTTTGGTATCACCAGCAGCCATAGAAATACAATGGTACGGGACTGTAGAGAGCAGGTGGAAGACAAAACATGACTGGATTTCTGTCTTTCCCGACATGAAGTGCTTAAAATGCATGTAATACTGGGAAAAAGGTACATTGGAACTATTTACTGTCGCTAAAAATAGACAAAATGAAAACAGCCTGAAATGTAATCCCTCCATGAAGGAAACATGCCTCAGCAGATTCCCCAGCTAGTTTGGACCACGTGCTGGCCGTACCGATGCTAGTCGCTATTCAGCAAATCCCACCATCGACCTCAGAGCGTACAATAACGCGCCATGCATCCGCCCCGCCTCAGTAAAATACTGACCTCGCCCTCACTGACCTTCACACCACAGGACCTTAACGAGCACGCAGTGCTCTGTGTGTGTGTGTGTGTGTGTACAAGACAACCGAGTCCATTCCATACAGATGGATGGAAACAAACAAAAATACAGATGAAGAAATGGAGTAACGTCATGCTTCTTTTTGGACTCAGGCAGACGATGAAATGGCGCTATGCTAGGAGGGGTGTAGCAGGACAGGTGTAGCACAGTGCAGTGTGTGCAGAGGCTTGCGGGAGAGTACCTGTGCCTCACACACAGCCATAGAGGGACAGAGGACGAGAGGAGAAGGAAACTAAAAACTTAAAGGAAGGGAAAAATCAGCTCCATAACTACACGCTATTTGGTGAGGGCTTGGGTGGCTTGAGGGACAGTACCTGTGCCACGCAGATGGTTATGGAGGGACACGAGAGGAGAGGAGAGGAGAGGAGAAGGAATCTAAAAACTGAAAGGAAATGAAAAATCAGCTCCGTAACTGCAAGCTATTTGGTGAGGGCTTGGGTGGCTTGCAGGGGAGCTTGTTCTGCAATGACCTGCTCATAGCACCATCCTGGAGTCTTCACTGTTTCTTTGAGAGGTACCTGCAGAGGAAATCAACACAGCTGAATGAACGTCAGGAGCTAAATAATGTAGCAGAATGAGCATCTTCTTAAACAACAACACACTGCATTTATATGCAACATGTAATGCAATATCTAGGTATATCAATCAATCTGTTTATCTTTTAGAGTGCCATATCACCATATAATCACCATATAAAATGAAATAAAAACTAATAAAAAATATATTAAATTAGATAAGTGTATATATAGAGCTTTTCAAGACACCCAAAGAGCCTTCATAGAGCATGTTTGTGGGGTAAAGGTACTGCTCACCTCTCCCAGTGTTTGTGATTGAGACCTGAGAAATCCTCTAGCTTAGCGATCTCCTTCAGGTAATGTGACAGCTTATAAAGCTCCTTGTCCTTCTCGCGGTTTAAATGTGCCTTCATGAATGGACGGATCTAAGAGCAAGAGCAATTTAAAACATCATCATCAAGACGGACTGATTTTTAATTTGAAGTCAATGTGCTGGCCATAGTCATCTAATATAATATTGCAGAATCTAATCTATTACTGGATAACATTAAAACATAATTACAATTCAATCAGTAATGTATCTATTTTATATTTGTCTTTGCAACGCTTGTACCTTCAGTCCATTCTGTGGGTTCATGAGGAAGTTTCTGCCGATGTCATCAAACATGATGGTGTTCTTCTTGCTGTAGAACTCGCTGTACTTCCCCCAAATCACACCAAGAGGCTTTACCTGAGTAGTAAACGTCAAACATGTCAACCAGAAACATTCCACAATTACGGGGCAACTGAGACAGGCCAACTACACAATGGATTAAGTACTGACATATATCTTTGGTAAAACACATGAAAAGTACAACAACGCCTACTAGAAGGACAAATCACTATAGGAAAAACCACAGATAAACTGATATTTAGTCAGTCAGACTAGCAAGCAGTCTTGAGCTTGTTTGTTTCACCCATTGTACCCATACAAGTTGTAGCCATTGATGTAGCGGCACCTGTGGTATACCCCTCCAAGGTGTGCAGACCTTCTCTATTCTTACTGACACACATCTTCACATGGATAGCTCGCTGACTATGTTCTTTTCTACAGCTGTACAATTTTACAGGAGTTTACACACCTCAACAACACCCCTCTTTGGAGTGTGAACGGTGATCATGGCTGCACTGTCAAGCATGAATGTGATCTTGTAGTTTGGATTGTCAATCACTCCTAGCTCCTGAGATGCCAAAATTAAGCAAATTAGTTCAGTGGAAAAATATTTAACTACACAAACATAACTATATTTCCATTACATTTAGCTGATGCTCTTATCCAGAGTGACTTACAGTAAATACTATAGTAGTGTTTAATAAAGGCAGTCAATGCAGGCAAGAAATAATTTGCTCTCTACATGCATATTTACACAGAACACATGCAAGACAATTACTGTTTGCCCTTAAGGTCTACTGACCACTGTATGAAATTTCCAGGGGAGGAATTTCTGATTGAAGTTTTTTTTAAGCTATAGTGCACCCTTGTGGTCATAGTCTGCATTGCAGACCTTCACAGAACACTTAGGTAAAATTGCATTGGAAAGAAAAATTCCAAACTACCATGGGCTTACCTTCATCTTTGCATCAATCCACTTCATGCTGGTAGCCGCTGAAAAAATAACACAAGAGGACTTAGACAACTGTGGTTATGAATCAAATCCCTTTCATTACAGATAAAACTTTTTGTAAAGTAAATTAAAAATGTCCTTACACCAGATGACAATATCATAGTCTTCATATGCTGAGCTGAGGAACTCATGGAGAAAGGGTCTCATGAGTTCTTGCCCCGTCTCTGCACAGGACTTGTGATCTAAATACCAAGGTAGAACACAGGACACACATCTGTATGGTTTTTACACTTCATTTCCAATATTGGGTTCTTGCAGAGATCATCAAACACACAAACTCACAGCTGTGCAACATCTACTGAAAAGATGTGGTTCAAATGCATGATGTTATGATTCTGATATCAAAACAATTTTAAACCATGTCTAAAGACTTACCAAATAGCGTGTAATCCACATCAAGCACCAGCAGATGTTTGCCTGGCCTTGGAGGGTTCAGCTCCTCCACTTTGTAATCTTTCACACGCCGGGCGATCTTGGCCAAGTTTTCTTCTCTATGTTTGAAAGGACTTGAAATGAGAATCTACACCATTTGTTTTCAGAGTCCACAATACAAAGGATTTTACAATACGTCCACATACAAAGGATTTTACCAGGCTGACTGTTCTTTGCGGTTTTCGACTGCTCTGAAAAGGTAGCTGTCACAATTTAACTCTGCTATTTGTTTCTGACATTAGGACACTCCAACTTGAGGTAATAATGTAAAGCTAAGCATTGACTATATTGGGACTGACCTATGCCCCACAACCATCACAGTATCATCCATCTTGCAAATTACAATTCAAATACAAATAACTGAATCTAAAATGCAATGTTCAAAAACAATATTCAGATTCATGATACAAACCTGTTCTCTACTTCAATGACTTCTTCTTCAATGTCAAAATCATTGACAACGTCATCATTTTCAGGTGGAGGAGCCATGATGTCTTCCTTCATTCCCAGACAAGAAAATATCAAATACTTCAGGCTGGTTATTAGCAGAGCATCAAGTATAAAACTGTTTCCTTAAAAACTCTTAGGTAGTAAATATTTAGTTGACTGTTTCTTAGTAACAAAGGAAGAAACACAAAAACAATCGACATTCATGTTAAGCTGATGATGTCTATCTGATGAAATTACAAGAAGAAATTGAAAGTCATGAAGCATAAAGGTTTCAAACAACGCACCAGATTTTCCTCTCGACTGCCCATCATCATGATCTTTGTGTTGGGCTTCAGTTTCAGCACTCCCAGCTTCACAGCGTCCTCCGCTGGTTTTCCTGCAGTACAACCCAAACCACATGCTGGATGACAGCAAAGTATTTTTAAGATTTCTTGAAACGCCCTCAAAAATGCAACAACAACATACTTATTGCATTAACACTACAATAAAGTCTGTGTTTCTGTCAACAAAACGTGAAAAATGTCATTAACATGATTGAAGGATATTACCAACACTACATTCAATTTTTTGACAAACATCTTTATATAGTTTTTTTTCTTCTACATCCTCTAGTGGTCCTGTGTAATTTTTATATAAAAGTTGTAAGTTATTAGTTAATTAAAATGTGTAAATCCTGTTTAAGTTATTTTAAATAGCATCCTCACTTTACAGCATATTTGCCCTGCACAGCACATCAGTGCATCGTTGCTCCCACTACTAATGCCACTGGTATTACCTTTCATCTTTAAGCCCAGCAGCTTCTGTCGCTCTGGTAGGACACCTGTCAAAGCCATGATGGAGTGCTTAAGATCCAGCACTGTGTCCTCTTCGGAAAGGGTGCTGATGGAGTACTCCTGCCCTCCCCACTTAATGATCACAGACACCGACATGTTCAAGTAACCTCAGGGCGCCTGTGAATATACACACAGAGAGTTAGGGTAGGCTCTCATTCATCCAGGTAACTCATAGTAACGGCAGGTGCAGAGCTGTAGGCAACTGGACTTCTTTTCCCTCTTGACCATTCCACTTCAAACAAAAAAATAAATCAAGTTGCCAATGACTTAAAATTTGGGAGGAACACAAAGAGCATTTCTAACATTGTTTTTACAGACATATTTTAGGCCCACATCATGCTAATTTGAAGAAAGCATCTACCCATGAGTGTTAAACAAGGCAAAGAGTGCATATGAGGATAAGGTGTATTTTAGAAGTTAAACAGACAGGATGTTACTATTGGGTTAGCTGACTCAGCCCAAATTCATCTTTCGTCTTTGGAGGTGGCAAAGCAGTGATTTCTTTGAAACAATCAAAACTGTTCCGATGGCAATCTGAACATTAGTATCAATGTCAGATGATTTCTTTAAAAAGTTATATATATATAGTTCTCATCACTGCAACATACTGCCTTCCAATAGCATCCACACGTAACCTTGCAACAAAACCTTGTCACAACAAAAACTTGCAAACTTAATTCACTGAACTGTCGAGATCTTTTTCAATATTGGTCACTTTGTTACATTACATTAAGTTACACTTATCAGGCTGTTTTATCCAAAACGACTGACAAAGTATCAAAGTAATTAACTACACACAAGTTGAATAACTTATATGTGTTTTAGAACACCACTGTCCAGACTCTCTCTAGATAAAAAAAAAAATAGCCCGACACCGTCGTGTTCTTTTCTTGACGAAGGGTTTTCTGCAAAGCAGTACAGCTCACGCCAGTGGATACTATCGTTATTAGCAACAACAAATCATTCGGTTTAGCTAAATCATTCTCGCTAGCTCTCTGGTGGTAATACTAACATTCTCTGCACTGGTTCGCCGTCTAATCTACTTTATACTGCACTTGTATTTTTATCCAAATGTATATGAAAGCAATACCCCATGGATACTTAAGATAATTAAGAATTAACAGAATGCACATGACTAAAAGCAAGTGGAATTGACCAGTTGCCTAATTTAGGCTATATGCATTGCTAGCCAGCAGCTAACTGAGCTTGTTTCTGGGTAACGTTAGCTATCCAAACGGAAAGGTATTGTATCATATATGCATTTCCACTACATCTGGGAAATGCAAAATATGTAGTTTGATACAAATGCTGCATCACAGCATGCATTACTTGCACTAAATGACTCTCATTCGTTGATTAGTCAGCAGTTCTTCCTGTCTCCCAGTGATGCCTTGGTTTGTTTGTTACCATGCGCCTCCGTTTGCCACTTCCTGCGGATGCTCTAAGCGCGAATGCATCACTGAATGGATGTAAATAACCAAAATGGTTTGCCTTTTTCATAGGAAGCCTAGTTTGTCGTTCTGCCGTTCTTAGTCCTTCTACATTTACAGACGCGCTTTGAAACGTAAAAAAATTGTATGCTTTATCAAAAGAAAACTTACTTTACCTGGATGATATAAACACGTGTTCTGTGACAGCATCTCTGGTCCATGCGGATAAACGACAAGAGCATGTGCTCACTCTGATTATTTGGTAAATTAATAATTAGATGAATACCTGACTTTCGTTTTATTTGTATGATTTCTAATCTTAAAGCAGACATTTAAAAAACGAACAAATGTAGTAAATTACCAGATGTCTGATTGGCTCACGTTCCGGATACTGTTTTACGTCATCCCAATGCTGAATTTACCGCGGGATTCGATTCTAGGCGCATTTTAGTACACAAGGCGCAAACATTGAAGATACAGGTTTCTTGTAGTTGTTAGGTGTGGACAGTCGAAGTAAGCTTATTTATGGTTTTATGAGGGAAGAAAGAAGAAGAAAGTCACGTTTTAACAGTTATTTCACGCATTGACGTATTAGTCTTATCCAGAAGAAGTTTTACATAAAGGTCTTTGCCATGGCTACACCTCCTAAGAGAATGTGCTCCAGCCCCGTATTTAACAGCAGTTTCGAGAAGAGAAACAAAAAAATATCAATTGAAGGAAATATTGGTGAGTTTTCTGTTATCATGCATTTTTTGTTAAACATATTCGTTATTTACTAATGTGCTAACGTATTTGAATTTGATGACACGGGTGTTTGTGTAATGTTCAAATGTCGAACTCAAAATGGCAATAATGTTAACCTTACTTGATTTTGGTACCGAGGCAAAAACGCTGGACTGGATAGTTGATCGAGTTTAAAGTACGTACCTAGGTTTTGGAATGACTTTAATCAGTAGGCTAGAACTCGCGCGCCTATTTTTCAGGGAGGTCTAAGCAAAGGCTAGGTCTGACATTACCGTCTGGTCCAGCTATTTATTGTATTTTCATTTTGGCATTCTAGTTGGTGCGTGTTAAAAGGTAAAATAACCCCGAATCACTTTTGCTGTTAAGACAATTGGCGATTGGCAGGGAATTTAAATTTAGTCGAGATCAAATACAAAACAGAGATTGGCGCCAAAAGATGTTTACAATACCCAGCTGAGGAAATTCTTTGCTTCACATGTTTGCTAGCTATCTGAAACACAACCAGAATGAGTTAAGGTGAGTTTTAGCTAAATATTTGCAACAGGGTCCCTTAAAAGAGATTACTTTACCTCGGGACAAGCGTCGAACGTTGTTTTCGACAGTCAAACATCATGGCTATTAGGCAATCAAGTTACACAGGGCGGCTGGTGCCATATGTGTTCATCGTGTAAGAAAATTGATTAGTTGGTTTAGCTTTTTTTTCACTGTGTTGGTATTTTATGTCATCAGGTTACCTTACTAGAACTTCTTCAATTACAACTAAAGTTTCAAAGTCTGTTTCTTTTCACGTGATGTGCAATCAGATCTGCTTTCAAAAGATGGTTTTATATGGTTAAGAGTGGACTTGCTCCAGTGTGGTTTTCTGCTATGCTTCTTGGTGCAGTATCAGGAATGTTTGTAGTATACCGTGACCTGTGCTTTGAAGCTTAGTATAGTAAATCATTTGTAAAAAATGCATCAAACTCCTTACTAAAACTTATTTTCCTCTATTTGTTCATATGTTAATGACGTTTATGATAATATTTGCGTCATGACAATGTAGACATGAAATACCCTGTGAAAGTAAGGCTTTCTCCTTTGCACACAGCGGCTGGTAAGTCCACGTTTGTGCGACTGCTGGAGAGGGCATCAGACGAATGGGAGGTCATTCCAGAGCCCATTGCGAAATGGTGCAATGTTCAGACAACAGACAATGAATATGAGGTAAGGACAAAAATACTGAATGTACACCCATTTTAAAAAAAACAAAATCATTTTCATTCATACATTTACTTCATTTTTATTCATTTACTTATTAGTTTATTCATTTTTTATTGCGTTTTGAGTGTGAGCCCTTCATCAGATGAAACCCATCTAACTATTTTATTGCCCTTCCCTGTCATGCCTTTTTTTCAGGAGCTTAGCTCATCTCAGAAAAGCGGTGGCAATCTGCTTCAGATGCTCTATGACAAACCCAGCCGCTGGTCCTACACCTTTCAGACGTACGCTTGCCTCAGCCGGGTGCGCGCCCAGCTCCAGCCGCCATCACCCAAGCTGCGAGACGCCGACAACCCCGTTCAGTTCTACGAGCGCTCTGTCTACAGTGATAGGTGTGTAGTCCACACTTTTGCTACCAGGTGGTAAATGGTGTTGTACATGCTCTCCATTAGTCTTTCTCTCATTTATCAAATGTAGAAGTGCAATTGCGAAGGTGCAGCATCACTGTAAGGTTACAAAACAAATGGTGCACATCTCTGGCCCAAGTGCAGGACAAAAGCAACTGTCAAGTAATTCCAAAAAGAAAGTAATCCACACACTTAAAATCCTTTTACTCACTGCGTGCACATGGACGAGTTGAATCCGATTGGAAATGGTTTGGGATCGTATCGAATTCATGTGCACAGGCTAAAGATCGTATAGGGATTGGTTTCGCGAATCCGATTGCAACCCCTGGCTTAAGCCGATGTTAATCCGCTTGGTGCCGCCTTGTGCACGGGATTGGTTTGGATTCGGGTACTGTGCATGCACTGGAATTGTAAGACCACTCGATCCTAGAAGCTTCTGTCCCTGATTTTTATCCATACTGAATGTCCAGGCCTTCTTTGTTGTAGCAGAGCGCCTGCTCTCAAGTAATTTTCGTTGTCCTCGATTGCTTGTAATATCAAACGCAGACGGCACAGTTCATGTCGTATCAAGGAAACCAAAAACGCTGTTTTTCGTTCGTACGGACCTCCAAACAAAGGAGAATGCACAACATGTATGCAAATGCTGCTCTGTCAACCTCCTCGAACGTCATCTTTGTTTGTATGCCGCCAAATAGTTTGTTTATTTTCTTTTTAGCAGCCACCAGCCTGAAGTAGTTCTAACACTTGTTGAAAGGAATACAGCGGCATCTAGCGTACCGGAAACGGCCAGATCTCTGACCATTATCTGCTTACACAAACTCTCATGTGCACAGGGATTTGGGACAGACCACCCGTTGGGTATCAACACCCAATCCAATACCAATCCAATCCGATCCTACCATGTGACCATAGTGACTGTTTTATTTTTTGGCACAGATTGATGTTTTGGCCATTGTTGGTCTTCAGATTCAGTTCAAACGGGTCTTGGAAGTCATCTGTATTTGAAGTCATCTGGGGAAGACCAACAAACAATGGTGCAAACACCAAAATGTGCCAAACAAAACAATGTTCTATGGGGGCATCATGTTCTACGAGGCACCCATGTCACTGTATTGCCCTAGGACAGACATGTCCAAAGTCCGGCCCGGGCTCCTTTCCACCAGCCCGCGGCACCTCTCAGAAAACAGGTGTTAATAGCCTTTCTTGCCACAGAGCCATAACTATCCACGAGGAATGCCGGCGATTCTTTTGTTACGCTAAATCGCGCGCATAACTGCTTGGCCACACACAGAACAGGTCTGGGGGAGGTGTTAATAGTTATGACACACTTACTAGTTTGCCCTTTGGTAGGCATTATTCGCGGTTTTATTTCGCAATGAAAATATCTTGCTATTATGTCGTGTGATGTTGTGTCTTTTATTATAATTGCTTGGCCACGCAGATAGTAGGTGACTGTAAATAAAAAGAGGAAAATTGACAACGAGGGCCGCCACTTCCAAGTGGAAAACTGAATATTTTTTTTCACTGACATACGAAATAACTGTCTGCCTAATATGCAAGGAGACGTGGCTGTTTTCAAGGAGTTTAATCTCAAGAGTCACTACCAGGCGAGACATGCTGCTAACTACGACAAGCTAGGAATGAACAGTGCAAAAAATGAAAGCAACTGGGAGGTGTTTTAATGGCACAGCAGCGTTTTTCACAAGAACTCGTGAGTCAAATGAAAATGCTACAAAAGCGAGCTACGAGGTGGCAACGTTGATTGCAAGGCACTGCCTTTTACTGATGGTAAATTTGTTAAAGACTGGGTGATGTCCTGAGAAGAAGCAAGACGTTTGCCTGTCTTGTAACACTGTGGCACAGAGAACTGAGGACATTTCGTCCGCTATTAAGAGACAGACACAAAGGGTGTCGGGTTTGATTTTTTTCCGTTAGCCTGCGACAAAGCACAGACGCAACAGACATCGCTCAGTTACTGATTTTTTGAGAGGAGTGGATGGTGAACGTGAGCAAAGAGCTTCGCTCCAAAACACCTGCAGATGGAGCAGCCGCTCTTGACAACTTTTACTGCCCGCTGGATAATGGCAGGTTCCAAGAGATTCGAACATTTGGTAAAAAAAAAATCATGAGCTTATTTGGCTCGACATACCTGTGCGAGAAGACATTCTCACTTATGAACTTTAACAAGAACCGTGTGAGGACAAGACAAAGTGGCATCTTGCGCATCAAAACCACTGTCTTTGAGCCAGACCTGGCCTTTTTCCTGCAATCTAAATCTCAGTACCACCCATCACATTAGTGCAGGCAAGTTATTTGTTTTCTGGGGTAGCCTAAATCAATTCTAAAAAAACTAGGTGATTTGTGTGTGATTGTGATCAAAACCCTCAGTGGTGTGTACTTCTGAATAAGATAACTGATTTTATTACTGGTCTTCAAATATAAAATGCACAGTAATTTTGGTAAAAATACATGTGAAGACATAAAAACTATGCCATTGCAATAAAATATTAATTAAATAGTTAATTTGCATATTATTATTATTATTATTATTATTATTATTATTGTATTATTATCGTGTTATTATAATGGTTGGCCCTCACACATGTTCACCTCGCCAAATCCGGCCCCCCTGGCAAAAAGTTTGGACACCCCTGCCCTAGGACATCTCCTAACCATCTCCTGCCTTTAGACCCTGCCTGACTGTGTGGACATATAAACAAAAGTCCTGTTTATAACTCGTGCTCCACCCCCCACCCCCAATCTTTGTATAGTAAGAGCTTGTTTTGCTTCATGCATACTCTGAGACAGGTGGGCTTGGGGTGTGTGGGCTGCCCAACAGGGAAAATATGGGTCTAGAGACAGGTGAGAATGTTTCTATAACAGTTATTCTGATGTAATGCTAAAAAACAAAACTCTTCTCGATTTTTCAAGCGTGACATTTTCAGTGTTTGTGTGTAGAACAGACAGAAGTTTACGGTATTTAGCCTGAGAAAACAAAATGGCAATGCCATGCTAAAAAACTGAAATAAAATGCCTACATTTCATGGGATGGTTGGGAACTGCTATTTAACAAACTTTCCAAATTGCATTATTGTCCAGAAACATTTTTATTGTGCATCAATGCAGTATCCTAGTCAGTATAAAAAATTGGCCTCAGTAAATACTGCCTTTAGGTTTGACCCTGTAATTGAGTCCTATTTTTCTTCCTCACAGATATGTGTTTGCCTCTAACCTGTTTGAGTCTGGGGACCTGAACGAGACAGAATTTGCCATTTATCAAGACTGGCACAGTTGGCTTCTTTCGCAGTTCGAGTCCGACATAGAGTTAGATGGCATGATCTACCTGCGGGCAGACCCAGAGGTTAGTAAAAAAGAAGAAAAAAAACACACACAAAATACATTGTGTTACCAAACTGATGTTGACACCAGCCTTTAAATTGTTGTTTCTGAGATGTCGGTGACTGCATGCTCTTTAGAAACTAACCTGGCAAGATATTCCCTCATCATTGTTAAAATCGTGTTTTACAATGTGTTGTTCCTGATTTGTGTCAAAAAAACATAAGTTATGAATAACACCAACTTGAATGAATAACACTATCTCACTGAACATCTGCTGGTCTGTTCCGAGAGACATGTCATGGTATTTGCACAGTGGCATTAAAGGCATCTCCTATCTTGTATGCTTTTAGAGATGTATGCAGCGCTTACAGACACGTGGGCGAGAAGAGGAACAGGGCATTCCGCTGGAGTATTTAGAGAAACTTCATTTCAAGCACGAGTGCTGGCTCTACCATCGAACTACACAGTATGTGATCCCTTCCCAGTTTGTTTGGGCCTATTTGTGTGTCTTTGCCAGTGAAATGCTGAACTAAATTGTGTCCTCTAACTGATTAACACCTACAGTAATTGAAGTAGTTAGTGAAACCTGCACACTGTTGCCTATACCATTTTAAAGCTGCTCTTTGAAACATTTTTAGTGATATTTACTAGAATTGACCCTTTTCTCACAGTAGTACATGAAACGGGCAATTAAGAAACATATACAGCCCTGTTGGCCCCACCTACAGCCCGTAGTCAGATTTGCAAAATGACCACGCTTGTTCATCTGTTACACCTGCTCGTTCACCTGTTGCAAGGAACACCCATACCAACACAACTACAACACAAAGAAAGAGCATGGTGAGAGCTTCAAGGAGAGGGAGGGAGGGAGGGAGGGAGGGAGGGAGGGAGAGGCGCACACAGGCTTTTATAGCCCCACCTTCACAAGTGTGCTTAATCATATGATTGAGTCCCAGTCACCACCCAAAGGCTGTTGCATTGCCAATGCACTGCAAGGCCAGTGGGGGTACAGAGGAAGGTAACAGGGAGTATTAAAGGAGAACTTCGGTGTAAAATGAAAATTGGCACGTGAAAACATACCGAGTTGGTATGTGTACAGAGGATCAAAATTGATTTAGCCTGTTGCATTCAGAGTTTAACTATTTTTTTATTGTTTGTCCCAGAAGGCTAACAATGAAAGTGGTAACACTTCCATTGTTAGCCTAAAAAATAGATAAACTCTGAATGCAACAGGCTAAATATTTTTTGCTCCTCAGTACACATACCAACTCGGTATCAAGTTTTAACATGCCAATTTTCATTTTACACCGAAGTTCTCCTTTAAATCTGTATCATGGACAGACTTAGGGGTAGTGGGGGATGATGTGTGCATCCTTTTTTATGATTTAACAGTAACCACTTGGCATCAAGATGATTATGCTGCTTTACACATTCTTACCAAAAAAGGTGGAAATCTGTATACAGTTGAATTAAAATGCTGCTAGCATATTTTTGTTTAGGTCGCATGATTAGGAATTGACATTGGCTGATATTATTGAATTTTTTTCAAGGACATTGTCTCAGGGCTCATTTCCACCAAACACTCTGTGTGTACAGCACGTGCCTGTTTTCTGTCCGTATTCATTTAGAATGCACGTTAACAGATTAGACCATTTCCACCACACGTGTGATCTGAGCGTATTCTGTCCCTATACTAACCTATTGTACATGGATACGCACTGTACACACTCAAGTCTGTGGAAATGAGGCCTGAGTTGTATTGGCAAAGTTAGTGCTTCAAAATTCAAATAAAGTGCTTCATAATTTCTTATTCTCTCTACAGAATGGACTTTGAATACCTCAAGGACATTCCAATTCTGGTTTTGGATGTAAATGAAGACTTCAAGAACGACAGAATTAAACAGGAGGCCGTCATCGATAAGGTGCGTCTGGTGGTGGCTGCTTGCCTCTTGATGGATTTTGTTAGTCAAATCAAAAGGACACAATGCAGTGAATCAAGTGTGATTGCTGTATTCCCAGCTCTTATAAGTGGAACAAAACTACTACTGTGTTCTTCCACAGTTAAATTTAAATTAGTCAGTGTTGTTGGAAAGTGGTCATATGTTAGGTGTCAGCAGCCTTACATTTAAGCGCAACAAAAAAACAAATTAAAGTGTTGTCTGCAGAGAGGGATATGCTATTTTGTATCAAGAAAGCCACACAAAATGTCATACATAGCAATGTGGTTAAGGCAGATGTTTTATCATATATTTTCATATATCGTATATACACCTGAAGTTATTTGGTAGCAAATACCCAAAATATAAATGCAATGTTATGTTGACATTTTGTTTTGACTTGACCCATGTTTAAGATAAGTAGGTTTGAGGCAGACAGTTTCACTATGTAATCATGGGGTCAGTACCCTTAGTAAAAGGCACCATGTAACCGATTCAGGTTTTTCTAATTTGCTTCCCACTGACACCTACTAATTAGTGCTTTATGTAGCGTTTGACTGTTACAGGAGAACTTCGGTGTAAAATGAAAATTTGCACGTTAAAACATCATACCGGGTTGGTATGTGTACTGAGGAGCAAAATTGATTTAGCCTGTTGCATTCAGAGTTTAACTATTTTTTATCGTTTGTCCCAGAAGGCTAACAATGAAAGTGGTAGGTGCCCTTAGACGAAGCATGACGACTACGCTATTTTTAAACCATTAAAACAGCTCGAAGAAACTCCACACTCCATCGGTAGTACAACAAACACCCTGACATTAAAAACGAGGCACTTTTACCAAAGTAAAGCATGCCCATTCCCAGTGTAATAAAACAGGCATCACCCCAAAATGAAATACCATGACTAAAAACAAGCATCCCAAGTCCACTTAACGTGGACGTGATGAGCCAGATGGTCAAAGCTAGCATTTACGTATGGAATTGAATGGTTGTTTTTAGTGGTTAATGTTCTACTGCCTTTCTGCAGGTCAAGGAGTTTTTGAGAACATTGTGAAGTCCGGCAGATTTTATACTGGAGCAACGGGACCTTGGGTATCACATGATTTGTCCGTGCCAACATAAGTGCTTGTTTACAAGAAATATCCAAAAGCTGCTTTGCGCCAAATGATCAGGAAATGAGTTTCTGCATCAACTGTCTCAAGTTAACATGGCTGGTCATGTGGAAATAAAAAATGTCCTCAGGATTTTAAATGTCTTTTTTGTAGTTGAGGCACTAATCAAAAAGCAGACTTTTTAAAGTGAGCTATTTATATTACAATGGAAAAAGCAGAGTACTATTTCAGCAGGGGTAGTGTAGTTGCGTCTCTCCAATTTTCTTATTCTGCTATTTATGTACAGGTTAAATGTTCCAGGGTTTGGAAACCATGTGAGCATGTCTATTTTAGTGTGCCTAATTCTGTAAGACAGGATCTCACCACACGGGGGAAGTGTACTGCATCTATAACATTGTCATTGAACCTCTGATGCCATGTATGTTGTGTATGTAATGCACCATTTTTTTTACTTGTCTTTTCATGTCTTCTAAAAATTAACATAGATTCACAAAATTAGCGAAAATGGATTCAATGAATATATTAGAATCTGTGCACTGTTTCTCAGTTTTTGTTTCCTCTCGATGACATGGGATGCTGTGTGTGGAGTGTATTTTTGTATGTTTGAGATTCAAATGTGTATGTTTCTTTTTTTGTCAATACAATAAAATGGAGTGTAGCTTCATTTTTAAACATATCACTCAATGCTAATGCTAGTTTGCATACCTCACACAAGTGATAGTCACATCTATGTATTTTAGGTGAATGCCTGTAAACATGTTTACCATAAAACATTTGAAACGTTTCTGAATGTTTATCCAGTCTTGTTTTTTTATTATTATTTCAGAATGAAATGCATGCAATAAATGTATCCAAATCCTTTAGAAGAGAATGTTATAAGCATGTGTCTGTTATGCAGCAAAAAGAATTTGGCCATAGAGTATTACAAGGGTTTAGTATGTTTAAGTGCACTGGATCTAGTTAGATGGGTTCCATTTTGAATCCAAAGGGATTCTTGGCCTTTGAACCATCCATGAGAAGTACAAACACATTAGGAGCAGTGTGCAGTCAACACACTATCACTGCAAACTGTGACTTGAACACCTGGACCATTAGGCAGTACATGTAAGAGTTGAATGAGCACGTTGCTAAAGGTGCTTTTTTGAGTGGTTGGTATGTCTTTGAGGTGGGAGGCATTGTTTAAGACCAGCATCAGCTGTGTCGGCATTCTGTCCTTTGACACCTCCTCCAGTGTGTCCACCATGGGCTACATAAGAGAACGCTGTCCGCCCAGAATCCCATGATAGAGCCAGCCTTATTTATTAGCTTAGTCTGTTGGCTTCCCCATCAACCGCAACATAGAGGAATGTTGTGCTCGTTACACAGCAGACGGATTGAACACATTAGGCGTCTAAGTTACATTGATTGACCTGAGCAACTATAGGAAGTAAAGCAGACCCTCGTCCTTCTTGTTGATGGCTTTTTGTCTTTGTGGGCTAATCCCAGCATGTCATATGTGACTGCCCAGGAATCTTGAAGACCTAGTGGTCTCCATGTCA
Source organism: Coilia nasus (assembly GCA_027475355.1). NCBI lineage: Eukaryota > Metazoa > Chordata > Actinopteri > Clupeiformes > Engraulidae > Coilia > Coilia nasus. The sequence goes on from CM050214.1 coordinate 21,443,859, forward strand.
TTCCCCCCAGTGCAGATGATGGTGTGGCCTTCTCTGTTCTACACTTCATCACTCCCTCCTTTGTCTGGCCATATTCAGTTGCAGGTGTTTTCCCCCACACCATCTCACGTGTCATGCAGACCTTTGTGCTCCCCCTAGTGGCCTTACCCCAATACACCCAATGACAGCAGTGTTATCATAGATTTGCTGTAGTTGACAGGTCTGTCGTGTAGACAGTAGTCGTGTTTGAAATGTTCACCTAATTACTATAATGCAGATTATATTGTGTAAGTTACATTGTTTTGTTCCCTACATAGTGCACTACGTACTGGATGAGTGAACATTTTGAATTTGGCTGGTGAATTGGAGGGTAGATGACACAATTTCTGTAGAGAAGTCGATGCCAGATGCGAGAACAATTGGATCTTTTCAGGGGCAGGCTCTGGGCAGGCCTGCTGAAGGAGACAGAGAAGTTAAGAAACGTTAGGAGTACAGACCAGGCGTAGGCTCTGCAGCAGGTACAGTATATTATTGCTTCGTCCACCCCCACAGGTGACTGATAAGCGAACTGCAGGGAGCCCAGAGCTAAGCTCGCCAGTAAATGGTGTATGGCTGGATCGGTCTCTCTGTGGCCTTGACTGTGTGGCATGCTAGTGTTATCAGGCTGAGGTCAGTGAGAACTGTGGGGATCCCCGTCTTTCAGCAGCACCAGACATGATGTTTCCCATGGCACAGGGGACATTCCCAACATGCAGACTCATGTCTAAGAGGTGTTGAACTACACTGTCTGATCCAGCAACCTCCTTGTCCTAGTAGTGGAGTCTCTCTCATTCTCTCTTCATCTGATTGGCTGTGATGTGAAAATCAGCCAGGAGAGTGGGAGGCATGACACAGCCTGCGGTTGGTGCCATGGTGGAAGGAATGGCTATTAATGAGCACAGTCTGCAGAAGAGAAGGTAGGTGTCAGTGGGAAGGTAAGTGGGAGAGGAATGAGTCGTCTCTGGCGGTGAAGGAGAAACAGACAGATAGAGAAAACTAGGTGGCAGAGGAGAGAATCCTTCAATTCAAAGGAATGAGTGAGTGGGCAGTTCAGTGGAACTATGGGGAACTGCTAGAGGCAGGAGTAATTATAGCAAATGACAGAAGTCTGACGTGATGGGTAAGTCTCTCAAGAAGACCACTAAGTTACTTTTGCTTATTACTCCTTATAAAAAGTGGCAACCTGTATTGATCAGTCTTAAAGGTAGCTACGTTAGTAATATTTTGGCTACCCACACCACCTCACCCACACAGACATCCAACTCAGCTGGTAGCTTGCTCCAAACATCTTGAAGAACTAACCACAGATCTTCTGTTGATGTAGACTTCCAATCCCATTCCTGTTATAATGTCGTTACAATATGTTATTACTTAGTATACATAACTGCACTATCCTCTAACAAAGTGGTTCGATGAATTATTGTCGAGATATATACATCTCCATGCTCTAATGAATTGAAATATGTTGATGTATCCATATTTGAATAAAGGCTTTCTGTTTTTTTTTTTTTTTTTTGCCGTCCTTCAGAATAGCTTGCATAAATCAAAAGAATATTGCTGGAAATACTACCTTCACATCTGTCTCAATGTGGAATTGGACACACTGATGCCATTTTCTGTCATTCTCAGTAAGACATATAGTTCATCAGTCACTAATCACTCCGGTGAATTTGTCAGATGTATGCTCCCTGTCTGCGACAAGCTGAGCAGTTCCAGGCAGTCTCCCTGGAATCTCATGCATATTGCATTTCACACAACGCAGTCCACCAGTCTAAATGTCATCCCAGTCACAATCCTACAAGAAGTTATGAGGAAAATAGGATCCAGTTAATACATTTTACATGAGTGGTTATAAATAGCCCAGTGACTTGAAGCTGTCCTTGGTCATTCAAAAAAATGCCATAACCTAACATTTACTGACCAATTTCTTAATTGACCTTAAAATAACGGAAATTGTTATTTTTAAGCAACATATTTGAAACATATTTGTCATGCTTAAAACAGCGCAGAAATAATCCTCTTTGCAATGACATCTTTGCCATGTCTACTGTACAGATTTGGTAGACTGACATAGACCATGCATCCAATAATAATTGGGTTAGCAAATCAAGTTGTCTTGCAAAAAGGACAGGACAAGTGTCATTGTGTGACTGAGCTTATGTTACTGAGCTACATCCCAACTCAGCTGAACTGCACACTGCATGAATGATGTTGAGAATAAACCATGCCTGCCTGTTGGCATACCTTCCAGCTCTGTGACTCTAGCGCTCATACTCAACTCAAAGGGAAGACAGCTGGAGTTTTTCTGAAATGTATACTTTCAAAAACTCCTATCCCCACTCCATCCAGCCTGTAAGATTGGCTACACCAATGATATAGTAATTACAGTCAATGGGATGAACCCTAGAACAAGAATGTCTTAGCTGTTTTACATATCATGGCTGCACACCAATTGGGCAGTCTTGGCACCTGCCCAAGGGTCCTTGAACAAAGAGGGGCCCTCCTTGCCTAACAAGCCAACCCAAATCAAATTGTGTAGTCTGGCCACGATGGGTAGCCCAGGCGCAATCCAAGGGGTGGCATCAACGGTTGTCTTTCAAACTGCCTCTGCACGCTATACAATAGTGGTCCAACCAACCATCAGAGCAACAAAGTTGTTTACCATAGCACTTCACCAGTGCACTGTTGCAGCCCAGTCATTCTCTTAAGCACGCCCCGCGACTGTCTATAAGGATAGGCTGATGTGATTGGTCCAACCAGGCTTGGGAGAATAGCTAATGAGCTTCAGTGGGTCTTTGCTACCCAGGATAGAAATTTCACTTGCTAATGCTGGGTCCGCCTAGACTTATGCTAGGCTGGAGCCCTTCATGATGGGAGGAAAGAGTACACATCTTATGTTTTACATCTTGTAAGTAAACAATCATAGTATTGTTCTGTGCCCTACAATCACAGCGCATAGAGAGGAGAATACTTATTATTACTTTAGAGACTAATGGTGACTCAATATACCTGATAAAAGGTATCTTCCCTGAAAGATTGGAGTTAAAGATTCGATAAAGTGAAAATAGTATTACTCAAAATTAGAGTTGTAGCCTGCTGCAGTTTGAGGAAATATGAACATTGCTTCAAGGTTTGTTGGCATCTTCTGCTGTAATGCCTTCCCCAACAGCTGCAACATAGAGGAACGTGCCAATAACACAACAGACAGATTAAACATATTAAGTCACACTGATTGACCGGAGCACCTATAGAAAATAAAGCTAAACATTGCTACAAGGTAAAATTAGGCCTCAAAGTGATGAAATAAATGCATTATTTTCTATACTCGAAATACTTTAGGGCTGTCTGCTCAAAGTGCTCTGGCACTGCCCATGCAATCCTATATGTTGAACATACAGTGTTAGACTTGGTCACTTACCACAAAATGTCCAGTAGAATACCATAGGATCAGAATGTGGTATTACTACTGTATTTTGCATAGCATTGTGGGATTTGTAATGACAATCCATGCAAATAGGGTGATTTACTGGTAATAATTTTGAATATATGGTTATATATTCAAAGAAAAGACAGTACCGCTACTGTAATGGCATGCGCTTTCTGTAATGGTGTGTTGCCAGTAAGTTACCGCTAAAATACAGCGAAATGTCTAACAGTGTACTGTAACCTCTACACCTAAGCAGGCTGCTTTTTAGTCCTGCCCTACTTTGACCTACTGTAAAAAAGCTGTAAAACTGCATAACTGCACAACACAGTGAAACTGACTTCAGGGGGCTATCCACAAGTTTTTTTCAGACACTGTTTTCTAATATATTTCACAGTACTACACCCACCACCTTACTGGGTTTTGTAAGATGCAGTCAATCTGTGACTTTGGTGAAAGATTGATATTCAAACTCCATAGCCACACAAATAAGCCCTTCTTTCTGTAAACTGCATTTTTAATCCTGAGAAAATAATGTTAGACAACTGTTTGTGCCCTGAGGCCCTTGGAAGTAAGCTAATTCAGCCTTGGCCATATTTTTCCACAAGGCTACTGTATCCCTGAGTGGAATAGGACAGAGACATCTCCAGATATAAAATTCTCATTAGTAATCCCCTTATAAAGGGTGTTTGACTCCACCACTGGAGTCCTTATAGTTAACATTATTAGGCTGAGGTGTAGCTAGCCAACCATAGACATCCTATACATGTATAGGATGTCTATGTAGTTAACAGGCAACACATGCAACTGCTTGGGGAACCCAGGCCACTAAAGGGCCTTGGAGGTCTTACAACCTTTAAACTACAGCGGTAGCAATGCAGTTTTTATTAAAAGTGGTGTTATTTTTGCCTGGGCAACTAATGGAGTGTAGGATCACCTCTGTTCTTAGGCCCCATGGAATGCCCAGACAGTTATGCAATCCGGATAATGTCACAGAGCTCAGTGCTTGTAGGAAACGCCATTCCTCATCAAAACCAGGGTGGTCGAATGGGAGATTTGTGTTCCTCTCTTTTTTGTGTGCTAGGCAATAGCTCCCTCATGCTCCAGCTTCCAGCCTAAAGTTCATTTAAACTGCCCACACTTTTGCCTGTCAGAATATTCTATTTTCCGTCTTGAATCAAGGCACCGACAACATCTGATTAAAAGGACTTACTGGACTGGACAGGACTCACTGGACTTACAGGACAGATCCACCAAACTCCTTAGATCCTCTGCCAAGGAGATCAAAACCTTTTTCTGTGGTGGTTGTTTTCTCTTTGTGTTTTTTTTTTTTTTTAAACCACCAGGGAATTGGTGCCCTGTTTTTAAATGACACTTAATGTAAAAGTGTAAGCCAATTTTGTTGTGTGGCAATAAACTCATCTTGTATCTACCATTAATGGCCAATGAACAGCTCATTATGTCATGAGAAGTAATGCTAAATGCAGGTGCTCTGTGAGTCTAATCCACTAGCTCCAAATTTTAGAGATAAAATCAAATCATATCAAAATAGTCTATGACGTCAAGGCTTTGTTTTCTCATATTTAACTTTATCTTTTTTTATTTGTTGTTAAAAATATAGGAACTGGCTCATTTGGTCATCATTAGGACATGTCTTTTTTAACAAGTTGCCATTGATAGCCAGTCGCTTTCATCTTCCACTCAAATTAATCACTTCTGCATGTACAGCTGGCCTTCAGCCTTGAAGACAGAAGTTGGCGTCTGGTCAGGGTGTGAATATGTGATAGGCGTGTCACTGCCCAATCGTCTTTTAAAACAACTATGGTAAATCTCGAAGCTTTCTTGTCTGTAAACCAACCTTGACGTCGCGTGCGTTCCCATAACCATCACAATTATAAGCCAATGATAATGAGAGAGAGATCATTCTGACCAATGAACATCGCATATGTCAGGGTAAGGCGGGATCATATAAGTATAGAACGACACAGGTTAGGTTGCTAGAAAGTTAATGGCTTGAGGGAAAGAGAATCGCTTCAGGAGAGTTTCGGGATTTTTCTGAAGTGAAGCTTGACTTTTCTCAAGCAATATTACTATAAAGAAAGTAAGAAGTTACTTTTGACCAATACGCGTGATATCTAAACAACTATGCAGGATGCAGTAGCCGGGACAGCAATGATGACGGACGGCTTTGAGGACGAGATTGACTCCGTGACTCCTCGCTCCCCTGCTTTAGGGATGGGGGTTGGAGCCACACCAGGACCCGGACTTGGTGGCCTTGGTATTGGCGCAGGAGGAAAGAAAGTCCGCTTTTTTGGTGAGGCAGGTGGGCCTACAGCAGATAGGATTGATTTTAAGCTCGCCGCAGCCGCAGTGCTCTCATCTGGCCCCGGATCTGGCAGCGACGAAGATGAAGTATCTGAGGTAACATGTTAAGCTAGTTAGCTTACTTGCTAGATAGCTAACTAATGTTGGAAGATGCGATTTTGTGCTAACGTTAGCTGACGTTAACATTTGCTAAAGCCACCCGAACCATTCCGTCCTCCAAACTGACAGGCGCGCTAAAGTTAGCCATAACCGTGTGTACTTACTAAGCTATTTGGCATGAATTCAGCCCAGTTCTTCTACGACACACATTCCACCGACAAACATGAATTGTATACAATGGTTTTTGTTTATTTTACTGATCCCACGACTTGTTCTACGTGTCTTTACTGTCAGTTATGGCTACTTGTGTAGCCGTTTACCTAGCCATTTAGCAGCTAACGCTAACATTAACTCTGACGGCCGCGACTACGGCCTGGTAGCGTGATGAGAAGCTTAACGTTACAAGCGAAGTTATGTCGCCCACCAGCTGGCTAATTGTTTATCTTTACCTGTTAGTCAGTCGGCTTGCAAAGGCGTTGCCTGACATAATGGAAAGCCTATTCAGATTTAGGAGTTTGTTACTATTGTTGTGAATGTTTTCTAACCAGCTAATGTAAGCTAACATTGAGTGACAGCAGTTTGACCATTTATTTCGCAATAATCTCTTTGGACAGATGTTTTACCATGCATCATTAGTTAATGTCGCAAGTACTATTAATATCGACAACCAGTATTTCCGCAGTTTTCTACATAATCTAGTTAATTGACAAACTAACGTTACTTACAATTTATGTAAATAAAGTTAGCGTACTTCTGAATATCGTCTTCTCTGTTTTCAACTCGGCCTCCTTAAAGAACACACGGCTTCTTAAACAGCATATCTAAAGCGACGCAGTATGACTGGTATTCTGTTTGAGTGTCCATACTGTTTTTTAAACCTAATTCTTGCTTAGTACCTACCGGTCATGAAAATGTCAGTGAACTGTTTCATTGATTTCTTGACACGACACAGAAGATGTAAAGCTTAGAAAGATGTTTCTAACAGTGTACTTACCTGAATGCATGTGAAAATTTTGCTGCAAGGCAAAGACGTATACTACTCGGGATGCCAGTTACTGTGGTATTTTGTGAAAACTGGAGGCACCACCCAGCATACTCTACAATTATGGAAAATAGTTGTCAATTAGATGTCAATTGATGGCTGGCTCCCACTCATTTATGAGAGGACTAAAGTTTAAGTGTCAATACTGTACATGTCACTCTTGTCTAAGCTAAATTATGAATCTCTCCCAAATTTTTGAACAATTACAATAACCCTGAATGTGTAGCTGTCAAGCAGAAAGTAGGTCTTTGAAAGCAGAGGGAAGTTTACATTAGACACATTTTGACCTTTTCTATGCCCTTAAAGTTTTTTTGTGTGTTACTTCTTTCGCAAAGAAAACAATGTATTTCATCTGCTAATGATGTGCCACTGACTTTTGTCAATGCTGGAGTTTAAAGAATTTGAGACTCATTGCATGAAAGAAGTGGCAGCTGATTGGGGAGGTGATGCTAGATTTGTGAGCCCACCGACACACAGTCAGGCGGCACACACACGCTGTTTGTCCTCTCTGTGTTGGGAAAGGCTGCATGTGATGCTTTCTTTACTGTGTAGAGGACAGGGCTGTGTCTGCTGCCTTTTATAACCTCTAATAGGAGGTTGCTCTGCCTGCTTCTGTTATTGGTATTTCGCCTGGAATTCAGAAGACTGTTTTATTAAAGGCAGGGGAACACTGGACTTGTGTCTCGATCCCAGGTAAAGACCATAGCAAGGGGCTTTGTGTCTGCAACTCTCCTTGGGACTCCACTCCAGGGCACCTTTACCCAACTATTCATCTGGTGATGCCTGTCTGACGTTGGAGCTTTATTTCTTTAGCTCATCTTACAACTTCCCTTTGCAGTCAAAACACTGCTCGCAGATAAGCCTTTACTTTGTTGGAATATACAGTGTATACTGTACATTTATTTTGATCCATAGAGTTCTTTGCTATGATTTCTCTGTTTTGTGAGTGCAAAGAGTGTTGGCACTCACCAGACCTTAAATGCATGTGGGCCTCTTTCAATTATATTTTGTGTTTTCAACGATTTAACGGTAAATCTTACCACATATCATGTAGTTTTAGTTATGGAGGCATCTTTCATCACTCTACTGGTCTTAGAAATAGAAAAATGAAGAATAAACTGCTGCAGTGCAGGCAAGTCACCAAAATCCTGGAAAGTAGCCAGCCATTTGTTGGGCTATTGATGTAATCACAGATATTCAGCATGGGAATGTAACGTTATCCCATACGGGATGGGTCAGGGGCAGTGATCTCAGATGTTTTGTGCACTGAAAGGATGATCAAAGTGGACCTGTAGATGGATAAAGGCATGGGAACAGGGAGAGGAGTGGCCTTATGCCAGAGATGTCCTCTGATGTTATACAGTGTAATGCTGTAGCTTTCCTAACCATGTAAAATGATTGGTTTTGCGTATAATGAACAGGATTAAAGTAGACTGAATAAAAATTAAAAAATGAAAATTAGCGTTTTATATGCAGGAATGTAGTGACTAAATTATGTTACAAATGCTTTTAAGGGACATGCATCAGGTTCTGGAAATCCAGCAGTGTATTCTTAATTTGTACCTTTTCAAATCTGTCTGATAGAAACCATCGACACTGAAACAGTAATACATACAAGCCAAACAAATTAAAGACAGCCCTATGTACAGAGGTTAGGAGTCTTTTAAAACCAGTGACATGGAAATGCATGTGTGGCTATTACATTTCATCCAGCACTTGAAAGGAGCGTAGGTATATTGATTAAAGCAAAAGTTGTATAGAACAGGACAGTGGCATAGCAGTCGTGTTGTTCCTCTTCTGTTGAAGTCAGTGTAGTTTCTCATGAGAACAGTGTTGATGTTACCTTATCCATCTCAAACTGGGCATCCCGACCTCTTAGCATGATGGGGGGAGACGCAACACTGATGAGAAAATTAGGGTAGAATCTGTAACACTAAAAATGGCAGAATTCTACCAGTCAGTCACATTTGTTGAGTTGTGTTTATGTACTCTGCCACTATAGAAGTAGCTGTTTTCCACCAGATTTAAAGCATGCACAGTTGGCCAGTCATTGTGAAAAAAAAATTCAAGCCTTGTTTGACCTTTTGGGGGAAAATATTTTCAGATCAGTTTCACATCACAACATTTAAACAAATTCACATGATCTACGTTCTTCATACTGCTGTTTGATTAATCTATGTAGAGTTGCGGATGCCCCCTATTCATTCAAATAGTGCCAAGGCCTTTTTGGCTTGAAATAACTGTCTGGAGATGTTGCCAAGATGGTTGCCGAGTGGCAAGACTTGCTCACAGGCACTTTGGCCGCTATGCCGCTGGCCATATAGGCAGACATCTATCAGTAACCGCTCAAAGCATTGACATTTTCAGTACTGGTTTACCTAGTAGTCAGCACTGCAAAGGTCCTGTGTGTGGGAATGTGGCTAATTGGACAGTTGATAAAGATGGGATGTGATGCATGACACTGATGGGTGAAGGTACACAGACATGAAGCAGTGAAGTTCTGGTGAGTGAGCGGGTTCAGAGCATTAGTATCGCGTCTGGACTGGGGTATAATATTTCAGTTGTGGTAAAGTAGATAACAGACCTGTAGTCAGGCTTTCCCCGGGTTAGGCCTAATCTCTCTGGCAGAAGAGTATGGAATGTGGATGGCTTGGTGGCCAGTAGCATTTCATTGTGTGATGCACACAGCAAAAATCGGTAGTCTGACCTGTTGCTCCAGTTGTATATGCTGGGCATATCCTTCTTGAATTTAGGTTCAAAACACCTTTTCTTGTATTCAAAACTTTAGGGTGATGATTTTTTTGGGTGGCTATAATGTATCAAACAGGTTTGTGGGTGGCGTGTCCAGTAGTGAGGAACACAAACAATGTGAGGTCATGGAAGACAAGCAGAACTGTTTGTATTTGCTTAAAGCGTTTCTGACAAACTTGGAAGACATTTGCATTTTACAGTGTGTGTCCATACTGTTCCTCAGATCGGCTTTGTTTCCTTGGATCACTCTGAATGAAAAAAAAAAAAAAGTCCAAATGCTGAATAATAAAACAGAAACTACTCTGTTCAAAACAAGAATCAAACATGGGCAGAGCATCACAGAACACAGGCAGTACATTTTGCATTTGATGTCTCCTGTGGTGCAGTAGGCCTCCTACAGTGATGTTTGTGTTGTAGTGGATTCGTTCAGCTCTTCTGCGTTACATGCTGTTAGCATGTAAAGTGGCAGTGTGCTTGACCCTGGCCTGGTTATTGCTGCCATTTGCCTTGCCTCGCCTCTTTAGTTATTCATGAGTGAGTTCTTTGTGGACTCTTGACTTCCTGGTGAAACCCGTCCTCCTAGGGCTCTCCATTGCCATTACTCACCTAATGCCGTGCGTTGAAATGTCAAGGAATGGTTGCTTTAAATTCTTGTAGTGCCAAAACTGACCTTTTTTCCCCCTTGCAGTCAGTGTGAGACAGTTGTTTTATATAGAGCATTATTCAGTCCTCTTTTGTCAAGGGTCTTCCCCTGCTTATGAGCTGACTAATCTGTCCTCTTTCCTTTTCTTGGGACATACACACACGACCTCAGAAAGATTGATGCTTTTCAGAGTTGAGTTGTGAGAGATGTGCTCCCAGTCACAGCTTGAGACTCTGAGGCACTGAAATGTCGCAGTATGCTTTTAATTATTCACCCTGCACATGTGTTTTCTGCTGACCACACCCTCCAAGCCTTGCCTTTTTGTTTTTCCCCTCACTTTTTTTGGGTCAGTCCCTCTGGCACGGCGTCTGGGCCTCGCTGTCTGCCTCCATGTCTCCCCTGGAACCGTGCTGAAAAAGACCACTCCTAGTAACTTCATCTCCGTGTTTCTGATTTAGAACCAGCCGCTGAGCCCGAGGAATGACCTAAGCCTCCAGAAGCAGCCGCACCATTGTGCGTGTTTGGTTAGTTTCACCTGTAACATGGTTGGTATAAGCACAGGCCTAACTCTTAGAAGTGGCCAAAAGGATTTGCCACCACCACCACCACCACCACCAGACATAAGGTTTTTGTTTCCCCAAATTGACAATAGGCTTGTCTTTGGTTCATAACCATGATGCTTTGCATGGACATGGCATAAAATGTGGGATTGAGGGAGGTAATGTTAATGTTGTCAAAGGCAGGGCATCATTCTGCTCATGAGTTTTCATTTCCAAGTGCTCGCTAGTTGTTCATCCTGTTTCAAATTTATGTTGTTTACATGCTCCACTAAACACTAAAAATACTCAACTACACCACAAGAAAACAAGCGATATCAGAGGCATTATCAGTACCTTGTTCACTTTTCCTAGTCCTTGACGGAGTTCACTTGGTTGCACTAAGCTCGGTTCAGACACCAAATTAATTTTCACCAAGGAGCTTTAGGAGAGAGCGGTTGAGGCTGTATTAAAATACACTCTGATAAGTCTCTTAAATCCAGTGGAGCTCTTTATAATGAAAGATGGCAGACTGAGGTAGTTGTTAAGTTTGTAATCTTGTCTTTCAGGATGAGTGAAATGGTATGGGGGAGCCAGTGTTACTCAGTTACTTTACAGTGAGAAATTATTGTCCCACAATGTGTTGATGTCATTTTGTGAAGTGTTTGGGGGCTTGTACTGCACGTTTTACAGTGTCACACCCTCAGCGCTACTCCGCTTGTGGGTTTGCATCAGCCCACCACACGAGCCTTTGATGTAGCCTAGCACACATTCACTCATCTCAGACGTGGGCACCCAAGTAGCGTAATCCAGACTTACTGGGGACACCCCGTAAAGAGTACAAAATGTGATCAAAGCAAATTTTGAAAGAAAACTCTACTGAGTCAGCTGTATGAGGTGGTGATTATTTTTAGAAGACACCTCCGGGATTGTGGCGGTCATCTGTAAAGAAAGTATAAAGATACAGACTCTCAGTACATATACTTCAGCCAGTGACCTTAAACACAACAAAACACAGCAGAGTGATGTCCTCCTTTCATAAACATACTATTCTCATACAAGTATGAGACAGAAAAAAAAGTACTAAGTTTTACCGCATTTCATTTATTTTCTGTACTAGCTTTGACATACTGTAAGTTGTTGTTAGCCCACAGCTGAGAGTGGGTGAGCAGGTGGAGCCTGATACGGGACGTCCTGCCCCCATGGCCGATAAGGCAGGTATATGGAGGTCAAGGTCAGAGTGTGTGTGTGCGTGTGTGTGTTTGTGTGAGTGAGTGTGAGCAAGGGGAGGGCAGAGGAGGGGAGAGCGGGACCGGCGACGACAGGGAAACCCGCTGATCAGCTCATCTGGGTGCTTACTGTAATTCCATGGCGGCTCAGAGGCGTAATGCTGGGCCAGTGCGTGGCCAGTGCGTAGCCAGGGCTCCAGGGCTCTATGCGGCAGAGAGGGGGAGGACCGGAACGGCCGCATGAACTTTGGCACTGGTGCCCTCCTGTCTTAATTTCCCATCTCTTCCCTCTAAGTAGCCGTAAGAAGTGTTGGTATGAAGGTAGGAAGATAAGTACCTAGAAGGCATGCAGGTAACCTTGCAAACAGTGTCAAGAGTCTATTAGGCCTAACCTATGAGGCCATGTTAACATCTTCTGTCTAACATCTTTTGGGGAACAGTTGGCTGTGTTGTTCTGTTAAAGACTTTCCTCATTTTTCGCAGTGTGTTCCATCCTGGAACACGGAACTTAAAGGTGGTAAAACGTATTGCCCATTAGAAAGCATGTTGAAAAGAAGTGACGGGTTGTTAGCATAGCACCATAGCAAGATATTAGAGACTGTGTTGCCATAGGCCATTTTGGTGTGGTAGTGAACTTAAAAAAATTGTAGAACTAGAAAGTGCTAGTGTAGGTGTTTATATAAAGATTAAGGACAAAGAACCCTGATGCTATACTTCAAATAGTTTGTTCAAGTGCATGCACATTGTCTTGAAGACGCATCATAGGAATGACGGAACAATGTCGACTACAATGCACTATGGAGGCTCATTGTGTTCGCTTCCTCCCCTCTGTGTGGAACAAAAAAAGATTGCCAGCGATGGAAACGTCTGTTCTATATTTTGTCCGTATGTTGGTGGTTCAGCCTGAACTGTTGGACACGAGCGTCGTAAAAATTGTTCTCATTCCCTCTCCCTCTGCTGTACATTACAGCAGTACTTTTTGTAGTAGCCTGGTATGGTAGAGTGTAAAAAATACATTTATTAGTGGGCGAAATATGGGCACAGAGGGAGTTTGTTTGACACCTTTATTTACTGTATATGAATGGACACATTTGTTCTTCTGCGCACAGGTGGAATCCTTTCTTTTGGAGCAGGAAGACCTGGATAACCCAGTGCTGAAGACGGCCTCGGAGCTGCTCCTGTCCAGCGCGGCTGACAACCTGGACCTGAGGAGAGTGGACCCTGAGACCCAGGCCCGTCTGGAGGCCCTGCTAGAGGCTGCAGGTGAGGAGGCGTCTCTAACTTTCAATCACATGCTTTAAATGCACTACTGGCATTGTGTGATGGTAACCTCTTTTCAATATGGTGAACCTGAGGGTTATCTGTTTCTAGTGAAACATGGTTGAAATTTCTCCTTAATCAAATTGTGTAGCAGGTGAGGACGCTTCTATGTTCTTGAGTCACTTGCTTTACATGCACTACCTCCTTTTGTATGATGGTAACCTATGGTCAGTCTCTGAGCAAGTGGTAAATCTCCTAGTAGGAGAGCGCTGTGGCTTTGTTTTGATAGAAGACTGAAGCAGAAAGACTCTCTCTGAATTACCCTATCTAGGTTAGTGACTAAACTATGTATTTGGAATAGCCCTGGCCTGTGTTAGACACATTTTTTTTTAGCTCACACTCAGAGTAGATAGCAAGTGGGCTTTATGAGGTAAGGTACTCGGTAGAATAAAAAGTGTATTGAGTTCAAAGCGGAGACTGTCTTTGTTGGCAGTAGAGAAATAAACAAACACAAAACAAAACAGTTTAATTTATTTTGCATTCATCTTATTGTTTGCCAGGCTGGGGCTCTGCTAGCCTGGTAAACCAGCCCCTCGTACTTCATTTCATTTTGTACAGAGGATCTGGAACAGAGACTCGGTGTGGACTTTAAAAAAAAAGTGCCTCTGCCTTTACCCAATCGCTAACGCCTGGTCGTCACGTATGCAATTAGCCTACCTACGCACTACAATTCAAATGTAGCACACAAGGTCAACGTCACGGCTAACGAACACACCCTCTGTTTGCTGATTGGTTCCGTCTTGTTGGGACTTGCTAAATGACCCTCAAGAGGTTCCGGTCCAGACCCTCTGTACAAAATGAAATGAATTACGAGGGGCGGGTTTACCAGGCTGGCACTCTGCCACCTCCGCTCACATTGTACCGATTTGTTGTGAGGTGTAGGATTTTACACTAAACACAGTGTAAAAGTACAGAAGCCCAGAGCAAGGCTTTAATTGCTGAACTGGAGCAATATGTGTAAAAGTAGAATAAGTGTATTCTTTTTAAAGTTTATTAATATTATAAGATAATTACACTGCCTAATGCATTGCATCTCAACAGCTTTAATGTATTTTTATTAATATTTAAAATTGCATGTTATCGCCAGTGCCATGGCAGGACTTCATGCACCATATTACCATGTTACTGTCATTGGAGGACTCTGTGTGAGGCTATTTGTGGCTGGCTCTCTGTCTGTGTGGGATTAAGTAAGGGATGATGCAGACCCTGTCAGTCATTCTTGCAAAATAAATCCTGACAGCGAGGACAGGACAGTGGTGGGCCACAGACGGCTTCGGCATCATCACAATGGGATTTACTTTTCAGGAATGACCAGCAGGGGTATATTATCCCGCTTCTGCACTTAGCTGCCAAAATTATACGAGTTTCTCTAAACGCTTTCCCTGGTAAAGATTTTATTGACATTTATTTGGAAATGACCACTGAGGAGGTACAGTCCTCAACAAAAATGGAATTTCAAAGTTGTAGATACAGCCTGCTGAACTTTACCTAGATGCATTTGGCCCTTTTAACTGGTGTACACAATCATGTTTTTTTTTTAAACAGGGGAAGTCATGGTATTTACAACAAATTCCTCTAATTTTTAAGCAAAAAGACTCCTCTCCGAATGATATGGAAGAGGAAAAATGGTTGATGGAGCTCTTTCATCATTTATAGACAACGCACCCAACAGCTGTCGGCGTTATATGGCGTTGAAAGTGTAGTCTTGTAGTCAGCAGTGGAGATTGTTTTTAAGATGCAGCAGGTGTTCTGCATGTCTAAATTCGCTGCTTATAAGTTCTTGGTGTCTTCACTCACAAAATGAACAGTAAAGCTGTAACTGTTGCCAAAACTAGTTTTTCTGCTTTTCTGAGTGCTGTAGCTGTCCCATAGTGCAGGTGTAGGTCCCTCAGCTTTGCCTCAGGTGGTGCATATGAGTGCAGCCTAGGTGAGTCACAGTCCGGTTGCTGGGCCTGGTGTAGGTGAGTCAAAGTCTGGTTGCTGGGCCTGGTACCGTGTAGTCGGGTTGCTGGGCCTGGTGCAGGTGTAGGCGGGTCACAGTCTGGTCGCTAGGCCTGGTAAGGTGTAGTCAGGTCACTTGGCCTGGTGCCATGGCATGTAGTCAGGTCACTTGGCCTGGGGCCTGGTGCCATGTGGTGACGTTGTTAGGCCTGGTGCCATATAGTGAGGTTGCTAGGCCTGGTGCCATGTAGTGAGGTTGCTAGGCCTGGTGCCATGTATTGAGGTTGCTAGGCCTGGTGCCATGTGGTGAGGTTGTTAGGCCTGGTGCCATATAGTGAGGTTGCTAGGCCTGGTGCCATGTATTGAGGTTGCTAGGCCTGGTGCCATGTGGTGAGGTTGTTAGGCCTAGTGCCATATAGTGAGGTTGCTGGGCCTGGTGCCATGGCATGTAGTGAGGTTGCTAGGCCTGGTGCCATGTATTGAGGTTGCTAGGCCTGGTGCCCTGTGCTGGTGAGTGGGTTTGAGCAGGTCTGTCTCCTGGGCTGCTGGTTAGCACGCAGGAGAGCCATGGGGGAGATTAGCAGCAACAAAGGATTTCCATGCAGCAGCAACAGTTCCCCTCATGACTCAGCAGCACTGGCCTTTAGTAACACACACTATATGTGTGTGTGTGTGTGTGTTTGTATGTTTTGACTTTTAGCGGTGGTTATGAGTTTGAGGTTTTTTGGGTGCAGGCATGTGTGTGTATGTGTGGGGGTGGTGGTTGTATGGCATAATTGGGGCTTTTGTATATGTGTGTTCCTGTGTGAGGGGTTGTCTCTGGCTTTGCCTTTGTCCCTCTGCCGTGTACTGTATGCCTCTTTGTACTGGAGTGAGATAGCTGCGTGGCCTCTAGATCATGTGCAAGCCAAGCCCTTTGAACCTCAGGCCATTTCCATACGTGCTTCCTTTACCATTAAGTAGGCTGTGTTTGTCAGTGTTTGTCACTGCAACAATTGTGTCGGGCTGCCCGCTTTCCTACATGCCTCAGAATCACACCGCATTCTTCATGGAGCCTGCTTTGCTGTTTGCTGTTGAGCTATGTATGGAAAAAAAATGATTAGTTCTTTCTGTTAAGAACTTTTGATCAGTTCTGACTGAGTATTGTATGTCTAAAATTCAAATATGCACTCAGTAATAACATTTATATTAACAGTGGCAACAGCATCTTAGTTTTTTGAAGTTTAGGCTCAGTTGAAAATGAAATTATTATGTAATGATTGTAAAATTGTCAGCGCTGTTGTTCTTCTTGCTAAACCCCATGTTAAACCAGAAGCGTTAAACATTGGCTTTTGAGAATGTGCACACATGTATTTGCATATTGCACATTTCAACTTTGGCATTTCTCTGGCAGCTGAACTTGAAGGTTCATAACAAGAGCTAGGTGTTTGAAGATACCTTTTGGCTTTGGGAAGACCCACCAGCTTTCTTTTAACCATTATTATATAGACAAACGACCAATAATAAACCTAAGCAATTTATCAACAAAATACCAAATTGATTTGGATCATGAAAATGATTATTAGTTTCAGGCCTAATAATAACCTAACCTGAAACTTCCTAATAAATGTTTTGATCCAAAGCAATCCATCAATATTCAAGCCACTCTTTAGCATTCACACTGGGTTAAGTCTCTGCCTGTCTCTTCTCCTGCTGCTCATCCTTTCTCAGATCCCCCACATAACTCCATAAGCCCTTTTACTTTTCTGTACTTTTAAGACAACCTCGATCTGATGAGTCACATCATTATCATTTCAGCTATATGCACCAACTAGGTCTCTAAGCTCACAGAAGACAAATATGTGGGTAAAACCTGCTGTCAGAACAAAATGTGGCTTTCAGCTACTAGGCAGTATAGCTTTGGAACCAACTTCCAGAAGACCAAACTCCTTTCAGATGCTTTCTGCTAACGATTTAAGCTTTTTTAAAATATATTTTATTTACCATATACTAATTTTACTTTTATATTTAAAGCATTTACACTTGCATTTTATCTTTTATGCTTTTACATATTGTTCTTTGTTTTTTGTTGTTGTTGTTAAGCACATTGAACTGCCTTTGTGTGTGAAATGTGCTATACAAATAAACTTGCCTGCCTTCCCATTAGTTCTGCTGTAGCTCTGTGCTCAAAAAATGGGCCAAAACATGGTTTGTGTTCATAAACATTTGGCTGCATGTCAGACAGAAAAAACATCACAGACTCCACAACTTCTTTGCCTGTACCCAGGGGATTCGATTAACTCATCAGCTAATGTACTGTATGTATGTATGTACAGGCCTCTGTGTTATTTGATGCTGCAGAATGACAGTAGTGATCATGTAATGACCCTAAGCTTCCTCTGTCTTTGTGTCTCTGTGCCTATGTGTGTATGTGTTCCTGTCGTGTGTGTGTGTGTGTGTGTGTGTGTGTGTGCGCGCCTGTGTCTGTGTCTGTGTCCGTGCCTATGTGTGTTTGTCTGTGCGTGTGTGTGATGTGCGTTGCACACAATGTCACTTGTGATGCTGGGGTGGGTTGTGGGTGACGCAGGCCTTGCTGAGCAGTCCAACGCCGACGGCAAAGCCTTCGCAGACCCCGAGGTGCTCCGCCAGCTGACCTCGTCTGTGAGCTCCGCTCTGGACGAAGCAGCCGCCGCCCTGACGCGCATGAGGGCCGAGAACACGCTCAACGCCAGCCAAGCAGACAAGTAGGCATCCTCTTCATGCCCCTGCACACACACACACACTCCCCCTTGCAGAGCAGGGCATGAACACTTACCCCACACACCATATCCCAGTTAGGGTCTGTCTCACCTACACACACACACAGTCCCCTTTGCAGGACAGGCCATGAACACTTAACCCACACACCATATCCCAGTTAGGGTCTGTCTCACCTACACACACACACACACAGTCCCCCTTGCAGGACAGGCCATGAACACTTAACCCACACACCATATCCCAGTTAGGGTCTGTCTCACCTACACACACACACACACAGTCCCCTTTGCAGGACAGGCCATGAACACTTAACCCACACACCATATCCCAGTTGAGGGTCTGTCTCACATCTCGCTTACCTACTCACACACACACACACACACACACACACAGACACACACACACACACACGATTAGTCTCTTGCAAACTAACTGAAAAAGTGTTAACATCCAGGCCAGCAGTGACTGCTTCACGCTGCTAGCATGCCATTATACTTGTGGCCAATGTTTGTACATTGGCCATTCTTTGCTGGAGTACCACTGTACAAATGTCATCTAGGGTTCAAGCAACTGTAGGGTTCATGGGATTAACTGCTGTTAATTGTCATGAATTTTAATGTGTACTGCTTATTGTTTGTATGGAATTATATTATTGTATGGAAATATATTATATATATAGATATATTATATATAATATATAATTATACCTTGACAGTCAAACATGCACATTTCTGAAAATGGCTGAATTCTTCTGTGCTGTTTTTAATCTCATCTTGGTGAGTCTAATTCGCTGAGCCACATCTTGTCTCCTGAAGCGCACAGCAGTTGCACTTGCACAGTCGCCGTAATTGTAGCAGTCTGGTTATTTTTAGCCGCAGCCTGGCCGAGGCGTGCTCTGACGGGGACGTCAATGCCGTGCGCAAGCTGCTGGATGAGGGCCGCAGCGTCAACGAGCACACGGAGGAGGGCGAGAGTCTGCTGTGCCTCGCCTGCTCCGCCGGCTACTACGAACTCGCACAGGTACATCTGCCACAGGCCGCCACCGCCCTCACTGACCCATCCCCACCCCCACCTTCCCCCAACCACACACACAGCCCGAGTACAGTTGCATAAGCTACAGCAGTAACGTATGCATACGCTGTGTCAAAGCTGTGTGTAGGTGAATTGCGCAGAATAATCTCTGCAGTGGCTTTTTTGATTTACAGATGAAAATGACTTCCTAATGCAAATGCATTTGTTACTCCTCTTCCTCCTCCTGTATCACTGCTGTATAAAAGATACAGGATCCATTATCTAATATAACAAATGTCTGTAAAAGTCAAATAAATAAAACTAAAAACTATGATTAAATGACACGGAGCAGTGCAGTCATGTCTTTGGGCCTGGGTGTCTTGTCTGTAGGTCCTATTGGCCATGCACGCCAATGTGGAAGACAGAGGCATCAAGGGCGACATCACCCCCTTAATGGGGGCAGCCAGCGGCGGTTATGTGGACATAGTCAAACTGCTGCTGGTACACGGAGCTGATGTCAACGCACAATCCTCCACAGGTAGAAATACACCTGCATTATAGTCCCACAATCCTCCACAGGTAGAGATACACCTGCATCATAGCCCCACAATCCTCCACAGGTAGAAATATACCTGCATTATAGTCCCACAATCCTCCACAGGTAGAAATACACCTGCATCATAGCCCCACAATCCTCCACAGGTAGAAATACACCTGCATCTTAGTCCCACAATCCTACACGAGTAGAAATACAACTGCAACATAGCTCCACAATCCTCCACAGGTAGAAATACACCTGCATCATAGCCCCACAATCCTCCACAGGTAGAGATACACCTGCATCATAGCCTCACAATCCTACACGGGTACAAATACACCTGCATCATAGTGCCACAATCCTCCACAGGTAGAAATACACCTGCATCATAGTCCCACAATCCTACACAGGCAGAAATACACCTGCATTTTAGTCCCACAATCCTACACGAGTAGAAATATACTTGCATCATAGCCCCACAATTATACACGAGTAGAAATACAACCGCAAGATAGTCCCACAATCCTCCACGGGTAGAAATACACCTGCATCATAGTCCCAGAATCCTCCACAGGTAGAAATACACCTGCATCATAGCCCCACAATCCTAGGACTTTGTCCAGATGTGTCTTATGTAATTCTTTTGTGAAGGAGAGCCTTTTTTGAATGAGTACTGCTGCACCAGAGGCCATAAAGATATGTCAACATGAGAGAGAAATGTGATTTTAATTAGCATTTTTTCATATTTTAGATGAGGGGTATTTTTACCTCAAGTCACACACGCACATCAGATTTTTACTTCATCATTGCCATTCTTGGTACAGTCACACCACTGCTATTCTAAGGCATAATTTGGCATTGTTGGTAAAGTCACACGGCCTCGTTCCTTTCCGCCGTAGGCAACACAGCCCTGACGTACGCGTGCGCGGGAGGCTTCCTGGACGTGGTCAAGGTGCTGCTGAAGGAAGGCGCCAACATCGAGGACCACAACGAGAACGGACACACTCCGCTGATGGAAGCGGCCAGCGCGGGTCACGTGGAGGTGGCCCGCGTGCTCCTGGAGTACGGCGCCGGTATCAACACACACTCCAACGAGTTTAAGGAGAGCGCGCTCACGCTGGCCTGCTACAAAGGTTAGTGTGGATGCATTTGCATGAGAGACAACCGGTCACCGGCAGGTGTAACCCGAGAGCAGTTTTAGTCATTGTTTACCCCCCCACCTCTCTCCATCATGCCTCCCCCTACAGGACACCTAGAGATGGTGCACTTCCTGCTGGAGGCCGGAGCTGACCAGGAGCACAAGACAGACGAGATGCACACGGCCTTAATGGAGGCCTGCATGGTGAGAGGACACACCACCACTCAGAGCAGTGTTCCCCATGGGGTGTTCTACCTGGATAGATAAGATGTTTTTCAGCACTTAAGCGGTAGTTACTCTGTGTCTGGCCTTACTATGGAATGAATATTTTACAAGGGGGAAGCCTAAGTAGTCCTAACAGACTTTATCAGGATGTGTTTGTGGGTGTCTGATAAATGGTGGTGGTACTGAACCCGTGTCCTGGCTCGCCTCGCCTCTCCTCTTCCCACCTCTCCTTGCCTCCTCTTCTCCTTTTCCCTCTCCCTTTCCCTCTCTCCCTTCCTCTCCACTTCTCCCTCACCCCTGACAGGACGGACACGTGGAGGTGGCACGGCTGCTATTGGACAGTGGCGCGCAGGTGAACATGCCCGCCGACTCCTTCGAGTCTCCGCTGACGCTGGCCGCGTGCGGTGGGCACGTGGAGCTGGCGGCTCTTCTGATCGACCGGGGGGCCAACCTGGAGGAGGTGAACGACGAGGGCTACACCCCGCTCATGGAGGCGGCCCGCGAGGGACACGAGGACATGGTGGCCCTGCTCCTGTCACAGGGTGAGGACCACCACAGGGGAACCCCAGGGTCAACCGTGTTTGTGATTATAAATTTAATAGTTGTGTTGGTACTGTGAAATCACTGGGATCAACATTTTTCCATATTTTATTCTTTCCATTCATGTTTTTCTTTTGATATTTAGTTTGTGTGTTTAATGCCTACTTACATTGCACTTTCCTGCACAGCGTATGCTTGCCAGTGTGGGTGTCTTTATATACAGTGTTCTGAGACCATGTTTTATGGTGAAACTGAACTTTAAATATCAATAAATTGAATTGTAAAATACTATCCATTGATGACAGAATTAAACTTTACAAATGTACCAGTCAGGATAGTGCACAGAAATTCCTCTTACAACTGCATTATAATAACAGAACGAAACAGTGAATGAATTGTAGGTCTTAATGAGAGTTTGGTGAATGACCGTGGCTCTGATCTCTCCTCTGCTGGCTGGCTGGCTGCAGGAGCCAACATCAACGCCCAGACGGAGGAGACGCAGGAGACGGCTCTTACGCTGGCCTGCTGTGGGGGGTTCCTGGAGGTGGCCGACTTCCTGATCAAGGCGGGAGCCGACATCGAGCTGGGCTGCTCCACGCCGCTCATGGAGGCCGCACAGGAGGGACACCTGGAGCTGGTGAAATACCTGCTGGCTGCAGGTACCCCTCTGCCATAGTCTACCAGCTACTCTTAAAGGACAATTTTGGTCAATTTCAATAGGCAGCTCTATCTCCAACGCTACCCGAGTCTTGGCAGTACAGAAGAAGAAAGAAATGTTGGTCCAACCCATGTAGGTCTTTTTGAATAGAGAGCTTACACTGACTGCTAACTCATGGGGTAAGAACTTTGAACTGTGGTTTTAGCGTCTTAACATGCTCCAAATCTCACCCCAAAAGTTAGGCAACATCAGCAGACATCTTACAACACAGCACTGTAGCGTGTATGACTCATAATCGATAAACAAGTGGTTAAAGCGGTATGTTTGTGCAAGCAGACACACACCAGGGTGCTTACCAGGACACATACCAGGATGCTTACAGCCCTGGCTTGCGGTAATCCAATCAAGTCAGTCCATCGAGCTTGTGCTTACTCCCTCACTGGCAGACACGAAAATATGAATTTCGGAGGCAGAAACCATATTCCAGCATTTTGGTTTGCTTTTAGCAAGATGCTAAAAACACAGTTTAAACCTCTGCCCCCATGGGTTAGCTGTCAGTGCAAACTCGCCATTCAAGAAGACCCATGTGGGTCGGACCAACACTTTTTGAGTCTTCGATACCAGCAAGTCCAGCAAGGGTAGCTTGAGCAATAGAGCTGCATGTTGAAAATGACCGAAATTGTCCTGTAAGTTCGGCCGTTGTAAATATTGTAGCATGTGGTTCTGCCACTCTGTTGTGTTGTGTATTATTAATTGTGTGTGTGTGTGTGTGTGTGTGTGTGTGTGTGCGTGCGCAGGTGCAGACGTACACGCCACCACAGCGACAGGAGACACGGCGCTCACGTACGCGTGTGAGAACGGACACACAGATGTCGCTGACGTGTTGCTGCAGACGGGCGCAGACCTGGTGGGTGTCCCTCTTTAAGCACACACTGCTGTGCTTTATGGAACGCATTTGTGCCACGCCTATCCACAGGACACTTGGACAAATGTGACTGTGATGTTGGTGACTGCTTTGGCCAACTACTCTTAGCAGTTTTCTCAGTAGCCTGTACTGCCTGTAGTTAAGTAATGTGGTAGCTTTTAATGTGGGAAGTTTTTGTCGGGCAGATGTGTGATGTCTTGGTCTTTATGTTTTGTAAATCAACACAAGGCAGATACAGACACAGCTTGATGGCATGCGCTAGGGGTCAAGGGCAGGCACTCCTACACGTACTGGGACTCAATGTGTTCTCAATGATGTGCGTGGAAGCTTGCAAGAGCCTGTAGGAGCCAAATGATCTGGCTGAGTTAAAAAAAAAAAAAAAACTCTTGCAAGAGCCTAGGAGCCAAGTGATCTGGCTGAGTTAAAAAAAAAAAAAAAAAAACTCTTGCAAGAGCCTAGGAGCCAAGTGATCTGGCTGAGTTAAAAAAAAAAAAAAAAAAACTCTTGCAAGAGCCTAGGAGCCAAGTGATCTGGCTGAGTTAAAAAAAAAAAAAAACTCTTGCAAGAGCCTAGGAGCCAAGTGATCTGGCTGAGTTAAAAAAAAAACTCTTGCAAGAGCTAGGGCTGTCAACATTGCTCAAAAATGATTTTCGAATATTCGCTCCAAATAAAACACAAATATTCGAACTATTCGAACAGGTTGCACATTTTGTCAATGACGCGCATTACGTCAATAACAGGACAAATAATACAAAGAGACATAACTACTTGTATAGGTAGTTTATTTAAACATATTTAAGAATGCATTACCTACACAAAATAAGTAAATCAAAAAAATATTTGCCAAGACCGCACGCTCACTCTCACTCTCTCTTTCTCTCTCGCCCGCACCCTCACGCTCTCTGCGCACGTTTTTTTAAAACCTGGAATGCTCCGAGCGAGCTGTAGTGAGGTAGGCCTAAACATGACACTTTTCCCTGACATGAAACTTTAAATAAACAAACCGGTGCAAGCCCGACGTGCATGAAACTGTAACGTTAAATAAAACGAGGCACACAATTCCGACAAATGTGACAACAAAGAACTTTTACACTGAGGTTCATAAGCGCTATTAAAAACGAAAAGGCTACTTACATTCTTGGTACTTGTATAAAAAAGAAAAACTGTCACCGTCGGGTCTTATTGGCCTGAAGACCTACAGGTTATTTGCCAAAAACACAAGATAGTCCACATTTAAAGGAGCCAGCACCGATCTCTTTTTATTTACTATATTCCCAGCGGAGGAAAAGACGAGTATTTCTTTTGCCTTCGACATTCCAAAGCGCAAGTGCACGTTTTTTTCACATTCGAATATTAACTTTCACCTTCGAATTCCTTTTTTAAAAAACTATTCGAATATATATTCGAATTTCGAATATTCGTTGACAGCCCTAGCAAGAGCCTAAAAAAAAAAAAGATGGAGTTCCCATGTGTTTTGAAGATGTCTGTTTTTCTGGAAGTGCTCACACACACACACCTCTGTTTTCCCCTCAGGAGCACGAGTCTGAGGGGGGAAGAACTCCGCTAATGAAGGCAGCCAGAGCCGGCCACCTGTGCACCGTCCAGTTCCTCATCAGCAGAGGTGCGTCTGCGTGTCTGTAGCCTCCTGACCTACTGAGGCGGCTTAGCCAACATGGCTGCTCCTCTCCCCTGGCTCTGCAGGGAGGATTTACCTGTTTGTGTGTGCGTGTCCTGGTTACTCAAGGTCCCTCTCTCTCTCCGTCTGTTTGTGTGTGTATATGTGAACACGTGGGTATGTGTGCGCGTGTGGGTGTGGGTGTGTGTATGTGAACGTGTGCGTATGCTTGTGTGTGTGTGGCTGCTTGCAGGTGCGGATGTGAACCGAGCCACGGCTAACAACGACCACACAGTGGTGTCGCTGGCCTGTGCCGGAGGCCACCTCGCCGTGGTGGAGCTGCTGCTGGCCCACGGGGCCGACCCCACCCACAGACTGAAGGTGCCGTCAGCTCTTACTCTCGCACTCTCTCTCTCTCTCTCTCTCTCTCTCTCTCACTCACTCACTCACTCTTTCTCTCGCTGTCTGTCTCTCTCCCCCTCCCTCCACTCGACGTCACCCACAGACTGAAGGTGCCACCAGCTTTCTTTCTGTCACTCTGTCTCTCCCTCTCTCCCTTTCTGTCCCTCTCTTTCTCTGTCCCCCATCGACCCCACCCACAGACTGAGGGTGCTTCTCTCTCACTCTCTCTCTCTCGTCCTATCTCCCGGTCCCATCTGGCCAGCAATGAGTTACCACCAATAACAACCTGTTAATGCAGACATAGATATTGTTGTTGTGCTGTGTTTCTGAGATAATTTGTTCTGTGTGTGTTATCTCATGCTTTTGTTGTTTGCCTTATGGTTGTGTTACGTTTTGTTGTTGTTCTGTGTGGATAGGATGGCTCCACCATGCTGATTGAGTCAGCAAAAGGAGGCCACACCAACGTGGTGTCCTACCTGCTGGACTACCCAAACAACGTCCCCGCTGTTGAGATCTCCCAGATCACGTCTCCCTCACATGATGCCTCCCAGGTGAGGATCACAGAGAAGCAGAGAAGCAGCCTGGTCTGAGCTGAGCTGTCTGAAAACGTGTTAAGGGTTTGATAGTGTATCAAATGCTCTCAGGTAAAATAGGACAGATATGGTAGGAGTAGTGGCACTTAGTGACAGGTGTGTGTAACAGGAGTTATGGAAAGGGTACCAGTGAACTTTTTTTGGCAGGCATGGACTATAAACAACGGCAGCATTAAAAGATGTTTTAGCAGAAATACCCTGCACATTTGTGTATGATGTCATTTGAGAATAAATTTCCAAGATGAGACATGTCTACAGTTATCTGTCCAATGTACTAATCTGAGTGTGTGAAATATAACTCAATTGATGTGCAGTTGTTAGGACCCTCCTGAAGGCACAAGACAATGTACATGTAGGTGTAATAAACCATTTGAGTGGGCCAAGCTTGACAGATCAGCACTGCAGGAATGTCCTCACACCTGAAAACATCCATCAGAAGTGTCTTCGGCCATGTGCTCATATGTGGTTCTTATGACCCTGAATAAAAGGCATAGGAAAAAAACGCAGGTGCAATTACACCATGGCCAGCCTCGACACATGTGTAATGCAGGAATGCACTGAAGATGAAAGAGCTGCGCACATTAAAAAAAAAAAAAAAATATATATATATATATCACAGGTGCTACACAAGTGTAGCAAATATTTTACAAGATGTGATCTGCGCACTGCTTTGCTCAAAAAAAGAAAAGGAGTCATAAGTATCATATTTTGATGCAAAACGCCATGATTGTATTATTTAATGCAGTCAGTTTCTGTTCTCTCTGTATTTATGTCTACTTGGGTGAGCTGCATGACCTTAAGTAATTCAAAAGCACAATCAGGTAATGTCATATGCAGTATGTAGGGCTGAAAATACTGGCCTGACGTTGCTCTCCCTCTCTGCCAAGACTGCTCGGCTGCTCTCTCACCCGTGTCTGGAAATTGAAAGTGAAAGAATGCCCTCACACCTGATGTTTGTCACCAGAGTCTCTCTGCTGTGCCCATGTGTCACCTGCAGGCTCCCAGAGTTCCATTCCAGGCGCTGGCCATGGTGGTGCCCCCTCAGGAACCAGACAGAGCTCCATCCAGCTCCTCGCCCCTGTCCAGCAAAGGTGTGTACAGAGGGCGCAGAACATGAGCTTTTCCCATCCTTTCACTTGCAACATTGACTTGACTTGTCTGATACAAACCCAATGTATTGCGATTACATGGTGTTTGGTGTTTTGAATTGTCTGAAAGTGTGTGCCTCCCTAGAACGTGAACGGCTGGTTAAGCCTGTTACTACTTAAAAGTTTAAATTATGGTCCACTGCATGTACTTCAATTTTAAATCTTTTTTAATTGAAGGTAGTAGCAGTAGTTCTTTTATTTGTCCCACGGAGGTAATTGCATTGCAGTGGTAGCACATGTATTCACACAAACGCACACACATACAAACATTTCATGTTTCAGCATTCCAAAAACATAGAAGGTTAATAAATAGGGTAGATTAATAGAGTAGGGCAGGCAGTAAGAAGTTATCACTGGATGAGTTCAGTAACTTTACAGCAGAAGGTATGAAAGAGTGTTTACATCTGTTGGTTCTGGTTAATGGATATTTGAAGCGAGAGCTGGAGGGCAAGGCCTGAAATTCACAGTGCAGAGGGTGGCTGTAATTTAACAGAAGGGAATAAGCCTTTTTAATCATTTAGACTGGGCATACATAACACATTAGTATTTAAACATTCTTACAAATTTTGTAAAATGTCCTTGTATTTCTAACACATTGTGATTTGGGTGTAGTCACACAAACTAATGTTTGTTTGTTTGTTTTGTGCTTATACCCCAGGCATGTCCAAGCAGCGGCTGGCCCAGTTACAGAGCGCGTCGGGCGGTGGCGGCGGGCTGGACGCGGAGCTCCTGCAGCCCTTCCACCCGTACCAGCAGCCGCTGGAGTGCATCGTGGAGGAGACGGAGGGCAAGCTGAACGAGCTGGGCCAGCGCATCAGCGCCATCGAGCGCGCCCAGCTGCAGTCGCTGGAGCTGATCCAGGGGGAGCCGCTGACCAAAGACAAGATCGAGGAGCTGAAGAAGAGCCGCGAGGAGCAGCTGCAGAAGAAGAAGAAGATCCTGAAGGAGCTGCAGAAGGTGGAGCGGCAGCTGCAGCTCAAGACGCAGCAGCAGTTCACCAAAGAGTACATGGAGGCCAAGGGGCCCAAGGCCGAGCCGGGGCTGGGGGCAGGGGTGGAGACGCCCGGCGCCCCCCTGCCCGGGCAGCCGCCCCAGCCGGGCCCCGACTTCACCGTCGCCGTCATCGACGGGGAGGGCCTGCAGCCCGAGTACCGCCACCTCATGCCGCCCATCGACGATGAGGACGAGGACGAGGACGACGTAGAGGTGGCGGACCTGGGGGACGGGGTGGAGGACGCCGAGTACCCCAAGCTCCCGCAGGTGGACACCATCCTGTATCGGGACGCCTCCCATCCACCCCCTCCTCCACCTCCCCCTCCCCCTCCTCCACCTCCCCCTCAGGCCGCCGAGCTGCAGGGGCCCCCGCTCTCCCCGCTGCCCGCCCTGCCCGCGCCCGGCTTCGTGCCCATCCAGCCCCTGGCCGCGCAGCAGTCCACCGACTTCGGCAGCGGCAGCATGGAGTACCCCTGCGGCGGGGAGGAGGGCAGCCCAGAGCTCCAGAGGGCCATGCTGGGCCAGCAGCTGGGGCAGCTGGGGCAGCTGGGGCCGGGGCTCATGGGGCAGGGCCCCGACGGCCTCATGGTCGTCACACCCGCACAGACGCTCACTGACACGCTGGACGACATCATGGCAGGTGTGTCCCCCCGCCGTGGCCCTGAAAGGAAAGGCCTGTGCCTTCACCCCATCCATCATTGGTGGGGGGGAAGCATTAGGGTTTTAAAGAGAGTTTGATTGTAAAGTGTCATAGCTCCCACAGGGTTCCCAGTTTAACAACAATGACAAATGAAAGCAAAATGTTTTCAGTTTTACTGTTAAAAGAATCTATAAAGGATGTAGGCCAAAGCATTTTGATTGCAGATCTTTCAAAGCTAGCAGTAATGATGTATGTTCATGGATCATAAAACGATTGTAGAGTGTCTTCATCCAAGTTCCTACATAACAAAGTGTACCTGTAAAGTGTTAAGTCTGTTAATATTGGCCTGACCTGTTGACATGTGTTGCTGGCTCTCCCCCTGATGCATTTGCGTGTGTGCAGCAGTGAGTAGCAGAGTGCCCATGATCGACCCTACGACCTCCCCCACGCCCCAACCCCCAGGCCAGGTACCCGTCAGCGCCACCTCGCCCTCCGTGCTGCCCCTATACCCCACCGTGGACATCGACGCCTATGTACGTATCCCAACACGCACACGCGCACACACAGGCACAATATAGGAACTTAAACATACACATCGGTCTGAACATAGAAACATGCTCATGTTCACTCACATGCATTTATACAACCTCATAAATAACGCAGGTGTAAATGTATCAGGGATACAGGTTCTCTGGAACGCCCTTAAGACACACCTATGCACTGCCTTTGCTAATGAAAATATGATTTGCTTTAGTAAGGTTGCCAGTGTAGACACTGGTGCACACTATCTGTATTTTTTGCAAAGTTGGTAAACTAGTTAATGTGCTTTTTTCCCAGCACCTATAGATAGACTACATTTAAACAGCTGCAGCATCATATTATCAGTCTGTTTGTGTGACTTGAAAAATGTTTTATAAGTATAATTTTTTTTTGTAAGGCACAGGTTTGGATTAGGAGCAAATACATGATTACAACAAAAAAAACAAACAAATCTTTTCAACCATGGTTAGAATAGTTTTAACATTTCTTACCCAGTGGCCTGTTGCTCCGTTGTTTATGATGGACAAAAGACTGTGTCATGTGAAAGCAAGGCAACAGGGCGCTCTTGTCAGTTTAGCTTTTTTTTCTGATGTCTTGACAATATACCAGCATGCATGTGTAAGGTTTGAGCTTTATAACATTTGGTAGATATCGTCATAAAGCTTGAACTGAGTAACGGTGGGGTAAAACAATACTTTATTTAGTTTGCGGTTTATGTGAATGTTTTTGTCTATCTGTGGTGTAGACGGAGAGCAATCATGACACGGCACTGACACTAGCATGCGCTGGAGGCCATGAGGAGCTGGTGTCGGTGCTCATCGCACATGGGGCCAACATCGAGCACCGGGACAAGAAGGGTACGAACTGGCACCTATTCAAGCTGTGTCCCTGTGTGCGTGTGTCCCTGTGTGTGTGCGTGTGTCCCTGTGTGTGTGCGTGTGTCCCTGTGTGTGTGCGTGTCCCTGTGTGCGCGCGAGTGTCCCTGTGTGCGCGCGAGTGTCCCTGTGTGCGCGCGAGTGTCCCTGTGTGCGCGCGAGTGTCCCTGTGTGCGCGCGAGTGTCCCTGTGTGCGCGCGAGTGTCCCTGTGTGCGCGTCCGTGTCCCTGTGTGCGCGTGTCCCTGTGTGTGTGTCCCTGTGTGTGTGTGCGCGCGCATCCCTGTGTGTGTGTGTGTGCGCGCGCATCCCTGTGTGTGTGTGTGTGTGTGCGCGCGCATCCCTGTGTGTGTGTGTGTGCGCGCGCATCCCTGTGTGTGTGTGCGCGTGTCTCTGTGTGTATACGTGTCCCTGTGTGTGTGTGCGCGCGCATCCCTGTGTGTGTGTGCGCGTGTCTCTGTGTGTATACATGTCCCTGTGTGTGTGCGTGCATGTCCCTGTGTGTATGTGTGTGCCCCTGTGTAGAGCTGTGCGATATGGGAAAAAATGAATATCCCGATACATTTTCTCCATTTCACGATATTCATCGATATTTTGAAATATCCTTTATAGGACCCTATGAAATCACACTTTTACTTTTTACTGTTATCACTACAATCCCGGCAGATTACATACCATTCATGGTTAACTTTAAAGGTGGTATCCAGGAAAACATTAAAGATTTTCATAGTGATTAACCACAATTGAGTTGAAATAATTGAAACAATTGAATTTGAATAGTTGAAACAATTGATTTTTTTTTCAAATAAAGCACAAAGTGCAAAAACAAAATTCAAAATTACAGTAAAGTGATAAATGCAAACAGAGCTGCCCAGTACTGTGCAAAAACCAAAAAGTGCAAACTCAAGTAGAAATCCTGAGAGACAAGTGCTTTCATGAAATTACTTTTAAAAATATAGAGGTAGATCTCCCAGAAAATGACGTGTGTGGCATTAACTACAATGACACACATTTAGCCGTGTGTGTGTGTGTGTGTGTGTGTGTGTGTGAGAGAGAGAGAGAGAGAGAGAGAGAGAGAGAGAGAGAGAGAGAGAGAGAGAGAGAGAGAGAGAGAGAGAGAGAGAGAGAGAGAGAGAGAGAGAGAGAGAGAGAGAGAGAGAGAGAGAGAGAGAGAGAGAGAGAGAGAGAGAGAGAGAGAGAGAGAGAGAGAGAGAGAGAGAGAGAGAGAGAGAGAGAGAGAGAGAGAGAGAGAGAGAGAGAGAGAGAGAGAGAGAGAGAGATCTGCACAACATATTCCTACCTGCACAATTTCCAACTGTACTGGGCCGGTTTAGGGGATTTAGCAGGTGTGCATGCTGTTCGGAGTTTGACAGACTCTGCATACTCTGCCGGGTAGGTTTTGGGGTGGTGAATGTCTGTGGTGCTGCTGCCTTTCGTCGGGACAGTTTTTTTTGCACACTTTGCATATTGGGGTTACCTGCTCCACGTTCCCGATATCCATAAAACTTCCGGATTACTGATCCCTTATTGCCTCATTTAGGAACAAGCTGTTCGTCCGCTTCCATGTTCTATTGCATTAGGTAGGGTATACTGTACGACAGCTAGTGCTCGCGCTGCCTGCAAACCGAAAGAAATTACAAAATAAAGTTCCCTCCCTTCCGCACCTAGGTGTCGCGCAGGATTGGTTGGTGAGTGTTTGACGAGAGTGTGCGTTTTTTTTTAACCCCTCACTCGTGTTACTGCCTGAGGGAAAAGGAGAAAGCCACCAGAACGTTTTTAACATGAAAGCAAGACGAGTCTCGGCTGCTGCTTGAAAAAAAAATCAGATGACCATAAAATACTCGATACATACGATATAATAATTTTATGTATCTCACAAATCTATTTCGGAGATAATTTCGTATATTCGATATATCGCACAGCCCTACCCCTTGTGTGTCTGGCAGTTGCTAATGTGATCTCCTCCTCCAGGCTTCACCCCTTTGATCCTGGCGGCCACAGCGGGGCACGTTGGTGTTGTGGAGATCCTGCTGGACAAAGGAGGGGACATCGAGGCCCAGTCTGAAAGAACCAAAGACACACCCCTCTCTCTGGCCTGCTCCGGGGGACGACAGGAGGTGCGCTCTCTTCTCTCACACACACAAACACACAAAAACACACACACACACATACACAGTGAAAATCACACAGACATGCACATACAGTCATGTACACATGCTCTCCGCCATGTTTGTGTGGTCTCTCTTGAACATCCATGAGTTGTACGCTGTAGTGTATATTGCATTGGAGATGAGCTTGTAAAGTAGCTCACCTGTGACTCACCTGTGGCAGGTGGTTGAGCTGCTGCTGCTGCGGGGGGCCAATAAGGAGCACCGTAACGTGTCGGACTACACCCCCCTCAGCCTGGCCGCCTCCGGCGGCTACGTCAACATCATCAAGATCCTCCTCAACGCTGGAGCAGAGATTAACTCCAGGTACCCCACCGACAGGCTCTGTCCCTCGACGCCCAGCCACCAGTCCATCAGATCCATCCATCAGATCCTTCCTTTTACTTTTTGGTCTTTTTGGTCTCTGATATCAAAAATGCTTACTGTGTACTGAATAAAAACAGCAGTAACTGAATTATGAAAGACTAGGTGGAATACATATTTTGATATGCATTTCTTGATATGCATGATGGATTGAGGAATATCTGCTTAGCAACACTTCAATGTATAAATGTATGTATAAATAATATAATGTAGAAATAATGTTACTTAAAGTATTATTTAATTTTGACACACTTTGGCGGTATCAGATAGACTTTAGTAGTAATCATAATAATCATAATAATGAATAAATTGTTTGGGACTGTATTTGAATAATGCTTTTTTTGCCTTGGTGAGAGCTATAGAGTGGACACTGTCACTTTAGGAAATAGAATAAACAGTTACACATTTAAACGTTTACAGTTGGCAAAGAAAAACAAAAGCAATGTTTGTGGGGCAAACATGAAAGGTTTTCTGTTTGTGTCCTGCAGAACGGGCAGCAAGCTGGGCATCTCGCCCCTAATGCTGGCAGCCATGAACGGGCACGTGCCGGCGGTGAAGCTGCTGCTGGACATGGGCTCGGACATCAATGCGCAGATCGAGACCAACCGCAACACGGCGCTCACGCTGGCCTGCTTCCAGGGCCGCGCCGAGGTGGTGAGCCTGCTGCTCGACCGCAGGGCCAACGTGGAGCACCGCGCCAAGGTCAGCCTCCGACCGCATGTTCACCTCACGACTCCTCTCCCTCTGTTGGTCTTGCTTGCCCCCACCACCCTCCCCTTCACAGCCTCGCCCTGTGCCTTTACCCATCATCAGATCGGATCATAAGATATGCATATTTTGCACTGACATATGGGTAATAAAGATGTCCTCAGAGTGGCGCATATACGTGATTTCCAGGGTGGCGGAGGCCTTGTGGTCAGTACTCAGAGTTTACACCAGAAGGAGGAACACCAGAAGCTAAGGAGTCTGCTTCAAAGGGTGTTTCCCCATTGATCCTCTGAGCAAGACACTCGGTTATTTGTGTTATGTTGTTAGTTTATTTTGACAGGGACAGTGCATATTAATGAACAGTGATATTAAATTCATGATGTAAAAATGGCAGAGAATGCCAAAATTTCTCACTTTCATGTGTAGTCTGTAGGCAGGTGACATAAAACAACTTTACTTTGTATTGCTTTTTGGGAACTGTCCCTGTGGGTTAGTTCACCATCACTCTGGATCACAGTGCTTGCTAAATAACTACTGATGTAAGATTTGCCCAGTTACTGTAAGAGGCTTATATTACATTACATTGCATTGCACTTAGCAGATGCTTTTATTCAAAGCAACCAACAGTTGAGGAAAACAACTCAACTTCCACTTCTCTTGGAAGAGAAATGTTTGCAAGAGCTGTTTGAGAACAGAAAGCGATGACCCTGCTCTTGTTTGTAGCAGTTCTCCAGTGTGTTGGTTCTGGTCCTTGTGGTTAGTTCACAATAACTTTTTAGGAGAGTTCCTCCATAATTAACTAATAATAGCTACTGATGTATTGCCACATAGGGCAGCTGGCACGTTTGCTGATTTAGATTACTATAAAAGATTTGTAGCGGATCTCATCACAGCTGTCCTGTCGGTTTGTTGCAGACGGGTCTAACTCCCCTGATGGAGGCAGCATCCGGTGGCTATGCGGAGGTGGGCCGCGTGCTGCTGGATAAGGGGGCGGACGTCAACGCCCCTCCTGTGCCCTCCTCCAGGGACACGGCTCTCACCATCGCCGCCGACAAGGGCCACTACAAGTTCTGCGAGCTGCTCATTATCAGGTACATTTTTCTCACATGTAGCCGGAACATTGGAGCTTAACGTCAAGAAACTGTGCCATTTACATTAATAAACTGTGTTTTTTTTTAGTTTATTTGTGGGTTTTGTTGTGTCTAACTGACCTTATTTATTTGTTATTTATTTTTTTGGCCTTTTTATGGCTGTAATGAGACAGGACAGGAAAATGGTGACAGGAAGTAAGTGGGAGAGATAGATGGGGTAGGGTTGGGAAATGACGGCAGGCCGGATTCGAACCTGGGTCCCTATGGGCAAATGCCCGTTCATGGTCAGGAGCTCTAACCACTGTGCCACTGCACCCCCTAACTGACCGTATTTTTCCTTTAATGCAGAGGTGCCCACATCGACGTGCGGAACAAGAAGGGGAACACTCCTCTGTGGCTCGCTGCCAACGGCGGCCATTTTGATGTGGTCCAGCTGCTCGAACAGTCAGGAGCCGACGTCGACTCCGCAGACAACCGCAAAATCACCCCCCTCATGGCCGCCTTCCGCAAGGTAAGAGTCACATGATGGCACCGGATTACCTTTGGCCAACTCCTCAAAGCAGTAGCCAAGTGAAACAGTAGCGGGGTTCCCATTACCGGGCCAAACCCGAGCCGACACGGGTGTACCGGTGCTAAGTGGTTTCACACCTTCAGGGGGAGGTGCTAACACGGGCCTACAGGGGCTGTCCTGGGTGCTAGTAGCCCGCGATTTCTGGCCCAACTAAAACGATGGTCCTACAGGGGCTAAAGGGGGTCTAGAGGCGGTGTCAAGGTCGGGGCGGCGTCAACATTTGGAAGCAAAATAAAGCGAAGATGGCATAAGTATTATCTGCACCTGTATTACCGTTGTTACTGAAGAATATGAAAAAGATGGATCACCAGTTCTGGTCAGCTGAACATATCCGTGCAGAAGACGACATGAATAAAAAAAAAACGACGAGGTTTGCAGAAACGAGGAAGTTGGACATTCAGCAACAACAGCCCGGCAAATTCGCGAGAAGCATAAAAAACTACGGATATAAAGACATGGTATAACAAACCAATCCCCCTTCCCCACATAAAATAAATCTGAATTGCTTTTACTGAAGCGAGCTTAATCCTACATTCTCTGTACGTCTCGTGGCTGGTGGTGAATGCTTGGCTGGTAACATTTCAATTGCCCACCGTGATGCGGTGGATTAAATGACTCCTTGTCAAATTAATTGGAGGAAACAAATGACTAGGCCTATAACATTGCCTTGTGTCATTTTAGGCTACTTTTTAAATGCAGTTTCGCAGTGCTGAAGTGTGCAGCTGCCGACATAAGATCCCAACTTGCCAGTGTCTCTCCTTTAGGCTATGCCTTGTGCATGGTAACGTGGTTCTCCGCGGTGACTTCGCAGTTAACTGTTCTAAACGTGTGTGTCAAGCCAATAGGTCAAAATCACTTGTTTTTCTATTAAATTGATATATATTTGCCATTTCCGACCGTTTGGGCTGACGGTAGTGGTACCGTTGGTTTAAAACAAGACTTTTCTTCCTTTAGCAACCGTTGCCATCAGTAAACAAAAGTAGACTGTCTAATAGTCTACAATAGCCTATAGATGACCTATCTCATATTTGGCTGATAAAAATTGCAAGTTGTTGATCTAATTAGTATTAAAATTAACTGTTTCGGTCATTGTTATACCTTAAAGTAGCAGTAAATTGTGTAATTTGGCTACGTTTTGTTGGCAGCACTGTGTGGAAGTATTCGAATGTGAGACGCATTCCCTAAGCATTTGACGCTCCGTGGCCGTCGGTCTTGTTCCATTAAAACATGGAAGAAACAAAGGACTAGGCCTATAACATTGCCTTGTGTCATTTTAGGCTACTTTTTAATGCAGTTTTGCAGTGCTGAAGTGTGTGGCTGCCGACATAAAATCCAAACTTGCCAGTGTCTCTTCTTTAGGCTATGCCTTGTGCATGGTAACGTGGTTCTCCGTGGTGACACAGTTAACTGTTCTAAACGTGTGTGTCAAGCCAATAGGTCAAAATCACTTGTTTTTCTATTAAATTGATATATATTTTCCATTTCCGACCGTTTGGGCTGACGGTGGTGGTACCGTTGGTTTAAAACAAGACTTTCTTCCTTTAGCAACCGTTGCCATTGGTAAACAAAAGTAATGCAATATAGATGACCTAGCTCATATTTGGCTGATAAAAATTGCAAGTTGTTGATCTAATTAGTATTAAAATTAACTGTTTCGGTCATTGTTATACCTTAAAGTAGCAGTAAATTGTGTCATTTGGCTGTTTTGTTGGCAGCATTGTGGAAATATCCAAATGTGAGACGCATTCCCTAACAAGCATTTGACGCTCCGTGGCCGTCGGTCTTGTTCCATTAAAACATAGGGACGGTGTATTTTTGCTTTATAGCCGATAGTAATATATAGAAATATATTTGAACATGAACAACAAGGAGGACGATCTGCGCCAGCAGAGGTTCCATGGCGTCTATTATCCTCCAAAGAAGTATTTTCAGTCAGAGATATCGGCAGTAGTTATAATCGTCTTCTATCTTCTACTGATGCTACTGAATTGCCCGCCTATCCTGCTTGAAAATGGGCTGTATCAGTGACGTTTTCGCAAACGAGGGCGTAACCCAGAGGGTCTAGTAGCCAGGGAGTGGGAACACAACAGCTCTCAGGTCATGGGGCTAGTGCCCTGGGTCTACAAGCACCGAGGGTGGCCCCTAAAGGCCCGGGCCGGCACCGGCCCCGGAATGGGAATGCGGCTAATGTGTGTGACAGTCACCGTCCATGACAAGTCACAAAAAGCGTATCAGCCATTGTGGTCCTAACCTGTCAACATTTTTTTTCCAGGGTCATGTGAAAGTTGTGCAATACTTGGTGAAGGAGGTGAACCAGTTTCCTTCAGACATAGAGTGCATGAGATACATCGCCACCATTGCAGATAAGGTATTTTCTTGACATGCATGGTCATTGTATGCCTTGTATTTTTACCTTCCTGTGTACATCCCACCGTATTTTAGTGGGGTTTGAATGAGGTAGCTGGGATTGCCTTGTGCTCCCAATCCTTGTGAACCTGGGCTGCTCTGTCATGCTTCTGCAGGAGCTGCTGAAGAAATGCCATCAGTGCATGGAGACCATAGTCAAAGCCAAGGACCAACAGGCAGCCGAGGCCAACAAGAACGCCTGCATCCTCCTGAAGGAGCTTGACCTGGAGAAAGTATGCATACCACTAGTAGCCTTTTTGTCTCTCTTAGGCGCAATAAAGTTGTATGGATTTTTTCCCCAAGTTTTTAAAAGCTGTTTTTGGCCATCAGCTAACTGCTTTAGGCATAATATGGCTTTAGTAAAAGAAAAAAAAAATGTTTTGCTATTATATGAATATGAGGACGTTATTGTCTATAAGACATATGAATATTTGTCTTTGGTTTCACCATAGTACAAGCACACAGTAGACATCTCATTTACTTGCATGGCACTACACAAGCGTCATATACACATACAGACACAAACACAGCCTTTTGTATAAAATAAAGGAAGACTACTGATACACACAAATATTTCATAAATATGATAAATAGACAACCTGTAAAAGGACTGAGGTGATTGTGGTTGAGTCCCGGTGCTAGTTACTGGCCTAATTGCGTTGCTGTGTGTAGTCCCGTGAGGAGAGCAAGAAGCAGGCCCTGGCTGCCAAGCGGGAGAAGCGCAAGGAGAAGCGCAAGAAGAAGAAGGAGGAGCAGAAGAGGAAGCTGGAGGAGGAGGAGGCCAAAGTGAAGGAGGTGTCAGACGTGCAGGACCAGGACAAAGACTCCGCAGAAGGTCAGTGGCTCCTCCACACAGGGACTCACCGGTGTTTGTCTTGTGTTTTGTCTTGTTCCAAAAGCAAGCTGTATTCATAACACACAATCTATAAAAAAACAATTTTCTAGAAACATATTAACTACAAAGTTGCATGTATTTGTATGTTGTTTTTTCCTCTTACATCTCATCAGATTTACAATGTTGTATGAACACTTAGAAAACCATTGCCATTACATTACATTACATTACATTACATTGCACTTAGCAGACGCTTTTATCCAAAGCGACTCACAAAAGGAGGACATAATAAGCTAACAGATGTGTACAGAAACACAGAGTAAACAGACTACACACATACACACAAGGAGATACATGTGGCTTAGCTAAGTCTCCCGGGGCAGGGACACTTCAGACACACACACCCCCTACGCACTCATACAAGCACGAGGCACCTATGTAAAGAGATGGTTAGTAGAGATTAGTCAGTCATCAGTCACTGCCATAGTCTGTTACCGCTACTGTTAGATAACTCTCTAAGGGTTCTCATGAAAGCGGTGGTGTCCATTGTGTGTGTGTGCAGAGGCAGAGGTGCCCATCGAGCCCCCCAGTGCCACCACGACCACCACCATCGGCATCTCGGCCACCTCCCCCACCTTCACCTCTGCTTTCGGCAAGAAGCGCGCCAGCCTGACCACCCTGCCCGCCTCCAGCCGCAAGAACAAGAAGAACAAGCTGAAGGACTCGGTGTGCCCGAGCGAGCCCATCATCCTCCAGGACCCGCAGGTGGCGCTGGCCCCGCACAAGGCGGACAAAAACAAGATCAACGGCGAGCCTCGAGGCGGCGGGGCGCCGGGCGGCAACAGCGACTCGGACAACCTGGACAGCGCCGACTGCAACAGCGAGAGCAGCAGCGGCAGCAAGAGCCAGGAGCTGAGCGACGTCCCCTTGTCCTCCTCGTTCTCCTCCTCTTCCTCCTCCTCTTCCTCCTCGGCTGTCCTGGGTCCTGCTGCCAGGATGCAGCCCCTGCCCGAGAAGCATCAGGGCCCGTCCCTGCAGATCCCACGAGAGGAGAAGGTCACCCTGCCTAAACCCCAACAGAAGTAAGGCTCGTTGTCCTGGTTTCCAACACAGTTGTGCTTATGAGTTTACATACAGAATTGATGATTTCTTAACCATTTTTCATGGTTAGTGGTTGGCTGAAGCCATTCGTTGTCAAATACATGTGTTTACTTTTTTTAAATCATAATGACAACAAAAACTACCAAAATCATTCTCTGAAAAATGGCCAAGAAATCATCAATTCTGCCAGAGTATGTAAACTTATGAGCACAAATGTAGCTACTCTACAAGCCCACCTCAGTGAGCCTCGGACTGTAAAATGAATTGAGGCTGTGCTTAAATGTCCACTTGGTAAATAAGATGTGGTACTGGATTTAGTGTTTATCATTGCACTGAACACAGCACTCTTATCTTTTCCAGGGTCCATGACATTGAGTCTCACGCTTCCATGTTCTCATCTGTGAAGACTGCTTCACTGCCCATCACTTCACCAGGCAACAAGATGAACCTCACCAGCCCCAAAAGAGGCCAAAAGAGAGAGGATGGATGGAAAGAGGTGGTCCGTAGGTACGTTGAAAGTGACAATATGGCTATAATTACTCTGATGAAGAATTCAGTACATTGTTACACACTGTGTAAGGCTCAAAATAGATCTTAGTATCATAAATCATGCCATGAAGAAAGTTGCTGAAGAATTTCAGGTGTTATGCTAGTACTCATTTCATTTTGTACAGAGGGTCTGGACCGGAATCTCGAGGGTCATTTAGTCGGGCCCAGCAGGGCCGATCCAATCAGCGAACAGAGGATGTGTTCGTTAGCGGTGACGTTGACCTTGTGTGCTACATTTGAATTGTAGTGCGTAGGTAGGCTAATTGCAAACGTGATGACCAGGCGTTAGCGATTGGGTAAAGGCAGAGGCTTGTTTTAAACTTCAGCAGAGTCCACACCTCCAGGAACAAATCGTTTCTGACGGTGTCTGTTCCAGACCCTCTGTACAAAATGAAACGAAGTATGAGGAGCTGCTTTACCAGGCTGGTGTTATGCTACGTACATTAGAAAAAACAGATTAGAAGGAATCACCAGCAATCTCAGTGGCATAGTTTTTTTGTAAAGGATGTGATGTGATGTGGTGTGATGGATGAGAGACTCAGTCATTGATGAACTATCCTGATAGTTGCTCTGTCTCCAGATCGAAGAAGCTGCCTGTCCCGGCCTCGGTTGTGTCCCGCATCATGGGCAGAGGAGGCTGCAACATCACCGCCATCCAGGATGTCACCGGGGCTCACATCGATGTGGACAAACAGAAGGATAAGAACGGGGAGAGGATGATCACCATCAGGTCAGTCATACTTCAATTTCAGTATTTCTGTCAAACTTTTAAAGGATGTAGCTCAAAGTGCTTAGACAATTTATGGAAGAAAACTGGATTTGAAAAAAAAAGATCTATGGATTATGAACAGAAAAAAGTTAAGAAAAAGGTAAGAAAAAAGTGTGTTCTGGAAAGGGGCTTGTTGGGCCTCTTTTTTTGTAGTTTTTGTTGTTTTATGACACTTGTTTTTTTTTTCCTCCATGTTTCCAAGGGGGGGCACGGAGTCCACCAGACACGCGGTGCAGCTGATCAACGCCCTGATCCAGGACCCGGCCAAAGAGCTGGAGGACCTGATCCCCCGCAACCACA
Organism: Coilia nasus; assembly: GCA_027475355.1. NCBI lineage: Eukaryota > Metazoa > Chordata > Actinopteri > Clupeiformes > Engraulidae > Coilia > Coilia nasus. Next base: position 21,484,626 of record CM050214.1, read on the forward strand.
TCCGGCAGCCTGGCACCAGCACCAGGATGGGCTCCACCCACACCACCTCCACGGCCACCAACACCACCGTGGCCAGCTCCAGGGGCCTCCCGCCGGCCGTGCCCGCCTCCGCCGCCCCCTTCCAGTCCACGGCTGCGTCCGGCGCCCAGCAGGGCAGCAAGCTGGGCAAGAGCATGGCGTCAGGCGTGCGGCCTCCGTTCGTGTCGCTGCCCCTGGCCTACACCCACCCGCAGCTGGCGCTTCTGGCCATGCAGCAGATCCGGCACCCTCGGCTGCCCATGGCGCAGTTCGGCGGCACCTTCACAGCCTCGCCCAACACCTGGGGCCCGTTCCCGGTGCGTCCCGTGAGCCCCGGGAGCGCCAACAGCTCTCCCAAGCACAGCGGCGGCGCCGGCGGCAACACGGCAGCCCCTCGCCCCTCCCCGGCGGGCAGCGCCCACCTCGAGCACGCGTCCCCCGCTGCCAGCGTCTCCTCTCTCTCCGCCCCCACCTCCACCACCACCACCCCTGTTTCCACAGCCCCCGCACCCTCCTCCTCCTCAGCACCTCCTGCCACCCACACGCCCTCCTCCGCCAGGAAGCAGCTCTTTGCCGCCGAGCCCAAGGCCGTGACGACGCAGGCCGCAGCAATGGCCGCCAGCAGCGCTCCAGCAGGCCAGACGGCCAACAGCACCCCCGTGACCTTCGCTCCGACCGTACGCAGAACCCCGCCACTACCTCCCGCCACCTTCACCTCCCCCGCGCAACAGCCTGCCGTCGGCAAGCACGAGCCCGCCGGCAGAAAGGACAAGTCTTTGGCCGAGCTACCGGCGCCCACCGCCTCAGCCTCCCCCGAGAGCCCCGGCGCTGTGCCCCTGCGGGCCTCGCCCACGCCCCAGGCCCTGCTGCACGCCCAGGGAGACGCCCGGCCCCCCGCGCCCTCGGCTTTCTCCGCCGGCGAGCCCGGCACAGCCGCATCCCAGCAGGCCTCCCTGCCGGTCCCTCGCCCCGCGCTCGCTAGCAACAGCAACGGCCCCCACCACAACATCAGCGGCCCCTTACCTCAGTACGCCACGCCTGCAGCGGGTGTCTCCGCGCGCATGCAGAACCCTGCCTCCATCTATGCAGTGGGTGCGGCGGGGCTGTCCCTGCAGGAGCAACAGCAGCAGCAGCAGGCCGTGTTCATGGCCCCGGGCCCTGCACAAGAGCTGCACAAGCCGCAGCCCCTGCAGCCCAGCCAGTCCTCCATCGGCATGGCGCCCCCCCTCCCTGCCCACATCCTCCGCCGTGGGCATGATGAACGGCTCCCACATGCACCCCCCTCCCCCACCGCCGGGCGCCAAGGCCCAGATGCCCCCCAACTACGGCCCGACCGCCCTCTTCAATCACTTCGGCAGCATCTTCGAGAGCAACCACCAGGTGGGCCACAACCAGGTGTGGGGCGCCTGTCAGCTGCCCAACCGGACCGCTCCGGAGCAGCCCTACAACGCCCCGCCCACGTACGTGGACAACGCCGGTCAGCTCGATGCCGTTCTGAGCGCGGCCGACAGCTCGAAGGCACCGGGCTACCGCTGCATGTCCCAGAAGATGGCCCCCAGTCCCATTGGTGAGGAATCCTCCATCCTCCCCATTTTCTGTACAAAATTAAATGGTAAATGCAAAAGACATCACTGATGTGAATGAGCAGAGTGGTTGAATCTGCTGTATTATGCAGGTGTCAACACCAGCCTGGTGTTGCACTGCCATTTCAGCTCAATGCAGTGCATGACCAGTTCTCAACTGCGTTCTTTTAAAACGTGACATTTTCCATGATGACCCATTTAATTAATGTGTTCACAATTCAGAAATATGTGTGTACAGGTAATGGGTTTGCAGTTCTGTATTCTGAAGCATTCTTAACTTCTGTTGCTCTATATTTGTCCTCCCCAAATGGGGTTGCAGTGCTATGCTACAGATGAAAAACACATTTCAGATTGTATCTGACAAAGGTCAGTCTGTCTGTCTGTCTGTCTGACTATCTATCTGACTATCTATCTATCTCTCTATCTGACTATCTTTCCATCTTCCTATCTTCCTTCTTTTAGGCATGCACCCTATGGACCCCTCCAACAACTCCATGTCGTCCTCGGCGGTGCTGACGAGCTTCAGCACGAGCATGGCGGGCAGCCCCGTCTACCTGCAGGGCTCCGCCCCCATGGGCGCCCCCTCCTTCAGCCGCCAGCACTTCTCCCCCCTCCCCTGGGGCGCCTCCTCCTCCTGCAAGAGGATCAGAGGTAAGGGCACCCATACACTCATCCACCCATTCACTCATCCATCCATCTAACCACCCACTCATCTATCCTTCCATCCATCCATCTAACCATCTATCCATCCCTTCACTCATCCATCCATCTATCCATCCCTTCCCTCATCCATCCATCCACTCATCCATCCATCCATCTATCATCTAACCGTCTATCCATCCCTTCACTCATCCATCCATCTATCCATCCCTTCCCTCATCCATGCATCCATCCTAACATGCATCCTAACTCATCAGTCCATCCATTTGTTTATCTCACTCTTCAAATCCATTCTTCCATTTATCCACTCATCCATTCATCCACCAGTAAATACGTCTATCTCCACTTATCTCACTTACCTATCTCACTGCAAGAAATGTTGTCTTGTGGTGACCTTGCCAAACTGTAAAGCACTTTGAGCTGCTTCTTGTATGTATGAATTGTGCTATGCAAGTAAAGATTATTATTATTATTATTATTATTATTATTATTATTATTATTATTATTATTAGACTGTATAAGACTGTACCTCTTTGAAGTGTCTGTGAGGCTGAGACTCATCCCAGGCTGTGTGTGTGTCTGTGTGTCTGTGTGTGTCTGTTTTCCATCAGGCGAGTCCCCGGTGCCCTCCGTGTCCTCTGGGGGCCCGTCCCCTCTCTGCACGGCGGCTGTGATGCCGCAGATCCAGGCCAAGGCCAGCAGCGGAGCCGGCCAGCAGGACCGCAAGGTGCCCCCTCCCATCGGCACAGAGCGCCTGGCCCGCATACGGCAGACGGGCTCGGTCAACCACACCATCCATCCCGCCAGCTACACGCCAAACGTGGGCCAGGGAGGCATCTGGTCTTTTGGCGTGGGAAGTGCCACTGGTGCGTTTTTTTTTTTTTTTTTTTAAAGGAAAAAAAAAATGGGTTTAGGGATTGTATGTGTGTCTGGTCTGATAATGTGCTTTTACTTTACCATTGCTGAATTAATTCTCCAATATTTTACTTTCGCATGAGTACTGTTTTAAGTATGGCTATGTAATAACAGCACTGTCACAGAAAGCTGTAGCCATTGACTGTATAATTACATAGGAAGTGGTCTGTTGAGAGGTAATCATGTTCATGTCAAGACTGCATATTCTACGTTCACATCACAAGGGTATTCTGAACTGACAGCGTCAGTGGTACACTGCTGCTAAAACTGCCGACAGTCTTTTGCAAAAAATCACCCTGCTTGAAACAAATTACCTCCAGGAAAATAACAGAAGAGAAGGAGTGAGTTTGCAAATATGCAAATTTTGAAACGTAATAGTAATAATTTATTTAATTTGTACAGTGCCTTGTAGTTTTGTTTTTCACTGACTGATTGAGTTTGGCTGTACCTTCAGTTTGCCATTTGGTGTTTCCATCTCCACTCAACAGTGGAAACTTGGAGGTGCTGCAGCGCTGATATTACATTACACCGAGCAAACTATTTATTCATCGCGACTTACAATTAAGGAAAACAATCAACCTACAACACACAACAGTGGAAACTTGGAGGTGCTACAGCGCCGATATAACATTACACTGAGCAAACTATTTATCCAAAGGAACTTACATTCGAGGAAAACAGTCAGCCTACAACAAACAGAAAAGTACTTCAGTTGATTGGATATCAGATGTATTCCGGTGGATTGACCCAGTCACAGGTGCTGATGGCGTTTCTCTCTCTGCTCTGTTCTCCTCCGCTCCTCTCCGCTCCTCTCCGCTCCTCTCCTCTCCTACGGCAGAGCCCATGGCTGGGTGGTCACAGCCCCTGATGGGGGGCCACGTGATGCCCCAGCAGCTGGCTGACCAGTCGGCCTTCTCCCAGCACCAGGCCATGGAGCGCGACGACACCGGCATCGTGGCTCCCTCCAACACCTTCCACCAGCCCGTGCCCACCAACTTCATGGATTTTTCCAAGGTGTGAGACAGATACATAGATAAATACACACACACAAACTCATACACACAGTCGTTATGTATCACAAGGGGAAATTAAGGCATACAATAGCCTATACATAGCTTGCATCACAATACAACAGTGCAGACATCAGTACAAATTACACAAACAATTACCTATATAGATCACAGTATGCTATCTTAAATTACTGTACTATTAATACACTGTGATGCATGTAAAGTGAGATACTAATCATACTTACTGATAAGAGGTGAAAGTGAGAACTGTGCAGTCCACAAGAAGGGCCATAGCTGAGCCCCTGGCTAAAGGATTTGGAGGAATTTTACCACAAACTCTTACATTCATTGTCATTCATTGTTCACTGATTCCTATCTGGTTCTGCCACCTCTAGGGTTTGCCCATGTCTGTGTACGGCAACACCATGATGCCCCCCCACCCCCCAATGGCAGAGGCCCCAGGGGGTCCCATGTACAACGGTCTGCATGCCGCGGACCCTGCCTGGAGTCCTATCCTCAAACTCGTGCCCAACTCGGCCGAGAACACGGATCCTCAGCAGGTAGGGGCTGCGGTTAGTACTGTATAACTATCATAACGTTTCCGACCTGCACATTTAACTCCTAGTTAGCGGCCAATCTTTTAAAGCAGCACTCAGTAGTTTTTTTCCAAAATCATTTCAGTTGTTCATGAACTTGTAACTGGGTGAAAGGCACTTCTGAATTTGCTTTTCTACCCTCCTGGGGCTATAACCGCACTAAGTAATTTTGGAGAACCGGCTGTCTCTGTAGTTTGAATGAGAGACAATTTTGCTTCCAGCCTGTAAGGGCTACCAAAGAAAGAAAACTACTCAGTGTTGCTTTAAAACAGTGGTTTTGTGATCTGTCTTCCAAGGCCAGTTTGTCTGATGCCACATCACTAATTTCATTTAACGTGCTACTTTACTGATGAGATTTTTTCATTGTAGGTCTGGCCTGGGACTTGGGCACCTCACGTGGGAAGTGTACACCTGAATCATGTCAACTAAACACACACCTAGCTGGTAAATAGTAGGACCAGTGAGCGGAACGTAGGTACATGGAAAAAAAAAAGAAAATGAAACTAGAAGAAGATTTACACAATGACTTTAACCTTAAGTGTATCCCCAAATTACAAAATTATACCTAAAATTGACATAGACACCTTTTGATGTGCCTGACTAAAAAATAAAAAGTAAACAAACAGGAAAACAGAAAAAAAAACTCTGGCGTGGGCTTTAAAGCATTTACTCTTGTCTATGAACAAACCAACTGCCTGTTTAACAGGATACATTCTCTGCATAGTATAGCCATTTTGACATAAGAAAGCCCACATGAAGTGGGGCTGGAGGGCTCCGTAGGTCTGTGCACTATTTATACTCCGCCATGACCTAGATGATTACTCACCAAGAGAAATCAGACCTTTAGAGTGGTAAATACATGTATAATTGTTTACATACTGAAAAAAGGGTTAAAAATGAGAGTAAATTTCATGTCGTATAGTGGCTCTACTTTATGTAGCCTGTATTAATGTGAAATATTTACCTTAATATTCAATAAAGATGTTCATTAAGATATTCAGTAAAATCTGCTGTCTTGGTCATCATTGAAAACTGTGTGTGTGTGTGTGTGTGTGTGTGTGTGTGTGTGTGTGTGTGTGTGTGTGTGTGTGTGTGTGTGTGTGTGGATGTGGATGTGGTCATTAGTCAGTTGTGAGTTTAGATGGAAAGAGGTCCATGCTCAGGACAGGAAGTACAACTGACAGATTGGTGGACATCATTAAAGACAGGGTATGGGATGATTGAGAAGCTAGCAACGATGTTACCGTTTTTGAAAGTTTACACTGGGCAACATTTAACCTTTTCTCTTGCCTCTGAACCAAGTACACTCAGTAAGACTCACAAAGAAGGTAGGTATACAGACAGGTAGGTAGGCCATCTGTTTGTTACAAATAAAACCAATAAAGTGATTGGAAAGGGTCTTTAAAGCCCTGTGTTGGCCAGAGATAGTATATAGAGTGCATGAGTGCACTTGATATTCAGTGTGTGCTGCTTCTGCTTATTGCTTTTAATAATTGTATGACCTTTGGAAATGTAATCCAGCCCAAACCACTTAACATGGGCCCTACAAACTGTTGAAACACTATTTTGAAGATATCATGACAATTTTATTTTTGAGCTTTTAAAGCTTTTTTTAAACCAGGAACGTCCCCTAGAATACAGTATCCCTTCTGCCAGGATGCCCTGATCAAGGCAGGTTCATGAAAGTTTCATACATGGGCAAGACAGAAGACGAACACAAGACAGATGTTCAGACCGTAGCCTTGACATACACCAAGACATATCAAACAACTAAAACAGAATAGACAGTACAACACAATTGTAAAATATGGTATAGATAAAGAGTTTTAATTAGAAAGAGTGTCACTATTCTGAAAGCTGAGTTTAAAAGAGTTTTTAAGGGCAAAAAAAAAAATGCTGTAATGATGTGTAAAATCTGTTACCCGCTGTTTTTAAAGAGTTTACAATAGGCTACAACCCAGTAGGACGGCCATTTGTATTTATAAGAAATATTCTACGCAAAAGAAAAACATATTTTAAGGGGAAAAAAAACACACACACACTGACCAATAGCATTTTGTATCCCAATGTGTCGTGTTTGTTTAACTCCGCGACATAATTGGTGAAAATCGTTGATTGACATACTGCCATTTCAGATGACCTCCATTAGTGAATAACAGCCAACTGTGAGAAACGCACGAGGAACTCCCCTGAAACTGTAGGGGAATGTTAGTGAACAACCATTTTAGATTGTTGCACATTTTATTTGGGTAGCCTATATTGATAATTGGACACAGTAGCCTTGCAACTAAGGATTGCAGCCTTGCAAGTCGGTGTGCATTAAAAGACTGTTTAAACACGAGGTTCTACCATGATATACAAACAATGAGCTCACTCACCAGACGATTGCGACACTAGATTTAGCCCCGCCCACTTAGTCTCTCACACAACTTGCACGCGGTCGTGTCTTGGGATAGGCTGCATAAAACTCCGCCACATGCGCCTTGGACTTTTCAGGCGGCTGTTTTCCCTGTGAATGTTTCTTCTGGGGGACAGGGTCGAGTGAAATACCTAGGTGCCTTAAATCATAGCGCTTACGATACATTTCTAAAGTGTTTACCCTATCTTGTTAAAAAAATGTACTCCACCGGCGTGGTCTCAAGCTGCCCTATTCCAAGTCGAGTTGCTCCCCCAGAGAACTGGACACAGTCGCCCGATTCTTTGGGTCAGACTCCTGGAGGAACACTTTTTTCCACAACTCCTGGAGGTAAGCAAACGACAGAAATATGTGCACTTAAAGTTACGCTTCTATCACCCTGAAAGTGTCTTGTTTTGCATACATCGTGGAATGAACTGCTATACCAACGCGTTTCTTCATGCTTGGGGCGCAATGCCCTAGCATTTAGAAACAGGCCAAAAGAGAACGTGCCATGAATCTCACACAGACAAAAAAGTGAATTCAACTGAAGTTCACCCAATGTTTAGAATTGTTTTGTGTGTAGGCAAAGGCTTCAGAGACGTCAATCGAAATATATCATGGCCAGAAAAATGGGCTTTACTCCGTCCTGTGAAATGAAGGAAGGCACGGCGTTATCTTTATTTTCGCAGTTCTTACGAATGTTCAGCTATCCTGACGCCTGTATAATTTTGCAATCGTCTCTAAGAAGAGAAATCACTAAAGGGTTTTTGAAAACAGCTTCCCAGAGTTGTCAACAGAACACCCCGTGCCATGTGTCAAGGAGTGGCAACGAAGATGCAGGGCCGCAATCCCCTCTTATGTAATGTTTACGACTTTGCGAATCGTTTCGTCACCGCTCACAACCACAGTAGCAGTTGACCGCACATAATTTGAAATCTCATGTGTCCAGTCCTTGCGCACACACCTTTCTGATTCTGCTTCTATAACTGCTTCTGGGTGCAAAAACTAGAGTTTAAAAGCAGATCAGGTCAGGTCAAAGAAACACAAGACCTTATTGATTAAATCGATTTGCCGTAAAATGCCATTCCATCTGTATGATTACTACATTCTGCACTGCACTCAGATAAAAAAATAATTTCCTACAGGAACCAGAATTATCTATGACAGGAAGTTCCTGCTGGGCTGCAGAAACTCCCCTCTGGCACGCACTCCTCCACCCTGTTTACCACAGATACCGGGGGTGACCATCCCCACACAGCACCCCATGGGGAAACTGGAGGAACTGGATGAAAGCGGCAAAGACTTCCCAGGTGAGATAAGTCTCCCTTGTCATCCAACAGCCTCAGGTAAACACGAGCAACACCTGACTTCTCTTGCACATGTTCAGGCCCAGGGTGTGTGTGCTTGTGTTTTAGGTGCACACGTGTAAAAGTGAAGTCAAACACCCCAGGCACAAGACACACAGATTTATTTCTAAGCCTTGCATTTTGATTTATTCTGTTGTTCTGACAGCCTTTCAGTGGCTCTGACAAAACATTCATGCTATTGTCTGTTTTGGAATGTTTTGTGTGAAAGAGTAAGTGTGCACACGTCAGGTCTAATACAAGCACTCCTGACCTATACTAATAGCCAAAGGTTATTTGTATGTACAGCAGTATCTAGTTACTTTACTTATGGCACATGTCATGCTTCAAGGTGAATGAGTCATGGGCAGTGCAGCCAGTGAGAAAAGTAAACAGAGGTGCACCTGTTTTGCCCTTTTTGGCAATGCTGCCGTTTCTCACATCGCAGGGAATGTGCGCACTCTCTCTCACGTGGTCGTGAGGTTCGGCTTTATCTCCTCTGAGTGAAGGTCTCAGTGACGTACACTATGGGAAGGCCCTGGCCCCTTATGCAAAGCTCCAAAAAAAAAAAACATGAATCTGTCATTGACACCTCAGAAATAAGTGTGCAACTAAGTGGTTCTTATTTAAATTTCACACATTGTGAAACAGTTGTGTTTCTCATCTCACTATTCTTCTTCTAGTGAATGGGAATTGAGTTTTTTCTGTATGGTGAAACCTGAGGAATCATATCTCTTCTCTTCTCCTTTTCAGCGGATGACAGCCAGTTTGTGATGGACATTTGAGTGGCCCTGTCTGTTACAACAAAGAAAACATGAGTAGTTTGACCTCAAGAGCATTTACACTCGCGATGCCCTCTTTTAATTCCTACAGACTAAACACACAGTATGGTGGGTCAAGTAGAAATCTGCAGTAATGTAGATTTTTGGGATTTGAGTGCATTTGATGTTAACTTGTCAAACTGTAAACTGTGAGGTAGAAACACTGCTATGCGGCTGTGGTTGAAAGGGGAGTTCTTCATCTGTTTGGCTAAAGAATTTCTTCCTCTCAGTAAGGGTTGACCTGTACAAATGTGTCTTTGTGTGGTTTGTGGCAGGTTTTGCAGGACATGTAATTTTATATGAACCCAAACAGAGATGCCGAAGACTCCCAACAGTCTTCTGTTACATGAGCTTTTTTGATTTTTAATTCAGACAAGATGGTGATTGTAAATTGACTAATAAGAGCACAATAAGATTCCCTGCACTGTGGAGTTTTTATCATTTTAAAAATTCAGATGTAATGCTCATTGCAATGTATAGCCAGCTGGCCACCCTGGTGTGCAAAGCACACATGATTGAAATAAATTTTACTTTTAAAATTTAAGGTACAAACACTCTTTGTTTAATCACAGTGCAGCTTCTGGGAACACATCACACAACAATACTGTATGTTTATTTTGCCATTTGAGGTTCATGTCCAGCACCAGTAGTGATTATCACATGAAGGCTCAGAGGGCAAAAGTCCCAGTACAAGTTCTACTGGGTCACTACAAGCAATGCCATCTACTTGGCTGGGGAGTTTTGCTGATTTAATCAGCAGAGCAAACACATGGGATGACGTTCCTGAAGCCAGGTTTCACCTGTCAGCACTCTGTGAAGATATTTTAGACTGTGGTTGTCATGTTAACTACTTATAACAAATCTTACCATTCATGTGTATGGCAAAGGTACTGTATTGACGGTTGTATATCAATGATAATTGAAGACATTTACAGAGTTCCATTCCATGTGCTTAATAAACTGCTATGGGTTATTTCTTAATAGGTGTAAGTAAAGGCATCTTCTCTGACACAACATTGCAAGTTAGGGACACAAACTAATCAGCAAACTTTCCTAACATTTGCCAATTAAAAATTTCAGTATAATGTTACAGAAAGAAAGCAAACACACAGTGACAATTTTTTGTTGTGAAAATATGTTGTGGAAATATGATTATTGTAGCTTTTAAACCTGGAAGAGTTTAATGCATGTATTGCAAATTCAGAGGGGGAACATGTTGGGGAGTGTAAGTCCTGCTGTTTAGATTTGTCTCTTCACTTGCTGGCGCAACCATATTCCAACGGGGCAGATAACAGAGAACAACCCTTACTCAGTCAACTTTGGAATAAATGAGATCTCTATGAAGTAAAAAGAAATGGTTCTGCCTCTCTGACAGAGTTGGTGTGAAGCAAATGATAGTTTAGATCTAGGATGTTGTCCATCTACTCTATTTGCAGTAATGCACAGCAGTAGATATTGCAAAGAATTTAATACAGCGTCAGTGAATCTGCGCAGTGGATACGCAGAAACAGACGTCGTGAACGATTTACATTTGACGTAGCCTAGTCTGATTCTGAAAATCTCTTGGTTGCAAAATGAATCGATTGCATGGAGAAATGCCTTTATTTGACTATGCAGACTATGAGGTAATGCAGATAAATTGTGAAATCCAAACGTTTATAGATCACATAATTATCTGTGCATTGGCTACTTTAGCGACCATCTAGTGTACTTTGCCGAGGTTAGCCGCTATGCCTCGACTGGAACGCGTCATATACGCCTGTACGGTGGTGCTGTAATTCCTCCCTGTGTATAAACAGTAACTTTTTACTCTATCGTGGTCGATGACAAATATATAGCCTACCTGAAACTACGCTAAATCCTTTGGTTATGGAACACGCATTGACTGATTGAACTGAACTGCTGGGCTGGTTTTCAATTACGTTAAGCCTGGATTCTCTGATGTATTTCTACTTAAATTATTAGAATGCCCAGCACCTGAGCTACACAAAAAGTATCACAGGAAGGTTACACAGGAAGGACACTTTCCAAGAAATATGCACGTGGCGGATATCAAAGTGGTAGAACCTGCCTGCTTCAGTCAGAAAATGCATAAAGCTGTAGGCTGCGTGCTTTTTTCTGCTGTAGATTTTATCAAAGTGCTATACATGTCTAATGTCAGCCATGCCAGCTGGTAAACAGAAAGCAAATACTCCAAAGATGAGAACTTAAGCAATATTATTTAAAATGGGGAAATGTGAACAATGTTAGGCGTTGTGTATGTGGACTGAAGCTCTCAAATTCGGCTGCATGATAATATGGCAAGTACTGAATGTGGCAGTTAACAGCATGTTCTGACATAAATGTAAGAATTCATTATTTTCTTCCTCTTATTGTTTTGTCACAAGTGGATGCGCACGCCATGAATACTGAATTGAATTACATCTAAAACAAAAAAACTAAACAAAACAAACAAAAAACACGAGAACAATTATGGAATCCAGGAAGGACCTTTGTTTTGAAGCACTATCATATGTAACCCGGAAGTTTTGATTGCAGAGGCTAATCTGACAACTCGGTTGCGCATCAGAAATAACCAGAGCCTATTCTCTGGAAATAACGCTGTTTGGTGAAGTTTTGTCCTTACGAAGGTATGAGAGTTGCTACTCTCATGACATAGAAATGTGGGAGAAGGAAAGTGAGCTTAAAATTCATTTTACCCCGGGGCATGTGGAATTGATGAAGGTGAGCTTTATAATTTAGGGGGTGCTCTCCAGTATTGACACGTGCATTTTAGCTAGCGGTTTTCAAAACTATTTGTTGTGGAATCCGGCATAATGTCTCTTTAAAAACCATTTCTAATCTTAGATGTGGCAGCAACTTGTATTTGGGCTGAGATCATGGATAGTGATAAGTCCAATTGCTTTTGTGAAAACACAACGACAGTTGTTAGGACCACAGGCGATGCTTTGGAATAAATAGTGGGTGGACCTGCTTCCGCAGCCTGTATTTTGTGTTCACCAAAAGGGTCGCTCGTATGCGGTCTTCACAAGTGTGTTGAGATAAAAGAGCACGCTGCTAAAATGGCAATTAGAAAATAATCCAACCCGCCTGCAGACTTATATTCTGTGAGAGCGTTACGTAATAGATTTATTTTGGGTGCAGCATTGCAGCTTGTGTGGCTGCATCACGATATCCCTTCAAACTACTGCTGTACTTTATTTTGTTAGGTCAAAACAACTTTAAAATCTATCACTAGTATCTATGTTTCATTCTCAACCCAAACCGACGCAACCACTATGCACATAATATTTTTAAAGTAAAAATTCACCAAATAGATTATCCCAGATTACCCATCACAAATTGGCTAATGTTTATATCTGCCAGTACATAAATAGAGGTAGCTCATAAATAGTGCATGTTTGAAGCGGAACAGTCTCGCTGAAGTTCAGTCCCAGGTTTTCTGTTTCTATTTGCATGTATATAGGTCTCCATTTCCAGCTAACGTCTTGGCACTTGTTCAGGTAGCATGCAAGCAACAGCACTGGTGAACCCGTCGTTATTCCCTTTGCAGGAGAATGTGGCTATTCCATACAGACGTGTTCTAGTAACAGGTGCCACAGGGCTGCTCGGACGGGCTGTCTATCAAGAGTTCCAGAACAATGCCTGGGATACTTTGGGTTGCGGATATTCGAGGGCACGCCCTCGTTTCTTTAAGTGCAATTTACTAGATGAAGAAGCCTTGCGGTCCTTAATCCAGCAATTTCAGGTATGTTACCCAGGATACAAGATTACTAAAATGATACAAGGTTGCTAACTCTTAGTAAGATTACATTGAACACAGAATGAGATAACCTATTCACTTATGCGTCCATTGTTGTCCTCTGATGTTTTCCCCTCAGCCTCATGTGATCGTGCACTGTGCTGCGGAGAGAAGGCCAGATGTGGTCGAACGGCACACAGAAGCTGCCCTCAACCTCAATGTTCATACGTCAGCCACCCTAGCCAAAGAGGCAGGTTAGTCAAGTCACTGACAAGTCTCTAAGCATGACTGCCATCTTGGTGTTCAAATTAAAATAGGCAGAAATAGTCTGTAGCCTACATGCTGTTGTTGAGTCACAGTGTTACCCCTCATAAGTATTAACTCACAGCTGTGTTGAATGTTAGTGGCTGTGCTCCTCAGCGACACTGAGCATATGAAGTCTGTTTAGACTACATTGTAGAACCATAGAAACAGCAACCTGAATACTTTTGGTCTTGACCTTACAATGTCAAATTTCATTACAGCTGGTATTTTCCTCATCTACATCAGCACTGATTATGTGTTTGACGGACGAAACCCTCCCTACGGAGAGAATGACGCCCCCAACCCTTTAAATCTGTACGGCAAATCCAAGCTGGAGGGTGAGCGGGAAGTCCTGAGGCATAATCCAGGTCCGTAAGCCCTCCTGCTCTTTCATCCCCATCCCAGTCTGAACCGGCGTTCTCATGACACTAACGGCCATGGTACACAGATCTTCTAGGACTGATGCTGTTTTAGCGCTTACTGTTTCCTACTGATGTTAGGCAACTTTTTTTTATCAAGAGAATGCAAAACTTGTCATGGTCAGTTAATCTGAACGTTATACTATTTTTGGGCCGATTGGAGATATATGATGTATATCTTTATTTTTAAACAGAATGAGCAAAGTGTTTTGTTTTCACTCAACACCACAAGTGGGGAAAACAACCTGTTTTATTAAGATAGAGTTGCAACAGCAGAGAATGCTGCAGCTGTCTGAACAGTCTGATCACAGAAGAATAAGTGGCATCAATGAAGTGGTATTGCAGCATTTAAAATATATCTATCTGGTGATACAGTCTCAACTACATATCTCCTTCATGTTATCTGACAACATTCCTCAACAAAAAGTTGCCTCATGTATAAATGAAATACCTTAAGAGCTGACTATGAGATGTACGCCCTAGTTAATGTGCCCGGATGTTGTGGCAGTCATTATTTGGATAAGCACATTAGTTGCCCATGGTGTAAGCATGTTAGCGCTGGCCGTGTTGTTACCAGGGGCGGCCATACTGCGGGTGCCCATTCTGTATGGCGAGGTAGAGCGGGTGGACGAGAGCGCTGTGACCGTGCTGTGGGAGCGCGTGCAGGAGGGGGCGGACAGCTGCACCATCGACCACTGCCAGCAGCGCTTCCCCACCTACTGCAGCGACGTGGCCCGCGTCTGCAGGCTCATGGCAGAGAGAAGGCTGCAGGTCAGTGCCACTCACGCACACACCTGTGCTTCAGTGAATATTACACATGCAGACTCCCAGCTTCAAGCTAGCCTACAATGTTGCTAAAGTTACGAAATCTTTGAGGCACAGTTGGCTTAGGTGTTTATACCATAAATCTTAGCCACCTGGGTTTGAGTCTGACTCAAGGTCATTTCCCAGTTCTATCCTGACTGTTTTTCCCACTCGTTTCTTGTGACTCTTGACCTACCAGCTCTTGACCTTTCTATTGACCTACCAAATTAAAGGTAAAATAGCCTGGAAAAAAGCCTTCAACACTTGCTAATCCTTACATTTATTATAAGTGTTGTGGCACATTAATGGCCCATGCATTGGCATTATGTTTTATTGGCTGAGATGTATTCCTGTTCTCTCAGGAGCCTTCACTGCAAGGCATCTTCCATTATTCCGGCAAGGAGCAGATGACCAAATACGAGATGGCATGTGCGATAGCGGACGCTTTTAATCTACCCAGCAGTCACCTCATACCGGTAAAATCTTGATGGCAGTTTTATTTTTGTTTCAAACTTTGCCCATCATTTTATCTCATTTCTCTGTTTGTGTCTCTTTCTGGCCTACTGCAACTCCAGTATCCTCTCTGCCATATAATCAGTGAGTCACAGTGAAGTTGAAGCTTCACAGTGTCAAACCTGCATTTACAATGTTAGACCTGTGGAGGGAGTTATCAGTAAGTTCACCCCAGTGGTGGTGTTATTTCAAGTGACTGTGGCACATGAGTTGAGTAAGTGAGAAGACAGAACCTACAAGTCATCTTGTATGAAAATGACATTTTACTGTATTTTATATATTACCTAGAGTCAGTAACTGAGTTATGCTGACACAATTAACAAACAATACCACAATTTTGTTATGGCCTATGGATATTTGATAATTCCAATATGATAAACACATTTCCTACGTGCTGACATTTTAACCAACAAGTAAAAAACTGTATCTGTCCTTACTCTATTGCATTAAATGCTAAATATATGTATACATACCGGTATGCGCAAATAATTGCTTTGTGTTACCTTGAGGTTAGTCTGTTTGGGGTGGTACATTCAGACTTTAATCAACATTTGCTTGGGACCTTAAAAGTTTTCTAAAATTAAATAGTCTTGCCATAATGAGGTGCTAGTGGTGTGTGTAATTAAACACATCTGCTGCTGTTCCAGTTAGTATAAATCTGTCAGTGGAACTGAAAATAAAATGAAACCGAAGGTCAAACAAATTACATATTGTGTTTTTATTTATTTATATATTTTTACTTTGCATTTTAAAAAACTGTTAGAGTACCCTGATGCTAATGAGCTAGGTATGTGGCAGACTGGATGTTGTGACTGTGCTGTAATATGGCATAGCTGTACCGTAAATTACATGTGTCTATGCATGCATTTATGTATGTAGGTGCCCTGTCTGTGCCATAATTACGCGTCATATGTGTACATGAGCATGTATGTGTGCGTGTACTGATGTAACAATTTGTTGTTAAAAGTGCAGAACCACCTGTGGAATGATGCCAATACACTTAATAGAAAATAAAACTTAATTAAATTAAACACAATTTAAACCATAATTAACAGGTACAATAAAACAAAAAATATGTGAAAGATGGATGATGACCAACAAAAAACAGTGCATAAATCGTCCATTTGAAAAACTGACTTAAAACATAACGAGTGTTCTTCCAGCTGACCATGCAGCCTGCAGGTGCTGTGTCTTGTCTGTGCCATAATTACATGTGTGTGAGTGTGTGTTAGTGTGTGTGAGTGTGCAGGCAATATATGTAATGTATGTATTGACTTGATATGTGTGTTCATCTAGCTGACGGAGCAGCCTGCGGGTGCGGGAGCCCAGAGGCCTAACAACGCCCAGCTGGAGTGCTCTCGACTGGAGTTGCTGGGCCTCAGCGTGGAGCCCACGCCCTTCAAGACGGCCATCAGGGACGTGCTGTGGCCCTTCCTCCAGGACAAGCGCTGCAGGCAGACTGCCTTTCACTGAGGGCCGCAGACAACACCTCACTAAAAGGGTGCAGACCAGAACCCCTTTCACCTGAGGGGCTAACTCGCCTTGCACTGTAGAGAGAGAGAGAGAGAAAGCATTCCCACAATACAGCACTTAACGTGAAGCTGTAGTTATTGGACGAGGTTACCAGATGAGTGTATGATTTGTTTGCACAGATATATTCCACACTGTTATTATTTGGACTTGTCATGGTTCATACAGATACACACGCAGACTACTTTCGATGAATTTATGTTGCTGTCTTTGGGATCACTGTTTTTTGTCATTAATTCCAAAATAATTGTTTCTTTCCTGGTTCTATGGGTCTGCTGGTTCAAAATGTTAGCTTATCATGATCAGTTTTGTTGTGTTTGCAAGGGAAAGGGGGCTTATTGTGACCTTTTCCACATCTATTGGTTGATAGGATGTGTTTGTGCTGCAAGGCCAACTTCAGTTGTATCACCTCAAAACTGAGTACACATGTAAATATTGAATGTGGAGCTGGTCAGACAGTTCAGGCTCAGCGTCGTGTGCAATAGGTTAGAGTTGCCGTGTTAACTTGTCCGGAGGAAGAGTAAGACTGCTGTAATGTTTTCAGCTCTACGGTTGAGCCCTTTTCAAGCACTGATTTCCTATGTGGTGTGCAGAGTGACCACCAATTATGTACAAGATTTAAATACTTTTATTTGACCTAGCATCCAGTTATGCACAAATAAAAAATAATATTGAGAAAAAAAAAGATTTATTTGTTTACTTTTTGTGTGAATGCAGAAGCTCTGATGTATGATTTCAATATACAGGGGTGTGATAAAGAAATATATGAAAATCATCGGCCAATCATGGCTTCTGATTTACATACACAAATGCGGTATGCAAGAGGCTGAAGTTTGAAGCATATCATCCTAAAACAAGCCTTTGCTTTTGGCCATGTCAGCCAAACTTACCAAACCAAACTAACATTTACACCAGACAGTTGTCACCAGTTACGCCAATGGTGTCTGTGTCCTATGACAGATTGTGTTGTTTTGCACATTATGACGACTGTCCTCCCGTGACTGCTCATGTGTGTTTGGTGCTGATCTTACACTAAATAAACAGGCCCCACCTACTGGGTGTCATGTTTCCCATCTGCTCCTAGGAACACATTTGTGTATTTTACAGGGAGGTAAAAATTGCGCAGTATCAGTGTAATAGATACGCCATTTGAATCTGCAAAATATTAAGCTGATTCTAATTAAAAAAATGGTCTAAAACTAAAAATGTCATGCTACGTGTAGTCATCTTGATGTAGGGTCATATCTTTGTCCTGCTACACAATGGCCTGTGTATGGATGAAGATTATGTTAATCTGTGCGTGCCTACATGTACCTAAATTATAAGATGAAATGGTCTAATTAAATTACAGCTTAATGTGATTTTAAGGCTGAAAAGTGCTCAGTAATGGAATACTTACATTATGCCCAAGCACACAATGTATGACTTTTCTCCATGTCCCCTAATAGTCCCAACCGCTCACAACAACAAGAACAAACATCCACAGGTCCTCTTCCTTTTCTGGGCACAGCAGTCCTGAGTCTGCATGTGACATGAAGTCCCGCACCCCCCAAACCAAGCCATCTGTTTATATACACATCCTATCTAGGGTCTGTTAGAAATGCAAAGTTTAGTGACAACCCTGGGTAAGTTGACTCAGAGGAAATAGTAGCTCTCCCTATGAAAGAACCCTGTGGCTTTTATCCACTACCAACATAAGGCTATAGGTCTCTTCCATCACCAGATGTAGCCCTTACTTTAAGTTAACCTTCTCTGCTTTGCAGAGGCGGCTAATGTTTTCAGAAAGTTAAAGGTCACACACACATATATACTCCAACCATTACAAAAAACAGCTGATTCTAACCTGCACAACTGTTTAGCCAGGTAGGAGAGAAAATCAGGTGAAATTACTTATTCTATGTACAAAGGTAGAACAAATACATGGCAGGATGCACACTTCACAAAGCCAAAATTACCCACCACTCCAGGTCTCTAAAAGGATTTTTCTAAAGCAGTGATGAATCCTCCAAGCCTCATGAAGTCATAAATGCTTTTACAGTCTCAACCCTGTAGAGGGAGGTATTCATCATTTTTTTTCTCACAGCTGCCAGGTGCAGCCACCCACACACACACACACACACACACACACACACACACACACACACACACACACAGAGCAGTGAAGAATGTGAAGAGTCAGCTATATTGTTGGCATTCCTGCAATTTATTGATCACACCAACAAGAATTCAGACACTACATAAAAGTGTCAGATACAGAACTGCACACACACACACACACACACACACAGACTGCACTTCAGACTTGCACATCGCCGTCTTCAGTTCATCTTCAGTTTCTGGCATCTCTGCCTGTCTTTCACACACACAGAAACACTGATACGCATATAATGGAGGCACGACACAGTGGGTAAGTGTGGACACATATATGGATACACACAGCACGTTACACCGCACTCACAGATGGCAAAATAACAACACATATACCGAAACACAGGTATGTTCCCAGATCAAACATTAATCATCCCCTCTCTGCATTCTCAGAGCACGATAGGACTCATTACCTCACTCTCTCTCTCTCTCTCTCACACACACACACACACACAAGGGAGCACACAACCCCATTCCTATATCCTTATATCCCTCTGTATGCTACACAGTCCTCACCCTACTGGATGAAACATCTCTGTGGTTTGGATGCAGCTTGACCTACTGAGTCGTGGATCAGGTGGAGGATGGACTCTTGGACGAAGAGAGTGAGGCACCTGAGGCTGCACGGTGTCACGATTATCCCCCGGCAGTCTGCCAGTGCTGGCACAGAAACTTGTTTCTGGATGTAGGACCACTGTGAGCAGACTGAGGTGAAGGCCCCTCTCAGTAGAGCCCTTGGGCTAGAGAGCCAGGACTGACACAATGTCCTGCGGTGCCTGCAGGCTTGTCTCTTCACTCTGACCAGACACTGACCAGGTAGAGAATGTAATCCAGGAGAAACCGAGGTCATGCTCGGGATTTTTAAACATTAATGTTCCCAACAGGTCAAACCCATTAATCACCTTTTTATTTTTTTGACAACTTTATAAAAACGTTCACATCTGTGCTTATACATGTAACTTAATTGTATTAATACCAATGTTCTTTAGACACATCTGAAATAAAAGGTGCACATCTTTAGCTATCCATCACCTTTTTAAAAGGTTGTTTCTATTTTCACAAATATGACAACCTTCACAGTACATTTTATTAATATCAACATTCATTTATTAGTCAGTAGCGTTAGACCATACTTTTGATATGAAACACCCACTTCTAATCGCAGAACTCCCTTGTACAGTATATAATCTATGGAGAAATCGCGAATACAATAGGATGGAAAACCTCTTTCATTTTTATTAATTTCCATTTGAACAGTAGTTACGATTTTACAGCTGAATGCAATTCTTCCACTAAATAAAAGTTGCCAGTCCATTTTCAACAAAGTGAACATCCACCAATATTTGAATGTCAGGCGAATGGTCAAATTTCAAGCTAATTTTGCCGCGGTGATAAACTTGCGGATATGGTTAACAGGCTGAGATGGGGCCATGGGGCACGCACTTTCGTGACGTAGCTTTAGCCCTTGTCAAGCACTAGTCACCTGATCAACCTTGGGACCGTTTCGTGTAGCGAACAGCTTATTTCATTGCACTGACAAACTATCGACAAATTGAATTCACCAGGGCCTGCGGTTGACCGAAAACAAAACTTCTGTGGATTTAAACCAAATGGTGATTTAAGGAGTGGATATATATTTACGAAGTGTTAAACGACTTTCCTAACAAAACTTGAGCAACGGCCCTCATCGCATCCACCACAGCGTCTCACCATTCACTCTGAAGTAAGTTGTAGCCCGTCTACGCTACGCTTCTCTAAACTGCTGCCGTTCGACGTCTGTGACTTTTTGTACTCAATTGCATTTGAATATAACATTATATATTACATATAATAATTACATTACATTATAAAACTCTTTTACGTTTGAGTTGTTGGGTGGCCGTGACGTTACATCGAAGTGCGGTTAAATATTTAACATGGGCTATTCAAATTTTCCTATCCTCGGCAGGTGGCCATGTTTCGGAAAAAAAAACACGACAGTAAACAAATGCGGCCTTATTAGGATTCGCCGGCCCTACTGTAGCTAGCCTAAACTGGCTACATTAGACCTTTGAGTTGGTCATAAAACTCGAGTTTGTCATACAACTTGTTTTGTGTTAGGGGTCACGTATCGTCCTGTAGTAGCTTAAGTGTGTTTTAGCAGGCCATTTTAACTAAACAGAAATGTCGACGTACATTCTGGGACATGTAGCAACTTCTATAGACAATCAATGCCATACACTCCTCTTTAATCAGATAACTGAATGTGGCCTTCTGGCTGGAATGTTCTTGCAAGGTTGAGTCATACATATCATACTGCGACAATGAGGTCTTTCAGAGAATTGCAAGTCATTTGTTCAGTAATAGGCCTAAACTTCATGCTGGAATTTAGGCATGTTATAGGTGAAATTAAAGGGGAAACGCGGCGGTGTTTGCACTCATTTGGCAGCTACCCAGCCAAAAATTCAAACCAGAAAACCCACTATCTTTCAGCATCTTACTGTCGTCGGCCCCCCTTTTGGTGGCCCTACTGGGGCGAACAGCAAGCCACCACTTACCCAAGTGATACAGATGACGCCTTTTAAAAGTAACCCAACAAATGGGATTTATTGACATTTAACATAAAAGACAAAGATAACAAACTAAAGTAAAGCTGCAAAGTACAAAACATAATGAGCCAGAAATCCCAGGCTGAGAGGGAGCAACACAGCCAGCCAGCAGTCCCCACACACCAGTAGCCTCCCACCAGCACCTGGAACCAGGTGGTTTAAAGCAGTTCCTGAACATGGCCAGGTGCTTCAATCAAGCCAATCCCATTGCATGATCTTCAGAGCAAGTACAGGGTATGGGAAAAGCAGAGGGACAAACAGCACGGGAGATGTCAACACAACAGGAAACCTACAGCCGGAACACTGATTTTAAGTTAATTATTATCGATTGAAGGAACGGCCTGTAATACAACAGTGAAAAAAAACGTAGATTTTTGTGCAGTATTGTGATGTCGAATTATGTGAATACATGTAAATCTATTTTCCCACCATTTTTCCACCGTCTTTAGTAATGAGCTCGGTATCTTGCCCTCCAGGTGAGCTTCCTGTACCTGTAAATGAATTACGATCAACCACCTCCGTATGTGGGCCCCGGCCCGACCGCCCCGGGCTACCCAGCAGGCCCCTCTGCGCCAGGGTACCCGGGGTACCCCGCACAAGAGTACCAGGCCTACCCAGCACAAGCAGGGTATCCAGCTCAGCCGGATATGCCCCACCCACCCTACCCTGCCTATCCAGCTGGCCAGCCTGGAGCTTACGCACCTCAGCAGGGCTACCAAGCTGGATACCAGGGACCCCCACAGCCCCAGTATGGATGGCCAAACGCCCCACCTGGACAACCGTATGGGGAGCCACCGAAAAACACAGGTAGGTACTTTGTTATTGAGTTCTCCCGTTTTAACAGTAAAACAGTATAGTCAACAGCAAACAGTATAGTCAACACTCCTCAAAAATACATATTGACTTTTAAAATAGATGAAATACGAGTGAAGTAAGGCTGAAAATAGCTGCTGAGTTTCCCTTTCACTTTTGCTTAACTTTTGAAATTGGAGGAACTCTATAAGGATAAGGCAACTAGGGCAACCTACAAGACATCAATAATTATTTCACCCTTTTCGATAACAAGGCTGAATGTCTGGAATGGGTCTATATCTTTAAGTGAAGTCACTCCCCAAGGTATTGATTGTGATTGGTAATTTGCCATGCGTATTGATACCAGTATGCTCTTTCACCGTGGAAATAATGCTTAAGTTAATGCTATTTGTCTGTGTGGAAATAAGTATCCCCTCCCTCACACACACACAGAAGCATTAGAGACCTCTTCACATGTACCAGGAGAAGGTTTCTTTAGCATAGATTTTGAAAATATTTTAAACACAGGTTGTTAAACAGAGGTTTTTGACACCTTTTCTGTTTAGGTTTACAAGTAGTCCAGCTACAGCCAAGTGTGTCTTTCAACTCGACAGATTTAACTTGAAGTTTTAGGAATTATCTACAACTGGCACAAATAGATGTTAAATGTTTACCTGTGGCTATCTATCTGTACAGTACTGGGCTTGTTTCAGGCAAGGCAGTGTAATCTTGTACTCAAACACCAGCCTACCAGCCACTCAGAAGGAGTGGGATGGGATTAACTTTTCATTAACCCTCAACATAAAAGGTGCTGCCGCTGTTTGACTGTTTACACATTCTGTGTAATACTGGGCATTCAGTTTCAGTCGGGATAGACTTGTTTTGTTTACGGTACTCACAAATGAGGGTTGATGTGGTCACATCAATTTCTTTGAAAAAGTGAACTGAAACTTGTTCCTCATTTGCTGTCACCTTTGGTTGTTCCTTTTGCTTTTGTAATCTCTGCCCTACACTAACAAGCTTCAGTACAAAAAATATCTTTAGAATGTTTGATTGTAAGCTGCAGTTTGGCAGACTTGGGTGAAACTCTGTTGTGCAAGTATCTTCTGCTGTATTCTCTTGGAATTCCCCATCTTAGATCATGTGCCCATGACTGCATGTGACTCTCTGCTCATGCTCTTTGACCTTTGACCCCTCCTCGGCCTGTCTCGTCCTCAGTGTATGTGGTGGAGGAGCGGCGACCTGCTGACAGCGGGGGTTCTGATATGGGTGCGTGCCTAACGGGTTGCTGGGCTGCCCTCTGCTGCTGCTGCCTCTGGGACATGATGACCTGACCACGGCCTGCCCTCCACCTTGTTAAAAGCGCCAATATGACCGAAACATAATATATGGCCTGTACGACACTTTCTTATCTTTATGACAAAAGCTTGAAAATTGTTTGTTTCTTGTTTCGGATATGACATACTCTTTAGTAGGAGATGACCAGTGTGTCTTTGAAATCATTTATAATGAATTGTTTGTTTAAGCTGCTATTAAAAAAGGCAACATGGCATACTTGTTTTATATCAGATGTATAAAGACATAAAAACATATTTGGCAAAGCTACAGTAACTGCAGAGATTTTTAGGATTTAATTAGACTTATTTATTACTATAGCACCTGAATGTGTGTCCTTCACGCCTTACCTTTTAGTTACGACTGTGAAATTCTTAATCCTTTCATTCTTTTCACTGTGAATGAGTTGTATGTGTGTGAGTAACCCGAGTGGCCTAATACAAAACACATTGAGCACTCAAGGAAGGAAAGCTCAAGGTGACTATTCAAACCATCGGCCAAACACACCTTCAGATTTAGATACATACACCAAAGCATGGTTCACCGCACAACAAGAGGTTAAATCCACAAGAGGAAATAGTTGCATCATTCTGTAATCTGCCTTCCCTGAAGGCTCTTTCAGGCCATAGGGCTAGACTTACACCAGACAGATGTCGAGAAAACAATACCATTGAGGGCTATCATTGCATTCACCACCAGCCAGTGCCATATTTCCACATGATGGGAGTGTCCAACAGCAGATTGTGTTTCTTTCCCACATTATGATGCCTGTTCTCCTGTCACTGCTCATCATGTGTATGTTTTGAGGGATTTTTATGTCTGTCACCTTTCTGGTCTTCACACAAATAAATAAAAGTGCCTCATCCACCGAGTGTTGCTGTCTCCATCTGCTGCTGTCTAGGCTTGTACAGTACAGCTGGGATGTGGTTCTGTGTGTAAAGGGGACATGATAGCACTGCGGTAGGGTCCCACAGGGCTCCTGTGTCAACCTCACACGGGGCTGAGACACTTTGCAGTCACACTCTAGTGACAGGCTCTACTGAAAGGACTACTGCCGTTTGCACAACCTGTTAAAATGTTAACAATTGCTTACGTGCTTACAGACCTGTTTGACAAAAACGGCCAGCCTACTCTGATATTTATGCATGTTTAAAAGTGAGTAGTGTTTTACAGGTAATGGTCGTGAGATGCATGGTATCCAAATAAGAGAGATGTGTTCACTACATGTGTAAAATATTCCACTGAGCACCTCTGATTGAGAAGTTGCTTTGAGAAGCTTTGAGGCCAGGGTTTTGCCCCTCCCCCACACCTGCAGAATACTGGGCCAGTGTAAGTGTACTCCTGCGTCGGCACCGTGCTATTTAAAGCAGAGCTCTGATCGTGCCTCTACCCCCACGTGAGCTTTACTGGAAATCATCTGGCCGGCTGGTCAGAGCCCAGATCCGACCGTTTGTGTGGGCAACACCCATGGCATCCCTTGAAAGACAGTATTTACACAGGGAATGTATGAAAATATAGCTGAGATGGAACAGGAGTTTGCCTGAAATTGAGCAGTAGGTGGTGTGCTGACGAGGGTGGAAGGTGGAAGTTTTGTCTAAGAAAAGGCCACACAGAGGGAGGGGCGGTGAGGAGAGAGACAGTGTAAACAAATCTGAAGTTGAAAATCGAACCGTTTATTTAGAGAAAAGCGTCGGCCATCCCCAGTCCTGAAGTGTGTCTGCTCCAGTTCCAGAAACACCCATACTGTGGTTTATCACAGTGAGAAGAAGAATGTTTTTGGGGGCAGAAACAATAAGTTGAGTTGAAATCATGAAAATTATTAAAACAATGCTCTGGGATATTTAAATTATTAAATTATTAGCTCCATGTGGGGCATATAACATGGAAATGACTAAGCAGTAGCTCTTTCTATGACTCTTCACAACACACCACAAAAGCCACTTTCTTGCAGAAATGTACAGGTCTGAGATCTGCATGATGCTCTACAGTGCTAAACAATGTTAGTGTTTACATGTCCACTCCATATGTGTTTCACAGTTTCAAAAGACTTCAGCTGAAGTATAAACAATGGCGACAACACGGATTGTTTTTTTTGTTTTTTTTGTTTTTTTGAACCAGCATCTCTCTCTCCTATTAAAAAAAAATCACTTTTTACATATTTTACATAAAAAACATTTCACCCTTACAGGGTGCCATTATTCACAGCCATCTCTGATGAAATTTGCGACCTCCTCATGATTGTCATATAGTGCAAATACATAGAGGGGAGCTCAGGAGTTTTCCTGCCACATACTGAACGCAGTTCTATATGCAGTCCGACAGACATCACCTTTCAAGTCCACACACTCCGGCCATGTCTGGTACATCTGTAAACGTCTGCCTTCAGGTTGAAGTTCCTTTAAAGGTGAGGTCCATCATCACAAAAAGGTCTTCTGGGGCATACAGACATTGTGAGTTTTTTTTATTTTTTTTTTACTATTTTCAAATTCCTCGAAGATAGAAGTTCAGGAGGAATATGTTTGTAAGATGACTGAGGCATCCGTATCAACACTGCATGAGTGCCCCGTTTGGTCAGTCACACACCACCACACCTGATTGATGAGTGGAAATATTTTTTAAAAAGATCTTGTACTGAGTTTTTGTTTTTCTTCGTGGGTGCTTTTGAAATGTACTGTCGAAACTGGCCTAATTGAAACGTGTTCTGCCAGTGTTCACTGAAGTTCACTGAAAATCCCTCACATTTCATGTCTCTGCAACAGCGGCTATGTGGAGCCCTGTCCATGCTCCAAAGGTGGCGTTGGTAGGAGAGGGCAGCACTGCTGTGTTACCTCCTCCCCATCTCTGTCTGCTTGAGGAACTGGATGTTGGTGCTGCTGTCGGCCAGCTGGGGGTACTGCTCCACGGGCAACACGTAGTAGCCGTCGTAGCCCGGCACCTTCCCCACGGCCAGCAGCTGCTGCTTCTCCGCGTCCGTCCACGTGCGGTCCCCCCGCCGGCCCTCCTGCACCTGCCGCAGCTCCCGCGCCCAGGCGCCCGCCAGCGCCCTCTGGTGGGCCTGCTCCAGCAGCCGCGCCCGCTCCTTGTCCAGCACGTCCGCAGTCAGGCCGTAGCGCACGCTGAACGACAGCGTGGCCGTGTGGATCTCCACGGTGACGCCGCGGCGCGAGCGCCCGCTCACCGTCACGTTGACGCCGCCCTCCAGCACCTTGCGCCCGCTGTTGAGCCCCAGCACCTGCAGGTCGCCGTCCGCCAGGCCCAGCTTCACGAAGAAGTGGCAGTCGCGCCCCTCGATGGTGTAGTGCGCCCCCTGCAGGTAGATGGCGTTGTTCAGCACCTGGGCGACCTTGCGGCTGTCCTCGCCGGCCACCCCCGACACGCTCGTGACCACGTGACCGTCCTTCACCGCCATCATCATGCCGCGCCCCACGATGGGCGCCCGGGTCCCAAACCAGTAGCCCGGCTTGTCCCGTCTGGCCCGGCGCTCCTTGTTCAGAAGCCTCCCCTCCAGGGCCATGAAGGCCTCATTGTGCCTCTCTGCCGCGTGCTGGATCCCAGTGGTGAGCTGTGAGGGGGGGCGAGCAAGGTCAGGCATGACTGATTAGTAACCAAGGCAACACACACGAGTCGCGACAGCTATGCCTTCGCTTGAGGTAATCTCCACTATCTCAGCTTCTCTGAGTTCTCCTGACTCGTGCTGCTTGGCAGTGCATAGCTGCATAATGCAATTTTAGTCATGCTCGTTAATGCTTCCAGCCTAATGCACTGACAATGATCCCTCCCAGCACCGCTATAACAAGATAATTTTAACCCGAGTGCCATGCAATTTGCCTGATTCGGTTGTGCCAGATATAGACGGAAGGGATTAATACATGGCAAACGTCTCCATCCGTGACTCAGAATATAAAGTACTTGCTGTCATGCAGTTTAGTTACAGTCGAGTTACTCACCCGCGAATGGTCGCTGTCCTGGCTAGCCAGGAGCTCATACGGAGGATCCACGAAGTACAAGGTGTGTCGGGGGAAACCGGGGATGATGTTGCTGAGCTGGAAGCCAAACATCACCAGCCAGCTCTTCACATCTACAGAAACAACACAGACAAATACACCACAACACATGAAAGAGTAAACTACATTTTAAAGATATTATATTATATTATATTATATTATTATTATATTAACACTGCTTGTTTTTGAAATGTCAAACTTGCTAAATCACAGTTTATCTCCAAATCACAAAATCACAAGCCACATGAAAAAGTAACTTAAAACTGATTGGTAATTGGGGGTGTAGTGGTTAGAGCACCCAACCGTGAACGGACATTTGCCCATGGGGACCCAGGTTCGAGTCCGGCCCAACCATTTCCCAAACCTAGCCTCCCTCCCACTTACTTCCTTTCACTGTCCTGTCTCAATAAAGCCATAACAAGGCCAAAAAATGCTTTAAAAAAACTGATTGGTAATTGAGAAATAAAAATCACCTGTGACATAGTTTTTGACGTCTATCATATCGCTTAGGGGGTTGTTGTTTTTAAAGGCGTACAGGTTAAACGGCGCTGGCTCTTTGCCAATCTTGGGCCACAGCGTGTGATCCGGGGCAGTCCAGCGGCCGGCCAGAGTGTCAAAGTCTCTCTGTACAAAGTGCACCAGCTTGGTGAGAGGGTCGTAGAGGCCGCCGTGGAAGCCGACGGCCAGATGGAAGTCCGGGTTGGAGTCGAAGTAGACCTCCCCGTACGCCGTGTACTGCAGCTGCTTCACCATCTGCCCGTTGCTGCTGAAGATGGCCAGAGGCGTGCCGGTGTTGTCGGAGGCGATGTAGTACTCCTCCCCGCTGCTCACCTCCATGGCGAACAGGTGGCCCTGCAGGTCGTAGTAGAAGGTGGTGATCTCCCCGCCCGAGTGGTTGTAGATGTGCGTGACCCGGGCGGGGTAGTTGAGGTCGGCGTAGAAGTACTGCTGGTGCTGGCCCGCGTCCGTCTTTCTGGAGACCCGGCGGCCCAGGCCGTCGTAGCGGTACCGGACGCTCCATCCCTCGGCCAACCGGCTGTAGGCGCGTTCCAGCAGCCCGTTGGAGTTGTACTCGAAGACGTCGGAGCCGCGCTGGCAGAGCACGCCGTCCTCGTCCAGCCGGTACTGCATGTCGCCGAGGCGTGTGAGGCGGTCGCGTAGGTCGTAGCGTAGAGGCAGCAGGCGGAAGCTGTTCCCCGGGTTCAGCAGGTGCAGGTTGCCGTTGAGGTCGTAGCTGTAGCGCCAGGTGAACCAGTCGCCCACTTTGACGGCGACCAGCTGCCCGTCGCCGTCGTACTCGTAGCGGTACTGCGTGGTGTTGGCGTACGCGCCGATCTTCAGCTCTCGCTTGATGACGCGACCCATGCTGTCGTACTGGACCGTCATCCAGTACATGAGCGAGCGAAAGATCTCGTACTGCACCTCCTTGATGCGACCGTGGGCGTCGAAGTGCTTGCTGAGCGTCATGACCGCGGTGGTGATGATCTGGTTGATGTCGTAGTAGATGATGCCAAACTTGCCAAAGTGCTCCACCTTCCCCGAGATCTCGTCATAGCGGTACAGGTCGACCGGCAGCGGGGTCTCGCCGATAACAGGCTTGATGCTGGCCACGCGGAAGCTGTTGTCGTGATAGGTGTAGTCGAAGCGGGCGTTCACCATGCCCTCCTCCGAGAAGCGGTACATCTGCTTGTCCACCAGGGGACCCAGTTTGCGGTAGCGGATTGTGCACGAGAAGCCTCCGCTCTGCAGGTTGACCATTTTCAGCACGCCGGTCGTGTCGTCGTAGCCAAAGGTGACGGAGGTGCTGTCGTAGAGCACCTCTGAGAGCTTGCCTAGCTTGCCGTACTTGTAGAGCACGCGCCGGCCTGTGCCCAGGTAGAAGGTGGCGCAGGGCCGGCCGTCCTCGCTGAAGTCGTGGATGACGGAGGCGTTGCTCTCCGGCGGGTTGTAGGTGTTGCGTATGTAGCCCACGGACACGTGGGTGGACATGGTGTGCTTGGCCATGCTGGGCATGGTCACGGAGGTGATGCGACCGGACGTGTCGAACTCAAACACGTACTGCTTCTGGCTCTGCTGAAGCAGAAGCACCATGGACTGCAGAGAGAGAGAGAGAAACAGAGAGACAGAGGCGGAGAGAGAGAGAGAAACAGAGACACAGAAAAACAGACAGAGAGCGAGATAAGAAACCATGCCTTAGACATATGAGCACAATACATTGAATACTCTTAGTATTATAAAACTACACAGTACGATGAATATTTAATATACTATGAGATATAATGGATGTTACTGCATACCAGTTATTTACGTACTACATGTTGTAAAGCTGTTTGTATGAATTATATTTAAGATGTCACATGAATCATATGTGTTTATTGTTTTAGAGAGAATATGCAATGTCTCCTGTCCTCTTTTCACCATTCTATACAAAAAAATGCTAAATATTTTACTAAAATACAAAGCTAGACAGCAAAACAAGCATAAAACTCACCTTGTCCAAGTAGCTGAAGCTCCAGACTTTCCCGTCCACGAAGTTCCGTGAGAGGATGCGTCCGAAGGTGTCGAAGTCCCTCTTCTCGCTCATGCTGCCCCGCTGCAGACCCAGGAGGCGACCACTGGGCGCGTACGTCACGTTGACCAGTGCCAGGCTGCTGCCCGGGAGCCAGGTGGCCGGCCGGCCGTGCGCGTCGTAGATGATGCGCAGCGTGAACTTGCGGTGGTCGTCGTAGATTTTCTCGGTACGCGTGTTGCGGTCAAAGTCTATGGAGATCAGATTCCTGTTGTGGGCCTGTGTGTGCAGAAAGCAAAAAGGTGGAGGGGGGGGAATCAGAAGAATCAGAAGAAAATATTTACAAAATATTTACAAAAAATATTTCCAAATCACCGGCGTTGGTTTGTTTGTTAGTTTGTTAGTTAGCAACATGACTCAAAAAGTTAGGGATGGATTTTGATGATACTTTCAGG
This sequence comes from Coilia nasus, assembly GCA_027475355.1. Lineage (NCBI taxonomy): Eukaryota > Metazoa > Chordata > Actinopteri > Clupeiformes > Engraulidae > Coilia > Coilia nasus. Next base: position 21,515,112 of record CM050214.1, read on the forward strand.
GTAGGTCAAAAATGGGCTAACTTAAAAGTGATTAGATTTTGGTGGTGATCTGGATCACCATCTGGATCCAGGAATTTTTGCAGGATTCTTCACCATTGCGAGATAGGGCCAATCTGAATTGATCTGCCCTGGCGGAGGTCTGCCCTCTCTGAGTGCTTTTCTAGTTATTATTGTTTTTATTTTACAGCAATCTTTTTTATGAGAAGTATTAGAAGAAACTAAATAAAACTACTGAGTTGTCTAAGAAATTGCTAAGATAGTTATGTAATATGTATGGCTACGGTCAGAAGTATAGCAAGACTGGTTCAATGCAATCCTAAGGATTTCCACTTTTTTCATATTTAAGAAACACTTGAAACATGAAACCTTCACTGCTTATTTTAAACTCCTAAGCAGAGGTGACTTCAAGCTTCAGGAAGTATAAACGCTGACACATATTTGATTCAAACACTTACAGAACCAGCTAATCCGAAAGAGCACAAAAATCATCAGGCTGTGTTTGGTAGTAATAATAAAAAAACCCTATGGTTTTCCATTGACCAGGCCCCACTTGGCAGCTGGGCCCCAGAAAGCTTTTATGCTTATCCCCTTTATGTGCGGCCCTGTTACACGCACAGGCAGAAAGAATACATGGAAGGGATACTCTCTGAAGCTGGAATTGACGCCTCTGATCCTAAGCAGAAGAATCAGAGAAACCTGTCTTACAAAGGTAAAGGCAGAATATGCCTTTAAAGCTGGCATAGTGCCTAGTCCAACATGTTGCTGGCATAATAGTGGTGATGGTTTTATGTACCCTCTGAATAGGAAGAAGCAATAGATTTAGTCACATGACTAAAGAGGTGTTATAAAGTATATTTCCAGTCTACACTTTTTTGTTTTGACAAAATATGTAGTTACTGGCTTTTGGCTTTGTAGGGAAGAAATGTTCACGGGTGATTTTAAAGTTGTAAGCAGGGTTGCAGAAGACCCACCCGCAGCTTTCTGCCGAATATGGTGACCCTGCCCTTGGTGGGCTCCCTTCGCATGCGCCACTCGATGGAGTTGAGGCCGCTGTCGGTGGGCAGCGAGATGTTCCTGCGCCAAATGGTGGGGCTCACGGCTCCGGCCAGGATGTGTGGCTCCGTCAGGAAGCTGATGCCCATGCCGTTGGCGTAGGAGACCCGCAGCGTGCCGTTGTAACACAGCTGAAAGGTGTTGCGGACTTGATCTGGAAAACGTGAGGCAGGGAAAGAGAGAGAGTTATGTTATAACGGAGAAACCAAAGTAGCCTTGTTTTATTACTGCGTGAGAGCATATTAGGGCTTGAGCTGATTGTATAGATTGTATTTAGAGGAAAAGCTGTCTCCTGAGTCAGATGTGTGTATCGTTTTTGAGAGAATAGCAAGTGGATTGCCGGGAGTAAAAAAAATGGAAATCTTTCAGAAAAAAAGCTGAACAGGTGGCTCAAATTACATCTGCACTCAGAAATTAGATCACATGCTGGTTTTTAGGCAAATGTACGTTGAAACACAATCATGTATGAGAGATCAAAGGCTGGAGAAACTTGTAAGTGCATTTCAGAGGAAAAGTTAACATGAAAGCCGCCACTGCTAACAGCTTTCAAAACTCATTTATCTTGATAAAGCAATGGGAAGGCAAACTTTGCCTGCTTGTACAAGGAAATGTGCTCTGTGAAGGCCATCGGAGTTCCAGCTGCAGCATTATGTGGAAATGAAGTGCTCAGTTTAAGCTAGTCTGCTGGCTTTGCCTCGTTTTACGAGCCTCCCAGGGAACCCTATCACATATATTTCTAAAACCCGCGGTCTCAGCGCTCCACCAGGCTCCGCGCGGCGAGATGAGATTACGTTTATTTTTCTGTCACAGCGCAGCCCACCGGGACCGAGGGGGGGGAAACTATTGCCTGCTCAAGCCCTTTTTCTTGCTGCTAAACGACTGAAATGAAGTCAGGGACCTGCGGAGGCCATGGAGGCAGACACATTTCTCTGGCTTCCACTGACCTACGTGGAGATTTACTGTGTACAGGAAATGCTCTTCTCACTAAGTGATATATGTGTGTCACAGCTACGACAATGAGTCACAGTGTGGTTTGAGTCGAGACGCCTACACCTACGCAGACATTCACACACACACCACACTCATACTAAGTGCACACAACACATGTCTGTATACTTATACTTAGTTTAGAAATCACACACACATATGCACTTAGACACCCGACCACACATGTAAACACACAGACACACACAGACACACACACAAAACCCACCACAATAATAATATTAACAGAAAAAGCTGAAAAACATACAGGCACATCTACACACACACACACACACACACACACACACACACACACACACACACACACACACACACACACACACACACACACACACACACACACACACACACACACACAAAACCCACCACAATAATAAATATTAACAGAAAAAGCAGAAAAACATACAGGCACATCTATACACACACACAGACACACACACACATACACACATGTGTGTCGGCTCCCACACACACAATTTACAGATATCCAATATTATTCCCAGCAGGCTAAAATAAATACAGCATTTTAAAAGACATTTTTCACCTTGAACCACGGTGTATGATGCCTCAACGGATGACAAATTGGTGATGACAGTGACATCGTCATCCCTGTTGGAGCTTTCGATGTCAATGTTGATGGATTGTTCCATCTCGCGGTGCAGGCTTGTCACCATTCCCGTGGGGTACGTGACATTGGTCAGCCAGCCCTCACCGTCATATCTGTGCAGAGGGGGATTGACAAGAAAAAATAAGCGCCACGGATGACATTAAACAAGCTTCACACCCGACCCGACGGCATCGAATCACCGACAAGCTTCACAGGCACCTGTATCAGTCAGTCTAATACGCTTTTAGACAGACAGATCACTCTCTGCTATGTGTCTGGAACAAAGGGCTACACAGTGACTGCATATGACATTTTTAGTGTGTAAACTGAAAGGACCGAAGGAGTGGCAGGTAGCGAGAGGCTGAGGTTCTGTCCTGCTTGAGGCCAATTCTTCACAAACAACACCGGGGGGCGACCTGGAGCTGCATGAACATTTCTGAGGCACGGAACCATTGCTGTAGAAAGCAAATATCAGCTGCTGGAGAAAATACTAATTTTGACCCCTTAGTACACATGAACTCAACCCTTCACAACCACTGTAAAAATCGGACAGACAACTCTGACAGAATACTGACATGATTTTTTGTTATGCTGTTAGTCCTGTTAAAGACCTTTCAACCTTTTCAACTATTAAAACCTTGATATGTTGTGATTTTATGATGGCCCTGTTATACATTTTTTATCTTGTACAAATCTGAGATTTGTTTCAAATGTTTAATGCATTACAAAGAAAATGTAATGTTAGGGTGATAGTATTATATACTAGCATGAAAAAAATGGCCTCCAGTCGGCCTTGGAGTTACTTACTCGTAGAAGTTGGTCCAGCCAGTCTCGTCCACCTTGGAGGTCAGCAGGCCAGTGCTGGCAGCGTAGCTCAGTAGCGCAACCTCCTGGTTGAAAGCGGACACAGAGCGCAGGCCTCCAGCTGGGTCCAGGCCCAGGCTGACCACCTGGTTCTCTGGCAGCAGCACCAACCTGATGGCCCCGGCCACGTCGCGGCGGATTCTCAGCGTGTTGTTGGCGCTGTCGGTGACGGCCGCCAGTTCCCCGTCGGCGGCGTAGCTAAAGTTGAACAGCACTTGACCGGTGACCAGGCTGACGGTCTGCCTGTGCGAGCCGTCCCTGTCGAAAACGAAGAGCTCTTGCTCGTGCGGCGAGCCCACCTCGAACTGACCGGCGGCGTTAAGCGGCGGGCGGTTGCGGCGCACGGCCCGCACGCGGATGTTGTTGAGGTCGGCGATGAAGAGCGTGCCGTCGGGCGACGTGGCCAGCGAGGTGGGCGCATTTAGGCCGGCGTCCGCGGCGAAGCCGTCGTCCCCGGCGAAGCAGTTGCAGTTCACGTCGTTCTTGCAGTCGCACTCGGAGGGCGCGCCGGCCAGCAGCGAGATCTCGCCACTGGCGCTCACCTGCCGCACGCGGTTGATGCGCTTCTCGTCCGTCTCGGCGATGTAGAGCACGCCGTCGTGTGACAGGGCGATGGCCGTGGCGCTCTCCAGTGCCGCGTGGATGGCCAGCTTGCTGAGCGAGTAGTCGATGCCCGGCACCTGACAGTGCATGGGCCGCCCCGCGATGATGCTCACCTGGTGGTTCTCCGTGATGCGCAGGATGATGTTGTTCTCCAGCACGTACAGCGAGTTGTCCATGGGGTTCACGGCCAGGTCAGTGGGCCACTCCAGACGCACCTAGGACACACGGCACAGCAGGACACACATCTCATGGTCACACCCAGCGGTGAAATTGGCTTCTGTAAGGAGGGCGAGCCCTTCTTTACTCACAGTGGTCAATATCTCACTCTAGCTCCGGCTAGCTGTATTCCCGAGGTGAGGAGGCACAGCTGAGCTCTGGAGGGCTCCGGCCCAATTTAAACTCCGGTCGCACCCCTCCATCTTCTTACGTTCCCTCACTAAGACCCCCTGCATCTAAAAACACATCTCATAATCACACCCCTCCACCTTTCGCTCTTGCTCACTAAGAGCCGCTATATCTGGAAACATGATATCTGATGGTCACACTCCCTCCATCTTTTTCCTCTCAGCTGAGGCAGACCTAAAGGCACGCTCTGCTTGTGGCCCTTCCATTGCAAAGGCACTGACCACAGGGTCTTGCTGCCACGCAACAGGCTTCTGGAGATTTGCCTGGCTTTGTGCTGCTCCCTGCTGCTGCTTTCAAGTGCACAGTTATGGTTAGTCACTGAAAACTAATAACATGGCGAAATCGATCCCTCATATTTTAGAGCTGCAGTGGATTTGGGGGATAAGAGTGTGTGTGAGTGTGTGTGTGTGTGTGTGTGTGTGTGTTGGGCTAGAGGGCTGGGGCGCTTTGGGGGTACGCGGCTGGAGCTAGGGCCAGTCTTACCTGATGTGCACACGAAATAAGAGGGGAGTATAGAAGGGGGAATGGATGTCTCATGGGTCACAGCTAGAGTGGGAGTGAGAGCGGTGTGTGTGTGTGTGTGTGTGTCTGTGTGTGTCTGTGTGTGCGTTGGGTGCCACGGTCGTTCCTCACCTGACTGATGTCCATGCTGGAGTCGCAGCTGAGGGGCCTGACGGCCGTGAGGTCGTTGGCTTTGATCAGGGTGGATATGATGCCGTTCTGGTCCACCTTACGGATCATGGTGGCATCCACAAAGTACATGAGCCCCTTCTTATCCACAGCAATGCCTGATGGGAGATTAGAGAGAGGGGGAGGGGGTAAAAAACACGGCTGTGTTATGCCGCGTTCCATTGAATGTCGATAGTTGCTAATTCCGAGTCTGTTCTTCCGACACCCATTGTAAATGTGTTCCATTGCAACAGTTCAGGAAAATATGGGTGCCCATAAAAACATTTTGTTAGCTTGTGATCATCATAACCAAGCCATGATTTCCTACCAAAAATAGCCTAGCCTACTCCAGGATCATGACTGAACAGAAAAGGTATATTATGGTTTGCTTCCTCACATACACATACACAACTTCAAAGATCAAAATGACGAAAAGAAAATTCTGTTTGGTGTTTATTGTGTGCACTTTTGTGCTGTGATGTAATTCCAACCGAGTTCGCGAGTCGTAACTCCGACTTGATCGGCCGTTCCATTGCACTTTGCCAAGAGGGAAGCCGTTTTTTCCCGAGTCCTGACATTCACTGGAACGCGACATTATTCACAACAGGGTTGGCATTCTCTTTCGATTAAGCGGGGGGAGGGGGAAGGCAGGAAGGGGGCTGGGGGCTGGGCAGGATAGGCAGAATGGAAGAATGATGTGGTTCACTAAACAAACACACACAGCTAACAGGATCCTGTCAGCTCCCGCGAGGGAGAATTCTTCACTTTTCTACATTTCAGCGCGGGATGCTTCCTCATCTGACTGAGCCTCCTCTCCCCCTTTCCGACACGCTCGACATGACAGCGTGACACTCCGTTTGGCAGGCGCGTGTCAGAGCTGCCGCTGCCGTTTCCCCATCCGCGTCGCGTCGCGGCGCCACACCGCGCCACACTGCCTGCTAATTATTCATTAGGAAAACAGCTTTTTACCCCCCCAGAGCTGGGGACTGGGGGAACAGTGGAACAAGCAACAGAGTGGGGGAAAACACACACACACACACACACACACACACATACAGTCTCCTGAGACGTGCGAGATAAGTCGAGCGAAGACAGTAGGGAACGTCTTTGGGGACACATGCTTCAGCTTGGGGACGGCAATGAGAAGAAGAAGCGATGACGAGTGGTCTAATCTTCCCTGCGCGGCTGATGAAAGAGGGCAGATCACACACTGTATCTGTGATTTGGGATCTTGCCTCTGTAAGTGTGAGCTTGAAAAGCTTGCCATTGTGAATGTGTGTGTGTGTGTGTGTGTGTTTGTGCACATATACGTAGGTGAGTGTGTGTCTGTGACTAAGTGTGTGGGTATGAGTGTATGTGTGCATGCATACGTGTGTGTGCGTGTGTGTACGAGCAAGTGTGTGTGAATGTGTCCCTGTGTGCATGCTTGAGTACATGTATACACGTGTGTGTGTATACATGTGTATAAGCATGTGTGTGTATGGATATGTATGTATGTGTGTATGTGTGTGTGTGTGTGTGTGTATGTGTTTGTATGTGTGTGTGTGTGTGTGTGTGTGTGTGTGTGTGGAGGAACGAATGGCCGCCGCACCTCTGGGACTCATGAGGGTGGCCTCCACGGCTTTGCCGCCGTCCCCACAGCGGGCCTCGTCGAAGGGCACGCACTGCTCCCCGGTGCCCGCCACCACCTGGGCATTGTCCAGCAGCGCCCGGCCGCCACTCAGGGACGCCACGCGCAAGATCTGCCTGGAGTTAGTGTCCGACAGGTACAGCGCTCTGCTGACCGGGTCCGCGGCTAGGTAGTACTTATGAGTCGGGCTGTTGCTATGGAGAAGGAGATAAAACAAGAGTCACGTTGAGCTGCTTTCATAATAATATCTCCAGGCTGCGGTTGCTATGGTGAAGTCAACTCTCTGACTGGAATTATTCAAAAAGTACACAGAGGGAATTAAAGTTTTGAAGGGAAAAAAAGTCAAGAAGCAATTTTTTAGTTGGAAGAGGCATGAATAAATCAACTTGATGATGCCTTACCCGTGCCTTAAATCCTTGTTTCTTCACGTCGAGAGCATTGAGAGGAAAGCACACAATCATTATTTTAGTACACTGACATTTCGAAATGAACAAATTATTCATTAGCAAAACAATGTATTACTGTATGACCATTATGCATTGTGCTATTAAAATATGATGGGATCTACAAAGACTAATACATTTGTATAGATATATACCTCATGCAGCAAAGGCTTTAAGGAAAACAAAATCATGAAGAACTGGCCCCCTGCTGCCAGCCCTGCCATTCTACCAGGCATGCAAATTCGCACCAGCCACCAGCCAAATGCCAGTAAAATATGAAATCGGCTGGTACATTTTGGACACAAAATTATAATTTACTATTGAGTGGCTGGTGGATTTTATCATTTATTTATCCCATTTTGCAAAGTTAGTTTCCAGCCCGGCCATCCATCCTACCTGAGCTCCAGCACTGCGGAGGTGTTGAGTGAGGGCGTGACGCGCCTCACGAAGTTCATGTCGCCCACGTACAGGTTTCCATCGCCGTCGCAGGCCAGGGCCACGGGCGCCAGCAGCTTGCTCCCCTCGGCCGCGCCGCTGCAGCTGGGGCAGGACAGGCTCCGCCGCCGCCCGTTGCCCATTACGGTGGCCATGACGGGCGGCTGCTGCTGGGACACGAACACGTTCTCGCCGCTGCCCTTGTGCAGGATGCCTGAGAGGGACAAAAAGAACCGGCAGCCTTTCAGGAGGTGTTAGTCTTTGACAGTTAAAGTTTTGTGTAGTCTGTTTACTCTATGTTTCTCTACACCTCTGTTAGCTTATTATGTCCTCCTGTAAGTTGCTTTGGATAAAAGCGTCTGCTGAGTGTAATGTAATGTAATGTAATGTCATGTAGTGTAAAGTAACAAGGTCAGTCAAATCTCCAAGTAAAGTCAGACTTCCTTCAGAATTTAACATGATCCTGCTTCTCGCAATATTCGAGACTTTGTGAAACAGACATCCAGATATTGCAAGTATGATATTCTTTCCACAGACAGCGGGGGCAGTCGAGAAAGTCTTTATTCGCCTGCTAATGACTCATTTAAGCATCTACCGACTTGTGAAAATGATTAATTAATTCGAAAAAGTTGCATAGTGCTGCTTTAAAGATGGCTAACATCAAGGTCCTCATGCCCACAAAATACTCTTGGTGTGCTTTCCAAGGTTGGCGTCAATAGACTATTTTTCCCAGTTGAGCAAAAAAACCCTAAATATAATGACCTTCAACAACTTTTAGAAATGATCCAATGTCTTACTTTGGGTCACTTGAAAGGGGGAGTGTGAACCTGCCCATTATTTCTGTAAAACTTTCTGTAAGCCCTTTTCCTCCGGGGCCTCTTTGTGGTTTGACGCTGTCAGGGTGCAGTTAAGTGGGTTCGCTTTCGTGCACTATGTCACAATGATGAAATGTGCCAATTTGGGTGATGGATTTCTGCAGCGCTGGTTTGCAATCTAGCTCTCGGGTGAACTGTGCCAGCAGGAGTTCAAAAGTTCATTATCCAGACATTTTTTTTTTCCTTTTATATCAAACTGAGACCCAACCAAGTGGCCTGGTGGCAGAAGTCTGTGTAGAGAGCCCCATGGTTATTATAAGAGGTCTTAAAGAGATACTACGCAACTTTGAGTGTTTTTTTTTCAACAGAGCTCCCCCTAGTGTCTCCAAGTAAATGGACACTCTCTTAAAAATGGCCTGTTTTCCTTTCCCCTCACCTTGTACATGTGTTTTCAGCTCAACTAATCAGAGTAACCGCCGAATACAGAAGTAGTCATGTCCACCGAGGTAAGTAAAGCCAGAATTTCGTCAGAATTTATCGGGATCCTGCTTCTCGCGATATTCAAGACTTTGTAAGTCTGAGGGTGCCGGGATGGACACTCAGGTATTGTAACCATGGTGTTCTGTCCACAGACAGCGGGTGTGGTCGAGAAAGTCTTAATTCGCCTGGTAATGACTCATTTAAGCATCTACCGACTTATAAAGATGATTATTTAACTGCAGAGTGCTGCTTTAAAGGTTTTATGGGCAACCACAGACCCATTTGAATGAGGTGAATCAGGTGAGCCTAAAGTTTCCCCTTCTGCATCAGAACACGTAAGAATACCCTTTTAGTTTGAGATTTATATTTCAATTTACATGTATCCACTTAGCAGATGCTTACCCTTAAAGTGACTGTTATGGCCGCACAATTAATTCTAATCGAAATATCAATTTGAGCTAATGCAGTAGGCTAATGGCAAAGGCTGCCATTAATCATCTAGCTTGATCTAACTCTGAGCCAGTGGCTAATCTAGTCACATCTATGATTTTTATGTTTATGTGACAGTCAGTGAAGCTTATCAATCAGGAGTGCTGTGCCTCTTACGCTCTATACATGCACACGCTTCTGAAGTGACCTAATAATTAAACTAATTAAATAATTTAACTTTCAAAAACTACATTATAAATACATTGCAATCACAATATCTGTCTGACAAATAGTGTGTTTGTACCCAAATTTCCCAGCCCTACTTACTTTTTATTGGTTTCCCTAACATTCTTGTATATGTCATAAATATGCTTATTTAATTGTCTTTATGTACTATTTTTTCTTTTTCATTGATGCACTGACTAAATATTACATTTTGTATAACTGTACGTGACAATTACAATTTGAAATGGAATTTGAATTTGAATAAACCTGTGGTGTCAGAGTAGTTAACGCCTGTCTGTACCCTTATGTTACTGGAGGGAAACGATGTGTGTTTGATGTGCAAAAGTCTTACTGCTGGCAGTGTTGAGGATGTGGTGCTTGTCCAGGGACCAGCCGCCGAGGTTGGCAGGCACCAGCTCATAGCCCTGCAGCACGGCCGTCCGCTTCTCCCACAGCACCTGGCTGGGACACGTCTCATACTCGAACCCCACCGACACTGCCACCACAGAGGGACACCACAGAGGGACACCACAGAGGGACACCACAGAGGGACACCGCCGGTTAACAGACACAACACACACCCTTCTACAACACAATTATCACTTGAGAAAAAGAAGTATGGGGATACTATAAGGTTTCTATAGCCTATGTATAAAATTCATATGATGTTCAGTAACACCTATATAATATTTTTTTCTCTCTGTAGTGCTTATATTATACAATCATAAATACTATAAGGTCCCTATAATATGCATAGAATAACTATGATTCCTGTAATATTTGACCAAAACACTATAAGATTCCTATAGGACTGTCATGAGATGGACCAGCAATCACACACATATGCATTCACACCTGTACACATGTACACACACACACACACACACACACACACACACACACACACACACACACACACACAATGACACTATGCTACCATAGCACCAAACTGCACCTTTAACATGTCACAACCTTACTCTGTTGTAATGGCGCACAATTGATGTCTTCCTTTGCACTCCTGTAGCTTGATTGTGTGCATAGATGTCATATGTCTGTGTGCCTATATATACGTATGTATGTATATATGTATGATGTATGTATGTATATACGTATGATGTGTATAGGTGATATATGTGTGTATGTGATATATGTGTAGGTGGTGGATGTGCATATGATGTGTATATGATGTGTATACTACTGGACACCTTAATTTCCTTCACGATAAATAAAGTATTTCTACTCTACTACCACTTCTGTACACACAAAGTACATGAGCAAACATAGCAATGCATCTGCACTTACATTTATGCACACCTGCCTGTATGCATGGACACACGCTATATAATATACGCTATATATGCACCAAAACACCCACACACGAGCCCATACACAGATGGACACATCACGTTTCTTTGTCTTGATGGCCACTGCTAACCTGTCTTGAACCTGCAGTTGTGTGGGCACTCAACACAGTTACGTCAGCACTGCTTAATTATGTCACTCCTTTTAATTTGATTCACCGGTAACTGACAGCAAGTTTGAATGCGGGAGACCCCTGGGGGCCAAAATCTCCACCGCCACCTACACAGCATCTGGTGGCACGAACTCAATTAAGCATTTGATCATTGACTTAGAAATGTCTACACATTCATTTAATTCCGCCTGCATCAAATGGATTCAGAGCCCAAGGGCAGAGTGCTGCTAAGTAGGTTTCTGTGGAGAGGAGAGGAGTCTGTGGAGGTGGTGGTTCGAAGCGGCGAGACCGGTGCCAGATTGCATTTACGACTAATGGAAGCACTAGTGCTCTATCACGTTCGCCGAGAGAGGCGAGGCTGGAGCAATCAAATGAAATCAGACGTGGAGTTCGGGAGCGAGCCAAATGTACTCACCGACGCACTCGGCAAGGCCGTAGACCCTCTGCCCGTAGGCGTCGCTTTTGTCCCAGACGTAGGTGTAGGCCAGGTTGGGCGAGGCATGGAACCACTTCTGGAACAGGTGGCCCTCCACGGCCACCATCAGGTGCACCTTGGCCAGGCTGAGGGGCACCTGGGCCTGGGTCATGGTCACCTTGAGCAGGGAGTGGTAGCCTGGCGCTCTGGAGCTCAGGTAGCGCAGCCTCAGACGGGTGCCGGGGATCTCCACCTGCTCATGAAGAACCTGGGACACACCAGGGAGAAAAAAGAGAGAGAGAGAAACAGAGAGAGAGAGAGAAAGAGAGAGAGAGAGAGAAAGAGAGAGAGAGAGTCAAAGGAGACACATACTATGTTGAAAATTCCTTATTACGTATTTTGCGCACACTTACACACACACATACAGAAAAAGAGAGGGACAGAGAGAGAGAGAGAGAGAGAGAGAGTGAGAGAGAGAGTCAAAGGAGACACATACTATGTTGAAAATTCCTTATTACGTACACACACATACAGAAAAAGAGAGGGGCAAAGAGAGAGAGAGAGAGAGAGAGAGAAGCGAAAGACTATGTTGAGGCCCTCATTAATTATGCGTGTCATTCACACACTCAGCTGTATACATTTTTTATAATGTAACACTTCATTAAGATACGCCAGACAGCTACACAGAAGCTTCTGAAACTACTTGGGATTACATGCCACTCTACAACATAATCGGTTACCGTGCCTTTAATCACCATAGTGTCTAGTCTCAGTGCTACAGTACGCAGTGTTAGAACATCTTTCGCAGCTCTGGCAGATGGCACTCACAGAAAGAGAGTGAGGCAAAAACACACACACATCCTTGTCATAGATGCTACAATATTTCATTTTTAGCCAACACAAGGAAATAGCTTAAGTCTGCCACACCAGTTATATGCTCCAAACAAATCTTTTAATGGTTACGTTTTGGGCCTTAAGCCCTTGATCAGTCTGATAAAGGACTAACGCCTGAAACGTCACCATTACAAAAATTGTAAGAAGCATATCACTGGTGTGAGAGAGTTTGTCTGTGTGTGTGTGTGTGTGTGTGTGTGTGTGTGTGTGTGTGTGTGTGTTGTGATTTTATCTACTTTATTCAGGGCTGCTCTTGGGGAAGCTAACCTTCGCAGACGATGCCTGCTGCCCAACACTAGCATATTTACAGTCCTATTTATCAGTGCATAATGTGCACTGTCCTCATAAATAAATACATTTAATTTAATCTTCTTCATTTTAAACTGTATTTTTATCCTGATGTTTTAAGTACACTGAAATCAACATTTTATTCCATATTTTATTCTTTTTATTATTTATTTTTTATGAATTTAGTTTTTATGTTGCCTATTGCCTTTGCAATGCCTATTTACATTGCACCATGTATGTGACTGCCTTTGTGCTACCTATGCTTCCTATATGGGTGTCTCTATGTACACTGCTCTGAGATCATGTTTATGGTGATACTGCACTTTAAAAATCAATAAATGTAATGAAATGAAATGAAACCTGTGTTTCGGGGATGATGTGCCTCTCTGCCGGGTCGGAGCTGAAGAAGGAGGACAGCGGGGAGGCCACCACCACCGGGTCGGGCCGCACGAAGCCGCTCAGGTCGCAGCTGGGGAAGGTGTTCTCCTCCGTCTTCAGCACCAGCGTGTCCATGGCGAAGAAGCGGTTCCACGGCAACCAGACTGTGCGCTCCTGGCTCAGGAAGGGAGCGCGGTCGAAGCGCAGTGTGACAGCACCACCGCCGTTAGCCACCAGGTCAAACCTGCCAGGGGGACAAAAAAATGGCGCTTACAAAGATGGTGTCTCGCAAAGGTAATTATAATGAATTTCCAGAGGTGGAAAGTCATGGCTTCAGAAAGCTAAAATCCTGCCCAGAATTATTTCTACCTCTGCACACAACAAACATGATTTGACTAATTAGCTCCTTTACCTGGCTGCAGAGTTGTTCTTATTAGAATTAATTGATTTAGAAAATGCCTGTAGTAAATACATTGGATGGACACCTCAATGAACGTCCATGGAAATGTGTACCTAAAACAACATGGTCAGTTTAAGTTGGTCTCGTAATGTTTTCAGACCAAACAAACCAACCACATGTGCTCTAAAATCGGTTGGGCCACAAGCTCTGTAAACCATTCAAGGGGGAAGTGAGAATCACGTACATGCCGTCCTGTCGTGTCATGGTGTAGCCGTACTGCGGGTACTTCACAAATGTCACGTTGACACCCACGAGAGGAGTCCCATCTGTGGTCAGCACCTGCCCACGTATCAAGGACGCCAGGCTGTGAAAAGAAAGAGGACGATCTGTCCATTTCCCCTGTCCAAGAAACAGTCACAATTCCCGCTTGTGGTGGTGAGAGGAGGTCACTCCATTTACCAGGGAGGGAAAAAAAACTGGGGAGGGGTGGTGGATGGATGGATGGGGGGTGGGGGTGGGTGCGTAGGGTCACCTGGCGTTGAACGGGTTGGCTCCTGGGACGGTGTGGGTCCCGTCCTTGCCCACGAGCATCCTGACGCGCTGGTAGAAGGAGCTGACTCTCTGGGGCTCAGGTGCGATCTGCTGGAGGAGCAGCAGGGGGTCGGGGGCCCCGCGACAGAGCGGGTTGGACGAACAGGCGCTGTGAGCGCAGCAGTCGGGGTCCATGCAGTCTGTCAGTCCATCTGCAGACAGACAGACAGGGACAGACAGGCAGGCGTGCACACACACACACACACACACACACACACACACACACACACACAAACACACACACACACACACACACACACACACACACACACACACACCAAGTTACAGATGGCTGCTTTCTCGGAAAACACACCACCTTTCCTGCCCAAGCAAGTTGTCCTTTCACAATGAACACATTCATAAAACAAGACAAGCCTATCCCCGCACATCTTTTCTCTTTCTATCTCCCTCTCCCTCTCTCTCTCTCTCTCTCTCTTGCTCTGTCGTTCTGACTTACAGTATCGATCTTTTATCACATCAGCTTTCGGTGCCTGTGGGTTACTTATCATTAGGGATAAAGATAGCAGCACACAGGGGAGGGGGGTGAAAATGCCAGAGGGAGAGTGATGACTGCGTTGTTGTCTCCCCGAGACGCCAAGTCTCAAGGGAATCTGCGAATCATTGAGGAGAAGGTGAAACGGAAAAAAAGATACATTCAACATTCAAGCCCAAGACAGCTAAATGGGCTAGGGGGGCCTATGAAGAGAGCGCCATGAATGAGAAGCCTCGCCGTCTTCTGAACATATTAGCCTTTGGCTCCTGCGCAGGTGAGGAGGGAGGTGCGAGATTAAAGGCTTGCGCTCTCTGCATTTAGGCACCTTTTCAATCAGCGCTCACTAGCTCTGTTCCCTTGGCGACTGGAGTGAAGCCCTGCAAAAAGGATCCAGCTCTGTGCCATTTCAAATCGATAGATCTGCAAGGCTTGGTGTGTGTGTGTGTGTGTGTGTGTGTGAGGTTTTGGACCTTGCAACTCTGAGCTTAGTGAGAATACAGGAGAAACAAGTCCCCCAACACCCCCCCCCCCCCTCACCCGTCCACCCACCCTGCCCCTTCCCCCACCTCCTGCCTTTGTGTTATGTAACCATGACAACATGAAAGAGTTGAAAGTGACTGCGGGCTCTGTAGAAGCATCCAGTCTGAGTGTCGCTGGGATAATCTGCTGGGAGAGCCTTGCAGAGAGTGCTAGCCTTCACTGCAGAGGGAGCATGGCAAGTGATGGTGGTGGTGGTGGTGGTGAGTTATTCGGCTCAAAACAACTTGTACACACTGCTAGCCTAAATTAGGAGTGGGAGTGGGTGGGTGGGGAGATGTCGAGTTGAGCCTCTGATCAGAGAGGGAGTTCTCCGTCTTGCAACAGATAACAGATGAACACTGTAGCAAACTGAGTCATGCAAAAAAACTGATGGCTCCAATTCAGAAATCACATTTCTACGCACACGCAGGCTGAAGGCACCATTTGCCATTTACCATGATGCACTTGGCAAATAAACCATCAAACTGTCTTTTTTCCCTTTCTTCTCATGGCTGTTGTTGGTTTATTTAAAAAAAGATACTCATTTCTAAACTATGCATAACGATGCGGCGATTCATCATCATCAGTGCCCTTATTAGAGCCGTTTTTCTCCACGTTTGTGCGCCCCCGTCTCTATCGATCACCTCACCTCCCTCGTTGTCCTTGTTGTCGGAGCAAGCGATCTCCATGGCAACGCTGCAGCCGGGGCCCCTCCAGCCGGTGTGGCATTCGCAGCGCCAGCTGCTCTGCTCCAGGGTGCACTGGCCGTTGCTGTTGCACAGGCCCGGGCATCCGTCTGCGTAAACAACAACAAGATAAACAAAAACAAAACAAAACATTCAATGTCAAAAGCATTCTGAATGAGCAAACTAGGTACAGTTTCCTTCTGTCTTAGGGCTCATTTCCACAGCGCGTAGACAGCAAGTGCCCGTTTTCTGTCTGTATTCATTTAGAATGCACGTTAACAGATTAGACCATTTCCACCGCACGCGTGATCTGACCTTATTCTGTCACACATACACATATTGCACATGGTTAAGTGCTGTACACGCTCAAGTTAGTGGAAATGAGGCCTTAGGTGCCACACTCTGAGCTTCTGTCACATTCACACGTGCATGGTAAACACACTGGGATCTGGCAACACTGGAGCTGCCTGGCCTGCCTCGCCTGCACAGGCACTAATGACAAGTTTCTTTCGGAGCGGGGAGACGAGAGGTCAGGGAGGGGGTGGTAAAGAGCTTTCTGAGTGCCGTGCCCATGTGTGTGACAGCCAGTCTGATGTATGTCTGCCTCTGAGCTCATGACAACAGACAAAATATCCATAATGATGTATTGATCGCCGCTTGACTCCGAGGGGTTGCCGGCCCCGACGCCAGTAAATTGCATTAGAGCAGATTCTTATTAGATTGGCGGCCCCAGCCTGGTGGAATCAGCAGCTCGCAATCAACAGGGGGAGACGTGACATATTCAATCACTGACTGCTGGAGCTGCCGAGGATTCGCTGTGTGATACTGTAATAAACAATTTCCCACCAGCGGCTGAACGCCGCGCCGTTCGAACAGAACTCCATTCCGCAGTCGTGGTATGACAGGTACATTAAATAGCGCATCGACTGGAATCCTCTTTTCTTCTCTCCTCAACATCTCAGTTATTATACACACAGACAGGGCAAGGAATATATGCTTCTTATTAACAGAACTTTCCTTGTAATAATGACGTTTTCATCATATTTAATGATGTTAAATTGCGCTACACAATGTATGCTATTACTACCTGGAGACACATTTCAAGGCAAATGTACTTTGCCTTTGTAGCCAATCGGGAGCGGTTTGTCCATAAGGGCGATTAGGTGACGCACTACCAAACGAGGAAAAGGAGGCGTTTTTTTCTATGCAATTCCTATCACTGGTGGTTAGGAATGTTCTAGACAATTTGATCTGCCTCTACATGTGATTGTTCAATCATGCTGAAGTCGTGCCTCAAATGGCTCCTCCTCTTTTGTGTGATTTTAACCTGATGCAAAATCGCATGAGGAATGCACAATGCATTTTCTATGGGGTTTGATGTGTGTGCACATAAAGTGAGTTTGTCATCATCACATGTAAGTGTGAGTACAGTGGGAAAGGCTTTGATTCTGGATTCTGGTCCTTCCTTCCTCATTCTGTCAGTCAGTTTGTGCCATATCGCCTACTTACCTACTTAACATGGCTGATCTGAGTAGGCAGTGTTGTTCTAAGTGAAAACCGGCGAAATGGCCTACACAGAACAGTCAGAATTTGGAGTGTACAGCAGTGTATACTTTTCACACTCAGTGGCCACCATTGAGATAAGGTAACCCATTCAATAGTTGGCAATAGGTAGAATTATTGTCCTGTTGGGTAAACCACACTCATAGTGTTAAAATAGTAGGTAAAGCTTAAAAGGTGTGTAAATAGTGTTTATGTGCGTTCAGCCTCCACATCACCACTGTTAGTCATTTTCAGAACAATCCCCCCCTCCCCCTAAGAAAATGTTGAGGAGCTGCCACTGGAGCCAATTATAATCACTCATCATTCATGCCTGTGCATGTCCCCTGGCTTTGCATATGAAGTGTATGAGTGTATGTGGCTTATAAGCCCGCTGCATCCCTGCGTGCGAGCGTGGCTAACTGGAGGGTATGGGGCAAGGCATTAGTATTCCCCTTGCTGCGCCGGGTGTGTGCTCTGACTACTACAGCCCATTCATTAGTATGCCAACTGCCGGGCACCCAGAACTGAAAGGCCAAAGCCATTAATATTCCTATGAAAAGAACAGACTGGAACTTCAGAAATAGACACAGGGGAAAAGTCTCTGCTGCCCTTGTCTGCTGTGACATCTAATGAGGATGGAAAAAAACTGGCACGTACAGTAAGTGTTTGCTCTGCACCTACGTAGATGTGCCGAAATCAGCACATGAACACAGGTAAACAGGTAATAGGTCGGAATGCACACAATTGCACATGCACCTTGACATCCCTTGGAAATGATTTATCAACTGTGAGTGGGAGGACTATGAGTGACACACAGTCCCATCAGTTTTGATGATCACAAGCAGGCCATGAGTGTTTTCAAGCACCTCTCCAAACATATAAGCACGTTTTGTTGCCAGCAACGGAGTTCAGAGTGTGCAGTACTGTACGTGCCTGGCATTCACAAACAGATGTTCAAACACAGCAAGCAGTTAGATAACCATGAGGAATCCGCCTGTATCGCATAATCAACACCTTTAAGACAGTGTTGCTGGGAGCAGAAGCATTTGCACATGCATGCACATCGATCACCCGACGTTCGTGAGCTGATGCGGGCAGGTAAGTGGAGGTGGTGGGGGGGGATGGAGGAAGACGGAGCGAGATAATAGTGTGAGTAGAGTTGGGTGCGGTAAGAATAGAGGGCAAGTTATTAGGATGGTGCAGAACCTGAGAGTGGAGATCTATAAATCTCCTCACAGGAGCACACAAGAGCACACATTCGGGCGATGCTCTCTGACAGCACAAAACAAATGTGCTCCACACACATTTCTCTCAGCACAACAGCAAAGACTGTGCTCTTTTTCACACAAGCACCACGGAGCACATCTTGTTCACTTCTAAAATAAAAGTGAACACTGGCACTAGCATGCAATGTAAATAGATCAAGGCTTATTTTTTGGTGCATGTGAAATAAACAGCACAAGCGGAGCCTTGAACTAATCACAGCTATAGCATATAATACAGAGCAAGGACACTTTTAACACGTGTGTGAGCTACATATAGTGATTAGTGATTACACTTAGCTGACGCTCTTATCCAGAGCGACTTACAGATATTTACAGGGTTTCAGTTACAGTCCCTGGAGCAGTGCGGGGTTAGATGCCTTGCTCAAGGGCATCTCAACCATGGGTAGGGTGGGATTCGAACCAGCAACCTTCCGATTGCAAGACCATCTCCCTAACCACTAGGCCACAGCTGCCCCATATACTAATTGCAACTAATTAGTTGTGATAATTTAAGAACAATGTCCATGTACTGTAGCTCACTGGAAGTTTCTAAAGTCTAACTCTGCAGCTGTTCTCCATTTGTCGTTCTGTCTGCGTTGTGAATCCAGATGTGAGTCCGACATGGCGCTAAGTTTAACCGAACTGAGGAAGATGTACTTTTTCCAGAAATAACTCCTGCCGCTGTGAGACAGATGAGTGCCAGCACTCAGTCTGGGAACTTCTTGATGAGTGCAGCTGGAGCAAACTTTTTCAAAAAAGGTGACCCCTTTCCAGCGTTAGGGGTCGCGCTCAGGCAAGCCTGGGTGGGATTATAATTAGTCAGCGGAGGAGCGCGATAATTACTGCTTGATGAGGTTGTCACGCGCGATTGGAGCGCCACTGATAATGCTAACGAGGAAGGCGTGAAGGAAACGTAGCCGGTAGCGCCGGTGTAGGAGTAGGAGGAAGAGGATGAGGATCTGTTCGCGCTGTGGGAGGAAGACCATTGGTGTGACACTATTCAATGTTACAACACTCGTCTATCGCCCACAGATCGCACACAAAGTTGGCCGGGCCCAGAGGTGGCCCACACATTCCACTTACACTTGGCCCACATAGCGCAATGAATTATGGTCCATTACTGGGCTACCTCTGTTATCCACTACGTAGTATGTAATACGTAGTGTCTAGCAGGGGTGGCCCACTAATGAACCATAATTTATTTGCGCTATGTGGGCCAATTGTAAGTGAAATGTGTGGGCCATCTCTGGGCCAGGCCAAGGCCAAATCTGAAATTGTTCACTTGTTGAGTACATACTGCACTATGCAAGGAACAGAGTAATGTAACTCACTCCCTCTTCTCGTGAACAAGTGAGTGAACGTGTACTAGGAGTGAACAAGCGAACATTTCAGATACAGCCCAACGCTGCTATGTGGTCGGCTGTGGCCTGTGTGGGCAGCTGTGGCCTAATGTTAAAGGAGGTGGTCTTGGATCGGAGGGTCGCAGGTTCAAATCCCATACCAATAGGAAGAGTGTGGGTGGGTGAGTGAATCACTAGCTCTCTCTTGCATCTCACCCATGGCTGAAGTGGCCTTGAGCAAGGGCACCTAAACCCCAAATTGGTCCAGGGACTGTTCCTGTATCTAACTGTGAGTTGCTCTGGATAGGCCAAAGGCAATATAGTGTAATGTAATGTAATGCTATGTGGATAGGCAGATGTGTGAACAGCGCTTACCGATGGAGCAGTGCTCGCCGTTCCAGCCCTGCTGGCACTGGCACTTTCCGTCGCGGCAGGTGCCGTGCCGCACGCACTGGGGGCTGCAGACGCGCTGGTCGCACCCCACACCCGTCCAGCCCTCCTCGCAGTGGCACACGCCGCCCACACACACCCCGTGGGTCCCGCAGTCGGCCGAACACACCTCTGCCCCAGAAAACAGATGGAGAGAGAAAGAGAGAGAGAGAGAGAGAGAGAGAGAGAGATAATCAAGTTAAGTGTTTTTATTTATATAGCACAATAAAAAGAAACAGCGTTACCCCAAAGTGCTTTACAACACAAGCATGAAAATAAAACAGCAAAAAACATAAAACAGAGACCATAAAGTATGTTAAAATACTGACAAGGCAAAGAAATAAAAAATGAAATTAACAAACAAATAAACAAGTGGACTAAACAGCATCAAATAAAAACCTCAGCCTGAGATAAAAGTAAAGAGAAAAGATAGCTCCATAAATTAGATGTAAAACGATCAATGGTAGGGGAGGATCTGATGTGTAAAGGGAGACTGTTCCAGGGCTTAGGGCCAGCAGCAGAGAAATCTCTGTCCCCTTTAGTTTAGAGAGACAGAGAGACAGGGAGTGAGAGAGAAAGAAAGGGAGAGAGAGGAGTGACAACGTAAAGAGTGGATTATTTATGTGATTAAAGTGACATTTCGTTAGTGTGAGCGAGGGAGAAATAAACAAGAAACAAAGAGGTAGGAGATTGGGAAAAAGAGAGTGACAAAAACCTGGAAGGGAAAAAGAGAGGGATAGAGAGAGAAAGAGAGAGAGAAGAGTACATCCTCTTTATAAAGACCAAAGTCACTTTTAGCAGAAGGAGAGGGAGACAAACTACAAAAAGGTTGAAGAGTAAGAAGATGAGAAACAAGAGGGGAGACAGTGGGACAGAGAGGGCAAAAAAAGAGTAGTAAAGACAGCGAGAGAGAGAGAGAGACAGACAGAGAAAGAAAGAGAGGTAGATGAGAGAGAGAAAGAAAGATAGAGAGACAGAGACTGATGACAAATAGAGAAAGAGAAAGAGAGAGAAAATGAGAGAGAAATGAAGAGACAGAGACACAGACAGACAGAGAAATGAAGAGAGAGTGAAAAAGAGAGATAGAAAGAGAGAGAAATTAAAAGAGAGAGAGAGAGAAAGATAGAGAGACAGAGAGACAGAGAAATGAAGAGAGAGAGAGAAAGAGAGAGAGAGAAATGAAGAGAGAGAGAACGTGAGAAGGAAATGGAGAGAGAGAAAGAGAGAGAGAAAGCGAGAGAAAGAAACAGAGAGAGAGAGAGAAAGAAACAGAGATATGGAGAGAGAGAGAGAGCGAGAGAGAGAGAGAGAGAGAGAGAGAGAGAGACAGAGACAGAGAGAGAGAGAGAGATATCTGACCTGTGGAGCAGTCGGGCCCCATCCAGTTGGGGTCGCAGTTGCAGATGCCCGTGTCGGGGAGGTATGTTCCGTGGCCGTGGCACTGGTCAGGGCACTGGGCCCGGGGGACGTCACACAGCACTCCCGCCCAGCCGGGCTTGCAGTGGCACTGCCCACTCACACACGTGCCATGCCCCGAACACTTGGGATCCATGCAGTCCACTGCAACACAGGCACTTGACTCAGGGCACAGCTTTGCACACAGAAGCATAAAGCATTGGTTATGTCAGCCAAATGGAGCTAAAAAAATTCTGTTTGCTACTCTGACAAACTAACAGATAACTGGAATAATCAAGATGAGAGTGATGCCAAAATATTTATATATAGATTATTGATATGTCTATACATAGGTTAAAAATGGCACTGATGTATATTCCTGTTTACTTTATTAAATACATTATAACAAATGTGTGCAGTTTAATATAAAGTCATATGATAACAATATTTCCAGTGTGTATATCCCATACAACAACACAAAAAAATCCAATTTCAATAATTGATATGTTGTCCTTGGACTATTCTAAAACACATATATTGCTTGCATGATTTGAGAATTATAGCATTTCTTTCTTATTTACATTTAGCACAAAGTCCCAACTTCGGCAGAATTGGGGTTGTATTTTTACCACGCTTTTACCATCAAAGATGTGCTACCACTATGTGAGCAAAAAAAAGTAAAAAGTATTCCACATACTGTACAAGGAGGGCTCCGTGGCAAAGTTGGCTAAGATGCCTTTGCCATATATCCTGGATTCAAGTTCGACCGAGTTTAACCTGAGTTTGAGATCATTTCCCAATCCCACCCTGTCTCCCTCCCCAACTCATTTCCTGTCTCTGTCTCAAACTCCCCTATCATTAAAGGCAAAAAAGCCCCCCCAAAATAACTGAGGAAAAAAATGAGTTCCGGATACGATGCCACCAGGCTCACCTTCCTTGCAGCTGTCTCCACGGTAACCTGGCGAACAGACGCAGGCGCCGTCGGTACATGTGCCGCGACCGCTGCAGTCAGGGTCGATGCACTGTCCCACGGGAACGTCGCATTCCGGGCCCTTCCAGTTGTTGTAGCAGATACAGGTGCCCTTGTTGTACTGGCCGTTCCCACTGCACAGCACGGGGCACGCCGCTGCATGAAGAACACCAGCAGGGGGCGCAGAAGAGACAGAGAGAAAGACAGACAGAGAGAGGAGATGGAGGAGAAACTAAAGTAGGAGAACATAACTTAAATTCACAGTTATCTTTCTCACTACCACTGCATTGCATAAATACATAACTACCATAGTTGGAAATGTGACGTCTGGTGGTTTCTGGGGATATGATTGGTTTATGAGCAGTACAGCAAGCTAAGGGAAATATGGATGTGAACTTATATGCACTTTGGATCCATTGGGTCAATACGGTTGACGAGGGAACTGAGAAACTGAAGTGGTACCAATGGCAAGACGATCAGTCACACAAAAGTAATGGTTGCAATGTCTGTGCGTGTGTCTATCAAGTAAAGTGTGAGATACCTGGAGTGATCAGGAGCAGCTATGAAGAACATGATTTCCAGTTGCAATTAATGATAGCTTAGGACTGTGACTATACTAAGATGGGGAGTAGTTTATGTAGATAACATCCATCCATTGTCCATCCTTACATCTATCCATACATCCATCTATCCAACCATCCATCCATCCATCATCTGTCCATCTGTCCATCTATCCATCCATCAATCAATCCATCCATCCATCCATCCATCCATCCATCCATCCATCCATCCATCCATCCATCCATCCATCCAGTGTCTGTCCATTCATCCATCCATCCATCCATCCACCCATCCATCCATCATCTGTCCATCCATCCACCCATCCATTCATCCATCCAGTGTCTGTCTATCATCCATCCATCCACACAGTACTTTTTACCTTTAGAACAGTCTGTGCCGTGAAACCCAGGGAAACAGTGGCAGACACCAGATATACATTCACCGTTACCATGGCACTTCTGTGGACACTCCTGAACAGAATCTGAGAAAGAAATAGAAATACAGAAAAACACACACACACAGACACATATACACACACAGACACACACACACACACACACACACACACACACACACACAGACAAACACACACACACACACACACACACACACACACACACACATGCTATTATTACCAACAAAAACTAGCAACACATCACACCTGCAAAGGGATTTCTAAACACCATTTCACAGTCCCGTTGGAGAAATGTTGACTGCATCTTTTCACCGTGAAAACGTCTTTGAAAACATTTAGCCAGCAAACACATTTGAACGGAGCGATGAATTCACCACTCAACTTATATGCCCCCTACTGATGCCACTATACTGTCGGCTCCTTTCAATCTGAATGCAGGCTGAGGAAGGGAGAGGAGAGGAAAGATACTTGAACCGCCTTCAAGGGCTCTGAGAGCAGAGAAGCTGCACGTCTGTGTTCTGATGTCCTCCTTTCTGTGCCGTGTGGTGTGTGAGCTCGCTCTCTTGGTATAAATAGTCAAAAGGAAAAAGCAACCGGAGGAAAAGTACAGCAGTCTCATTTTGTTGTGGTTTGTTTGCTGTTTCGGGTCGTCTTTCTGAAGACTCTGTGTGTGTGTGTGTGTGTGTGTGTGTGTGTGTGTGTGTGTGTGTATGTGACAAGGCAAGCGTTTTTGTGTGCGAGAAGGAGTCTCTAGGGTTACCTGCTTCCTAAACCTCACGTTTCCACCTCGCACACCTCATGCATTTCACATCGCCGACGATGACAAACACACTGTTTACTAAGCGTTTACTGAGGCAAATATTCAGCATGACTTCAGTAATATCCCGCAAAGAAAAAAACACCTTCAACAATTCCTTCTTCTCACGAGGCACTAAATCACATTTTAGCAGGAACTGTTTTAAAGGCTTCACTGCTGCTTAACACATGCTTAAATTCAGCAGGCTAAAGGTGTTTTTTAAGTCAGACTTGTATGTCTATTTATGCAACTGACCTTGTTGTCATGTGCTGTGTTGTGTGTAGCAGACCAGACCACGAGGTCATTAGCTTCTTATAAGCCATAGGGGCATTTCTCAAGGCGTCTTTCTGTGCAGGTTTTATTCATGTTTATCTCATGTTTATTCCCACACCCCTACACAAACACACACACACAAACACACACACACACACACACACACACACACATACACACACACACACACACACACACACACACACACACACACACACACACACACACACACACACACACACACACTCACTGACACAAACACACACACACACACACACACACACACACACACACACACACACACGCACAAACTTGAATTGATTTCCATCAAAACAGAAGGATGGGCGGACCTCCCGTTGACTCGTGGCCGCGCACTCACCCAGCGCCACGGTGCTGAAGGACACCGCCTCTTTCTCCCGGCCGTCGTTGTAGAAGGCCAGGTGCCAGGTGCCCGGGTCCAGGTAGCGCACGAACACGGCCTCGTTCAGGATCACCGTCTGGATACTGCGCCTCTCCCGCGGGGACTCCACCACACTCCACTTCTCCTTGCCGTCCAGGCGCTCCATGTAGTCATACTGCCAATGGCAAGCAAAGCACCAACGCAGAAACATGTCAGGGAGAGTGACAAGTGCCAACAGAGGGAGAGAAAGGGAGAGAGAGTGAAAGAGAGAGAGAGGGACAGACAGGCAGACAGACAGGCAGACAGACAGGCAGGCAGGCAGACAGACAGACACAAGCACCCATAGAGAGAAAGAGAGAGATAGAGAGAGAGACAGACACAAGCTTTCATAGAGAGAGCGAGGGGGGGGGGGGGGGGGGGGGGGGCAAGCACCCACAGAGAGAAAGAGATGGAGGGAGAGACAGACAACAGCGCAGAGCGAGAAAGAAAGAGAGAGAGGGAGAAAGGGAGAGACAGGGAGAGAGAGGCACAAGCACATATAGAGCGAGAGAGACAGAAAGGGGAGGAGAGAGAGAGAGAGAAAGAGAGAGAGAGAGAGAGTTGGGAGTGTGACACACTGAGAGAAACTGACTTTTAAAGACTCTTTATTTAAGGCATAATTGGAAAAGCATTGAAGTGCCATTAAAATAATCAGTCTATTTCACCCACTGCAAAACAAGTCTTTGAGAGGCATTGATCACTGATGACAACTATCCCCTCCCTTCCACTTTAATCTTCCTTCCCTCAGCTAATACAAATTCTATATTTGATTCACCACTCATATTCAGAGAGAGGGGGAGAGTGTGTGTGTGTGTGAGAGAGAGAGAGAGAGAGAGAAAGAGAGAGAGAGAGAAAGGGAAAGAGAAATAGAGGCAGAGACAGAAACAGAAAGGGAGAGGGAGAGGGAGAAAGAGGGAGAGAAAAATTGAAGGTACTGTTAAAATTTCTATTTGGGACATTTAGGTTGACAGTGAAGCTGGCAGTAGTAACACCATCCGATGTTAAGAGCAGAAATGGGCTGGCTGTGCACCTGGGCGTGGGAGGGGGGCAGGCCCTTGCGGATGTAGACGCCAAACAGGGCGTCCTTGCCCAGCGAGATGTTGAACTTGAGGAAGAGGGGCTGGCGCAGGTGAAGCAGGGACCTCCAGAAGACTCCGGGGGGCACGTCCTGGCTGACCCGACGACCCACCTCCAGCTCCCCCATGTTTATGCTGCTGTTCCTGAACAGCCAGGGACCTGCTGGCCACAGACAGAGAAGACAGGGGTGAGAGAGGGTTACAATTTATTTTTTTATTGTGCCTGTTACATAAATTAGCATTGTGCCATAAACTATGCGTTCATCTTTTCATGTGGTTGTAATATTTTGTTTGTCCTTAATGTGTATGTAACTGAGTTTTGGCAATACTTATTGAAATGTTCATGCAAATACAGCTTACTTACATTACATTATATTATATTTACCTGACGCTCCTATCCAGAGTGACTTACAGTTATTTAGATACAGGGTACAGTCCCTGGAGCAATGTGGGGTTAGATGCCTTGCTCAAGGGCACTTCAGCCATGGATGAGGGTGCAGGAGAGCATGAGTTCTTCACTCCCCCACCCACATTCTTCCTACTGGTAGGAGATTCAAACCTGCAACCCTCCGATCCCAAGACCAAATCCCTAACCACTAGGCCACAGCTGCCCTACGTACGTAAATGGAATTGCATAGACAGATAGATGCTGCATTATAGCTTGTTTCATTACTAATAAAGCCACATTGAATATACATTTGAGAGATGTGGTACTGGTGAACAGAGAGAGAGAGAAGTAGAGGGGGTGAGAGAGGGAGAGAGAGAAAGAATGACAGAGAGGGGGGGGGGGACATGAGACAAAAACAAGCCATAAAAAAGAGACTCTGACTTTTAAAACACTTTTAATGAAGCATCACATCTATCAGGACTCATTAAAAGGCCCTGATATGCCCCACAGTTCAATTCTAAATGTTCGCACCCAAATCCCAAAATAGTCCAACTATGCCCACATCATAGCACAACAAAAGAGAGAGAGAGACAAAAATAGAAAGAGACAGGAACAGAGACAGATGGAACGAGAGTTGAGTGACTTAGTTATTGTCCCAACAATACTGAGCCAATACCAATCCCCATTCGTTAGCAGTTCATTAAAGGTGTCATTCCCTGAGAAACCGTTTTGTGCTTGCTCTTTTTCAAATACGACAGGTCACTCGGAGTTGCATATGCACGCTGCACGTGAAAATGTTCTTCTTCCCTGATTACCTCCGTCAGACAATGAAAGAAAATAGATGGAACAACGAGCAAAAAAGAAAAGGGCAAATGAAGTGATGGAAGTTTAAGAATTAGAAAAATCCATGCCACAGTTGCAGCATGCATTCACCTAGCAAAATATAGGTAAGTAGGTGTGTTTTTTTTTAGATCTTCTCTTTGCTGGGCTATGAACGAATGGGATTTAAATGATAGTAGCCTGTGACTAGCATAGCCGAGAACCTGTCATTCTCCCCGCCTTATCTTCCTCAACCAAACTAGAACAGCCTGAAGCAGGAACACTAAAGCATTTTTTTTTACCAAAACCAGCTCACAGGGCATTCATTAATACTAGAGACCACTGCAAAATTAATGAAAAAAAAAAAATCCAATGCAATGGCACCTTTAAAAACAAGGACAAAGGGGGGGGTGCTCTGGCACAGTTGGTAGAGCACCCGTACCATGAATGGGCAAAGTGCCCATGGGGACCCAGGTTCGAGTCCGACCTGGGTCATTTCCCAACCCTAATAAAGGCCCAAAAAATATGTAAAAAAAAAAAAAAACAAGGACGAAGAGAAAGGATCTGTCAGAGGAGAGTGTCAGAAAGCGCTGGAAAGGGAGTGTATCAGGTGCAGAGTCTCATTGGCACCGCTGTCACGTGCTCGTGTGTGTTCGTCAGTAATGAGCGTGTGCACACACACACACACACTCAGTGGAGGGGAGCTGTCCCCTGTACAAAATAGGGGTGCTACGGTTTCGGATTGTATTCGAATCCGTTCGGTTCGTTTAGCACGGTTCGGTTCATTCTGTAGATCGGATCGGATTTCGGATACGCGAGATATTGAACTTGCTTGTTTAATAGAAAGTCATTGCTTATGCATTCTGTGTAGCGTACGACGCACAAGGGTGTTTAGGACCCGGGGGAATGGTTTCTCTTCAGTACCGCCTTCAAAGACGCAAGAGCCAATGAGAATTTTCCCGAGCTTGCCTTCAACAGACGCTGGGGAAGAGACACGTGTATGCGAGACAAACTTTTGAGCGCAGAAAACATGGCAAGTGTAGGAGAAGACACGAGACCCAAGTTTGAAGAGGCACCATCGTCTCTAAAATCCGCGGTGTGGGAACATTTTGGTTTCAGCGTAGAATATGATGACCAAGGAAACAAGACGGTAAACAAGCAACGCACGGTCTGCAAACACTGCTCCGCATCGTTCTTGTATTCATCAGGCTCCACTTCAAACATGGCAGCACACTTACGCCGCAACCACCCGACTATAAATATAAGCGGAGCAAAACGTAAAGATACTTCCTCTTCAACCAAAATACAGACAACTATTGCAACAGCCTTCCAACAGCAGTTCACGTTTATTATAAAACTCTTTTGATTTCATCAGTGCATTGTATTTCAAATGTTTATACTTAATGGTGCACCATGTTTTCAAATAGATAGAGCAAAGAACCTACTGTTTGTTAGAGCACAGACAATTTAACTGATATTTTCCCAACTGTGGGGTGTACAGCCTGCCAGAAGGGGGTGCGTGAGTCATGGCGGATGTATGACCCTTCCAGTATAGTATTTTATTTACTATAGTGAACGTGCTTGAGC
Organism: Coilia nasus; assembly: GCA_027475355.1. Classification (NCBI taxonomy): domain Eukaryota; kingdom Metazoa; phylum Chordata; class Actinopteri; order Clupeiformes; family Engraulidae; genus Coilia; species Coilia nasus. The sequence goes on from CM050214.1 coordinate 21,544,208, forward strand.
ACAGCACTAATCGAATTATTTAATGTTTTTTAACACTGTAGTAAAAACACATGTATCTGCCCTTGCTCTTTTCACTTTGCACACCCCCAGTGGTGCACACACCACAGTTTGGAAAACCCTGCTGCATCCGAACCGTATCCGAAACCGTGGCCCACAAATCGTGGACCGAACCGAACCGTGGACACACTGATCCGTTGCACCCCTAGTACAAACCAAAGAGCACACACACACACACACACACTCAGTGGAGGGGAGCTGTCCCCTGTACAAACCAAAGCTACACACACTCGGTGGAGGGGAGCTGTCCCCTGTACAAACCAAAGCCGCACACACACACACTCGGTGGAGGGGAGCTGTCCCCTGTACAAACCAAAGCTGCACACACTCGGTGGAGGGGAGCTGTCCCCTGTACAAACCAAAGCTGCACACACACACACTCGGTGGAGGGGAGCTGTCCCCTGTACAAACCAAAGAGCACACACACACACTCAGTGGAGGGGAGCTGTCCCCTGTACAAACACACACACTCAGTGGAGGGGAGCTGTCCCCTGTACAAACACACACACACTCAGTGGAGGGGAGCTGTCCCCTGCACAAACACACACACTCAGTGGAGGGGAGCTGTCCCCTGCACAAACACACACACTCAGTGGAGGGGAGCTGTCCCCTGTACACACACACACTCGGTGGAGGGGAGCTGTCCCCTGTACACACACACACTACGCCTGCAGGCATATCCAGGTGGGCACGCGTAACGCTAATGTCTGATGCCCCCAGAGAGCAGCCAGAAGCAAGCAAGCAAATGTGTGTGTGTGTGTGTGTGTGTGTGTGTGGTGGGGGGAGACTGACGGGTGGGTGGTGATACATGAATTCCCACTCTTGTTTGTCACTCCAGTCCCAGGGGAAGGGTTGTGTGCATGTGTGTGTGTGTGTGCGTGTGTGTGTGTGTCTGTGTGTAAGGTAGTGTGTGTGTGTGTCTGTGTGTGAGGTAGAGTGTGTGTGTGTGTGTGTGTGTGTGTTCTGTTATGCTCCCTAACTCTCGTTAGCCTCCCCCACAAAGGCTCAGCTCTGTGCTGTGGCAGGGTTATTACTCCAGTCAGCGAACCCTCAAAAATACACCCCTTGTCCCTAGGGACTCCTATGCACACACACACACACATGCACACACACACCCACACACACATGCACACACACACACACACACACATGCACACACACACACACACACACACACACGCACACACACACACACAGACACACACACACACACAGACACACACAATCATGCACACATCAACCAGCACACACAGAATCCACTGTCAAACTCCCACTCGCAAATCAGGCAGTGCCGAGAGACACAGAGAGAGTTGTGCGTGTGTGTCAAGCGTCAATCTGCATGTCGTTGACTGCTGCGGTCTGACGTGAGCCTGTAAGCACACAGACCCACTCAGCCTCACGCTCCTCGGCAGAGCAGGAAGAACCTCAGGCTGCATTTAAAATAGCAGCTTGGGCCACAGCAGCAGCAGCAGCAGGGATGGGGCAGGGGGGCGATGCCATTTCTGCATCCGTCAGCTCGGATCCACTCCGGGACTCAGCGAAGATGCCCGCAGCTTCTGACAGGCAGAGCCTATGATAAATGACAGCTTAAAAAACCTCCACCAATCTCTCCCCCCTCCCCCACCACCACCGCTGCCACCTGCCCAGGCTCTCTACCCATCCAAACCCCCGACCCCCCACCCACCCTCCCTGTGTCTCGCCACCCACCCACCATGCCTGCGGCTCATGGGAGGTCAGCCTGGTACTACTCATTAATATTGCTGAGGGCCTGAAACCAGGGGGAGAGGGTACTGCATCAGGAAGGCCTGCCTGTGTGTGTCTCAGTGGGGTGGCTGGCTGGCTGACAGGCTGACAGGAAGGAAAGAAGCCCCTGAAAAGTGCAGAGCAGCCAGTGGAGAGCAGAGTGCAGCAGTAGACTGGAGTGTGAGGCTGGAGTGAGTCTGCACACACACTCCACCGTGGTGTGTGTGTGTTAGTGTGTATGTGTGTGTAGTGTTAGTGTGTATGTGTGTGTAGTGTGTGTTTGTGTGTGTGTGTGTCTGGAGTGAGGCTGGAGTGAGTCTGCACACACACACACACACACACTGGTGAGAGTTTTTATCAACCCTTGTCTCAGGTGGAAACTGTTAACTTAGGTTAGAGAGTGCCGGAACTCACTGATAATATGAGGATGTTGCAGGTGTTGTTATTTCAAGGAGTACAACTTGCATAAAATAAAAAAGTAAAACTGCCCACCAGACGGACAAACCACTTTATGAACGATCTGACATTTCGGTTCCTTGATGACGCTCTGACTGACCAACAACATCAATAAAGTGGTTTGTCTGTCTGGGACGCAGTGTTGAGCTTTTTGCTGTTTTCTTCTACGCAAGAAAGCAGTTAACTTGAAAAGTGAACATTTTTAGTCTTCAGCGTTCACCTCTGTCTGGCCTGGTTGCATTAAGGCTGTGAGCAGATAGAGAATGAGACAGACAGACAGACAGACAGACAGACAGACAGACAGACAGACAGACAGACAGACAGACAGACAGACAGACAGACAGACAGACAGACAGAGCCTCACATGCCCCTGCTACAGCATAACGAGGCACATCTTCATCACAGAGCCGCTGAACTCAAAAAGGTTTTCCAGGGTCCCAGCTTGCCAAGGTTTTTCCCGCTCACTATCTATCAGAGAATGATGAGAAGGTGTGGGCAAAAAAAAAGTTAAGAAAGAAAAATGCTTTAGAGACGAGTGGAGATTGAAGGACACGAAATGTGAAAGAGAGAGGAGAAAGAGAGAGAGAAAGAGACATGGTGAGAAAGAAACAGAGAGATAGAGACAGAGAGAGGGAAAGACAGAGAGAGACGGACAGACTTAGAGAGAGAGAGAGAGAGAGAAAGATGGCAAGAAAGAGCCACAGACAGAGAGACAGAGAGATAGCGACAGAGAGAGAGAGACAGAAACAGACGAACAGATTTAGAGAGAGAGAGCGAGAGAAAAAGGTGGCAAGAAAGAGCCACAGACAGAGAGAGAGATAGCGACAGAGAGAGGGAGAGAAAAAAAGAGAGCGAGAAGAGAGAGAGAGTTCACAGCTCCACTTCAAAGCGATTTCACAGCACTGGCCGCCCACTCCCCGCCTCTGCGCGGCGGATCAGACAGATGCGGTGTGGAGGACTGTTTCGTTATGCTGCGCAGAGAAATTAAGACTTCTTCATTGGTGGCCAGATGAGTCCCCAGACTGCGGGGGGCAGTGTGGCGATTCTGCTGTTATCAACGGAAGCCTTTGTGCGTCGGCGGATTCAATTTAAAGTTTATCTTTGGGAAGACTCCTTTGTAATGAATTCTGTCATCTACATCATGCCTGTCTTCTGGCAGCCTCCCTGTGTGTGTGTGTGTGTGTGTGTGTGTGTGTGTGTGTGTGCGTGTGCGCGCGTGTGTGTCTGTATGTTCTTTTGTGTG